>OX123201.2:57236580-58436580 GCA_944739405.2 Euclidia mi | reverse complement strand
ACGTTACCTTTGTTAACATAGATATATTTAATTGCAGCATAAATAAGTTCAAAAGCCTCCTTCTCAGTTCCCTATTTAATACTCAAACTACTTTATTACAGTAATTTCTTCTACTATCTGTCTAGTATCTTTAAACTCCTATATATAAGTACACACATAATGTTCAGTCATGTTATAACATTCTTACTATTTGTTACGCGTACTGCTATCAATGTTCCTAGCGTTTACAACTCGTCTTTTTAGGGTTCCGTACCTAAAAGGTAAAAAACGGAACCCTATTACTAAGCCTCCGTCGTCTGTCTGTCTGTCTGTCTGTCTGTCTGTCTGTCTGTCTGTCTGTCTGTCTGTCACCAGGCTGTATCTCATAAACCATGATAGCTAGATAGCTGAAATTTTCACAAATTATGTATTTCGGTTGCCGCTATAACAACAAATACTAAAAATAAAAAAAATAAAAAAATTAAGAGGGGGTCCCATACAAAAAACGTGTTTTTTTTTCGTATATTTTGCTTAAAATTACTAACTGATACAGGTAGACGCTTTAAATTTTTACAGAATATGTAGTTGTATATTACCTTTCAAAATAAATAATTTAATTTAAAAAAAGTAAATAATAAAGGGGGGCTCCCATACAACAAACGTAATTTCTAAGCAATTTGTTACTCGATCTTAATAAACAGGTAGAAACTTATAAAGTATTTAAGTATACATACAACGAACGTGATTTTCTTTTATAGATGATGGTACGGAACCCTTTGTGCGCGAGTCCGACTCGCACTTGCCCAATTTTTTAAATTTGTACGTCTACCTGTGGACAGCGTTGTGGGTTACATTATGACCACAACATACAATTGTTAAACTAGTTGTAAGTCTTTATAATGTATCTGTTTGCTGTTCCTCAAAATAAAAAAATAAAATAAAATATTTCAGCTGCAATTCATTTGTTCATTAACAGAATCAATGAACTGTAATTTGTCGTACTTTTGTGGCGATAATTCAGAGAATTTATGGTCAATGTTGACTTTATTTTAAATGCAATATGCTTTTTTAATAATTTAGCCAAATTTTGTATAAAGTACATATAAATGACACCACTGGATTCAGTCGTTTAACGCGTTTTTTCAGCTACGCGGCGTAAGAATGAAAAATTATGTGATAAATTTAATGATGATTATATTTGAAATGCATTAATCATTCTTGTTTTAAATTAATAAAAATACTATTACTAGGTAGATAGAATATTCAATAGTTTAACCCGTTTTGCCAGTTGCACGAGGTAAGAATGAAAAATCCCTACTAATATTATAAATTCGAAAGTGTATATGTATTTATGTTTGTTCCGTTTTCACGCTAAAACGGCTGAACTGATTTTGTTGAAACTTAATATAGAGATATTATATTGGACCATGGAGACGGACATAGGCTACCATAAGATGTAAAAATTAAACTGGGAGGATTGTAGGGAGGGTAGAAGTTTGTACAGCACAAATTTACCTCTTGGAAGTAAGAACACATGCGCTAATAATTGAGTGTTGCGCATGTGCTATCGCATATCTGTCAGTACTGTCACGTCATACATAATGTCATATTGTGCACGTTGATTAAGTTGGTCGCATATATAAACTAACTAGAGGACGCCAGCAGCTAAACCTGCATTTTTTTAAATTTACCCGTTTTGGCCGATCCCGTGGGAATTTCGGGTAATCCCTTCTTAGTGCACCCCTACGGTCCCCAAGGAACATACATGCCAAATTTCAGCTTCCTGCGCCCAATAGTTTCGGCTGTAGCGTGTCTGTCAGTCAGTCAGTAACGCAAGGATTTTATATATTAAGATAATTATATAATAAGCTTAAACGGCTGAAACAACTTTCCCTACTAATATTAAAAATGCGAAAATGTTTATAGATATATATTGAACATGTATTAGAACATAGCTTTGATATTTGACTGTATGCAAGGTGATGTTATTATGTACCTATCGGTAGATAATGTCATGGATACTCACCGAGCTACTTTGTACCCTATAGAGTTTCTGAAGTCTTCAGAATAATCAGGAGTGTCTTCACACAACTTGAGACTGAAAGTAGATTTGTGTTACCCCGAATTTAACGCGCGCGAAGCGGTGGGCAAAACCAAGTTTTTTTTTTATGAGCCTGTAACGTCCCACTGCAGGGCAAAGGCCTCCCCATTCTTCTTCCACAACTCCCTATCTTCTCCCTCCTGGAACCAATCCTTTTCAAAAAAAGCTAGTTGTGTGATAAATTTCAATTCACTTTTATTCCGTCTTTGGTGGCAGTATGGATTAGACGAGAGTTGAAATTTTGCTTTATTCATAGTAACTGAAATATTGAATAAAAAAGAAGGAGAGATAAAAGTAACAGAAATGGACATTGGAAATAAGACTCGGTTGACTTGCAATAATTATTATGGAATTATAACAATTATACTTTTATATTAAACATCAAGCAGCATCTAAGTATTTGGTTGCAATATTTTCATTCACAGGTTATTCATTTATTATTAACGAATAAACATAATTTCGTCTAAAGAAAAATGGGAAAGAGCCAGCGCATGTATAGCGAAGCCCATTATTTCAAACTATTATGCATTGTTCTCATTTTTAATAATGTCCAATATTATTCAATAAAACATTGTTTACAACACGAACGTACACAAACAAACACCTAATATGTGATGATTGACGGAACTATTCCAAAATGAGAACTATGTCGACAATAGTGTTTTATTATTTATTTTTATTTAGTAAAAGAAAAATGTTTGACTAGTTGCTTGGTTACAAAATATAATTCAAATTTGTATTAAATACATTTACATTAATTTGATGGCACATGGTTTTCCTGTACACATTTCAATACGTAATCGAGACTCATTAACATTAACAATCAGAATGATCACGACGCGCCTCCCTGGGAACTTGTTGCGTATACAATTATACACGCTCGACATGTGTTAGATTGCTAAGACACTGTTAGTTATATAAGGATAGTTGATAATAACAGATCCAGTAGTAAGTTTTATACCGGTAATGATATTTATACACATTCAGTATTGAGTGTGTGCATACGTTCCTTGGGCTCGGTATCGATAGCGCCTCGATAGCCCATTTATCGAGTGAGGACATAACCTATATAACACCACACTAGCCATGGGTGCGGAGCAGTATTCCTGAATAACGCGGGTGGAACCACGGGATCTACTTGTATATACTTCAGCGCTAAAGTAACACTAATTTTGGTTACTTAGCCTAAACATAAGTTTGCAGGCTATTAAAACGTCCAGATGGCATAATAACTGTAATTCCCACACACCTTCAGAATTAGTGTTATCCGCAAATTGGTTTTCACGTCACGTAGGACAATGAAACAGTAGATGTTCAAAACAAACTTGGCTGACTTGGTAGTATAGAGGTTATTGAGCCGGACTGTTAAATAAAAAGAAATCCTAGAAGAGAACCCCGTCTGATAAGGAGTGAAGTACTACTATTTGTTCTGCACCTGTCTTAGTATATATTTTTTTAAAATTCACGCCTATAGACCCGAAGGTGTAAGCAGAAGTATAATTCTATACTATATAATCCAGACAGGTGATATGATATAAAAACTGGACCGGTTAGAAGTACCCTGAACAGAAGAGCATGCATGAGGAATCTGATGGGACTGAATGAAGCAAGGGAGAATTATGTCGGTTCCGTAGTCTATGCCTACTCCTCCGGAAAACAGGTTTGAGTATAGACTCACGCCAGTTTCGATCATACATAGGTATGTATGTATGTATGTATAATCTAGACTGTAGACGGCCACGGCGACTTAAAGCTCATTATTAAGTGCTTCGTAGATTTGCTCTTGGGTGACCGACATATCCAATTTTTGCTGTGAACGTGCGTCGGAATTGAAATAAATTGAAATGTGGGTAGAATATTACACTCACAGTTCATCTTATGAATTTTAGGTCCCACGTAATAGGGGGCGCTCCTATTGCCGTTATCGGGGACAATGCCATTCCGTGCTGTTGCTGAGAATTCTGAGAACTCAGTAACACTTTTTGCCGACCCGGAAAGCGAACCCGGCACCCGATCACTAGACGCAAACGCTTTCTTTTCTACGCGTTATATTAGAGGTATCAACTTTGATTTTAAACTTTCGCGATTTGTATGCATCAAACAATATTATTTAGCGAATCCTAGTCGCGATAATTGACTTATTTAAAGGCATAAATACCTCTGTTATTCTCCTACGTTTCTACCGGCTTGCAACGGTTGTGGTCGCGGAGGGACTGATGTCAGCTCAGCGCCGTCCTTGTGAAGCTCGGGTTTCGGCAGCTACCCTCACTTGTTTTGTATTTTTGATATTTTGAGTTCTATCCGCACTGTCGGTACTTCGACACACTACACTTATGACGTCTACACACTGATGAGTTGTGTTACTGCGGCGTTGTTTGCATTTGTTGTTAACTGGGTTCCAAGTGGTCGATAGTCTGTATCCGTCCTCCCGGTTGAAATTTCTATGTTTTTTGATTTCAACCGCTTCACGTACTATCCTGGAGTAATAGTGGTAAACGTAGGAGAATAACAGAGGTATTTATGCCTTGAAATAAATAAATTATCGCGACTAAGACCCGCTAAATAATATTGTATGAATAACAGAGGTATTTATGCCTTTAAATAAGTCAATTATCGCGACTAAGACCCGCTAAATAATATTGTATGATGTATCAACTTTGGTTCAAAAGACAGGTTTCCATCAAATTTCAATAATATCTGAGTACTCTAAGTATTCAAATTACTTCAATCGAAAATCCGAGAATTATGAATAAAGAAGAAACAATTATCAAGACATCCACAACACGCACACAACACATGTACCTACAGCACACATTTCAATACATACTACACATTTACTACTATTGGTAATCACAATGATCGCGACATATTTCCCTGAAGGCATGTTGCTTGTACGCAGTTGACATGTGTTAAAATGCGACGAAATTGTTCGCAGTATAAAGGGTTAGCTACAAATTTTGTTGTTGATGACAGTCTTGTAGACATTGATTTCATCTCCAATACCTCGAGGACAAAGACTCCCTTAAACTTCCAGGACTATATCCCTCAATTTCTTCTAGTGTGTGCGCTGTAGACCTTTGCCCTCTACCGGCCTACGAGCTGCTAACCTGCACATCGTCGGTGAATCCAATCCTACCGCCAGATCGTCTTGCTTAAACATAATATATACTTTAAAGGAATAATCTGGTATTTCCCTTAGCAACATTGCACCTAAACTTAGTGACCGTTCCTGAAATAAAACAAAATTTATCTTGTCTGCGGTGTAACTAATTGGCAAGAAGAAAGGATAACATATGTAAAAATTATAAAGACACAACACAGAATGACCTTCAGAAGTCCTTCACTCTAATGATCTAGACAGCACTCCGTTTTTACAACTTCGACAACGCCACAATAAAATCTACAAAGAAAAAAAATCTGTTTCTCTTCAATCAACAGTAAAAAAGCCAAATGAAACAGGGTTCAATAAAGTTTATTACATGAAACGAATTAAAGGCACCGCTCGAAGGCGAGGGTTTCGTATGTTCCCTTAGGAGTTCACTTATCTTGATTACTCAGCGTTTTGAGATCCCCACAACACGTATTGGTAGTCAAGCGGTGTTTTAGCCCCTTTGTGAAGGTAAAAAGGCGATTATTTCGAATTCATCGATGTCGTATTGATTGTGTGAAGTGCGAGCGTATGGTACTCAAAAACCCATTGAGGACTTTTTCATTTAAACGAGCTGACGGGTAAAACATACCAGTAAGATAAATAAAATAAATAAAAATTAGCACCCTTGAAAATGTTCAATGAATACATAGAAATGAAACTGGTACTAGCGGATTTTATCATGGTTTGGTTAGATTTGATAGATATGACAAAGAGCGACAATAAAAACTCTGGTGTCGGAATACCGGGTGACAGGAAGATTAAAACACCGGGTGACAGTTCCGTGAATAGGAGTCGCAAAAATATGATATGACTTAATTTATTTGAAAACAACTGTCGACAACAGCTATCTTCTGCTAGAGCGGTGATCAAAACTTCATGTTATGCTTCCTGCAGCCCTGACCACTCGAGAAAGAAACCGAGCACTTAGTAAGTCCCTTTTTTGGCTTCGCAGTAAAAATCCAAATAATTATGGACTCATTCGCCTCCTCTTGGGGCAGGCATAGAAGGCAATGTAACTTTCTTCAATAAGCGTTCTCTGAATCAAAACCACCTTCGACGCCTTGTAGCGGTACAACCCCACCGGGATTTAATAAGTGTCTGAGAAGAAAACCTCAACTCTGTCCACGCACGAATCAGATGGGCGAAATTACGTATAATGAAATGTATTAAACATAATGTTGACAATTTTTTTATCAAATAACAACGCTCATTTCTCCCTTTGAAAGTTTACTGAAAAAACATCTTATCATACAAAGAAAACATGCTTCACATTTTCTTTTGTGGTACAAAATTTGTCCTTAAAAATATGTATAATGAATTTTCATTCAAAATTTGTCCTTAAAAATATATAACCTATATCCATAAATGTGCTTAATGTATTTTGTAATGAATTGAAATGCAACGACCGGGATAAAACGCAACTGGTAGATTGATCGATAAAAACAAAAAAAGACAACATAGATGGCAACTGTTTTAAGTGGTGTTCTCGTCGTTGCCAATAGTTGCTTGTACGGGATAAAAACCTTTTCTATTCGCACTCCATTCTGTTACTAATTGGTCCCACTTGACTGGCTAGTCAGTCTAGTGGTTGCAGGCCTTGACCTCTATGCCATAGATCGTGGGTTAGTCTCCTATCCAGTTTAATTGTTTATGTAATAGGCACCTTTAATTGGTTTGGGACTGGGTGTAATTTATTGATATATGATATGATAGCTGTGCCAGCTAACGTTGTTTTCCCATATACTTACCGTATTTGATGTTATAAGTAGGTATTATTATATACCAAAGCATAAAGGAATTTCCTAAAATCGTATTAGGAATGTGTATTTTATTACATAGTAATTTTAACGTTGTCTGTGTTTTATGTACCAGAATATGCTTATCTAAAACATTTACAGAAGTTCTAAACATTGATACCAAAGCATATTTTAACATGAAAAATAAAATCATCTAACTTTTCATTTGCCCTGAATAGTATCTATCAATATTAGCTCATTCGTGAACAAATATTATTTTATTTCGTAGGTAACTAAAATATTTATTCACAAGTATACACAAACAATATTAATAACAACTATGTTACTAATTAAAGTAGTTGTCAAGTAAACATTGATAAAACATAACACATTTTTCTGCGTATAGAAAAAGTTGAGAATACCCGGCGAAATCGCATCGCCGGCGCTACGAGACGTCGGAGGACTCTAGGTTGGTTTTAGTGGGTAAACCAACGAAATAGAACGTCTGTATGTCGAGTTTAACACGCCCCTTGTGCCCGATCCAAGAAGTGTTAAGAAAAAAGGATAAACAATAAAAAGAGGAAGAGTTTAGGAGAAAATAGCAAAAATAACTTCGCCTTCTTTACACTTTTCTTAAGGTTGACCATTGTGCGGGAAACTACTGATTGGTTTAACACTGGAGACTAAGGCTAGCAAAGCTAGTTGTATAAAAAATTCTGCTAAAATCGCTCTTTATAAAACAAAATATATTTTATAATATTTTCATCAGCTGTGGTAAGAGCGGCAGTGTGCTTGATAAAAGAACTTATAGTGACGGCATAGAATTATATAACTTTGCACTTTTCACCTGGATTAGACCGAGCTTTGTCCTCTAGACAAACTTTTCAAGTTGTCCTTGGACGCGAAAATTGTTGGATTATTTGGGACGCGACTATGTAAACAGGGTTAACGATATGATGACGTTTGGTTAGATGCGCTTCGCTTAGTTGTTTTGTATATCAGTTACGCATTGCGCGTTATGTTTTTTATATTTTCTGGTAAGACTTGTATTTTTTATGTTACTGAATCTTATATAACATCAGCATTTGGTTAAATTACTGAAGTCGATGTTTTATAAAGAAATATTTAAAGATAGACATAAGTGTAGTTAATCAACACGAAGAAATCACCGATTTTAAACTTTCGCGATTAGTATACATCATACAAAATAAATTAGCGGGTCTTAATTGCGTACAACTAACTTATTTAAGGTATAAATACCTATTTTGGTTCCGACGTTTCGCTCGTCTTGCACCGAGCGTGGTCCAAAATAGGTATTTATACCTCAAATAAGTTAGTTGTACGCGATTAAGACCCGCTAATTTATTTTGTACGAAGAAATCACTTTCGCATTACCCATAATCCTATATTTTTTACTTAATCTGTTTTACATATATGTAGTCAAACACACCATCATTACAAATTAATACCAACTGTTTAATATCTTTATCCTCAATCAACAAACAGCGGAGAGCTGGACATAGGGAAACTATCGTATACGAAAAAAATATCCTACACAAAATTATGCAATTAGCTATTCTTATCTGTAATTCAAGATGTCCACAAACCACAAGATGAATATAGATGCTCCGACTGCCATAAAACACACGGAAAGCTTTAAATCAGAATAGCAAAGAGCATTCGCAACAATTTTATGTTATATTCAGCAAAACATTGCATACGCGATGTCTGTCACCGCAAAAATACAAACCATGCAACTCACCAACCAAAATACATCTCGCTTTTAATTTTTGATTTCATGAAAAAATAAACTGTCGCCAACACAGTTAGTGTAAATAAATTGAATTTTCCATATTTCCCATTAAATTCTACCTATACAAGGTGATGTTTAGTGCAGCCTTCAAGCGTTGTTTGAATAAAATTATGCATATGTGATCCAATATAAACATTTCTGATCACAATTCTGATTTTCTATTTTGCGTTCGATGGGGTCGGAATAGCTTCCTGAAGGGGTCTTGTTATGAATTGTGTATGTGAGGTAGATTTTCGTGTATATTTTTATTTTGACATATATCATAATTTTTTTTATAGGCTCACACCTGAATCCCCAAAGGTAGGCAGAGGTGTAACATTACACCCACATTTCGCCATGAATTTTTAGGTCCCACGTAATAGGGGGCGAGCCTATTGCCGTTACCGGGCACATTACCAGACTCCGTGCTGCTACTGAGAATTCGGAAAAGCCCAGTAATACTTTTGCCCGGCCCGGGATTCGAACCCGGGACCTCCGATCAGCAGTCGCATACGCTATCCACTGGACCACGGAGGCAGTCAGTTGTATATCATAATATAATAATATATACCCATATCCTTCAGCCTTGTTTATAATTTGTCTAACTGTTGGGCACGAGCTTATTCTAAATATGAGAAGGAATAGGCTTATTCATTACGCCGACCAGGTGTGGTTAGGCAGACATAACATGTTTTCCGCATCCTGGGTAGCCTTCATGTCCGTGACATTGCTGACAAAATGCAAGAGGGCTAAGCTGGTGCGGCCACGTCTTACGTCAATTTGCATTTTACGTGGGTAACAAATGTCTTGCCATGCTACCTCCGCCGGCCCTGGTAAACGGGGAAGGCCAAAGAAATGCTGGCTTAACGCCGTAAGGGATGATATGCGTGCCAATCAACTAACCACCAAGGATGCTGAAGACCGTGCGAAGTGGAGGAGATACAGCCGGAAAGCGGACCCAGGGCTCCAAGGCGTAGGTTTTGGTTCGCACACGGGACAGCGCTAGGATGATGATGATGAACAAGGTTTTCGAGAAAATTATGAAGAACTCTCTATTTGCGAAGTTTATTTTACCGCTTAACAAGTGATGATCTCCAATTTTAAAGCTCATAATTTTGATAAATCAGTATTGGTTTGAACATGAGACCCATTCCTAGCAGTTTGTTAGTTGCGGCACTTTCTTATGGATGCATAAACTAAAGTTACCTGCTGCTGGTATAGTATAGCAGCCCTTATTACAAAATGAGAAACCACGACCAGACTTAGTTGTCCCTGATTCACAATTTTAGACCGTCTTTCAAAGAAGAATGTTTCAATTTGACACTGATTTTGTTGGATCGTATGTAAAATACAGATCCTTCATAAATATTTTACTATTAGTCTACCTACTTATAATAAATTTTACGCGGAAATGCCAGTTCAGCTAAAGTTCGACGTAAATTGAGTTTATACTTTATAATAAGATCGTTTTGTTCGAAAATAGACCTTTGATTTTGCAGAAATTATCGTTAATCTTATAAGAGATTAGAGTTCGGGGTTCAGCTGGTTTTTACGTTTAGAAAACAACTCCCTTGAATAAATTCTATCTCTTGGGAGATTTTCGAACCTTCTATTGACGAAAACAAAGAATACCTAAATTCGAAAATATGAAACACACACAGTGTCATCTCGTATGGGACTCGAAACAATAACACTCAGGACCATGCACGTCGCCACATTTTCAGTCAATATAATCATTGTAATGTAAGTAAAACACATAAGTCGAGTTGACAACTGTTTATTATTTTTAATCACAACACTCATCAAAGAGGTTGCGTGTATACTACACAACATCTTCCCCATAAAATAAAATGAAACAATAACACCTATTAAAACTTAACTGTTTAAGAATACTTCTACTAACCCAACCCAACATACTATTTATTCTTCTTACTTCGAGTGTAGGGTGGCGAGTATAATGTACGATCAATTTTACAATTTGGCTTATACTCATCATCACCCTCATCACTTCCCGACACAAATTCCTCTTCGTCTACATCGACAAAATTATCATCATCTTTTATCTTTTCTACAGGACCAATACACTTCATCAAGTGTCGGCGATTACGACGGAAAATACCCCTTCTATTTTTTATTAGATAGGAACGTGGGGTAGGCGCTTTCCCCACAACCTTGCCACGCATTCGTCCGTTTTTATTTGCCAACATTATAACGTCGTCGCCTACACTTAACTCAGGTAGTGATTTACAATGCTGATCATAATAATTCTTTATTTTTATTTGTTTTTCCATTAACTTATCGTGCTGTAATTTATCATTAATATTTGTTCGTTTTAATAAATCAGGATGAACTGGTAGTCTACAATTTAAACGACGTCCTATCATTAGCTGTGCGGGAGAATTCAAATTTGCCCGTGGTGTATTCCTATAACTTAATAAATGTATTAAAAAATCAGATCCACTATCGATAGATTTCCTCAACATATTCTTAATTGTTTGCACTGCTCTTTCACTCTTTCCATTAGATTGAGCATAATACGGTGATGAAGTTATATGATTAAAACCCCATTCTAAAGAAAATTTACTAAAATCACGGCTTGAATATTGCGGCCCATTGTCACTGATTACAGTATCCGGTATTCCATAACGCGCAAAATTTTCCTTCATGACATTTATTACGGACTTAGATGTAGTGTCCCTTGCTAATTCAATGCTATTTCAATAAAACCAGAAAAATAATCAACCAAAATTAAATATTTCTTCTTTCCATATTCAAATATATCCGTTCCAATTTTATTCCAAGGCAATTCTGGTATAGCTACTGGAATCATAGGTTCTTTACTTGGTTTGTTTGCTATTTCCTGACATACTCTACATCTTTTTACATAATTCTCAATATCTCTAGTTATACCCGGCCAAAATATCACTTCACGAGCGCGTCTTTTGCAACGATCAATGCCTAAATGCCCTTCGTGAACGATCTTCAACATTTCTTTTTGCATAGAGTACGGTATCAAAACCTGCTTGTTTTTGAATATTACACTGTCCACACAGTATAGTTCTTCTCTTATAGGCCAGTAATATTTTAAGCCATTATGTATATTAAATTTGTCAGGCCATCCCTGATTAATATATTTTAGCAACACTTTCAAGCACTCATCCTTACTAGTTTCTTTCTTGACAAGAGTAAGCTTATTACGCGACATCGGCACATTATTGACTACCATTGTAAGTTGAAACAAAATAGCCCTACTAATATTGTCGTTATATAAATCTGAAAGAGGCGCTCGCGACAGTGTGTCTGGTATATACATATACTTCCCAGGCTTATACATGACATAGAAATCATATCCTTGTACTCTTAACAACATACGCTGAAATCGTGCTGGGACTGAATCCAAAGATTTCTTAAAAATACTTTCGAGTGGTTTATGATCTGATTCTATAACCACATTACTTTTACCATAAATATATTGGTGAAATTTCTCACACGCAAAAACGATCGCCAACATTTCTTTTTCTATTTGTGCGTACCGTTGCTGTGTTTCAGTGAGTGTACGTGACGCATATTCGACTGGACGTCCCTCCTGCATGAGCACCGCACCTAAAGCAACACTGCTCGCATCCACTGACAGCACCACAGGGCTCCTAACATTAAACAAAGTTAAAACCGGTGCTTTACTTATTAGTTCCTTTAATTTATTGAATGCGTCCCTATGACCAGCTTCCCAACTCCAAATTACATCTTTTTCAACAATCTTGTTAGTGGAAAAATGTGTTCTGAGTAATTCGGTATGAATTTAGAAAGATAATTAACTGCCCCTATAAACCGTTCTAAACCTTTCCTATCCGTTGGCTCTGGCATATTAGTAATAGCCCTTACTTTCTCGGAATCCACTTTCATTCCATCTTTGTTAAAAATGTGACCTAAATATGTAACTTCCTCAACACATATGCGACATTTATCTTTATTAAATTTAAGGTTAATTTCTCGAGCCCTATCTAACAAAGCTCGTAGGCGCCTATCGTGTTCTTCTTTATTTCTACCCCAACAAATTATATCATCGATAAATGAATCTACTCCCTCTAAGCCTTCAAGTAGTTGTTTGACCTTCGCATGAAACACTTCGGGTGCGCAATTCAAACCAAACGGTAGTCGTAAATATTGATATCGCCCAAACGGTGTACTGAACGTGCATAAATCTGTACTAGCCTTATCTAACTTAACTGACCAAAATCCTGAGTATGCATCTAAAACGGTAAAGTATTTAGCATTATAAAACTTAGTAGCTAATTCGTCTTTTGTTGGTAATTGAAAATGTGCACGTTGTATGGCCTTATTGAGCGGCCTTGGGTCCATGCATATGCGCAACTGGCCATTTTTCTTAGCAACAATCACTAATGAATTCACCCATGGAGTAGGATGACTCACTTTTCTAATGACTCCTAATTCAGTCATCCTTTTCAGCTCATCTTGTAATTTGTCACGTACTCCTAAAGGTACCTTGCGAGTTGCACAAATCACAGGCGTGACAGTTCTATCGATAACAATGTGATACTCTCCTGGCAAACAGCCTAATCCATTAAACAAGTCTTGATATTCGGATAAATTTATATGATGTATTCTTTTTACCAAACCTAAAGATAAACAAGCTTGCAATCCCAGCACACTCTGACAATTAATAACAGCAATTGCAAATTTTAACTCATAAGATTTATTCTTATAGCGCCATCTTAAATTGTAAATACCTTTTATTGGGATATTATCACCGCTATATGATTGCAATTTAATATGCTGCTTACTATTAATTAATTTACTGTCGTAACCTAAGGATATAAAACGTTTGTATGATAAAACATTAATGTCTGCCCCCGTATCCAATTTGAACTTTTCGTAACCACATTCCCCTTGAAGGGTTTCATACCAATCCTCAGAAGAGGATCTTATTTCAGACATATTATACAAGACAGATATAAAAAATGACTCACAATCATCTTCATCAATTACTTTTTCTTCATCAATACCTATATCATACATTTTCTTGACTCCGGTTCTAGACTTACACTCTCGAGCAAAATGACCCTGATTTTTACACAGATAGCATTGTACTGATATGGCCGGACACAAGCTGGCATCTGTGCATGTACCACCACACCTAAGACAATGTCGCGGTTCGCTTGAATTGACATATCGCCGCGTTGAGTTAGAACCCGCGGCAATATTGGTCATACCACGTCCACGACGGCGTCCCTTGCTGCGCCAACCACCGCGGCAGCCACGACTGTCTGCACGACGTATGTCCAGTGCATCAACTTGTCCCGATGTCGATGTGCCTGCTGCACCACGTGTCTCCAACAGACATTTATTTTCTTGTGATATCTCATCAACCTGAACTATCTTAATCGCTTTATCTAACGTCAGATCATCTGCTCGTAACAAACGATCGCGTGCGGCCGTGCTGCGTATGCCACAAACGACACGGTCACGAATCAGTTCCTCCTCTAAGATTTTAAATTCACAGATCTTGCTCAATAGGCGCAACGCAGTTACATACTGATCAATTGACTCACCACTTTCTTGATCCCTGGTAAAGAAGTTATATCGGGCCAAAGTAATGTTCTGCTTAACGCCAAAATATTTATCAAACCTTTTCAATTGTAAAGTGACATCCTCCTTGTCACTTTCCTGTTCAAATGAAAAGGTCTCAAAGACGTCGAACCCCTCGGGTCCGATTAAATTTATTAGAAGACTGGCCTGCACGCTTGTTTCTTCTTTATGCACCCCCGATGCTTTTAAAAATAATAAAAATTGCGTCCGCCATCGTTTCCATTCGTCAGCCCGGCTGACGGAGCTGCCCTCAAGACTTAGTTTCGGCGGAGGCCGGGCGTGTTCCATTTCGATTTTGCCTCAGTATCGTTCACAACATTGGCTAGATTAATTATTAAATAATTATTTTCACCGCTGCCACCATGTAATGTAAGTAAAACACATAAGTCGAGTTGACAACTGTTTATTATTTTTAATCACAACACTCATCAAAGAGGTTGCGTGTCTACTACACAACAATCATCAACATCATCATAGCGCTATCCAGGTTGTATTTATGACTTTCGTCTTATTAGAGCCTAGGATCCACTTAGTATCTTCTTAGGTTTACGCGAATGTTACACATTGAAATTAAACTACAGTTTACGGATTTTATCGCGATATATTGGTTTCACTAAGTTATTACATTTAAACCGAATGATCTAGAAACTAAATTTTTCATTTATTACTAGCCGACCACGTTTCGAATTATTTACAGGATTCATGTTCACGGCAGACGGAGGTGATATTTGTCTTTTTCTTGAATGTATAAGTTATCTCTAGGATCGACTTTCTAGCATAAACTAACTTGCTAGAATATTGACTTTCCTGCTGAGCGACTGCCGTCTGACCTCGCAATCCAAAGGGTTTGCGATATTCCATGACTTACACAAGTGTCAGTAAATTCAAAGATACTGAATCCCTTCGACTGTCACAGATTTTCAAGACAACCGATGCCAATGTGTTGGCTTAAGGTACCCTACGAGGCACGGGACAAACGACGATTGACCATTTAATTCGTGACCCGATACCCTCTGCCAGACAGACTTGATCAGACATCGGTATCTCCGTATATCGTCACTTATGTTCATAATATTTTACAAAACTTTCTCAAAAACTATATTTTCGAAACTTTTCACAGCTGCTAAACACAATTTAAACAATATTACGAAGTGAAACTATTATCCAACGATACTTTTGAGAGAGTTTGATCTAATATTAAAATACTTTCTATATAAGTTGCAGTCATTTTTGAAGTAACTTCTATGATCAATTTCATGTAAAGTGATATTCCAGTTTTAAAGTAAATTTAATTTTGAGAGTTACAGCTCCTGAGATATAATTGTTATAAAGTGGGAATAGTTTCTAACCGAACTGTTGAGAACAACTTAGATGCTGTATAATTAGCTTGTCAATTTTCTTGACATGTACAGAATTACAAAGTGTTCATACATTAGATAGATAAACATATACTTCATTGTTTTGCAGTAAAAGCGTAGTCAAGAGACTTACAAGCTGCGTATAGGGGTTACGGTTACAAACCCACGACGCAGACTGCTGACTTTTTGCAGTTAGGAGCATATAAAATGGTTAATTATTATCGCTTGCTAAATGGTGAAGAAAATATCGCGGAGAAAACTTTCTTATCTGAAAGTTCTACATAATGTTCGTAAAAGACATGCGAAGACTGCCAACCCGTAGTTAGCCAGCCTTGTGGACTATGACCTTAATCTTCTCACAATGACTTGAGTATATCTTTTATGTAAACTGTCTCACTACTGGGCACCCGTGCCCAGACGTGGGACAGTTAACATATAGGACTATTTGCAGACGGATGTTTATATACACATTGATTTATAGTCTAATGCTGGATGCATGAATCTCCAATGGCACGCCACTGAGGACTGAAATGATAACATTAAAAACATAATTATGTTTCTATGTATAATATGTATGTATTTACAAAAAAAAGTATATATGTATATTTATCCATTATCTAGTACCCATAGTACAAGCTCTGCTTAGTTTGGGACTAGATGGTGTTGTGTGAATGGTATAGAATATTATTATTTATTTATTATTATAAACCACTGTTTATTATCCGCAAAGTTACATAATTTCCTACATAATAATGTAACCATTCACACATTCTGTATAAAAAGCGTCATTCTTTCAAGCGAAATGAATTAATTTCCCCGTCCAAAAGACTGAAAGCCAACAACGTCAGTGTCTCACCATCTATTACCGTAACACGATGAGTCATCATTTATCACGAACTTAAGTAAATGTCCGCAGAGTTTTAGCAAATTATAAGTGTACTCATGTGTATTGAGAAAATGTTTTAGGGATATGATATTGTCTTGAAAGAGTTGTGAGGTATTCTGATGGTTATAAAGTAAATATAAAACCTTCATGCATTTTTTTATGTTTTCTTTTACAGTGGCGGAGTTCAATGACTTCGACGAAAACCATTCTTGTGCTAATACTTTGTATGCCAACATGCAGCACGGTAATACCCTGATATATATGGCACACAAAAGATCACCCATCCAAAAGGTAACCTCTGTGAACGTTGCTTCACTTTCCCAATTTAAAGCTCAGTGTATTAAATTTATGGTCTGGAGTGGCAAAGTCGACTGACGATATTATTAGGATCGCGTAAAGCGGTTGAATGCGGAGGGATCAAGATTTATCCCTGTGGATAACTTTAAAAGAGGCCTATATCGCTAAGAGTTTTGTTTTCATGATTTATTTCATATATCTGTGAACGCATTTTTTTCATATATCTGTGAACGCATTTTTATCCTTTTGAAACTGAGACTACCTTTATTAATTATCCAAGCTACAATACGTTATGTGCGAATACTAGAATGAATATGTTTTTCAATTTGTACGCCAATATGACATATTAACATAAAACGAGAAATGTCTGAGCACTCAGGCAAATTAGAAAACCGTGCATAACAGACGACCTGTGTTGATCACTGTTGGTGACCAAAATGAGCATCTCACGATGACGACTCTGAGCCACGGGTGATATTGTGACTACACTGATGCAAGCCGGTCGAAACAATATTAGGTATCAATATCTGCATATCAGGTAAGACCCATAATATTTTTACTTATACCAATAACTTGTCTCATTACAGAAACATAACTTCCATGGAAGAGAATCCTTGCATGTCTCACGCACAAGGAAATAATTTGCCTCCATAATACATAATATATCACAACAGTATTAGAAACAATATGTACACAATTACATCGAACGCGGATATTAATTACGTATCACATTTGACATAACTAATTATTTTACTAAGGCTTTTGACACGGTCAGGAATGAGGTCTTGCTGTCGAAGCTGGCTAGGCTGGGATTCACGTCACATTTGCTGAAATTCTTTTCAAGCTACTTTGGTGATCGCCGACAGTACGTAGAGCACGCCGGCTATAGGTCTGAACCTTACTACACATTTTCAGGCATAAGTCAAGGCTCAAGTCTAGGTCCATTAGAATTTATCCTAATCATTAATGACTTACCTGCAGTGATACAAAATGGTAAATGTCTCCTTTTTGCTGATGACCTCAAAGTTTATTTATCGGTAGCAGATGTATCGGATGCTAAACTGTTACAGGATGACATTAATCGGGTTGTTGAATGGAGTAATGCTAATAAGTTATATTTTAATACTGCAAAATGTGGACTTATTAGTTATACCAGGGCCAAGACTCCACAACAGTATACATATGAGATGGACGGTATAACTATACAACGGTTAAAGGGAACGCGTGACTTGGGTGTGACAATGGTGCCGGAGCTAATGTTTCGTAAACACATAAGTGACATATGCAGTAAGGCATTTAGGAATTTAGGGTTCCTTCTTAGAAATTGTAGGGATTTCGACAGTATAGCAGCAATAAAAATCTTATATAACGCCTTGTTCGGAGCCACCTTGAAACTGCTTCTATTATTTGGAATCCACATGAGGCAAAATACAGCCTCATGCAAGAAAAAATTCCAAATAAATTCACTCGGTTTTTGTATTTTAAGCAATATAGTGGGTACCCGTTTTACCCACTTATGTACCCAAGCTTGTTTGTTCTCGGCATGGTTGGATATACGCGGTTGAGTGTACGGCGTGACGTTGTACTAGTGACGTACGTGTGGCGCGTACTGCGCGGCCACATACACCACCCTGACATATTGGCGGAACTGAGACTGTGCGCTCCGGACGGCTACGTGGGTGCGCGCCGACGGCCCGCTGCTCTCAGCGTCCCAGTGTTGAGAACGAACTTGCTAAAGTATGCTCCATTACCGCGCGCCATACGACTTCTTAATTTAATTCATAGTGAAATTGATATTTATAATTGCACACTGGTGAAATTCAAGTCTGTTGCAGAATGTTGCGTAATCATCATCATCATCAGCCTTTAATAGTCCACTACTGGACTAGGCCTCTCCTTTGCAAGGAGGAATTGGCCTACTATACCACGCTGGCCAAGCGGGTTGGTATAGGGTTTGCATCAAGTTTTCCTTCTCTTACAGTGCTGTTCTCTGCATAATATGCTCCCTCTGTCGGCTCTTACGACACCCATGGGATGATATGGGGTGGTGACAATTCATATTATTAATCCGTCACCATGCGTAATAGGTGCATAAAATTAGAAAGATTTTCTACATGTGTTATTATTATTATTATTATTTTATGTATTGTTCATTTAGATTTAAGTTGCTTATAATACCGATTTGGGAATACCTGTAATGATATTATAAATGGTGTTAATAAATAAATAAATAAATTTTGGTTTGTTCACAATAATGTGAATTGTTTGGTAAGTATGAAATGTTGATAAAGGGAGTTATGAGGAAAGCGTTTGACAATTCCATGTATAGAACGAATGGCTAACCGCTAAATTCCATATTAGATCTATCCATTTTTGGAGATATTTTGAGATGCATATCAGAATTGCATGCATGAGAAACTTGACGGGAATTAATGAAGCAAGAGACGTATGTGAGGATCGTTGCAAATGGCGTTCCGTAGTCTTTACCTACCCCTCCGGGAAACAGTCGTGAGTTTATGTATGTATGGACATATTTGTGCAAACATGTCAATCATGTGTTTCAAATTTCCAAATGCGGGTCGGATATTGAAACCGGCCATTATGGTAGCCTCTCTATTTTCTGTAGTTTTTATGCGATAGAAAAACCGCTGCTACTCATGGGCGACTCCCAAAACAAGTATGGTCTTCGCACAACAAGGTTATTGCTATATCCTCGACTGCCACTTGTGACGAAGCTCGGTGCATCTACCACTATGTTGTATGGTATGCGTGACACTGTCCGCATCAAATACTTCCCCGTCCCAAGAGCTGAAGAAGAAAACCCGCATCGGGTTTCCACCGTGTGCGACTTGAAATCAACCGAGCTTTCAGCGCCAAATTCTAGATCCGAGTTAAGGATAAAGATATTCATTTTGTAAAAACATGAGTAAGGTACATTTCAGTTGTTAACAGTAGTGAGAAGTAGCGGCATGTTTAACCATAGTGGTGTACAAAATTTAAAGCTATGATACAGTCTCGCTAAGTTTATATTGATTCAGATTAATTAATGGTTAACATTCTTAGATATAACGAGAGTAATCATCATATATAAATAATAGTAACAATAAAATATTAGTAATAATGTATGGATAATCAAAATAATTATATAAATTAGAAATGTCATAGCAATAATTTTAAATAACATAAAAATACTGAAATAATCATTAATAAGTAAATAATAACAACATAACAATATTATAACTAAGAATGAGATGTCAACTTAAAGCAAATATTCAACAAATAATATAATAATCAGACCTCGTGAATTTATTCACATAGGCATGAAAAAGGAATCTCATTATTGTAGATCCAACAAAGAACCAGCAATAGTTAATTACTTATTATCAGTTAAATAATCTTAATATATAAAATCCTTGCGTTACTGACTGACTGACAGACACGCTACAGCCAAAACTATTGGGCGCAGGAAGCTTAAATTTGGCATGTATGTTCCTTAGAGACCGTAGGGGTGCACTAAGAAGGGATTTCCCGAAATTCCCACGGGATCGGTCAAAACGGGTAAATTAAAAAAAAATGCAGGCGTAGCTGCTGGCGTCCTCTAGTCAACTATATTATAATAACATTTATCAACAAGATATGATTTTAAATGTTTTTAAAGAGTGTGGTATTTAGGTTTTGAATTTGCTTGGGTATTTTATTAAAGATTATAGGTGCCATACAAAATATGCTTTTATGCATTAACGCAGTCCTAGACTGTACTATACATAGTCGCTCTGTATCGCGCCGATTGCGATTATTGATTTTGGACCATTTCTGGAATGATTGAGGATTTGTTTTTACAAATAGTGCTGCCTCATATATGTATAGCGAGGGTACAGTTAGTATTTTGTGCTGTATAAAATAGGGCTTACAGCTATCTCTCGGTCCTAGACCAAACATAGCTCTCATGCATCTTTTCTGGGCTTTAAGAAGCTTTAAGCTGAGTTACTCTACTGACTAAAATGTTGCTTTAAGCTGAGTTACTCTACTGACTAAAATGTTTTATCATCCAAATGATTACAAAATAACTCCACAATCATAAAACGGATCTACCATTACATACTAAGTAATCACTCCCTTTGCCTACACGAGAGGCAATTGTAGAAATAATTTACACTAAGAGAGTAATTTTACAAATATATTGTAATCTCTGACGTCGCATTTCAACCATTTATTTGACATTTCAATGAGAAAATTACATGCCTCGCGATCCCTTAATATACGTAGCGAAAAGGCTTTCACAGAAAATTAATTCTGAGAGATGTTTACGCGAAACTGCGATACGATTTAAGTTGTGGATTTATTGGAATACGCTGTCACATGTTAAATTCTACAACCGTTCCTTGTTTATATTGAAATAACTTCTGTATGCACGATAAACGCGATCTTGATAAATGTAGATAAACTTCTCAATGGAGTATAATGCGTATTTGAGGAAATGTGCACCTTAATGATTTCTTGTTCAAACTTGAAAGGTCAGACTGCAGTTGCTTATTAGAAAATTTAATATTGCCTATCTTGGATTAGAATTGATCTCGGAGGCTAAGATCTTGTTTTTGCTGAGACATATAATGGTAACGACTATTACCCACACTGTGTAATAGTTTAGATCTCATGTACTACTACTCTCTGTAGTCTAAACATTTTTATGGCAGTTGGCTAAATGTTTATTAAACCCTCATCATCATCCTCTTAGCGTTATCCCAGTTTCAATCTGGGGTCCGCTTACTAGTCTAACCGGATTTGGCTGAATATTAGCTTTTCCACGGAGCGACTGCCTGTCTGACCTCCGCAACCCGAAGGGATAGCGATATACCATGGTTTAGACTAGTGTCAGTTTATTTTAGCAGGTACTGATGCCCTGTAACGATTGTCAAAGATCTTTATGACAACGGGACCGATGGCTTAACGTGCTCACCGAGGCACGGGATAAGCGATAATTAACAATTCAATACGCACATAACTCTGAAAAGTCATTGGTGCGCGCCGTGGATTCGAACCCGATATCCTCTGCATGGCAGTCTGTTGGGAATTGTTTTTTTAATTGTATCTAGAGTAGATGGATAGATAGATAATATTCTTTACACCAAAATAAAGTACATTTTTAAAGTAACTTAAATTTACAATTTATGTATAGTCGGCCTTATCGCCAAGGGCGATTTCTTGCAGGCAACCTTAGGATGGACAGGAATGATGTTAGATATTTTGTGACGATAGTGTAGCTATGTAACTAAATCTTTTACTAAATATTTCAAAAACATACTTGAAATACACATATACAACTCTCAATTTTCTAAACTTGTTTCTGCAAGCTCGCACCAGTGACTATCCGTCCTAGTTTTGTTTTGGTGTCGAGAAACTTGTATTTGGTATACCCCGGGGTACTAATTGAAGTTCCACGATTTCTGATATTCCGATACCAAAACTAAATTCTCAAACATATTACGTAGGTACAAAGTGGAACGGTGTGTTGACAAATCCCAGAGTTTATTTACCAAATGAAAAGATTGGGTTAATTATGCTTTTACATGACTTGGTGTATAAGCACAATAGTTTAAGTGTATAATTATGTTCAAAAACCATTAATTGCCCTGAGTCACGTCTAGTGAAATCCTGTAACTATCAGATTATTGGCGGTTCTATTTATAGAATCAAAGGGTGCATCAGTAGGTGTAAAAATTATTTCACCTACTGATGCACCAGGAGAAGGCAAAGATGTAATCACATCTCCTTACAAGGATACAGGCGTGAGTTTATAAATAAAATAATATTATAGATCATTTTTAATAGTTTAGGTATCAAAATTAAAAAAATAATGACGTACTTTTCAAATGAAAGTTATTCAACATTCATTCAAGCACTAAAGATAAAAGTTTCTTCGGTGCTTGTAATTGATACAATTACGTCCAAGTATGTTCAGTGTGACAATGCATGACAAGCATCATCATTATCCTCTTAGCGTTATCCCAGTTTCAATCTGGGGTCCGCTTTCTAGTCTAACCGGATTTGGCTGAATATTAGCTTTTTCCACGGAGCGACTGCCTGTCTGACCTCCGCAACCCGAAGGGATAGCGATATTCCATGGTTTAGACTAGTGTCAGTTTATTAGAAGGTTCTGACGCCCTGTAACGATTGTCAAAGATCTTTATGACAACCGGGACCGACGGCTTAACGTGCTCTCCGAGGCACGGGACAAGCGATAATTAACAATTTAATACGCACATAACTCCGAAAAGTCATTGGTGCGCGCCGTGGATTCGAACCCGATACCCTCCGCATGGCAGTCTGTTGGTATCTCCACTAGGCTATCGCTGCCTCATGTGCATGACAAGCATAATTATGTGTAACTTTAATTAAAACTATAGGATGTACGGAGCTACGCTCGCACATTTTTTTATCTTAACATTTTCTGTCCGTTCCCGAGATAGTTTCAGGCAATCCCTTCTTACTGCACACCCACGGTCTCCAAGGAACGTTATGTACCAAATTAAAGATTCCGACGCCAAATAATTTTGGCTGTAGGTTGTCTGCCAGTCAGTCAGTTACGACTTGACCACGGTCAATTCGCTGCAGCGCAAATTCGCGCAACTCGACTGGCCAAGTGGCGACGCGTATTGCGACTGAATCAAATGACTGGAAATGTACTAAGCAAACCACGCGCAGCGGCGACCAGGCGGCGCGACCGGCGAGTAGCACCGAGCGATACAGTGCGGCGAGTCGCGCGACCAAAACAAATGTATATATTAGTACGGCGCATGCCACGGCGTCAAGCTATAGTCGCGGCGACTACCGCGGGAGTCGATTGAGTATGAAATGTTAGTTTATTTCTTCGCGCAAATGATTTTATTCTCAAAAATTTAAGCTGAATGGATATCTAGCCACCCGCAAAATACATTGAAAAACGTAATAACAAATATGTATGTTGTCTATATAGTAATACATCTGTCTGTTTTCGTCTGTGTTTGTTTGTGAATTTAAATTATCAATTTTTCCACTTCATAATGGCAGGTAGTTAGATGTGTACCTATCTATCTACCTTTGTTTAGTTTAAAAAAATAACATATCAAGTCATAAACAAACTCTTTCAAAATATTTGTCTGTCTGCTGTCCTATTTGTCCGAAGTAGGTTATCTCTGGAATGCGTCAAGCAGATTTTTACTGGCACTGACTTCCACTGGAAGATAGATAATGGACTTTGTAGAACTACATGTACGATGTAACCTGCGATTTGATCTGGTAGGTGGCACTATTGTCGTGATAATAAAAACTACGGGGTTCAGCTAGTTTTTCATATTTTTGATAGAATTCTTCGCCTGTAAATCGATCCCTATTTAATTCGAGTAATTAAGAATATATCTTCCAAGTATAAAATCTAGAGCAAAAGAATTGCTACCCTCCAAAAATTTCGAGCTAAATTTGATTAATGCATCCCGTGAATCCCGTCTGATGTCCTCGCTATCCTGATCTACACTGGTCGAGGCGACGAACGCGTGTGCCCGTGGCATGGTATCGCGTCGCGCGAATTGTTGCGCTGCCGGTCACATCGCCGGTCGCGTCGCCGCCGGTCCCCGTGGCCAAGCCGTAACGCTGGGATTTTATATTGAGATGGTACATAGTTTTACACAGCTCTTAGGCAATAAGTTTGTATGTGACGTGTCGTTTCTAAATACATATTGGATCTCATCAAGAACATCAAAAAACCAAGGGCAAAAGAAAACCAAAACATCTCATCGTCCATTTTTTATCACCTAATGACTTCATTAATCGTAAGACGAACAGATCAAAACTGCAAGAGTTTAAACAGGAAATCTCTAAGTACACAACGAGCGCCACTCCGTTGAGCATCTAATCTTGTGTGCAAGATACAATTTTATTTACCGGGTCTTATTCGCGATATTTAATTAATTTAATGTATAAATACCTTAGTTTTACCGACGTTTCGGCCGTCTTACAACAGCCTTGGTCGCGGCAGGACTGATGTCATCTCAGCGTAGTCCTTGTGAAGCGCGGGTTTCGGCAGCTACCCTCACTTGTTTTTTATTTTTATTTTATTTGAAGTGTCGGTACGTCGACACATAACACTTATGACGTCTACACACTGATGAGCTGTGTTACTGCGGCGGGGTTTACATTTGTTTTTTACTGGATTCCAAGTTGTAGACAGTCTGTATCTTTAGTCTGTGTCTTCCCGGTTGAAATTTTTATGCTTTTTGTTTTCAACCGCTTCACGTACTATCCTGGAGTAATAGTGACGATCGGTAGATAAGACCTTTGGTTGATGTAATTCGATCCAATGGTTTGGTCCAGACTCCAACAAATGCTCAGCTATGGCAGACTTGTTTATTTGACGGTTTTTTACAGCTGCGATATGTTCCTTGACCCTTTCAGCGATGGTTCGTTTGGTCTGTCCGATATAGGAACTACCACAACTGCAGTCGACCTTGTAGACGCCAGGTGTTTGTAGAGGAATGACATCCTTCGGGGTGCGCAGATTGTGTGCTACCTTGGAGAGCGGACTATATACAGTCTTTATGGAGTATTTCTGTAGTACTGTTCCAACTTTGTCCGTCACTCCCTTTATGTAAGGCATGTAAGCCGGTACTCTGCTTATTTCTGGTTTACGGTCCTTCCTCTTCAGACGTTGTATCTTCTTGTTGAATCCGTTGCACCTAAGTACCTCCTGGACATGTGACAGCTCACTGTTCAAATGTTCAGGGTCACAGAGGTCATACGCTCTGTTTCCATTGCGACCGATATTGAGTCAAATAAACTCACCCACATATGGTTTGGCGAAACACATCAGCAAGGTACTGCAACCGTTGGTAGGTAAGACGGCATCTTTCGTGAAGGACTGTAGTACTGCTACAGAAATACTGCTGTAGTAAGACGGCCGAAACGTCGGTAAAACATAGGTATTTATACCTTAAATTAATTAAATATCGCGAATAAAACCCGTTAAATAAAATTGTATGATGTATACAAGTCGCGAAAGTTTAAAATCGATTGTGTGCAAGAATTAAGAGCAAGACAACCTCAGCTTTGTTTTTGAGAGTTGTTACGTCTCTAAATGTTTTATATTGAACGTCACGCTACGTAGTATTGTATGATGTATTGTATCCTCTTAGTATTATAACGTGTGGCGCAAAAGTAATGACCCTATTTGGTTCAGCTACAACTTCGTTTCTAAATGAGAAAACTAGAATTAGTTTTTTTTTTAATATATATTTGTGCCATGTTTAGTTGCATTATGATTTAAATATGATGTCTATTATATGTTGACCTCCAGAGTTGAAAAACATTTGAGACCTATTTATGACATTTTCCATAACTAGCCGTAACACATCCTGCGATATGTTTCTTATCTCTTGGTGTATGTTTTCTTTTAAAGTTGCGAGAGTCTGTGGTTTGTTCACATACACCTGAGATTTCAAATAACCCTAAATTAATTGATTTTGAAGAAAAAATATCCTCTTCAAGGTTGAGGTTTATGGCACTCGGTGATCAGTAGGCAGCAGCTGGTGACTCATCTGAGTTTTATACGGAAACATCTTCAATTCTTTGACCAAAATACGCTGCAGAGTCAAATTCACGTTGTATTTTTATTACTGATGAATTATTTCGTAAAAATATTAACAAGATTATTCCACGTTCTTGGGTTCTTGATTATTTTTAGTGAATGTTACATTTGATTACTACAACATTTTCAATATCAGAATGACAGGAGATGTCATAAAAAAGATATAAGGCCTTTCTATAGGGTCATTACTTTTGCGCCAACCTATATTTAGGATTGCCCAGAAGCTAGAAAGAGAACGAATGAGATTTGGTTTCATTCTGACAACTTTATCATGGCTTCAAGCAGAGGTCATCATCGTTCTGGCGCTATCTAGCCGCATCCAAGTCTCACGCCTGGAGCCCAGAGTCCGTTTACCAGTACAACCAGATTGAACAAAATATAAGCGTTTCACAGGATGAATGCTGTCTGACCTCCGTAATCCAACGGGATGGCGATATTCCATGGCTAAGACCAGTGTCAGTTCAGGGGTACAGACTCCCTATAACGACTGTCAAAGATCATCATGATATGATTCTCGAAAGATATGTTAAAGCCAACACACAACTGAGAGCGTGATGGGCTATGGTCTAATTCGTCTCATCGTTGGAAAAGGACAATGTCCAGCAAGGGAACAGTTTATTTACAGGTCTGATGATGATGATGTGCTCATTTTCTTTTAGCGACCTTTACTTTCAATAACTCTTAGAAGAATACTTTAAAAGTATTCACATATCGCAAGAAAGTACTAATATAATACTGAGAACAAATTGGCCCACATCACCATTAAACGCGAAATAAAATTCAACGCCATAGTGAATGAATCGGTTCGTATAACGTCCGACGTCTAATAAAGAGCGTATCGACGTTACGGGAATTCTTTAAGCCAGTGATTCCGTGCTCGGCACAGATTCAATTAACTATACGAACTGGTATTACGAGAATATGTGTAGCAACATTTTAGGGGCCTTGTTGCTTGAATATGTTTTCTTACAAATTATGCGGCGCTAAAATGTTGCTGTGTAAGTTCAATGACTTGTGATGATAATAATCATCCTTATTGTACACGAAATTATATAATATAAAGAAATTAATTTTTTTAAACAGAAAACGTTAATACCAGATTATATTACCAAATTATTCATGATAAATTCGTTTGCAAATTATCTGCAACCAACGGCAGTAAAAGCTAAAAACCTACGTAGCATAAATTAAACAGCACGGCCGAAAAACGAATCGACGTAACTTTAAAACAATTCCAAAAATTACAGCACTGCCCGTTACATAAACATTTCACCCTTTAAACAAAGGAGAAAAAAAACGTACATAGAAAGGAAAGAATCGCACTAAAATATATCGACACTCTCACAGACCCGCCCGTTGAATTAAAAACCGCAGTTTCCTAACACCTAGAACTTGAGATCTGCCATCAATCTCTTGTTCGCTGGAACGATCTTACTTGTCAAAAGTAGGAAACCTTTTTTACTAACCCGGACCAAACAAAAAAGCACCTTAATAGCAACCCATAAGTCATATACTCCCGTGAAGAGGTCCGTGACGTCATTTTGTATCTGTAATGTGTGTACGTTATATATTGTCAAATATTCGAAAGCCTTATGAATCTGTCTGTGTTTAATTCAAGCATTTTATTTGAGAGTGTTTTAGGTCGCATTTGAGTGGTACTTCAATTGATTATGATTGAGTTGCAAACAGCCGCGGAAATGTATTTTATTTTTTCGTTTTGATTGTTGTTTTATATTTATGAGGAAGCAATGATGAGTCTGTTTGGTTGAAGAAAATAGAAAAAGCGTTTTTGTTTCACTGAATGATTGCAGCTGTCACTTTAATTGCATGTAATCTATATATAAAGTGCTCTTTTCATCATGTATGTCTGTATGAACGTAATAAAGTCAATAGTGTGATGTTTGAGGTAGGTTTCGGTCTATACATATATTAATTTACGCGGACAGAGTCTCGGCCAAATTTAAGTTCGATGTAATTTAGTATGGCGATGATTAGTAAGGTAGAAGAAACAGAAAACTTTAAATTATTATTTAAGTTAGCGCTGAATAATTAGTTGTTCAGCAAATATGTACGATTCTTCAAAAATTATTGTGAAGCTATTATATTTTTAAATTATCAATATAAAATCCACAATGTCTCTCATTCTACTAGCATCCATATTAGGTGTTATGCATAAGCATTGATAACCATTAATCATGACTACTTATAAGCAAGATGGTATTCATATTGATTATAATAAATTAAATGTATTTGTTTATACCAGCATATGCAATATTCTCAATAATTTTTATTTTTATACTACAAACAGATGTTGTAGTTCCTTATCAACCAACCTTTTCAAATCCATCTTGTTAAAGGGCAGACAACAAAAATAATAACTTTGACATATCAAGCCTTTTGACTACATGGACATGATGGACATCGCGGTCAAACGACGCCCCGCCTAACATTGCATGTTTTGGATTGTATCCTACGCCGTACAACACTAACAATTTTCGAGCTTGGGTGCTTATTGGTGCTTATTGCGTCCGATGGTTTTGTAATCCCTCAGTATACCTACTAAAAATTCATGGCGAAATGTGAGTGTAATATTACACCTCTGCCCACTCCTTCGGGGATACTGGCGTGAGTCTATAAATAAAATAAATAAATACCTACTACATAATCTCATACTAATCTCTTATAATATAATAAAGCGGAAGAGTTTGTTTGTTTGTTTGGGCGAACGCGCTTATCTCAGGAACTACTGATCTAATTTGAAAAATTATTGCAGTGTTAGATAGCCAATTTATCGAGGAAGGCTATATGCTATATAACATCACGCTATGAGCGACGGGAATGGAGCAGTAAGCCTTAAATAACGCGGGTGTAACCTCGGGCATCCTTTCGTACTATATAATTATGCTTAGTGCGAATAACATTAAATAATAATTATCAATTAAAATTTTAACAATAAAGCCACTTACGATTGCTGTCCTAAATCTGTATGGTCAGACGGACAGAATAGCAAATTAAATGTAAATAAGTTTTCACATAACTAACATACATAATTAAATATAAAGTCGTCCTTCTTCTTTTTTGAAGTGGGTTAAAAATTATCCCAAACCATCCACAAAACATGTGCAATAGACCCACAATGATCGACGACCGGTTGGCGCAGCGGTAGTGTAAGCGACTGCCACGCCGAAGGTCGCGGGTTCGATTCCCGCTCAAGTCAACTCAGCGTGAACATGGATATTTGTCTTGGTCTGGGTGTTTCTATGTATAATATGTATGAATTTACAAAAAAAAGTATATATGAATGTTTATCCATTGTCTAGTACCCATAGTACAAGCTCTGCTTAGTTTGGGACTAAATGGTGTTGTGTGAATGTGATAAAAAAAAATGAAAGCCATATGAACCACCTAGTAAGTTGAATACGTAGAAATGCGAACATTACAGTGAAATCTAGAGACACATAAACGCTTTTGATGACCGAATTTGTCACCTTCATATATGCTGGCGACCTTATTAGACTTTTGATATAATATCTCTGCAGACAATGATACGCTGGCAGAGAGAACTGAATTTTATGATGAAATAATAATTATATTGTACGCTAAGTCATATTTTTCTAAGGCTTTACATCTGATAATTAGGATGTATTTTGAGATTCACGTTTGGACGAGAAATAATAAAAAAAAATTGTGAGCAGTCATACAAAATCTCTGACCCACTCTGTCATCGTTAGAAAATTATAATACATTTCATGGTTCTTTTTGCCATAGAATATATTTTCGAACACGAAACCGTGAACAACGCCTCAGAAATCTTAAATACAGATGAGATATCGGTGCAAGTTAAACCTATAAAAAAAGACTTAACTCCCTCTGACATAGATGGGCATCGCGACTAGAATTCTCGGAACCACAGTAATAATAGTATTATAGCTGCGACGTAGCGTGGATGCTACGGCGTAGCAGATGTCGTAGTACCTATTCTTATACAGCCGGTCCCAATATTTGAACTATCCATGGATTTGGCTACTAAAGATACATATTTTGAAAAGGCAGAGGTGTCCCAAGTAGCATTTCATTCTCTTTAAGAGTTTACATTCGGTTCACTGGTGGACTTGAGGCGTTTATAAACTCTTATTTTGGTTCACGTGTGATGTGTAAGATGTATGAATGCGAACACTACTCTGTAAGCTGTTTATGGGTTGTACAAAACTAGCCTTTCTTACGGCTGTCAGCATTATAATACGACACAAATACCTTTCTAGTCAGCTTTCATTTTATAGGCTGATTAAGAACATTTTAGAAGACCACATATTATGGCATTTGCTATTTAGCGGTCTACCTGTGTCACGTTATGTTGCTGGTATTTTAATAGACCACATGTAAACAATTATAAAGGTGGTGGTACACGTGTGAACCTTTATGAAGAAAACAACATCTTTATACCACACACGTGAACCTTAATGCAGAACTCTGCAGTATCATGGTACACATGTGAACCACGATGTAAGTCACAACTGTAACTAGGTGTTACAATGGTTCACACAGATGTGCACCATTTTCTTTTATTATAACCTAAATACTAACTAAAATATTTCATATTACGATAGTTTTATAAAATACTACAGTGTATTTCTGCTACATATTTTGTGTAATGTTACAAATGTAATGTAATAAATGACTTCTAGTCTTACTTGATACCATAACATAACAAACTAAGAAAACTGACTTTTTTCTCCCTGCCTATTTTGAATGTTTTTAAAGTAATAATAGCATTTTTCATGAGGCGCGTGAGTTTTTACCAGTCAATATATATATATATATTTCAAAGTAAACTTGCATTACCATATGGATAACACTGTTAGCCTATGTAAACACAGGTCCTTACCACTTTTTATTATATAATCCTCATTTATAAATAGAGATCAAAGTTTCTGCGACGACTATTTAAAATGTTTTTGTGATTTTAGGATTATTAGCTTTGTTATAGCAATAGCTTTGTTTAGTACTATAAAACCTTTACAATTAGTCACTTGTGACTCATTATTACTCACTTGTTCCTCAATATTATTCACAAGGAGTCTACTATGGCGCCATTAATCAGCTTTGAGTTCACAGTTACCATTATATAATAGCATTATAACAATAGCGTTGTATAATAGCATTAAATCAGCAGTATAAGAATAGTGCTGATTTAATGCTATTATACAGCTACTGTGCAGCCATGTAAACTTAGGGCTGTATAATTTGTGCCCAAACCGGTCGTATATCAGCTGTATAGATGGATATACAGCTCATATACAGCTAACTAGTACAGCTTGTAGAGTAAATGTGAACCATTATACAAACACTATACAGCCCAAAAATGCTACTTGAGGTGTGCCCGGGGTACGTAGGGATCGAACCCGAGACCATCATCTCGGCACTACTCGGCAGTCCGTTCCGTACACCACTGGGCTATCGCCGCTGTATTAAAATGTTAATTATCGCTTGCTTAACAATGTGCCCGGTAGATGGCAATAAGCCCGCCCCTATTACATTGGGACCGAAACATAACTGGCGAAGTGAGGGTGTTTAATACACCTCTGGCTACTCCTTCGGGGATAAAAGTCGTGAAGATATGTTATGTTGACATAAACTGCAAACAAAATAAGTCAAACATGAATAGATCAAATATCGGGACCGACCGATAGCAAACTATGCTAACCATGCAGCCCCCGCCTTTTTACAAAAATCTGCGACTTTTACTGCATTCAATATTAATTTTAGACGAACGCTCATTAAATTAGTTTCAAACCATAGTTTTATTGTAATTTAATGATAACTTGTTAGCAAAAATAGTCATTAATATAAAACATTTTATGAAATATAGCACTGTATAAACAACATCCCGTTTTTAGTAAAAGCCTATAACATAAATATAATGAGCCTATATTAGTTTAGCTATGTAGAGATCTCTGTAGAGAACACTTGAATCTGTAGTGCGTAGATAATCAAGAGGGAAATACCGGCAACGTTGCAACTGTATATACATAACATGTGGCATACGTACTTACGTAGGTAACCTAATTGAATAGGATAGGATATCCCAGTTAACTACAAACCAAGGCATATCCATAAGCCATATTCAAGAGATCCAAGAGATAGCGGCGATGGCCTACAGGTGTACGTAACAGACTACCGAGACGACTGTCTCGGGTTCAATCCCCAGGTACCCCGGTCTCACATCTTTGACTTTTTTAAGGTATGTGTGTATTAAAAATGTTAATTATCGCTCCCTTATTAATGTGCGTGGTAGATGGAAATATGCTCGCGCTCTATTACAACCGAAACATAACTGGCAAAGTGTGGGTGTGTAATACACCTCTGCCTACCCCTTCGGGGATAAAGGCGTGAAGTTATGTTATAATATGCTTACTGCTCTTAAATGCCTTTATATAATAAATACGATATCGTACAAAACATATAGTTAAGTGGACGCAAATTGAGTAATATCGTCGCATTCCTTCTCTACTTATACTTTCTGAGAGCATACTACTATCATTAATCTTTCTCGGAATATTTTAGTAAGTATACACCAACATAGTACACCGCTGTCTGTTAGAATGACCTTCGTACGACCTCATAATCATTTATTTAGATCTGGATTTTGGTTTACTTTTAGTAAAAATAGTTGTCAACTTTGATCGATCAATATAGTATAATTAAAATAATCTTTCAATTTATTAATTTCATCGACTCTCGCACACATTGAATCAGTTGCACTCGATATTATATTACAGTCTCTTAAAAAGTCAGAGCCAAAAATTCATTTACATTTACTGCAACGTAAGACGTAAGACGTAAACATAAGACCCGTAACGAAAACTGAAAACTAATGTTGTACCAATCACTACAAAATTTTTTTACTTCGGCACCATACCTGGGCAATTACTGGTTCAGGAGAGGCTCAAAGTTAGTATGGATTTTTTCTAATTAGGTACAAAATTGGTGCATTTACCCCGCCAATATGCTCTTTAGATGCCCTATGGATAAGAAGAAATTTCGAGCATTGCACGCGCGCGCTTTTTGTTTAAAAATTGCGGTTTAAAAAATGTGAAAACTTAAAAAAGAATCGTTTCCCAGATATTATTTTTGGTTAGTATTGGCTTGATGGCCACAACGAGTAGACTTCGGCTTGGTGAGGGGTCTTGTGACATCCTGTATAATATTAAAATGTTATATTTTTGCCAAAATAAAAAAATACCTACATCAAAAGTAAAAACATTACACGAAACACAAAATATACAAAAAACTCTAATCATTGATACCAAAGGAGAAAAACATATATACATATGTATTTGGCTCATACATTTTCTACTACATGTTTTTAAATCCACGTTTTCAACGAAATTCAGAGCCGCAGGCATCTTCAGTTATAATAAAAAGAACCCTAATTTAATTCAAGAACGTTATTAACAACGCAAAGACGTAGATTTTACGGTTTAAGACGTTTATTTCTCATAAAGAATACAAAATTCACTTATCTGAGAAATACAAGATAACTTACAAGTACTTACATTTAGAGTCTTCATTTTTCTAACAAGCACTCAGATTTAACAGACTTATAACTAAACACTACACATTTCTATGGTTATAACTTATTATATAAATCACTAGACATAGCACCGGTTATTTATTATTTTTAAACAAAATAAAAATACATTCCAACCAAATACGCAAATATAAAATAATGTGGGTAATGCAAAAACAAACACTTTTGGTATCACATTAATGACGAAAGGCTCATATTAAGTAACGGAATGCAGTTGCTATCGCATAGCGATTATTTATTAAACATTGTGTGTTATGTTATTTTGAAACAATTATGTATGCTATTTTGACATAATTATATGTGTATGTTATTTTGTAACAATTATGTATGTATAAATCTATATATATATATATATATATGTAATGTTGTAAATAAAATTAAGTCATAAATATAATATCATAAATAAAGTATGTATATTGTTAGATATATACATACATATATTTTCTTAAACTAATGCGTATTTTTTAGAATATAGTACTTTAATTTCTTTTCAAACAAGGCCATCGTCTGAATATCTTTTATATCTTTAGGTAGTTTGTTGTATAACTGAGCTCCTTCGTATCTAATATTTTTGTATCCACAGTTAGTGCGCGGTACATTCAAGCAGATATTATTTGCATTTCTTAGCATGCGATGTTGTATTTGCGCTTTTTTCGTAAATGAAAGGACAATGGCAGATCTCCATACATGAAAATGTCTGAAATTAAATTGAAGCGAACAGTAATAAAAAATATATCAAAATATTTGGCGTAAGTAACAGAGTCTATAAATGATTCTATTTTCACTCAGGAAAGGTGGAAAAAGAAGTTATCGGTGTTTGAATTTTTAGTTAAGAATGAACAATGTAGGTAAAAGGAAAGTTATAGTATGAAAGTTAAACAATGTAGGTAGGTACGTTTGAATTATCAAATGACATATGTCAGATTGACATCAAAACGCGGAAGTACTTGGTAGCATCTAACTGTCACAGCCAAAGACAAAAGCAGAGCTGCACATTTTAAATCGATTTTCTGTGAAATCGATACAACTTTAAAACGATGCTGTGACGTTTTTATTTGATTTAAACGTTGTTTTGCTTCAAAAATATTAGCTTATTGATATAATGTTGATTAAATATTAAATAACGACATTTTAAACCAAACCAACTCTATAAAGGTCAATCGTATCGATTATTTATTTAATAATCGATACGGATATAGCACTCACGTCTATTCCTGTCACACTATTGTCTATGGCAACAATCAAATAATAAAGTATTCGTAATCAATTGGAATGCTTTTTATCATCATAAAATACTCCAGCTTTAACGAGACTAAATTAAAATATTAAAAATCGTAGAAAAAAAAACAATTTGTTTTGTTCATATGAAGTTTAAGGTCGCTACAACAAACCCAGACCAAATTCTGCCATTGTTCTTTGCGTGTGTATTTGTTTGTTCAATATTTTTCGTACTAGAATACAAGTGTGATATTTATACATTTGTTCTATTGACATTAATTTAGTTGTATTATATACTGTAGTAGTTGGTGTAAAGTAGTTCATATGAAACAGTAATTTTATAATTTTATTTTGTGTAGTTTGTAACGTTTTTAGATTGGACTTGGCTGCCGTGCCCCATAGCTCGATTAGATAACATAGGTGGGATTTGACTAATGAGTAAAACAACGTGCAGATCCACGAAGCCTACACATGAGTGATGATAATTTTGATTGGATTTTGTCAATGTGAAGGTCTCCACGTAATTTGACTATCAAGGATAAGGCCAAGGTATTTTTCTGACTCTACTTTTGATATAGGTGTTGCACCAATGCATAGAGGGGGGTGGTCAGGGATTTTTTTATTTTTTGGGCTGAATATCATATAATTGGTCTTAGATACATTTATGGTTAGTAAATTATAGCGGAACCAAGTGGTTAGCTTATTCAAATCATCCTGAGCCTGTCTAACAACTGTATTGATGTCATTACCAAAGTAAAAGAGAGAAGTATCGTCGGCATATAATGTGACGTCCCCCAGCAGACCAAGTTCTTTGATATTATTGATATAAATCAAGAATAAAAGGGGCCCAAGGATTGAACCTTGGGGCACGCCACATGTAATTGGTTGCGATAAACTTTGAGCGTCCTGAATTTTGACAATTTGAGACCGGTTAGAGAGATACGATTGTAACAGGTTTAGTGCGACTCTTCTGATTCCTACGTGATACAGTTTGTTAAGTAGCAAGTTATGACTAATTGTATCAAAAGCCTTCTTCAGGTCGATGAAAACTCCGAGAGCAATTTGCCTATTATCTATTTTACTTTTGAGATTTGTTATTAAATCAACACAAGCTGAAAGACTATTTGATTTTGACCGAAAACCATATTGTTTATTGTAAATGTAATTAATGGATGCTAGAAACTTGTCTAGACGATTGTATATAACTTTTTCGAAGACTTTTGATACAATTGGGAGCACTGAGATGGGCCGATAGTTCTCTGGTTCATGTCTGCTACCGGCTTTGAAAATGGGGCTCACTCTAGCAATTTTTAATGGATCAGGAAAGTAGCCGCTTCTTAAGCAATGATTGAGAGAAGTTGTTAATTTTTCTAGTATAACCCCCTTTACGCACTTTAAGCTTTTGGATGAGATTCCATCCATACCGGTACTAGTATTATGGTTTAAGTTGTCAATGATTTTACTAATTTCCTCTGTTGTGGTCGGGACAAATTCAGTTAGTTGTACTGGGAAAATATCGACTTGTTTGTTGAAAAGCTTATTATATTCTGTAATATCATGGTATTTGCTTGGAATGTCATTTGCAAGAATGTTACCTATATGAGCAAAATATGAATTAAAGCAGTTGCATATGTCAGCACTTTCAGTGATAGGGCCCGATTGGGACTCAAGTTTTGATGGAGCACTATTAGATTTGATTTTGTTTGAGCATAGGTCATTAATTAGTCTCCACATTTTCTGTGGTTTTTTTTGGCAATCATTAAATGATTTGTAGTAGAATGCACTTTTTGTTGTTTGGATTTTGTTACGGACGTCGTTTCTTGCCTGTTGTAGTTCTTCATATTTCGCTTGATCATGCGGTGACTTCAGGTATGAAGACCACAGATGGTTTCTTGCTTCGATTGCCGCTATGATATCTTTGTTGATCCAGTCAGACCGAGGTGGGTTTTGAACTTTGGTTTTGGTTATTTTGGACTTTAAGACGGACTCAATAATTGTCTCCTCAAGCTGTTCATAAGTTAGATCATTATCGTGAGATAAAGAGTCTTGTATAGTTTGGTGCAGTTTACTATAGTCTATGGCAGTGTAGGTAGTCTTATTATTTGTTTGCGGTTTGTATTTGTGTAGCTCCAGATATATGTGTTTGTGGTCTGACATTGCAGAATCCACTATAGCTAGGTGAAAGTCACTATTTTTCAGATTGGTACTAGCATGGTCCAGAATTGTTTTAGTAGTGCACGTCTCACGGGTACTGTAGGTAGAATCCAGTTTGTTGAGCAGAAAATAGCCATTTTCTTTTAACACTCGTTTATAGCAAGATGTTGCCTGACTATTACCAAGTAGGTTGTAATTGTAGTCACCGAAGACAATTGCCCTTTTTCGTTTTAATAATTGCTGTGAATAAATTTCCAGAAAGTCAGTATTGTTTGTTCTTTCAGGTTTGTAAATAGCGCCAATATCAACGGAAAACCGGTTTAAGTGAACCCAAAGGTAATGGTTGTCATTTTCACACAGTTCCTCTATGTAGTTATGTTTCAAGCTATTGTGGACGTACATTGAAACTCCTCCTCCTCGTGAATTCTTTCTGAAATTGTAGTAGTGAGTGTAATTTGGTAGTCTAAGGCTTTTTGCTTCTTCTTCCGATTTTATCCAAGTTTCAACTAGTATAATTGCGTGCAACGGTCTAGGTATTGAAAGTATTATGCACTTAAGTTCATCCAATTTTCCTTGTTTAACTAAACTACGGACATTGGCGTACAGGAATTTTCCGCGTTCCAATCGGGTACTATATAAAAAAATCGAGTACCCTTCAACCCAATATACTGGTGAACTCAATTTAGCCCCCGGCTTCACTCGCACGGAATTCAATAATTATGAGCATTTCTCTGGCACGACACCATATAACGTCGGATGACGCGCTTTTAAATTCTTCCTTAGATATGATCGCATATGTATCGCATTGGTTAATATGATTACTTCTCCCCTACTGTAATCCTTAAAAATACCTGTATTAAAATATACTTTATTAATATGAACGGTCAGTAGTATACTGATTAAATGTCGTGTAGATGTTCCAATCCAATTATCCTAAAACAATTTATTTTCGCAAGTAAGATATTATGAAGTCTTATAACATCTTAGTTAGATTCTTCTAAAAAATCTTAAATTAAGATCTTATCGATTCCCAACAATCATAACTAACGTATGTATGTGGATGGATGGATGAGTGATTTTTACTCTTTCCAGAAAAAAATAGTACTAAACGGAATTTGAGTGTAGAGATTTATACCTCTACACTCAAATTTCGTTTAGTACTATTTTTTATTTGTAGTGTTCCTCCAACTACAAGGAAGATCCTCTGACCATGTTTAAGAATATATATCTATACGGGAATTAACGCGAACATGCATTAGGTATTTACATACCTTATTTTTGCTTGACGTTTCGAGACGGTTGCACGTCCCGTGGTCGCAAGCTGACTGGTGTAGCGATGTCACGTCTCCGAGTGCGAGGTAGAAGATTCTATTTCTACCCCTGCATTGTTGATTTTCGAAGTGCCGGCACAAAACACACTAACCGTATCTGTATATTGAACATTCACCGACTGCGCATTAAAGTAGGGTGTTGTTAACCGGATCACTGGATTCCACGACGATGACAATTTGAAGCCCTCTTCCCGATTGAAATTTTTATGCTTTCTGATTTCGATCGCTTCACGCACACCTCTTGGGTAAAAGTGGCGTTCCATGGAGAGGACTTGGGGACGATGAAATTCAATCCAGGGTGAACTAATTAGTACACCTAACAAAATCATTGTAACCTATCAAATCGATCCACAATCTATGGAAGTGGGAATAGAGAAACTGTCCGATACTCGGTGCGATTGCGGTGGCTCCGATTAAACCACAAACGTGTAGTGCATGGAGGATGACCGAATGAATGGTACTGGCAATGCGATTTATGAAGCCACAAATTATAGACATACATAACATAACTTCACGCCTTTGTCCCCGAAGGGGTAGGCATAGTTATATTATGCGCCCACACTTTGCCAGTTATCTGAGCAGCCAGCCTCATTTCAGAGGAGTTTGCTATTATCAGCTTGTTTATACTGCAATAATTGGAGTGGTCAATTTGAGGTTTCGTGGTGGGTTTCTCTTTATTTCCATTGGCCACAAATTGGTCTTAAACAAAAATGTCGTCAGATGTCGAGGAGCAAGGATATTGGTATATTTTAATAATTATTATCTTTGCTTATTATCGCTTGTAAAACTGTGAAGGATAACATCGGGACAGCCTGCATATTTGAGAAATATCCAAAATGATTTCTGAAATCACCTGAAACCTGCCAACTCACTGGCTAGCGTGGTAAATTATGACCGTACCCCTTCTCATAGTGAGAAGAGGTCTGAGCTCAACAGTGGGACAGTTTATATGGAGGACTGCAGCTGATGATGATTATTTTTTTGCACAGTGTAAAGAAGTCAGTGCTCTACAGTGGGCTCGACAAAATTAATGTAATAACAGCTAAAAATTGAGCCAAGTTTTGGAATCATTTGAAAATAGCCACGAAAACAATACTATAATACAACTACGCTTCTCAATATGGCTCATTGGCCTCTATCAACAACCATACTAAACATAAAATCATTAAAACGAAACGTCGGAAACACACGGGAATTTATATCTTAAATAAGGTAATTTTACGCTATTAAGACCCGTTAAATAATGTTATATAAGTATGTCATTGCAGTTTTATATTGATATCATTCACCGTTACCATTTTACTGACTACAATTGTACCTTTTTCAGATTAATTGAATATCCCCGAAGAATAGATGTCAATAGTAAGTTTAGTAAGTACCTAGATAGAAAATCTTAAATCCACGAGCCACACAGCATCTCGAAGTATATCCGTTACACAAGAAGCAGCTCTGTCACCTAGGTAATAAACGTGACAATAGTCCGAAAAGTCTGGAAAAGATAAAAAGTTGAGATAATCTCAGAAGTAATGGTGCTCACCTTGTATCGGTGAACAGTCTCAAACTTCTTAAGCACGTACATACCTGAAATCAAAGAAAAGCAATAATGTGATATTTGTTGTACAAGATATCAAACTAAATTATGAACTATGAAATATGTTATTTTTATAATTTTATTATTTTATAAAAATTTCCTGTATTGTATAAAGACGAGCCTTGAAACTGGTTATTTAATTTAGAAATATTAAGAAATCTTGACTCACAATTTACTATTAATATTCAAAAAAGCCAGAGAATCAGCTCCAGGCATAACTTAAATTAAACTGTATTCGCAGTTTAATTTAAGTTATTTCGATCAATAGTTTAGTAATTTCGAATCATTCAATTGTCTCCTATTTCTGTCTTCATGAAATGCACAAACGCCACAAAAGAATTCTAAGTAAAATTCTTAGCGTAAGAAATCGTATAAAGACCTCTGGGGTAAAATGGCTCAGGCAACTATTCGACGTTTTCTGCCAAGCCAAACATAAAATTAATAGACTCGCACCACTTTCCAACTTTCTTTTATACCAGATGCAAATTAATTTCTAAAGTAGGAGGAATCGGAGCACTACTTCCTTATAATTAAAAGGATTGAATTGAATCAAGATTTCAACTTAATTACCACTCTGCGACTTTGCATATAGATGCTGACGGACTTTTGACTGTCCAGTTGTGTTTGCAAGCACTGAGTTTACTTTGGAAGCACTTTCTTGATTCGTTTGAAAATAGTGTTCGGACGTGAGAGGGTGGGGGCATAAAAGGATGTCGATGAAGGAAGGAAGGAATTTTGGGATGTGTTTGATGTTTTGGAATGATAAACATTCCATTCTATGATATTGAGCGATGGCGTGGCCCCTCCACGCCATCGCTCAGTAGCTCGCAGACAAGCAAGTTTTAATTCCATGATTTAATGCCATGTTTACATGGTATCGTTTCAAGCTATATTTATTTGATATGTGCCGAAAACTGTTGTGCAAATTTTTGCTCGAGTAGTCCCAGAATGCTCTTATATCGATGCACGATGATGTCTTCTACCTGGAGCAAAATGATCGCATATCTTATTTCGTAAATAGATAGATATTGAAACCTAATACGATTACAATCACGATTCGAAAAGGCAGGAAAATATTTTTTATTAAAAATAATATTGAAATATCTGATGATGCAAATCACGATGTTCACAATACAACCGTATTCCAGACTTCGGTTTGTATGGATTAGTAAATTAGTCTAAATATCTGAGAGTTTGGTGTTCATAGTATCGCTTTCAAGGCGGCTTTGAGATCAAACTTGGTCGAGATACTGTGACGACATGGATGCACTCTGTTTGTGCAAGCACTTTGATGGCAACTGACGTATTAATGCTGCTTAATTAAGATAATAATTTACTAGCAATAGAAACGATGTGATGTGATGCGAATAATCTATGAAATAAGATGAGTCTGTAAAGCGCAGGATTTAGTTGAAGTGGCCTAAAGCTTACCCACCGCAGGCAATACCTTAGTTATTCAACATAGAATGTTATTTCGAGTCTAGGTATTCTTTGTGGCCATTGCAATGTTTCGTAAAGTCCTTGACGATACAACATTTTTCCTAGTAGTTTTCTTTGCTTTCATTTCCTTTAATAACCGCTTATTGAAAGCATTAGCAGAGTAACTGGTTTTGACTCAATGTGCTTACGCACATTGAGTCAAAACCTCAACGAAGAATCAAATTCAATCAAGTTAGAATTATCTCTAACTTGATTTAATTAGATTTTTTGTTTTATGTTGTACATAAATTCCAACAGTCATAACAGTTCCAAGAACGTATAGCAGACATGAGCCATCATAACTTTACACATTGAGTGCACTACCTTTAGTTTTATGTTCTGTTAGAGCATGAGTTGCTCGTAATCTTAATATATAAAATCCTTGCGTTACTGACTGACTGACAGACATGCTACAGCCGAAACTATTGGGCGCAGGAAGCTGAAATTTGGCATGTATGTTCCTTGGGGACCGTAGCGGTGCACTAAGAAGGGATTTCCCGAAATTCCCACGGGATCGGCCAAAACAGGTAAATTAAAAAAAATGCAGGCGTAGCTGCTGGCGTCCTCTAGTGAAGGTATAAAATATGATGAGCCTCCTTTCAAATGGACCATCTTGTTAGTTAGCGCTAGTAGAGATGTTACAATTGATATGGTCTTATCTAGATTTATAGGTATGAATTTTCTAGTTCTTCTTTTCGATTTTGTTAATGTAAATATAAGAAGATTTCACTTAGTAATTACTCATGGAAATATATTGCCTTGCACGACGTACAAAGTCATTTCATTTTATGAGCTTCCGAGCTCCCTATAAATTGCAAGTCCATCTTACAGTTCTTCTTTCAGTTGGATACAGACCATCATGGTACTCACATTTAATTTTTTTTCTAGCACTGTAGCACCAAAAAATCCGTATAACGCGCATTTTTAAACAGTAGCTAAGCTACTAAGTGTCCGAGATAAGAAGACTTTAAATTAAAAGGTACCTAAACAGCATCTTTCAGCTCTTTACAAAACCATAAAGGCGTAAAAAGCCAGCGTTAATTGTAACAGTGTTAATTCTTAGCAACTTCTGTCGCATTTCGTTAAGTCTAACAACGTTATTTTGATACAAACATTTTTTTTACTCATTTCTTAGAACATTAATTTCAAGCTTAGAGTGGAAAATAGCTGTTTTGAAAAAATGTAAATGCCGTAGTCTACTTAAGTGAGGTTGTTTAATTTTTTTCACAAGTGATCTTTATCGTGAACTAGAAACACTAAGAGTGGTTTTCATGGAGAAACTCGTGCTAAGTTTTTACTTTACATATCTTAATATACATGATTCTTTTGACTTCGCTGAAACGGCTGGAGCAATTTGGATGAAATTGACTGTATGTTGTGTTTGTTTTATTGGGTTCCTAGATTGTTTGGAAATACAACTGGCCCTGGGAGGTGGCGCAGCGGTTGGTGTGTCATCAGATTTGACTTGACTTGCAGGACAGGCAGGTAGGCATTATAATATAGTAAGAGTGTGATATATTATAACATTGGTATGATTACAGATATAAATAACAAATTGAAAGAGTCTTGCTGATTTCAGCATGTTTGGGCGTTGAGGATCAGAAAGTTACTTACACATTCACATAATCAGGAGGTAAAGTAACAACAATCATCATCGGCCCAGTAAATAATTTGTCCCACAGCTGGGCACGGGCCTCTTCTCACTATGAGAAGGGTAAGGCCATAGTCCACCACGCTGGCCAAGTGCGGGTTGGCAAACTTCACATGTCTTTCGATAACATTATGGAGAACCCTCAGACATACAGGTTGTCCCACGATGTTTTTCCTTCTCCGTTTAGCATGCGATAATTAACTATTTAATACGCACATAACTTCGAAAAGTCATTAGTGCGCGCCGTGGATTCGAACCCGAGACCCTCTGTGTAGCAATCCGTCGGTCTCTCCACTAGACTGCTTACACGATACGGCCTCGCTACTCACAGTAATTTCCGTGTGGTGACGGAATAAGAATACGGAATGTCACCACCCCATATCATCCTATGGGTGTCGTAAGAGCCGACAGAGGGAGCAAATTATGCAGAGAACACCACTGTAAGAGAAAGAAAACTTGATACAAACCCTATACCAACCCGTTTGGCCAGCGTGGCATAGTAGGCCAATTCCTCCTTTCAAAGGAGAGGCCTAGTCCAGCAGTGGACTGTTAAAGGCAGATGATGATGACTCATAGTAATAAATAAAATGTTCGTGAAGCCATATACATTTACAGCATATTATAAGAATAAATATACATTCTCTTTCTTAATACCATCACTTATATTAGTATAATAATTAAGACGCACGAGACCTTTGGGGATTCCAAACCAACTAAGAATATGATACATCTTAGCGAAGTAAAACTATATTATCTTATAATGATGCCACAACTACGGGAGAAGTAGGTCAAAATAATTGAATACTGTATTACGTACGTATATTTTAGATATTTCTTCGTTAAACACTTTTTGGCTCTTCATAAGTACGAGTACTATACCTATAGTAGTCGACTGTGTTATTTTAAAGTCTGTAGTGACTTCTGTTATTAGCTGTACGTGTGGATTATTCTAAATTCTCAAAACTAAACGTTAGATCTCTGAAGGTGAAATTCTCAAACTCTTGACTTGTTTGTTTGCTTGAACACGCCAATCTCAGGAACTACTGGTCCGATTTGAATAAAAAACTTTCAGACTTCGATAGCCCATTAATCGAGGAAGGCTATAGACTATATAACATCACGCTCTGAGCCACAAGAGCGTAGCAGTCATCTTAAATAACGCGGGTGAAACCGCTGGCTCATCTAGTATGTTATAAAATTCAGCTTATAAAGAAAATAAAATATTTTAAGGATTCAAATGAAAGATTCAGACATATTTTTAGTAAAAGTATGTGAAACTGCAGTATTTTAATAAATATAATCTATACAAAGTTAAGCAAATGCTAGTGAACGCAAAATACTATCTTGTAGATATAATTAGTAACACAAAGAAATTGTGTATGCATACCCACCAAGAACTTAGGGTCCCAAGCCAACCTCACCTGCAAGTGGTGCACCTGCCGATCAACGGACGAAGCTCTGGCAAATAAAATATCCCGATAAGCGGCAATAGGCTCGCCACCTATTACGTGGGATCAAAACACTGGCGAAAAGTGGGCGTTTAATATGCCTCTGCCTACCCCTTCGGGGAAACAGGCGTGAGTCTATGTATGTATGTACGTACAAAGAAATTAAAATAGGAGAAATACATGCGGGTATAATTTTCTGTACTGTAAACATAATTATTTTTAAAAAGTACACAATATGATAACGAAGAGGCAAGACCAAGGTTGGGGACAAGATTGTGTGACGTGACGATCCATTTATATTCGAACTGGACGGCATTCCACTGTACACTTAAGCCTCTTCTAATTGGCGCCAAAATACGATGGACATCAAGGTCTGCTACTACAAAGTGAAAATAAAAACTGCTTTCGACGGAATACATTGAACTGCCTTAACAGAAGTTTAAATGTCCTACATTTCCTTAAGAGAACACTTGAAATCGTTGGTTGGTGTAAATGCCACGAGAAGCGGTCACGCATCCAAATGGTGACCTGAACATACGAAAGAAAGAAAGAAAGAATTTATTTTCACTTACACAATATTATGATAATAATTACAGTAATAAATAATATAAAAACCTTAAATCATACTGTAGTACTGTACTGCGGGTTCTAGAATAGAAACGCAGTAGAGGTTCTAGATGCGTTACCTAACATTGCCAAAATAGGTACTACCACGGTCAAGTCAGGGTCTCTCTAGTCTAGTCAGATACTGCAGAATATCAGCTTTTCAAAATTACTACAATATTGTAAGAGATAATATGCAATAACTGAGATAACTATTTGAAGGGCCTATTGTCAAAATTAGACAAAAAAATCTAACTAATGGTCAAAATTGCAATGAAATTGGCTGCTTAGTTGAGAAATAAGCGAAATTGCAGACATACAGACGCGGAAAGCGACTTTGTTTTAAACTACTATATAATTAGTGAATGGAATGTGACGGCGACAAATTAAAACATTTCTCTTATTTCAAATACGGGTTCTATCGGATAAAAAAGTATTTAAGCATTTGATATTTTAACTCCACATCAGAATTCACTCGTCATCGTAAAGATAAACATGGATAAGTTTAGTTTTTATTTCGTGGTTTTTGTTGCTGTTTTCTTCTCAGGTATTTTTATTTCCATTTTGTCTAATGTATGCAATATATAAATTAGCCACTTCATTGCTTTTTAAGTGGAAACATAATTATCCAAGTCGTTTGTCATTTCGTTTACTTTATGCATATTATCTTTCGATATCTGTGTTGCGATAGTGAATACATTTTTCACCTTACACTAATTACATGGTGGTCAAATGGCTGAGCCATATATTTTTCTATTTTTGTAAAGTAAACTCCCGCTCCAGGAATACTACTCTAATTCGGTTTTTTTTTGTGCGATTAATACATTCATCTTTTTTCATAATCCTCTATATCTGTTTTTCACCGTTAAATTGTAGAAGTTCGGTATAGAACTTTAAAACGTAACAAAGAGAGCAGAATAGTGGGTGGTACAGACGCCGATATTTTGGATTACCCTTGGCATCTACATCAGCAAGTCTACATCAAGTCGTACAATGCGCAGGAGGTAACAACCGCTCACTATTGTGGAGGTGCTATCATCTCTGAGAAATTTGTGTTGACTACTGCCTATTGTATCGAGGGGTAAGTATAATTTCTTTCTTTTCGTGTGAGTGTGTGATCAACTCTAGTGTCGAAATTTGGCCGAAATAGCCTAACAGTTCTTATCCTGAAACAAAGACTGGGAACGATGACTTAACATGTCCTGAGAACGGTAGCACTTTAATTTTAATCCTCCAGAAGCGGTCACCCATCTAAGAAGTAGCCTTTGGAATTGGTTTAATTTGTCCTTTATATTGCAAAAGCCAGTCAAAAACGCTATGAGCGCCCTTCAACCTTATCGATATGGCAATGTTTACTAGCAGCTACTGCCCGCATATTGATCACCTGATTGAGAAAAACCTGCAACCCCTATGTTATTCCAAAATGAAATCCTTTGCCGTGTCATGTCAATCTGTCTGAACGCTATAAAACTCAAAACTGCCGACGTAAATTATTTACCAATAGATAGAGCGATTCCTGAGGAAGGTTTAAGTCATTATTCAAGGCGGCAGAACTGCGTGCAAAACCGCGGGCGCAGTCTTGTATAAATAGACTGATAAATTATTGACAAGTTTCGAATGAAAACCAGTATTCTAAGGTCATCATATTTTTAATTTTCAGGACCACTGTTAGTATGGTAAAAGTTGGTGTTTCGATAAAAAATAGCAGAGGCACAACATACGAATCGGACGAGCAATTCGTCCATCCCAGTTATAACCCAGACACGCGTGACTACGACATTGGTATGATAGAAATATTGTGCATACAATTTGAAGATAACGTGCAGCCCATCGATCTGGTTAGCAAAGGAGACGACCCGGAACCTGGCGAAATGATGGTTATTACTGGGTATGGTTATACTGGGGTAAGTAAAATATTTATTTTGTAAATTTACATATTTATTTGAGATATATACCATGTACCTTTGTTTCGAGTCGGTATCCAATATGATATACCGCGAATGACAATCATATATACAACTAATGCTAACGGTCATAAAAGTTTAAAATCATATTCACTTGGGTACGACGTGATAGATCATCATTATGCTATCATTATATGATCATCATAGTATGCGTCTTCTGTTAGGCATCCAAAACTGGTTCTGTATCTCGGGTGTAGTAATTCAGTACACTCTAACCAGATTTATTGATTTCAAAGCTCAATTCTGTCTGATCTTCAACTACTAAATCAAGGGACATTTTTATGTATGGTTTACACCAGGGGGCCAATTCTCCTATTTTTACATGACATTGATATTATATTTTGAATCAATCAATTGAATTGACTCAGAAGCGGTATTCTAATAACCTAATGTCATTATCGTATGATTTGAAATAAACAGTTCGTCGTTGATACATATTTTGACACTTGTTTCAATTTACGATCTCGTTACAACTTCGTTCAATTATCAGATAATTTAGAAGAATACTCTTTTTGTGACGTAAGTATGACACTGACATGATATCGAAACTATATTTATTTAGGAGAATTGGGTCCCATATGTCACGTATTTTCAGAACCACAAAGTGATTTCATTACTTTCGATGATCCCTCATTTAGCAAGAACCGATAGCCCGGTTGGCTATCGGTTCTTGCTAAATGAGTGATATCTAGGTAGACCGTCGATATTTTTAGAAGCGTTTGCATGCTGGCGGCGGGAAACCTATTTTGAAATGGTTATAAAGTAACAACCAAAACGAATCACAAGATTTCACGCAAATATTGTAACTTTTTAGGAAGACGGGCCTGAAACCACACATCTGCACGTGGCTGAAGTGCCTGTTGTCAGTAGAAAGGACTGCAAACGTGCTCTTGCAAAGAAGATAACAGATAGAATGTTCTGCGCTGGATACGAAGATGGCGGCGTGGACGCTTGTACTGTAAGTATTACATACCAATACATTTGATATATATATATATTTTTTTAAGATTGCACTCAATTTGAGTGTTAGGAAATAGATTAGGTCGGACAGCAATGCCATTTTACCTACTCTCATATTATTCTTCCCACTCGTCATTGAATATCGGCTTATGCAGCTCATAAGTTTGGTAGCACAACGGTTTTACATACATACATACATACATAACGTCACGCCTCTTATCCCCGAAGGGGTAGGCAGAGGCGTATTTCTACACCCACTTTTCGCCAGATATACTTTAGTCCCACGTAATAAGGGGCGAGCCTATTGCCGTACCGGGCACATTTCCAGACTCCGTGCTGCTACTGAGAATTTCGTGACAGAAAAACCCAATAACACTGCCCGACCCAGGAATTGAACCCAGGACCTCCCGATCCCACGCGCACATTTATGCCGCGAGACCAACGAGGCAGTCGTATAGGGTTTGATGTCGAGTTTTCCGTCTCTACGCAAAGATGGTATTTGCATCGTGTTATCCCTTAGTCGCCTCTTACGACACCCACGCACTGTGTTTCGTCTAGAACATGCTAGCTGGACAAAAGTCATTGTCTAATTACCTGAAATTTATTACCTGAGCCTTTTACCAGATACCCAGGTGCCCCAATTCTGAGAATTGTTTTGGACACGTGTCAACTACTGATAAGGTAATGAGGTTAGTATATAAGGAAAGGGTAAGAAAACCACTTATTAATTGCATTTTTGCGTGTACGGAAGTAACATCCTATGTCAGTGAGTTTAAGTTTTTTCAAAAGTGTTAGTGATGGATCTTCAAGTTAAAGGTATGTTCTTTTTATTTCTAACTAGAGGACGCCAGCAGCTACGCCTGCATTTTTTTTAATTTACCCGTTTTGGCCGATCCCGTAGGAATTTCGGGAAATCCCTACTTAGTGCACCCCTACGGTCCCCAAGGAACATACATGCCAAATTTCAGCTTCCTGCGCCCAATAGTTTCGGCTGTAGCGTGTCTGTCAGTCAGTCAGTAACGCAAGGATTTTATATATTAAGATAAGAAAATAGGTTTACATTTCCCCATTTTTTTTAAGTAGCTCGAGTTTAAAGAAGTTTGTCAAATTTTGATGATTTTCTGAATTCATTGGACTAGAAACTACTTGTACCCTCTTGTACCCGGGCTAGATTTTATATATAGCATAGCCATATCTGTTAGCTTTTAAATTTTAGCCTGCACACTTGAGTACAACTTTGTCATTTTGTCTGTTTTCTAGAATACGATTTCTCAGTCTCGAAAATGGAGTTTTTTGATGAATGGCAGAAACATGCTAAAGAGAACCGCAACAGTAGACTGTATGAGTTTATAGTGATGAAACATGATCTTGTTAATATCACGGAAGCATCTGAGCGGGAAATTAAAATGACAATTGGAAGATTGTCATCCAAATACACAGAAAAATGGGAAAAATGTGGGAAATGCCGTAATCGCTTCCTGACTAAGAATTCTGAGTGGTTTTCTGGGGATTTTACATTCAAAGCATCTGTCCACCTCTCAACACCATCATCATCAAGTAAGAGTTTGATTCGTGGACGTCCATCAATAGATTTTCCTGAAGCAAGTAAAAAACCGAAAAGGAGACGCGTGGAGGACCTACTACACACGCGAGATGTAAACCAGCTAGTAGCCACTGCTGAAATATCGGCACGATTATCCGGACATCGGAATTTGGCTACTGTGATTAAAGAAGCAAGCCATAGTCCGGAAAAGTGCCAAGAAATGAAAAGATATGTGGGTGAAAAGGTACGCGAACAACCAAGATGTTTGTCCAAAGAGGAGGCTTTGGCATATTATGTGGATGCCAAATCCACGAGCCACTCTTATAAACAAACGAGGAAATGGAGCATCAAGGCAGAACACCAGGTATTCCCATCATTTTATAGTGTTAGGCAGGCAAAAATTGAATGCTACCCTCCCGAGGAACAGATTTTTATAAGCGAAACGCGTGCAGAAATTAAACTTCAGGCGGTTTTAAATAAAACAGCTGAACGTCTAATTTGTGCACAGCGTGAAGTTTTAAAATCTGTAAATTCTGGCTCATCACTCTCCCTTGTTAGCAAGTGGGGGTGTGATGGAAGTTCCGGTCATAGCACTTACAAACAAAAATTTTCAAACAGTGAAGACACAGATGAGTTTTTGTTTATGTTCTCATTCGTGCCACTTCAGTTACGTGACAATAGTGGTAGAGTTGCTTGGCAGAATCCTCGACCATCTTCTACCATGTATTGTCGACCGATTAAGTTTATTTTCTCCAAAGAAACAACAGATTTTACTGTAATAGAAACCAATAAGATTTTGGAGGAAATAAACCAATTGGTGCCAACAATAGGTAATATAGATGGTAAAGAGATATCGGTCAAACACGAATTACTGTTCACGATGATTGATGGTAAAGTGTGCAACGCTATGACTGAAACTTCGTCAGCACTTAAATGTTACATTTGTGGAGCTACTCCTAAATTTATGAATGATGAGTCAAGGGAATTTGTTGTAAATAAGGAAACTCTTGGTTTTGGTATATCTCCCCTTCACGCTTGGATCCGGTCTTTTGAATGTTTGCTTCACATAAGCTATCGTCTTGAAGTTAAGAAATGGCAACTTCGAGGTCAAAGTGACAAAGAAAATGTGAAGCAACGTTCGGCTCGTATCCAAGAAAGGTTTAAAGGTTATGTTTAAGGTTGAAATGGGTTTAATTGTAGATAAACCAAAACCAGGATTTGGTAATACGAATGATGGGAATACTGCTCGTCGGTTTTTTGAGAATCCTGAACAGGCTTCAGATATTACAGGTGTAGATGTGACACTAATTAAGAACTTTGGCACTATCCTTAGAACTTTAGCTTCGGGTTACGATATTGATGTTGTTAAATTTAATTATTTTACACAGGACACAAAAAAATTGTATCTTAGTCTCTATTCGTGGTATAAAATGCCTGTTACTGTGCACGAAATTCTTGTGCACAGTGTAGAAATTGTGAGATCGGCTCTTTTACCTATTGGGCAGCTTTCTGAAGAAGCTCAGGAAGCGCGTAATAAGGATTATAGGAGGTTCCGGGAGCACAATACTCGAAAATATTCACGTATTGCCACGAATAGGGATTTACTTAATATGTTGCTAATTACATCTGATCCTGTAATAAATGGCCTTAGGGAAGTGCCGAAAAAACCGACGAGTAAACTTCCTTCTGAGGTTTTAGAATTAATTATACCCCCTCCTGTAAATGTAAGGTCTAGTGTAAGTCATTGTAGTTCTCATCAAAATATGTCAGATTATATGGTAGGTGATTCTTCAGAAGAAGAATTTAGTGATGCAGAATAAATAGAAGTTGTAAATAATATTTTACTAATGTTTTTTTTAAGCTGTGTACCTTATCTAACTTTATTATTAGTTGTCAACATATTGCTTTTTAACTGCATATTTTTTAAGTAAAAAGTATTGTTATTGAGTAGGTAGTAATAATGCCCTATTATGTAATTAGAAGCCAAGTCCTTAGTAGCACAATATTTTATGACTATTGTTATTTTTTTTCATTGTTATTTTTTACCCGTCTGACAATAAAAGATTAATCGCTATTATATATTTTTTTTGTTGGCACACGTGACCCTACCTCCGGTTTTTTGGTGTTATATGCGCTAATACCCCATTAGAATATCATAATAAAGCCGTACGAACTAAAAAACCTCAATAAATAATTTTGTCCAGCTAGCATGTTCTAGACGAACCACAGTGCCACGGGAAGATAGGGGGTGGTGACACTTATATTCTATGCCGTCAACCACACGGCAAACACACAACGGTTTTATTAGGTAAGAAGATGCCCTATATTGAGATTACTGCGATCCATGCTGCCTCGTTGGTATCGCGGCATAAATGTTCGCGTGGGATTGGGAGGTCTCGGGTTCGATTCCCGGGTCGGGCAAAGTGTTATTGGGTTTTTCCGTTAGGAAATTCTCAATAGCAGCACGGACTCTGGTTATGTGCCCAATACCAGGCCGGGCGCACTTCGCATTTTAGGTACAAACTTACAAGTACCTCGGCCGACCATGTCGACATGGTTGGATTTAGTAGGTTGCCGCGCGCCGCTCACATTAGACGTCACGCAACGAGTGCGTCCGCTCCGTATTCTCACGCGCCGTGTTCTACAGTATACACTGGTCAAATTATATAGGTACTTAAACGCCTTTAACAACAAAAATGTATCATCACAAGTCTAATGCAAAGTATTGCTTAATTAACTGTGTGTCGAAAGCGACTTGAAAATTTGATTTTATTTATATTACGAGAGCAACTTGAAAATTTGATTTTTTGTTTGTTGAGATATCTCACTGAGAACTGTTAGGTTAATATCGCATTAAGCACTGAGTGCTTATGCGAGCTGAACTGAACTTTATTGCTTAGTACCAAGAGTCGCAATTTCAATAAATTGGTTTGAAAAGTGAAGCTTCTGTACGTTAGTACTATTAATTATTCTGTGCCAATACGGCAACAGGCTCGCCCCCTATTACGTGGCACCTAAAAATTCATGGCAAAATGTGGGTGTAATATTACACCTCTGCCTACCCCTTCGGGGATACAGGAGTGAGTCTATAAAAAAATATATATGAGATCCATAGGATCATCACACCAAACGGTCAGCTTTTCCTTGCTACCTTCTGAGGGCTGTTGCTATAGGTCACATCCCCTTCTTTTGACAAAGTTCGAATGCTCGTCGTTGTAGTTTAAGCGGCCGCCCTCCTTTTGAAACTGTGCTGATTGCTGTTGTTTAGATTCCCACACGTGACAATACTTTATATGATCCATAAATAAACATGGATGTCGTTCCTATTCTTAGCTGATTGACCGTACTGAAATTTCACTAATATAGTTCTATGGACATCAAGAAGGATACCATTATCATTATCATCGCCCTAGCATTATCCCGGTTACATCCAAGACTGACACACCTTGGAGCCAGAGGTCCGCTTACTGGTCTAACCGGATATGACAGAATATCAACTTTTCCACAGAGCGACTGCTGTCTGACCTCCGCAACCCAAAGAGATAGCGATATTCCATGGTTTAGACCAGTATCAGTTTATTTGAGGGTACTGACTCCCCGTTACGACTGTCAAAGATCTTCGTGACAGCCGGGACCGACGCTTTAACGTGCTCAAGAATGATACCATATGATAGGTAAACATTATAAAATAGCTATCTATCTGATTTTCAGGAAGATGAGGGTGGAGCCGCCGTTTCAACTGAGTCCGGCAGATTGGCTGGCCTTGTTTCTTATGGCAAGGGATGCGGTCGCAAAAATTCACCAAGAATTTACACTCGCTTTGGCTTCTTCAGTGTAAGAAGTTTCATATATAATGTAAGCAACGTTTGAATGTGTCTTCAAAATTGCAACTCTAAGTGATTTCCAATATGGTCAACAAATTATATTTATATCAATTGCTATGCATTATCTTCTAAGTGTTAAAGCTAGCAGGTATTTGGTTTATTTATTTACACTTTTTTGTACACAATGAAAAATATTATTAGAGACATTATATCGAAGTAAAGTACAAAGGGCGGCCTTATCGCTGAAAGCGATTTCTACCAGGCAACCTTTGGATGGAGATATTATTGGTCGGAGAAAAACGGTAGTTGCATGTGTACCAGTAAACAAACTATATCATTTATATACATACTTAATACATACATACATATATACTCATACATACATACATATATACTCACACATACATACATACATATCGATAAGGAGTTACATAATATTTAATACATACATGTATTTTATAGAACGAGAAAAAGTTACAGTGACAGGTAGTGAACCTTTACTAAAGCTTTGAATTTAGCTATCGTCTGAGCCTGTCTTATATGTAATGGTAGCGCATTCCATAGGCGAACAGCGGTTACACAAAATGATTTGTCATACAATGCAAATTCAAATTTTCAAATTTTCTGATGACCTCAAATAACGATTATGCGTATCATGAAGGAACTCGAATCGTCCTTTAAGATAGGAAGGTGTTGAAGGGTTTAACAATATGTTATACAGCAAAGAAAGAATATGAGCATTCCGGCGATGTCGTATAGGTAACCACTTGAGCTGTGCTCGAAATTGTGAAACGTGATCATATTTGCGTAATCCAAATATGAATCGTATACAGAGATTTTGAAGGCGCTCAAGTTTATCTAGTTGGTTTTCGGCGAGGTCTGAATAGCTGACATCTGCATAATCGATAATGGGCAAAAGGAGAGAGTTTGCTAGCGCAATTTTGGTGGCAGTAGGAAGAAAATTCCTAAGCCTTCTCAGTGAACCTGCTGAAGCAAATAACTTACGACTCACTTCTTGGATCTGCAATCGCCAATTGAGGTTAGAGTCCATAATGAGACCCAAGTTCTTAACTTTGTCTTGTATGGGAATTACGGTGCCGTCGAAAATGATGCGAGGGAGCTGAGACCAGTCAATTTTTGATGTCATTCTTGAAGTACCAAAAATAATTGCCTGAGTTTTTGACGGACTAACTTTTAGTCCAAATGATTTGCTCCAGCTGCTAATCAGTTCCACTATTAATGGTACTTAAAGAAAGTGACATATCTGCTAGTGACGACTGTGTATAAATTTGAAGATCATCTGCATGAAGGTAATAGGAACAGTGAAGATTATTTGATATAGAATTTATGAAAATTGCGAAGAGTAAAGGAGATAGCACGCCACCCTGGGGCACACCAACAGTTGTGTTACACCAAGAAGAAACTGAGTTCTCAATGCGTATACGCTGTCGGCGGCCACACAGGTAAGTACGAAACCAATCAATCACCGTAGGAGATATGTTAAGAGAGCAAAGTCGACTGAGTAGAATATCAATATCGACTGTATTGAAGGCGTTGCTAAAATCTAGTAGTGCGAGAATTGTGAGCTTTCCGCCTTCCATGCCAACCCTGATGTCATCCATAATATTGACCAGGGAAGTAACGGTACTGTGGCCCGAACGGAAACCGGACTGAAATGGATTAAGGAGACAATTTTTGCAGAGGAAAGAGTTTATTTGGTTATAAACGAGGCGTTCAAAGACTTTTGAAAGGAATGGCAGGATGGAAATGGGCCGATAGTCAGAGAAGGATGAAGGATGAGAGGTTTTTGGAATTGGTGTTATAAGGGCGTCCTTCCACATGGATGGGAATACACCATTAGACAGAGAGTAATTGAGGATATGGGCAATTATGGGTAGGATTATGTCGAGGATAGGAAGGATCATATTACGGCTGACACAGTCACTACCTACAGCGTTGGACGTGATTGACATAATGCACTTCTTAACATCATTATCGGTGAAGTGATTAAAGACAAAAGGTGAATAAGTAGGAGTTGGCAGAGATGAAAGATAATTTATAATGCTTGCTTTAGTAGTCCGATCAATATTGGACGAAGCAGAGAAATGTTGATTGAGCAAGTCAATGTTGAAGTCATTAGGAGTAGCGTTTTGGCGAGCTTTGCCAACCCCCAGGGTTTTAAGAAATTTCCAGACCTTTGCTGGATCACCATTTTTCACAGAACTATGAATATGTTGGCGTTGTGCATCCCTACACACCCTATTGCAGTGATTTCTAATCGTGACATATTTTTGTAGGTTAGAAGCATCGGGCTTAATTTTATATCTAAACTTAGCCGCCGCTTTCTTGTGTATCAGCTGTCTAATGTTTTCAGTGAGCCAAGGTGAGGGACGGTGTTTTAGTTTTACAGGTCGCGTTGGGGCATGCTTGTCGTAAAGGAGTGTGATTTGGTTTGTGAAGATGTCAACCTTTTCGTCTACAGATTCGGAGTTGATCAAATGAGACCAGTCGATATCTCTGGTATCTTTACAAAGATGATCGATGTTAATGCCACCAAAATTGCGCTGCAATAGAACTTTAGGCTTAATCTTAGGAATACGGATTTTGTAGGAGATGAAAAGCAAGTCATGGTAAGAGAACATGTCTGCAGGGTATTGCCCGTGCGTGGCGACATGGTCTCTTGAAGAAACCATGATTAAATCGAGGAGAGAAGGCGTAGAGTTTGGGAAATGATGAGTAGCGCTAGTAGGAAGTATTGACATATTACAAGCTATAGAGGTAGAAAAAAGAGAAGAAGAGCGGGAATCATTTTTGAGGAGACAGGTATTAAAATCGCCCATTATGATTGTGTGACTATAAGAGGGCACAAGATTAACCAATAGGGTTTCGAAAGTAGCAAAATAATCTATTCGCAATGATCGTTTACTACGTTTTATAATTATCAACTAAATTATATATGTAATATCTAGTTCATTTACCTAGCTAGATTATATCTGTGTTTAGATGGTACTTTATGAAAGGTTTTTAATTTGCAAGGCCAACAATTCAGCACGCAGAAGTTTTTAAAATATAAACATCTTAAATGTTATTCAATCATATTATTACTAAAACTTGTTCTATGATTGATGACAAATCGTTAGTTTCTTTCTATATACATCTTGCTAAGTTACAAAGTTAATAAAATATTGGTATTTTCAAAAACGTTTATTATTATTTTCACCATCCTAGTCTCATTTTGTGATACACTCAAATTTTGTCCCGTGTGGGAACTGAACTCACATTTACATAATTATGTTACAATGTTAATGGTAGGCAAAACGCTTCTAGAGCAACAGTTTTTACCCTAGTGCCCACCTCCTGCTTATTTTCTGACAACTATTCCCTCTGTTTATACTATATTCTTAACTACTGCGAGATCCATTAGAACCGAATGAAACATTTAGGCAACATTAAAATATGAATTAAACGACTTTTTAATTCGACTGGTTTAAAACGATGAGTGCTGTAATAGCTGTGGTAATGCGTGGGCGAAACTATGTAACATTATTGTAATATTTATAATTTGTGTGAATATGTTTCTTTATATTCTGTTTGGTAAATAAAAGCATCAAAAACAATGAACTAATAGGAGAAGTTTCGGCTGTTGAAGGAGGAGTAGCACCAGCATAGTGGACTAAGACGTATCTCACACTGAGAGACCTATGGCACCCAGACCTCAAACAACAATTTATGAATCACACAAAGTATTGTCTCGTGTGGGGATCCTACCCACAACACTCGGCGCAATGTCAAGCGGCAAGGCGGCCGCTTAAACCACTATGACAACCGTGCAGTCAAAAGCTGGTATTCTAAAAGTTGTCCATATGGCGTAAGTGCACCTTTTTTGGATCTCGGCGTGACCAAGATATGACCAAGTTTTTAGCTGCACCATCACCATCGAAATAATGAGTAACAATGAATCACACCACATACTTTCCTGGCCTTCACATTGCCTTGTCACACAAAATTCACGCAGCAAATATTATTCAGTACAGGAATATTCCCAACAGGAATAAACATATTAGTTAGTTGGACAAATCGGGCGTCCAAAGTTACACGCGACACGAATTGTGTTGTTCCGAAGTACCAACGGCAGACAGTCTACAATAGGATACGAAATTTGTGAATCTGTGCTCAGATTGTTCGCGAATTGTGGATAGAGAATGGGAATAGTATCCAATTGTTCTGCTTTATCCCTACTAATATTATAAATTCGAAAGTGTGTATGTATGTATGTTTGAATGTATGTATGAATGTTCCGTTTTCACGCTAAAACGGCTGAACCGATTTTGCTGAAATTTAATATAGAGATATATTGGACCATGGAGACGGACATAGGCTACCATAAGTTGCAAAAATTAAGCTGGGAGAGATTGTAGTGAGGGTAGAAGTTTGTACGGCACAAATTTACCTCTTGGAAGTAAGAACGCATGCGCTAATAATTGAGTGCTGCGCATGTGCTATTGCATATCTGTCAGTAGGTACTGTCATATATAGTCCAGAGCAACCAGAGAGCCAGAGAGGTTGGACTAGGCTTAATAAGGTTATATTTCTTTGTATATAGTCCAGAGGGGTTGGATTATTAATAAGGTTACATTTCTTTGATATAGTCTAAGCCACAGATTACCTTTTTATATACGGACTGTCACATCATACATAATGGCATATTGTGCACAGTGGTTAAATTGTTCGCATATATAAGCTAATAAATTATATACTAGGCTTAAACGGCTGAATCGATTTTCGCTACTAATATTATAAATGCGAAAATGTTTATAGATATATGTATATTGGACATGTATTAGAACATGGCTTTGACGTTTGATTGTATGCAAGGTGATGTTATTATGTATCTTTCGGTAGATACTGTCATGGATAGGTACTGACTGAGTTACTTTGTAATCTTTAGAATAATCAGGAGTTCTGAATAATCACACAACTTGAGGCTGAAAGTAGATTTGTGTTACCCCGAATTTAACGCGCGCGAAGCGGCAGGCAAAAGCTAGTATTTATATATGAACAATTGTTCTTTTAAAGGCACAACGGGAGTAAAACTGGGATGGAAAAGCACATAAAATTGCATTATGCTTGCGTCTGCAAACGCTGTATTGCAGTCTTTTCTAAGGTTTAGTGGTATATAAAATTGCTCTTTCGCAGCATAATATACGGCGTAGTTGATGGATATGCTATACGCTTCTTAAAGTTTTATGATCGTGTATCACACAGCTTTAAATAAATACTAAAAGTAAAATAACGGGTCTCAAACCCAATATTGCTTGAAAAAATGTGAAGTGCTTTCTATTCGCCCGGACATTTCATGACGTGAGATACACAAGCCATGACAACGGCATGCGTCTTTTCACGATCTTAGCTGTCGGCGTGTACCCATGCAAAACGGAAGGACTACTTTTCATAACATAACTTCAGGCCTTTTATAACCGAAGGGGTAGGCAGAGGTGTATTACACTCCCACACTTCGCCAGTCATGTTTCGTTCCCAATGTAATAGAGGGCGGGCCTATTGCCATCTACCGGGCACATTGTTAAGCGAGCGATAGTTATCATTTTAATACACACATAACTTCGAAAAGTCAGAGATATGCGCACGGGGTATCTGGGGATCGAACCCGAGACCATCGTCTCAGCAGTCCGTTACGTACACCATGGGGATGTTGCCGCTTTTTTTCAAAATAAAGGCGATACATGTAAAAATCATTATTCAAAGGACTAGGTCCTGTGTTGCGGGGGACTTAACAAACATACAACTAACAGACACCATGAACACCCTGACTCGAAACAATTACACAAAATGTTGTCTCGTGTGAGGATCGAACCCACAACACCCGATGCAGTGTCAAGCGGTGGTGGCCGCTTACGTAAACCACCACGCCAACCGTGCAGTCACTAAAGTTGACATAGCAATTTGAAAGTATTAAATAATACAATTCATGCCTAAAGTTCCCTTGAAATCGGTGACCTTTCCCATAATCCAACCTCATCAGCCCAAATAACGAAGAGTCTTAAAAGACAAAATGTACAGCATTTCCTTAAAACAAGATCGGTGATATCTTATCTTTTACAACAACAATATTATATCTTTGAGACTTCGACTGAACTCATTTAAATGTAAAAACTTGGGCTCCTAATTTCGGAATCATGTCATCACCAGATTATCTCGGATTTGCTACTGTTTAGGAGTCGCTTCTGTATTTATAAGGGGCTTACGATAGAGATACTTGTACATTATGATTTGCTCGAGTTCTTTAGAGTAGGATATGCGAATGGATGACAAAGTTCTCGAGACGCTCCTTGAAATAATTGGATGTGTTGTTTCATGGTGGAGTAAAAGTTGTGTACAAATTTGATAACCAGTCATGTTTTTACGGAGCTCTGTTGTCGTAATGTATATTTTCCAATAATCATTTTGCTTCAGTACAAAATTATGAAATTACTTCTCTTAACAATAATATATCTTTATTTGCGCTGAATATGGTTACAATACTTTTATACTTCTTGACTGACTAATTTGGCAATGCAAAGCCTAAATCGCTGAGCCTACAACTTGAAATATCGGTAGTTTTTACTTTGAATGAGGAGAAAGATTTTGGGAAATTTCTTTTCTAAGAACGCATTCGTTATGTCGTGACCATAGAAAAAAGAATTATATTATCTATGGTCATGACGATAAATTTTATTTATCGTTAGACGACTTACTATCTGTTCCTATTAAAAGGAATCTGTCGTTTTGTAGAAATGCGCCCTTAGAAGGTAAAATGAGGTATGAAAGGGTTGTGTGGGAGTTCATCATTTTTGAAGTAACATGCACGAAATTTTAATATACCAGCTTCTACTTAAAAATGTATTTAGGTACACGTGTCCCTAAATATAACTTAACACATATTTTTTAAAGAATTTCCGCGAGTTTTAAACGACGAAAATTCAATTAAAAATTTTTGCCTCGTGACGGTAAATTTTGAAGATTTTATTTATAGACCACACCAGTTTGTTTGTTGTTTTTCGTGTGAGTGTGTGGCCAACTCTGGTGTCGGAGTTTTCAGACCGCCCGAAGGCCTCCGACATGGCCTAACGATTCTTATCCTGAGACAAGAACCGGGACCGACAGCTTTACGTGCCCTCCGAAGCACGGTAGCGCTCAGATGTAAATGCCACACACGGTCACCCATCCAAGTGGCGACCTGTGCAAGCGTTGCTTAACTTTGTCGATCTGTTACGAATGACAAGCTAAGTCTCGCTATGAGCCCTAACACACCAGTGAAGCCCCTTTTCCTTCATATTACTAAATTTTTTTTTGTTATTCGAAGGAAAAGGGTCTTCTCTTATGTGCATAATTCCTAACCCAAAAAATCACGGCAATAGGAGATAACCTATCAACAAACCCTACACTACCTTCATCCTAATTTGAAACTTATTACCCATTGAATCAATTCCAAAATCTTATAACCCCACTGTATCGATACTTGTTTAATTTTCATAGAGCTTGTTAAGATCATGAAGATTATAAAACCAATTAACTTAGACCTCTTACTGCTATAATACTGCCCATTAATGCCAGCTCACCTTATTTGCACCTTAATCTGCATCTTCCTTGGCTATGAGGAAGTGTGAATTTGATTAGCTATTGAGCTTTTAGTTTCTTTTATACGTATAGTGCTGTACGTAACTGGTTATAATGCGCAATAAACGGTTAGCACTAATAATCTCGAATAAATATGCGCTCTTTCGTGTGAAGAGCATGCATGAGAAACTTGATGGGAGAGAATGCAGCAAGAGAAGTATATCAGGATCGTTGCAAATGGCGTTCCGTAGTCTCTGCCTACCCCTCCGGGAAACAGGCGTGAGTCTATGTATGTATGTATGTTCTTCGTATGGTAACGGCATTAAAATACAAGTGTTACTGCCCTATTTAATTCTGTCGGTGTCGAAAGAGGCGACTGAGAAAAACACTCGAAGCAAAAATTATCTTACAGAAGAGACGGAAAACTCGACAACAAACCCTATGTTAACTCGACTGGGCAGCGTGGTATAGTACGCCAAATCCTATTATTGTCTCACAATGCTATTGAGCCGCAGATAAGAAGAGGCCTATGAACAGCAGTGGATTATAAAAAACTGATAATGATGAAATAGGCACTAGAATAATGAAAAAAGATCACCTTTGACAGCGGACTACGCAAATTTCAGACCCTAGACGGTAGTCGCTCTGTAAAAATCTAATATTCAGTCAAATCTAGCTAGAAGGCTATATTTAGGATCCAACCGGGATAACGCTGGGACCATGATGAAAACTTTGTTTAAATTTGAAAAAAATACTGCAATTTTACAATGCATAGTATATTTGCCACATACATATTTTTTTTAAGTTTAATTATTTATTATGTTTGATTCTCTTATGGCCTATTTTCTCAATCAACCGTAAAACTTTATTAAATTGTCATGTGAAGAGACTTGCACGCAGACTTTTGCAGGTACGCGTGGATTAATTATGTTTATTAATTAAGAAATTATATTGATAATCTGCACGACTGAATATAAATAAATAATTTTGTGCTTTTTGTTTGTGTGTAAGTAGTAAATGCCTAAATTGCCGTTCTAGTTACATTTTCTTTGGAATTGATGTCAAAACATGATTAGTAGAAGACTAGCTGCAATTTATCTCATTGCAGATTTTTTTTATAATTATGATTTAAGCAATTGGTATTGTAATAAGCTAGATTAGATTTACATTTTCAAACCAACATATTTTTTAACCAACCTTTAACCCTCTATTTTACCAACTTAAGAATAATTTAAGGATACTGACTCCTGATAACGACAGTCAAAGATCTTCATAAAATAAAATTAAATTAAATGATGCTATCGCTCCCTTAGTTTATTTATCCTACTAATATTATAAATGTGAAAGTTTGTGAAGATGTATGTATAGATGGATGTATGGATGGATGGATGGATGTTTGTTACTCTTTCACGCAAAAACTACTGAAGGGATTTGGATGAAACTTTACAGTAATATAGTTTATACATCGGAATAACACATAGGCTACAATTTATAAAGATTTTGTACAATGTTGCCATACTACAAGGAAAAGTATGATCTAAGTCGGCAAAAATCCTAAGCTTTGCTTGGGTCACATTTAGTAATTGGAATTTTACCCGCTTCCTGATGATTGATCTTGGTATACACTCATATTGTCATCGAGATTAAAAGATTTAAATGATTCCAAATTCAAGATGGCCGCCGATACAAAATGGCGGATCACATATATTACTTCACAACAACCTCAATATGGGTATCAAATGAAAGGGTTTGATTGGTAGAATGGAGCTCACTATGAAAAATCCAAGATGGCCGCTGCCACAAAATGGCTTATTATTTATTTTCCACAAATACCTCAATATGGGTATCAAATAAAAGGGCTTGATTCGTAGAATAGAGCTCGCTATGAAAAATCTAAGATGGCCGCCGATACATATGGCGGATCACATATTACTTCACAACAACCTCAATATGGGTATCAAATGAAAGGGTTTGATTGGTAGAATGGAGCTCACTTTGAACAATCCAAGATGGCCGCTGCCACAAAATGGCTTATTATTTATTTTCCACAAATACCTCAATATGGGTGTCAAAGGAAAGGGCTTGATTCGTAGAATAGAGCTCGCTATGAAAAATCCAAGATGGCCGCCGATACAAAATGGTGGGTCACATATTACTTCACAACAACCTTAATATGGGTATCAAATGAAATGGTTTGATTGGTAGAATGGAGCTCACTATGAAAAATCCAAGATGGCCGCTGCCACAAAATGGCGGATTATTTATTTTCCACAAATAAAATATGGGTATCAAATGAAAGGGCTTCATTCGTAGAATAGAGCTCACTATGAAACATCCAAGATAGCTGTCGCCGCAAAATGGCGGCTCACATTACTTTCCACAAATACCTCAATATGGGTATCGAATGAAAGGGCTTGATTGGTAGAATAGAGCTTAATATGAAAAAGCCAAGATGGCCGCCGCCACATAATGGCAGATTACCTATTTTCCACAAATACCTCAATATGGGTATCGAATGACAGGACTTGATTGGTAGAAAAGGGCTCACTATGAAAAAAGAATGAGAAGTATCAACTAACAACAAAACTAAAAACTTAAAAAAAATAATTAAAAAAATTGTTTTGGGCGTAGCGTATTCAGAGTAAACATTATTTAAAAAATTCACTTGCCCAACGATTTTATATTTGTATGATCAATACCCAAGATTGATGAGAAGATTGATGCCATCTGGTAGCAAATTACTTTTTAGCTTTTAGTTCATAACCTAACTACATCATTTTATTGTAATAAAACAGTATAACAAAAAAATATATTTATGTTTTTTACAATGCTCATTCTAGAGTAGTTATCAAATTGTTTTCAAAATTAATACTCGTAGATTTGTTGCCAGATCATTATTTAATGTAGATGAACTTTGTCTTTACAGTAAGTAGTTTGGACGAATAGTTTAATAGTTATCACGATATAATTGACCTAAGCGTAGCGTTATTAAAACCGCTTACTATGAGTTGGCGCGCTTAAGCGCAGCGGGGCGGAGGGGCGGTCTGATTTTGTACTTTGCGGTAATGCTTTCAGTTTTTATTTTTGCTGCTCTTCTATTCAGTAGGTATATAAGCTCTTCAATAATTTTAATAATATACACTACATACTAATCTTTACCTGAAGTTTGATGACTATGAAAACAAAAGTAATTTTAAGTATTATCTGTTTAAAATATGTGTGCTACACGGCTAATATGTGATGAAATTTGATATGGATAGTCTGAAACCTGGGGAAGGACAAAAGCTACTCTTTATTAAATTTCATGCGGGCGAAGCCGCGGGAGAAAGCTAGTCATCTATATATATATATATATATAAAATCCTTGCGTTACTGACTGACTGACAGACAAGCTACAGACAAAACGATTAGGCAGAGGCAGCTGAAATTTGGCATGTTTGTACCTTGGAGATCGTAGAGCTGCACTAAGAAGAGATTTTCTTCTTAAAATGCCCACGAGATTGGGAAAAATGTGCGGGCGTAGCTGCGGGCACCCTCTAGTCTATTATAAATATACAGTTTATCATCATCATCATCATCAGCCCTTAACAGTCCACTGCTGGACTAGGCCTCTCCTTTGAAAGGAGGAATATACAGATAAGTGCATCTAAAAAGTTTGGTCAGTATCTACATATAATAACACAAATACAGCACACCATTTAGCCTCCTAATGACTGTCAACAAAAAATGCATTAACGTGCCGCCAAATGCCTATTTTCCACAAATACCTCAATATGGGTATCGAATGACAGGACTTGATTGGTAGAAAAGGGCTCACTATGAAAAAAGAATGAGAAGTATCAACTAACAACAAAACTAAAAACTTAAAAAAAATAATTAAAAAAATTGTTTTGGGCGTAGCGTATTCAGAGTAAACATTATTTAAAAAAATTCACTTGCCCAACGATTTTATATTTGCATGATCAATACCCAAGATTGATGAGAAGATTGATGCCATCTGGTAGCAAATTACTTTTTAGCTTTTAGTTCATAACCTAACTACATCATTTTATTGTAATAAAACAGTATAACAAAAAAATATATTTATGTTTTTTACAATGCTCATTCTAGAGTAGTTATCAAATTGTTTTCAAAATTGATACTCGTAGATTTGTTGCCAGATCATTATTTAATGTAGATGAACTTTGTCTTTACAGTAAGTAGTTTGGACGAATAGTTTAATAGTTATCACGATATAATTGACCTAAGCGTAGCGTTATTAAAACCGCTTACTATGAGTTGGCGCGCTTAAGCGCAGCGGGGCGGAGGGGCGGTCTGATTTTGTACTTTGCGGTAATGCTTTCAGTTTTTATTTTTGCTGCTCTTCTATTCAGTAGGTATATAAGCTCTTCAATAATTTTAATAATATACACTACATACTAATCTTTACCTGAAGTTTGATGACTATGAAAACAAAAGTAATTTTAAGTATTATCTGTTTAAAATATGTGTGCTACACGGCTAATATGTCATGAAATTTGATATGGATAGTCTGAAACCTGGGGAAGGACAAAAGCTACTCTTTATTAAATTTCATGCGGGCGAAGCCGCGGGAGAAAGCTAGTATTCGCATAAATTCAAAACAATAACACCATCACTCACATCCGTCAAACACATTAACCTTTAATTAGGCGCGCGGGGTCGCGGCGACTCCAAGTGATCTTCAAATTAAGTTATTTTTTTTAGCTATTAATGCTGGCAACCCGAATTTCTTGCTAGCTTTCTAACTCTTTACTCTACGCGATTCAGTGTCACCCGCGCCCCGAAGTTGATCCCACGCACTGCACGGAGGGGCTTTTTCATTCCGTCCCTGCCCAGTGCTTTGAAAAACGATTATCAGAACCTGAAGTTGCGACTACTTCAATGTCTAAAACTGGATTTAACTCAACAAAAAGAGGAAGGTCCTACATCTGTCCACTAAAAGACGACAGGAAAACGACCGCAAACTGCAATAAGTGCAATAAATTTATCTGTGGCGATCATACAAAGAAAATTTGTGATAATTGTTGAATTTTTATAGTACTTAGGAAAAACATATTTTCTATTGTTCTAAACATCTTTCTAAGATTTTATTTTTGTTTTTCTAAAAGATTAATAAGAAATAAGTAGAATAAAAACAATTAAAGTTGATTAATAATTAAGATGTTTTTCATTTCATACCTATCAATTTGGGGTAACTGCAGACCCCGTGCGACTAACAATGTTAGTTTATTGGCGCGCCTAATTAAAGGTTAAGGACGTACCACAACAACCACAGCCTGTTAAACTAGAAACAACATTCGAAATCAAAACCGAATATTCGAATTCTCAAATAAAGAGCATATGATTCGATTTAAATCGTGCAACACACCGCAAATAAGTGATTAACAATTGACTTTTGGACGCAAAAGGTTTAATAGCCATTGAGTGTACTTCATAATTTGGAAATGAGAGAATGCAGTAAGTATTGGATTATTCAAAACATTATACAGGAATAGCTGTTATTGAATTTGAGTGTTTAGCTATTTTCGAAAGCTAAAGTGATACAGTCTAAAATGGGATATTAATGCCTGTAGGATTACGGTATGGAGAGAAAAGACTCATGGAATATCGATACCCCTTTGGGTTGCGGAGGTCATCATCATCATCATCCTAGCACTGTCCCAGTTGCGATCCAAAACCTACGCCTTGGAGCCCGGGGACCGCTTTCCGGCTGAATCTCCTCAACTTTGCACGGTCTTCAGCATACCTGGTGGTTAGTCGGTTGGCAGGCATATCATCTCCTACGATGCCAAGCCCGCATTTTTTTGACTTTCTCCGTTTACCGGGGCCCGGAGTTAGCATGGCAAGACATTTGTTACCCACGTAAGATGCCGGTTGACCTAAGACGTTGCCGCACCAGCGTAGCCGACACTCTTGCAGTTTGCCAGCAATGCCACAGACATGAAGGCTACCCCGGATGCGTGAGTTCTTAATGCAGAGGTATACAGCGAAATTCTATGAATTAGACTATAGTGAAGGGCTTACTCATCATATCGACGGTCAAAGATCTTCATAACCACCGGGACCGACGGCTTAACCAGCTCTCCAAGTCACAGGTCAAGTGATAATAAGCAATTTAATACGCAAATTATTTGGCAAAGTTAGTGGTGCACCCCGTGCATACTAACGAACTGCTGTCAACTATGCTACCTCTGCTTCCAGGTTTAAACAGTATATTTGGAGAATTTATTTCTTAAACAAAATATTAATTATCGCTCGCTTAATAATGTGTCCGGTAAATGGCAATAGGCTCGCCCCCTATTTCATTAGGACCGAAACATAACTCGCGTGTGGTGGCACATAGTGTGGGTGTATAATACACCTCTGCCTACCCCTGCGGGAATAAAGGCGTGAAGTTATGTAATGCTATGTTCTTTCTTTACGTTTGATCTAATTTACAGTCTGATTTACTCAACTCATGTTCTAGTAAGATTTGCGAAACATACATTCATCAAGTACATATCTGAGTATAGACATAAAGTAAGTACAGACCAGTAACATATCACAACTAAATTCTTCCAATATATTATTCAATGTACGCAAAATAAGTTCATACTCCAACATATTGCGACTTCAAAACAAATATAAATCAAACACAACGAAACGATAATCAATCATTCCGTCCAAATTCAAATTCGTTTACTTATAAAACAACATATAAATTGAACTTCGCATACATGGTGGTCTCTTTCCAACGTATTGTTAATGGTATGTGCGATAAAAGATGGATTTAGTAGATAGTGACGTCAGTTCTTGCGAAAACGTATTGCTGGCACGATCGGGGTAGCATTTATATATTGTTATTGCCAAATGAATGTGACTTGTCTGTCTGTGAATAAATGGGTGAAAGGGTGTTACAACTTGTGTATTTCTAAGTCCGTATATCAGTTGCTTAGAGAATAATTTTAGTAGCAGCTTGTTAGAAAAATGACTTGTAGAATGTGGCTGTGTTTCAACCAGTAGTACTTACATTGAGCATGTCTTTATTACAAAATATATCTTCAATTGCTATTGTCAACTCAAATATTATTTGTATTAGGATTTCTAAAATAAATTCGCAGAATTGCTTATCGATAGCTTTTCAATATCATTCATTTCTTTCTTTGTGTTATTGTCTTGTCAGGTCTCACCGAAAATCAGATGCCGTTGTCGGCTTGGTATGAATCTCGAAATTCTAATAGAACTACGCATAAAATCCTCATTTTTTTATTGTACAGGTTTGTGAACGTGCTCAAAATGTGTGTTTATTCTATTCAACCACACCAACACTTAATTCTTCTTTTTCATATACTTATAGAAGAATGGACTGTACTTACTTTAGAAGCTTCAACACACTCACTTCCAGATTACAACTACCTAACCGATTTTAGATACTTTATCCAAACAGAGAATCGAAAACCCCGATTTTTTGTATCTATCAAACAAACTTACTTACCATTTCCTTGATATAAAATAAGAAACGCATACATGTATTAAATTTAGTAAAGCGGTAATGTGACAAAGTTAAGCCGTGCAAAGTCATAGCTTAAAAGGCAAGAATATGCAGTCAAGTCGTGGATCTCAAGCTTATGAAGCTAACTGAGATTAAAGTTCAGGGAAGTTATAAAAAAACTAAAAGAAAATTTTGCTTGCAGAGTTTCTGTGTAGGAGAATAATGTTAAAATATTAAGTAGCATGAATATTATCAGGCAAATAATAGAATTGAATTCAAATTAGATCAAATACCAACATTTCAGCCAAGATATGACAAAGTAAATATCAAACCCTAATAACCCCCGAAAACCTGTATGACGATCATTTTAGCCGAAAGATTTACCCTGTTGGACATACGCCTCCTTTGAGGCTCTCCAAACATACGATACTGCGCCGCCCGCATTGCCTTAAATATTTTGAAAGGTAAACATATCTTTTATTTAGTAGATACCTGATAAACCCATTTACACATGCTAGACTGAAATATGGCTATAGAAAAGGAACGAGATAGAATTTAAATCATTTCCGTTTCCTTTCTTTTTCGCAGGATTTACTCACCTTATGGTAATAGTAATCTCTTTGGCATACCTGTGTAACTTTTGTGTTGCATAAACAAGACAAACATGTAAAAAATACTATTGAAAACAAGTTTCTAAATAAGTCTATCAATATGTATAAAAGATTTCTGTTACTAACCGACAGACAGACAGCGTAGAGCCAAAACTATTGGGCTCAAAATGCTGCGGACTTGGCGGACTAAGAAGAATTTGTCAAAATTTCCCACGTAGTGATATTCCAAAATAAACGCTAGTGTCAACTTATTCACAGGTACTGACCGCCTATAACGACTATCAAAAATGTTCTCGACAACCGTTACCGACGGCTTAACGTGCTCGCCGAGGCACAGGGCACGCACGTGGATTTGAACCCCATAACCCCTGCAAAGCAGTCTGTTGGTATCTCCACTAGACTGTCGTTGCTTATTGCTAGAATATTGGTACTATCTATGCAAAGATAGATTTTGAAATTAGATCTGCTACGAAATTCAGATACATGATCATATTTGTGTAAACCAAATATAAATCTAATAGAGAAGTTTTGGAAACTCTCAAGTTTATCAAGTAGGTCCTCAGTGAGATCTAGATAGCTGACATCGGTATAAACGAGTATTAGGAGGAGCAAAGATTGTGCAAGCGTAACTTTTGACTGTTGGAAGATAGTTTCGAAGCCTTAGTAAAGACTGCTGGTGCAAATAATCTTGCAACTGGTCTCCTGTTTAGGAGACGAGTCGGATTCACCAGCCTAGACATTCGTCTAGGATGTTGTCTTTTCTCACTAATACTTAACAAACTTAATATCTTAAAGAAATACCTTCCATCAGACTTCTCCGAGGGGTGTGGTCATGGATTTATGTTTCTTTTTCCGGCTTTCTTATAATTTCTCCGATTTTCATAATCAGCAGCTATTAATATGCTCTCATCAAAACTAATCTGTGACAAATTTGAGTTGTAAAGGTATCTTTTAGCATAGTATTCTAGTGCTACTAGGTTAATATGGCGCAGACAACCACCGAAAACAAAAAAAGAAAGCAAAACTAGTATAAAAAACTAAATTATCAAGTGAGAATCACAAAAGGCAAAAATATCATTGCCGAGGTATATTTGGTTAGTGAATTGAATGTCTTCCGTTAAAAAAATGCCAAGCGTAATAACCTCAGCCGATTAAGGCAGCTGAATATCAGCAGTTCATCCATCAATGCATATTCCAAGAAAGAAACGAAATCCAGAACCATTTGCCAGACATTCAGCATAAGGTAAGTAGCAAAGATGAAAGAGTTCCCATTAACAAACCTCACTATCAACTACGAGTACCTGCGTAAATGGGCGGTCTATTTTAATTACACCGGATGAGTGGTCTCGAATGCACTCCGTTTTTTTTATAAACCATCGTCTGCTTGTGAAACGCACTCAGTCTTTGAAGGTTTAAGGTTTACTTTGATAATTATAGAAAACGCAGTAATAAACGTTCTTCCAAGGACTAATATTTTTATGCTGCTAATGCAAACGCTTTATAAATGTTAGGTTTTATCCTAAGTCGCTACGTCGTTAGCGGATTCAGAGGCGAGGGTCTTTGGTCGCAACAGAGACAACGCCTAGAATGATGACGACCTTAAGTTGCTACCTCGCTAGTACGAAGGAAAAGTACCTTGGTATTGACTATGTTCATACATTACCGAGAATTAAAAAAAACTGCCTCGTTGGTCTCGTGGCATAAATATGCGCGTGGCATTGGGCGGTCTCGGGTTCGATTCCCGGGGTCAGGCAAAGTGTTATTGGGATTTTCCGTTAGAAAATTCTCAGTAGCAGCACGGAGTCTGGTAATGTGCCCGGTACGGCAATAGGCTCGCCCCGTATTACGTGGAACCTAAAAATTCATGGCAAAATGTGGGTGTAATATTACACCTCTGCCTAGCCCTTCGGGAATACAGGCGTGAGTCTATAAAAAAAAGTGGGGATAAAAATTACCTGAAAATTGAAGGTTGTGAGAGAATTTGCAGGCAGGCCGAGACATGATTTTAGGATAAATGTTCACTTCCATTATTGATCAGATTGTAAATACATCTGCAGGCACACCTTGCAGGAATTTAAACATTCGTGGGCAGTGAAACTTATTTTAAATTGTCTTTCGGATTATATACCATGAGCCTTTGTTTAGAGTAACCGATATTTCGGCACTGTTGCAAGCGCCATGTTCACGGATGTACTGTATATCCAGTCCATCCAATTTAAAATAACACCTTGCAGAATTTTTATAGGCAATTCATAAAAATAAAGCATACTTGATTTAAGATACAAAATCTCATAAATAAAATCTAGTCTTTTTACTAGGCAACAACAGCAATAGCGGTTTTGTTGCTTAACTGATGTATTCGGTCATGTTTGTTCAAATTCTTGGGTAAAAAGATCTCCTGTTAAATCATAAGTCAGTTCTTGCAAATAACTGAAAAGCGAGCAAAACCATAGGAGATCTGCCAGCTTCTGCTAAACAGACATAACACTTACCAAGCACTAAGAACTCACATTAATGTTTACTCTAGCGGGTCACTAGTCCCTTAAATTTTGAGACAATTCCCTGAATAAAGTCGCACCTCTACCCCTTTCACTGTAACCATGGGAATAATTTCACCTGCTCCGCGTATCTTACTTAATACAATGAACTCAGTTCACAGAAGTTCTTATTTCATTATAAGCTTTGAGTAAAGTACTTAAAACAAACGCTGAATGCACGCTTTTCGGTTCAGCGAACGCGTTTTAGATAATAAGATTGACGTGCTGCAGAGTAGCAGAAGCGTACAAAAGACTCTTTAGTCAGTGTAAATTCTATTTGAAGAAATATGGCGACACTAACAGCCATTGGTGACAATTTGGATGTTTTAACCGGGCTAGCCTCCGTGGTCCAGTAGATAGCGTATGCGTGTGCCGATCGGGAGATCCCGAGTTCTATTCCCGGGTCGAGCAGTGTTACTGAGTTTTCCCGAATTCTCAGTAGCAGCACGGTGTCTGGCAATGTGCCCAGTAACGCCAATAGGCTCGCCTCCTATTACGTGGGACCTGAAATTATATATAAGACGAAATGTGGGTGTAATATTACACCTCTATCTATCAATTTGGGGATAACGGCGTAAAAATATTGAAAAAATGAACAAATATGGCGGCAACAGTCATTGTTGACGCTTTTGGTGCATTAACCAAGCCCACAACCGCTAACTTTTGAGCTTCAGTAACTATTGGACCAAATAGTCAGTATATATCAAATTCTTGCGTTACTGACAGACAACGCACAGCCGTTACTACTGGATGCAAGACGCTAATATTTGCTATGTATGTTCCTTGGGGACCGTAGGGGTGTACTAAGAAGAGATTTTGCAACAAAATTTCCACATTAGCGGAAAGAAAGGGTTAAATGAAATAAAAATGTGCAAGCGTCGCTGCGGGCAGCCCCTAGTAAAAATAAGAGATACAAAAAATACACGTCATTATCTTTTTATATTTTAGTTATTTAATCTAGCTACAAGTCGTAAACTTCATCTTTCGCAGACAAATTAAATAAGTCCTGAAAGAAATCCCAACTTGTTAGCAAGCGAACTATTGTTGAAGCGATTAAAAGCGATCGTCTTCATTACAAGAAATCACTTAAGTTTCTCACACTATCTATAAATAAGACTAACAAGTTGTAAAACTTCACAGTTCAGTTAGAAAGGTGCTAAATTAAGTTGCCCTGGAATTTATTGGAGAGGGCTGGTGTAATGAGGAAAGTGATTCTCGCTAAGATTCTAAAACTACCGTTCTTATAAGATACTAGATCCTTTTTATAGATTCCTAAGATTAGCGCGTTCAACCAAACAAACAAACAAAATCTACAGCTTTATATATTAGTCTAAGAGTATAAGATTATATATATGCCTACATACACGATTACACACACACACGCATAGCAATGTGTGTACATGTACACGCTCGCAGATCCCCTTGTGCAATAAGCAGGAATGTGTTACAATGTCATATATGTTTTTGTCTCCAATCACAGTGAAGTCAAAAAAAAAGAAGACCTTTGACCATATTTTGACTAAAGTGTAGTATTGATGACGTTAGAATTTTTAGACAGAGCCCACGTAAAAGTAAAACCTTGCTTTATTATGAGAACTCGTAACTTTCGACAGTTCAGGTCCTGACAACATTTCATCATAAAGGTAAAATTAATGATAATGAAATGGGGTAGTGACACTGTTTCCTTAGTTTTTATTAATTTTATGTCAATAGTAAGCTTCAGTATGTGTAATTGTCACTAGCCAGCATTATTATCCCAGGTGCATCCTATGTTTTTGTTTAGGTGCCTACAAGTCGTATAATAATAATAATATTCTACCACATTCACACAACACTACTAGATGTCCCAAACTAAGCAGAAGATTGTACTATGGGTACTAGATAATGGATAAACATACATATCTGTATAGTTTTATTTGTAAATACATACATAATATACATAGAAACACTCAGACCAAGACAAACATCCATGTTCATGCACACAAATGTTTGACTTGAGTGGGAATCGAACCCGCGACCATCGGCGTAGCAGTCGCTTACACTCCCGCGATGCCAACGGTCGTCAAATGGTAATTTAAATTTTGTGGAACAAATAATTTAAATTACTCATAGTCTTTGTTGCTTGTACAATCAAACAAGTCGGCGGTGGACCAGTTTTAAAAAATCCCTTGGTTCGCCTTAGAGACGAGGCACACTAAAAACTGGTTTTGTATAGGAATGTTAACGTTTGTATAAAGTAGCACTGGAAGCGACGATGTCTTGCTGAGCGAATCTCACCCTTATAGTGGTCTAGCGGTAAGTTGTTCGACTGTACATACAGCGCCAAGTGAAGGTAAACAGTTGCCAACTGTTCAGTTGCAGTCCGATTTTAATACTTAGTTGCTGCGACATAAGGACGGTACAAAAGTCAAAGTGTGTAGCTTGAAGTGTAGCCGTGCCTACAATCTCACCTTATCTGCAGACCGAGTTAACGTAGATTGAATGCGTACCTGGAATCAAAAAGGAATATTGGTTAGCACAAATACCCGTGATACCATGTTTGCCTACATTAGTACGGGGGCTAACGTTTCACATCTTTATTATTGCAACCATTTTTTCTATCTCACCTATGTGTACCTATATGTGAACTGATTCTATTGTAAACCTTTTTTTAAATGAAATAAAATATTTTATGTTAAAAAATATATTTCAGTCATCGTACTCTATATATATATCTTATTTTACACTTATATATATATACCATAAAATATTTTATTTCATTTAAAAAAAGGTTTACAATAGAATCAGTTCACATATAGGTACACATAGGTGAGATAGAAAAAATGGTTGCAATAATAAAGATGTGAAACGTTAGCCCCCGTACTAATGTAGGCATACATGGTATCACGGGTATTTGTGCTAACCAATATTCCTTTTTGATTCCAGGTACGCATTCAATCTACGTTAACTCGGTCTGCAGATAAGGTGAGATTGTAGGCACGGCTACACTTCAAGCTACACACTTTGACTTTTGTACCGTCCTTATGTCGCAGCAACTAAGTATTAAAATCGGACTGCAACTGAACAGTTGGCAACTGTTTACCTTCACTTGGCGCTGTATGTACAGTCGAACAACTTACCGCTAGACCACTATAAGGGTGAGATTCGCTCAGCAAGACATCGTCGCTTCCAGTGCTACTTTATACAAACGTTAACATTCCTATACAAAACCAGTTTTTAGTGTGCCTCGTCTCTAAGGCGAACCAAGGGATTTTTTAAAACTGGTCCACCGCCGACTTGTTTGATTGTACAAGCAACAAAGACTATGAGTAATTTAAATTATTTGTTCCACAAAATTTAAATTACCATTTGACGACCGTTGGCATCGCGGGAGTGTAAGCGACTGCTACGCCGATGGTCGCGGGTTCGATTCCCACTCAAGTCAAACATTTGTGTGCATGAACATGGATGTTTGTCTTGGTCTGAGTGTTTCTATGTATATTATGTATGTATTTACAAATAAAACTATACAGATATGTATGTTTATCCATTATCTAGTACCCATAGTACAATCTTCTGCTTAGTTTGGGACATCTAGTAGTGTTGTGTGAATGTGGTAGAATATTATTATTATTATACGACTTGTAGGCACCTAAACAAAAACATAGGATGCACCTGGGATAATAATGCTGGCTAGTGACAATTACACATACTGAAGCTTACTATTGACATAAAATTAATAAAAACTAAGGAAACAGTGTCACTACCCCATTTCATTATCATTAATTTTACCTTTATGATGAAATGTTGTCAGGACCTGAACTGTCGAAAGTTACGAGTTCTCATAATAAAGCAAGGTTTTACTTTTACGTGGGCTCTGTCTAAAAATTCTAACGTCATCAATACTACACTTTAGTCAAAATATGGTCAAAGGTCTTCTTTTTTTTTGACTTCACTGTGATTGGAGACAAAAACATATATGACATTGTAACACATTCCTGCTTATTGCACAAGGGGATCTGCGAGCGTGTACATGTACACACATTGCTATGCGTGTGTGTGTGTAATCGTGTATGTAGGCATATATATAATCTTATACTCTTAGACTAATATATAAAGCTGTAGATTTTGTTTGTTTGTTTGGTTGAACGCGCTAATCTTAGGAATCTATAAAAAGGATCTAGTATCTTATAAGAACGGTAGTTTTAGAATCTTAGCGAGAATCACTTTCCTCATTACACCAGCCCTCTCCAATAAATTCCAGGGCAACTTAATTTAGCACCTTTCTAACTGAACTGTGAAGTTTTACAACTTGTTAGTCTTATTTATAGATAGTGTGAGAAACTTAAGTGATTTCTTGTAATGAAGACGATCGCTTTTAATAGCTTCAACAATAGTTCGCTTGCTAACAAGTTGGGATTTCTTTCAGGACTTATTTAATTTGTCTGCGAAAGATGAAGTTTACGACTTGTAGCTAGATTAAATAACTAAAATATAAAAAGATAATGACGTGTATTTTTTGTATCTCTTATTTTTACTAGGGGCTGCCCGCAGCGACGCTTGCACATTTTTATTTCATTTAACCCTTTCTTTCCGCTAATGTGGAAATTTTGTTGCAAAATCTCTTCTTAGTACACCCCTACGGTCCCCAAGGAACATACATAGCAAATATTAGCGTCTTGCATCCAGTAGTAACGGCTGTGCGTTGTCTGTCAGTAACGCAAGAATTTGATATATACTGACTATTTGGTCCAATAGTTACTGAAGCTCAAAAGTTAGCGGTTGTGGGCTTGGTTAATGCACCAAAAGCGTCAACAATGACTGTTGCCGCCATATTTGTTCATTTTTTCAATATTTTTACGCCGTTATCCCCAAATTGATAGATAGAGGTGTAATATTACACCCACATTTCGTCTTATATATAATTTCAGGTCCCACGTAATAGGAGGCGAGCCTATTGGCGTTACTGGGCACATTGCCAGACACCGTGCTGCTACTGAGAATTCGGGAAAACTCAGTAACACTGCTCGACCCGGGAATAGAACTCGGGATCTCCCGATCGGCACACGCATACGCTATCTACTGGACCACGGAGGCTAGCCCGGTTAAAACATCCAAATTGTCACCAATGGCTGTTAGTGTCGCCATATTTCTTCAAATAGAATTTACACTGACTAAAGAGTCTTTTGTACGCTTCTGCTACTCTGCAGCACGTCAATCTTATTATCTAAAACGCGTTCGCTGAACCGAAAAGCGTGCATTCAGCGTTTGTTTTAAGTACTTTACTCAAAGCTTATAATGAAATAAGAACTTCTGTGAACTGAGTTCATTGTATTAAGTAAGATACGCGGAGCAGGTGAAATTATTCCCATGGTTACAGTGAAAGGGGTAGAGGTGCGACTTTATTCAGGGAATTGTCTCAAAATTTAAGGGACTAGTGACCCGCTAGAGTAAACATTAATGTGAGTTCTTAGTGCTTGGTAAGTGTTATGTCTGTTTAGCAGAAGCTGGCAGATCTCCTATGGTTTTGCTCGCTTTTCAGTTATTTGCAAGAACTGACTTATGATTTAACAGGAGATCTTTTTACCCAAGAATTTGAACAAACATGACCGAATACATCAGTTAAGCAACAAAACCGCTATTGCTGTTGTTGCCTAGTAAAAAGACTAGATTTTATTTATGAGATTTTGTATCTTAAATCAAGTATGCTTTATTTTTATGAATTGCCTATAAAAATTCTGCAAGGTGTTATTTTAAATTGGATGGACTGGATATACAGTACATCCGTGAACATGGCGCTTGCAACAGTGCCGAAATATCGGTTACTCTAAACAAAGGCTCATGGTATATAATCCGAAAGACAATTTAAAATAAGTTTCACTGCCCACGAATGTTTAAATTCCTGCAAGGTGTGCCTGCAGATGTATTTACAATCTGATCAATAATGGAAGTGAACATTTATCCTAAAATCATGTCTCGGCCTGCCTGCAAATTCTCTCACAACCTTCAATTTTCAGGTAATTTTTATCCCCACTTTTTTTTATAGACTCACGCCTGTATTCCCGAAGGGCTAGGCAGAGGTGTAATATTACACCCACATTTTGCCATGAATTTTTAGGTTCCACGTAATACGGGGCGAGCCTATTGCCGTACCGGGCACATTACCAGACTCCGTGCTGCTACTGAGAATTTTCTAACGGAAAATCCCAATAACACTTTGCCTGACCCCGGGAATCGAACCCGAGACCGCCCAATGCCACGCGCATATTTATGCCACGAGACCAACGAGGCAGTTTTTTTTAATTCTCGGTAATGTATGAACATAGTCAATACCAAGGTACTTTTCCTTCGTACTAGCGAGGTAGCAACTTAAGGTCGTCATCATTCTAGGCGTTGTCTCTGTTGCGACCAAAGACCCTCGCCTCTGAATCCGCTAACGACGTAGCGACTTAGGATAAAACCTAACATTTATAAAGCGTTTGCATTAGCAGCATAAAAATATTAGTCCTTGGAAGAACGTTTATTACTGCGTTTTCTATAATTATCAAAGTAAACCTTAAACCTTCAAAGACTGAGTGCGTTTCACAAGCAGACGATGGTTTATAAAAAAAACGGAGTGCATTCGAGACCACTCATCCGGTGTAATTAAAATAGACCGCCCATTTACGCAGGTACTCGTAGTTGATAGTGAGGTTTGTTAATGGGAACTCTTTCATCTTTGCTACTTACCTTATGCTGAATGTCTGGCAAATGGTTCTGGATTTCGTTTCTTTCTTGGAATATGCATTGATGGATGAACTGCTGATATTCAGCTGCCTTAATCGGCTGAGGTTATTACGCTTGGCATTTTTTTAACGGAAGACATTCAATTCACTAACCAAATATACCTCGGCAATGATATTTTTGCCTTTTGTGATTCTCACTTGATAATTTAGTTTTTTATACTAGTTTTGCTTTCTTTTTTTGTTTTCGATGGTTGTCTGCGCCATATTAACCTAGTAGCACTAGAATACTATGCTAAAAGATACCTTTACAACTCAAATTTGTCACAGATTAGTTTTGATGAGAGCATATTAATAGCTGCTGATTATGAAAATCGGAGAAATTATAAGAAAGCCGGAAAAAGAAACATAAATCCATGACCACACCCCTCGGAGAAGTCTGATGGAAGGTATTTCTTTAAGATATTAAGTTTGTTAAGTATTAGTGAGAAAAGACAACATCCTAGACGAATGTCTAGGCTGGTGAATCCGACTCGTCTCCTAAACAGGAGACCAGTTGCAAGATTATTTGCACCAGCAGTCTTTACTAAGGCTTCGAAACTATCTTCCAACAGTCAAAAGTTACGCTTGCACAATCTTTGCTCCTCCTAATACTCGTTTATACCGATGTCAGCTATCTAGATCTCACTGAGGACCTACTTGATAAACTTGAGAGTTTCCAAAACTTCTCTATTAGATTTATATTTGGTTTACACAAATATGATCATGTATCTGAATTTCGTAGCAGATCTAATTTCAAAATCTATCTTTGCATAGATAGTACCAATATTCTAGCAATAAGCAACGACAGTCTAGTGGAGATACCAACAGACTGCTTTGCAGGGGTTATGGGGTTCAAATCCACGTGCGTGCCCTGTGCCTCGGCGAGCACGTTAAGCCGTCGGTAACGGTTGTCGAGAACATTTTTGATAGTCGTTATAGGCGGTCAGTACCTGTGAATAAGTTGACACTAGCGTTTATTTTGGAATATCACTACGTGGGAAATTTTGACAAATTCTTCTTAGTCCGCCAAGTCCGCAGCATTTTGAGCCCAATAGTTGAAATGAAATAAAATATTTTATGTTAAAAAATATATTTCAGTCATCGTACTCTATATATATATCTTATTTTACACTTATATATATATATATATATATATATATATATATATATATATATATGTATAAAGCTGAAGAGTTTGTTTGTTTGGTTGCACGCGCTAATCTCAGGAACTACTGGTCCGATTTGAAAATTATTTCAGTGTTAGATAGCCCATTTATCGAGGAAAGCTATATAATATCGTGATATGATTGACGGGCGGGAGCGGAGCAGAAGCCTTAAATAACGCGGGTGTAACCGCGGGCATCCTCTAGTATATTCTAAAACTAAGTACTTTTCTTTCTGTCTGTATGCACGCGATAAACTCTTAAACTACCGAACGCATATTTGTACAGTTTTCACAATTAAATAGTGTGTTTCCTGGGGAAGATTTAAGTGTATAATTCACGCAGGCGGAGTTACAGGCGAAGTCGTATAGTAAATATTTAGACATAAGCAATAAACTGTTGACGAATTTAAACGCATTTGAACCTGAAACCAGCATTGAAAACAGCAACTTTACAATAGATACTACTGGTATAAAAATAGCGTTAACTTATAAATAACGAAAAATGCTTCTTTGACACTATATCCTTACGATTGAATGCCTAACAAATACTTATCGTAAGTGTATAAATGACTGCCACCAATACGCCTACACAATTATTATTCCACCCAGACACAACAATCGATAATATTCCTATATCTTGTAGTATAATAAACCCTTATAGCAAATAATCTTAGTGCTTACAAATTCCTATGTACGGTCGCGGTCTAAAAATGTTTACCACTTTTCAAATTACATTCTTTGTCACGCTGGGTTCAGCAAAGTCTAAAATAATAAGAAAAAAAATAAAACGAAAAAGAAAACTTAAAAATCGCAACAAAAATGTTAACTAATTACGTATTTAGTTTCTTTTTAAAAAAAGAGAACCGCCTTCAAAAAATCGACCCATTGAAAAGCGCGAAATAATTATTACATGCGCTACCCCTAATCCTCTCAAATTTCCTTTCGAATTTCTCCCAAAAACTAATTACTAAATTAAACTAAATACTTAGTTTTTGAAGTCGGTGCCAAACCAACAAAACTGGTAAACAGAGAAAATAATAAGTACGACGAATGTTTCAAATCAATAAAGCCTCAAAAAATGCGCAGGATTTTAGAGGGATTTGGTTTGGCACAGACTTCAAAAACTAAGTATTTAGTTTAATTTAGTAATTAGTTTTTGGGAGAAATTCGAAAGGAAATTTGAGAGGATTAGGGGTAGCGCATGTAATAATTATTTCGCGCTTTTCAGTGGGTCGATTTTTTGAAGGCGGTTCTCTTTTTTTAAAAAGAAACTAAATACGTAATTAGTTAACATTTTTGTTGCGATTTTTAAGTTTTAATTTTCGTTTTATTTTTTTTTCTTATTATTTTTATTTCATACTTTTTAGTGTTAGGTACTTCGTTCGTTTACTTAAGGTTTTTTGTTAACTACTCTTTTATTTATTTCACACTTTTTAGTGATAGGTACTCCATTTACTTTAAGTTTTGGGCTAATTAATAGTTTGTTTATAGATAGATTCTTCAATTATTTTAGTGATAAGTTTTCTGCTGGTATCAGTCTGTAATCATGACTTTGACATAGGTACCTACTTTTATTCTGTGTGCCTATGGGCTTAGGCTTGATGCTGCAAGAGAGAGATGAGTCTCGGGAATCAGCCACATACGGAAGGACGCCCTACGCAAATGGTGCTCCAAACAAATGCGGTTGACTTGTACATACTATTGAATTGGCTGTAAGTTCTCGTATTATGCTCCGGAGAAATATGTCAATAACGGATGGCTTAGCGAATGGAGCAATGGGTGTTCCTAAAGGATTTAAATGTCCGGCACTAAGAAGAGATCAACTTGAGCCAGGTGAACTGCCTGATGCCATTTTGATATTATTTGATGATCCATCAATAGCATTGCGTCTTAAAGATGATGATGGATACATTTACAAAGCTCCAGTGACAGCGACCTATCAAGGCAATCGCGGTTATGGTGATATCGAGAGGCGAATGTTGCCAGTCATATTGAGTTGGGCTGTGACGGTACACAAGTTGCAAGGCCTAAAATCTTTGCTAAAGGCCAATGCTTTGTTGCCTTGAGTCGGGTTAAATCCCTAAAAGGCATGGCTTTAAGTGATATTGTCTAGAACAAATTATTCAACCATCCCCACGACAACAGTCTTAATTCTTTCACCGACTTTCTTTGTTTTTAATCGCAGAGACATAGACACGTAAACACACACACACACACACTCACTCGTACACACACACACACACACACACACACACATGAACACGTATACATAAAAATACACAAACGCGCGCGTGCGCTCAGACACGTACACACGTACAAACACACACACACATAATATATATAAACATACTAAGAACCACTATACTTATGTATACGGGTCAAACTGAGAACCTTCTTTTTTTGAAGTCGGTTAAAATACTAAAACTTTTTCCTAAGTGTAACAAATACTTTTCAGCCAAACTCGAGTTAATCGTGGACAAACTTACATATATACGGGTCAAACTCAGAACCTTCTTTTTTTAAGTCGGTTAAGGGCCTAAAACCTTCTCCTAAGTGTAACAAATACTTTTCTGAAATTCGCATCAAAATTGGTTTAGCCAAACGCGAGATAATCGCGGACAAACATACATACATACATACATACAGGTCAAACTGAGAACCTTCTTTTTTTTGAAGTCGGTTAAAAATGCTATATCTGAGTACTTATTACTTTTCAATCATTGGTAAGGCATCGATTCAAACAAAAAGAGTATGAATATTTTAGGTCGATGAAATAATTTGACATAATGACAGAATTGCATTTATGCTGTGGCTGCTGAGGGAGGCTATATTCGTTATTAAAATTTTTATTTACAAAAAAATATGTGTTGAATTTATTTTTGATTATTTCTGCCTATTTTTATAAAGCACGATTCGCCTGGTTAAGGGCGCACACTATCTAAACAAAAGCTCACTTATGTGATCAGCATGCGGTTTAACGTGACTAGCATACCATCCACTATCATTATAGCTCACAGTCTCACCGCGCCCTGATTTTCGCTAGACGATATCATCATCATCATCACCCTAGCATTTTCTTAATTGCATCCCAAGCTTGCGCTCCGGAGCCCAGGGCCTGCTATTACTGGTCTACCGAGATATGACTGGATATCAGTTTTTACACAGAGCGACTGCCATCTAACATCATTCTAAAGTTAGACCAGTAGTCAGTAGGTATATTTGAGGGCACTGACTTCCCACTAATGTCTGCCATAGATCATGACAGCCGGGACTGCTTAACGTGATTTCTGATGCACGGGGATGAAACACCGCCAACTTCGGGCTAATTATTAAGATTTCTTGACAAGAGAATTTCTTGACAGAAATTCTTATAATTTGTTTCTAAGAAATTCTTAACAGTAAACCTTAGCAACATTTTCCCAGCCTGACCCGCGAATCGAACCCGAGACCTCATGATCCGCTGTCGTATGCACTACCGCTAGACCAACGAGGCAGTCTTACGCTAGACGATTTAAATATTGTATTTTTTTCAAAAAGTTCTTTTATTCAGGATGTCGTATTTTCTCCATCCCTTTCATTATAATCTGTCAATGTAAAAGTCATTTGATAAACTTATTAATTACAAATACCAAAATCGTAAATAGCAAGTTTAAAATTACATTATTTGAAGACTACAAATATTTTAATTTCAGTGTAAATATCACGTATGTAATTAAATGAACGTATATTATAAATGTGGAATAATAAATCATTATTGACACCAGTTGCTACGCAACGCATGTTATCACAGATTGGTTGCCTAGTACAATATCGTCGTCCTTGTGTCATTGATGTGTTCATGCAATTATAAGCCTTAAGGTGGTAAACACTTTCAGACCGCGACTGTACGTATGGTTCGTGCATTTTCGTGAACGATCGGCATTCCGAATCGAGACCGAAGGGAGATTGAAATTCCGAACGTCAGATCGAAGGATTCAAATTTGGAATTCGAATTTTCTTTAATCTTGTGACTGTGATTCATGATTAGTGAATGGATTTAAATTAGAATGCGATTGGAATTACTTTTAATTTAAGTGATTTCTAATTATAGAAAATCAATGGTTGAATTTAGAAATTCATTTATTTGTATCCGAAACTCATACCGGTTTCAATATTAGATGTATCCATGGATTTGGATATTGGAGATACATGTTTGACATATTTTGTATGGAACTTACTTTATGCCTTAAATATAGGATTTATCGCGAGTAAGACCCGCTATATAACCTTGTATAATGTAAACTAATCGCGAAAGTTTAAAATCGTTTACTTACAAACATACATAGCCTCACGCCTATATCCCCGAAGAGGTAGGCAGAGGTGTATTGCTACACCCACTTTTCCACAGATTTAATTTAGTCCCACGTAATAGGGGGCGAACCTATTGCCGTACCGGGCACATTACCCGACTCCGTGCTGCTACTGAAAATTTCCTAACGGAAAAACCCAATAACACTTTGCCTGACCCGGGGATCGAACACGAGACCTTTTGGCCGATTCCATGGGTATGTCGGGAAATCCCTTCTTAGTGCACCCCTGCGGTTCCCAAGGAACATACATGCCAAATTTCAGCTTCCTGTGCCCAATAGTTTCGGCTGTAGCGTGTCTGTCAGTCAGTAAGTAACGCAAGGATTTTATATATTAAGATTTGCCCTGCCATATCATTGTAGAACCTAAAGTAGGTACCTACTGAAAACAAAAACATGATATTTAAATAGTGGGTTTTTAATGATATGACCCACTTTGACACTTTTTAATATACAATCCTAAAGAAGATAAAATAGAGGATTCATTTTGCTTTAAAAATCTACTATCCAGCTCTATAAAAATTCCCGCACTTATCCATTCCTTATGACCTACTTGAATAAACGGACCAGTGTGTGTAAAAGTGTTTAGCTCGTATATTAGATCGGAAAAATCGTCGTAAAATTAATACCAAGTAGGTAAATGCGGATCCCGCACGTTTTATTGTCATCTCTCCACACGATTAAGTATGTGATTTGCTGTAAAACTTCGGAGAAACGCTGTCATCACGCTGGTAACTCTATTAGAAAATATTTGTAAAGTGTAAAGCAATTCTACAATTATCTCATAACTGAGATTCAAATTCCTCATAAATGAAAATGTGGTACTTTTATTGATTGGATAGAAAAGTACTAGGTGTAGTTATCATGTAGTAAAACTATATAGGTATTGAAACTGTTTTATTGACATAATAGTCATCAGACCTGTTTATACACTTCTTCAATGCTGGGTCTCTGCTCTGTATGAGGAGGGTTGGGGTTGGGACATAGTCAACGATGCTAAAAGAAACTATACTCAATACTTTATTGCATATCACAATGTATGTTTAGGTGGTAGTTCATAGATTAAATAAGTCATTGTGAACCCTGTCGGGCACAGCAAAGTAGGAGAGAGGGTGATACCTATTACAGTTTTATATTTTATGATATTGGTATTTGTTTATATGAAACTAGAGGACGCCAGCAGCTACGCCTAAATTTACCCGTTTTGGCCGATCCACAAAATTCATCTAGCTATCAATTACGAAAACACAAATAGCCCGAAAGCATAAAAGCCCCCACGTGATTACTATACAAATTCTCTACATTCACCCAGCGTCCGCCTGGTTTGATAATTTAGCCTAAGGCAGAGAATCTCATTTTTAGTTCGTCGTACATTCATCGTACAGTGTTTAAGTTATGATAGTGTTTCCAATTTTATTGTGCGTGCGCGGCTCAATTCGTTGAATTCCTGATTTAATTTGTACTCAATTGCGGTTGTACCAAACGGTACTGTACCGAATTGGTTTCCATACAATAATGTTGTTAAGTAGTGAAATGTATTTTATTCAGGATTTAATGAATTACTGTATACATTGAAAATTAATTGCTTAAGAGTGTTCATGGCATCGCTTCATACAAAGTTTCAAGTACCTATTTCATTTTGGATAAATGGAGCGATTTTATTGAAATTTGTACCGTATACTTATAGAGAATTGGTTTACATTTTATTGAAAATGTTTTCAACAACGTGTTTCTCAATAAAGAGCGTGAGCAATACTAAATTTAACTTAAAATTAATTTAATGAGTAACTCAGTAAAAACCTATGTAATGTAAGTATCTCATATAAAATAGGAAAAGGAAAACATCATAAAAAACTTGCGTGAAAGTTCTCGAAAAATATGTTAAGTCCGCTACCCCGCACTTGGCCAGCGTGGTGGACTATGGCCTAACCCTTCTCATAGTGAGAAGAGGCCCTTAACCAGCTGTAAGATAGTATATAATATATACACAGAGCTGATGATGACATAATACAATACCGAATTGTCAGTATTTCACAAACGTCTCTTTTAATATTTACAACTTTCATTCAAAATGTATTATTATATCAGTTCTCATCTTCTACAATTTTCTATAGAGCATGAGCAATGCTAAATTTAACTTAAAAATAATTTAATGAGTAACTCAGTAAAAACCTAGGTAATGTAAGTATCTCATATAAAATAGGAAAAGGAAAACATCATAAAAAACCTCTCCATATTCTTTCTCTCGAAGCTGACATGTTGAACAACACACATACTCGTTAAAATAATAGGAAACTCATTAAAATATTGCATTGCTCATACTCTGACATCCACCGGGTCTTCAACATCACGCTATTTAACCTCCAACCCGTTACACAGCACCACCCGGATAATCATTTCAAGCGTAAAACAAAGTAATTTTAAGGTTTATTCAACATGTTGCTTTGGTTTTCCATATCACATAGACTATAAGAAAATCTTACTAGGCTGATGCTCAAGATGTTAAGTTTACTACCAAGTATCCAACCAGTATTTGCAGCGTTATAACTTTGTCATGGATAGTCTGGTATCTAGTATGGAGACTATGACTAACACAAAAGCTCATAGGTAAACTTTGCTAACCAGAAAGGCACTGTGCCGGTCCAACTAACGGCAACGCAAGGCTACACATGCAGCCGCACAAACGACTTATCCAGTTTATGCAAATCTACACCAACGGAAACGCGGGTACCACAACATTATCACAACAACGACTAAAAAGTACCCATTTAATGAGAATAAGGTTAACATACAATCATCGCTACCTAGTTCTACCTACAACGAAAATTAAAATCTCTGAAACTGATTATCATAACGCACTACGGTGATAACTCAATCATTTTCTTCTACGACTGATAATCGAGTTTAACAGCTTCTACTAGAAAAACAATCACTCCTAAACGTCCCAACTTGGAATTGGCCAGAGAACTCGGGGCACTTGATAAAAATTCTCAGTGTATCACATGAATTTTAAAAACACACAGTAGGTAATTTTCATGCGTAAAATCTTAAATTTTTATTAAATATTACTAGTGGTGCCATCTAATAATCATGGGTAAGAAACATTTTAATGTACCATGTTAAAAAAAATGCACACAAAGAAGCAGCTGTAATTGCAACACCGAGATCGTCTGTAAAACTCAGAACTACAACGAGTAAAAGTGCCGCTTTTTACTTAGGCTCTGATGACGTTTAAACGAAAACCATTAGGGATTACCAACACCACGAGTCGATAAAATAATGGAGCTAGTAATAACCTTCGACTATGGTCAGGCTAACACGTTTCACTCAAACGCACTTGCTTGAAGCTATGCAAGTTGGCCTGTTACGCTCACTCTCGATACTATTACAGTCCATAAAGTAAGACCGAGATAAGATAAACTATTTGCAAGCAAGCATATGATAACAATGTTCGTGAGTACGAGCCACCCTCGCTTCTTACTTCATGTAATAAAAATAATCGCTTTCTTTTTAACCGGCCTATCAAACTCAAAACCTCCGTTCGATATCTACGGTAGAGCTAGGTCACAGTGGTAGTCAGACAACCACACGCTAACATAAAATACAGCAAAGGTGACAATTAAATCGTTCCGTACTACCTACATTTTTTGTCTTTTTCTCTTTAAGCTATTACAAAGAAGGTTATTCATGAGATCATGCCATGAGAAACACGACACTTTGAAAGTCTAACGGTCCCACAACTCAAATGTCTTGTGCAGGAATCGAACCCACAACACTCGCCACGATGTGATGGCGACATCATCAAAACGATTATAACATTTCCAAGGTTAAACGTGTAGCAGTATTCTGCTAACTAAGAATGTTTAACAACTACCGTAAGTAAATAAAATTTGATGTACCAAAAAAAGAAAAGAAAAAAAACAGACAAAATACGCTCACCCCGGTTGCAGTAGAAAACCCAGCTGATTCGCCAACATAGCAGCGTTAGCAGCCATCTTCGCTCGCGCCTTGTTGGCACACTTCATTGAACAGGTCCATTCCAGGAAACGGCACGGTAGATAGCCAGATCGAAGCTCCTCCCTTCAAGGCCCGGCTTAGTGCGACCATAAGCGGGGCGCAATGCGGATCTCGATTGTCCAATAACATGTCTGCAGCCGTCACCAAAGCACGTGCATCTACATCTTGTTGCTCAGGATCGAAGTCCGGTAAACAAAGGCCATGTGACGATGTAGTAGGTATTTTCATGGCTTGGATCAAAGTCAGAAAATTGCAATTTTGTAGTTCCAACTATTTTTCGTTACTGGCGTCTTGATTTTGAAAACGTGGGTCGTTGTGCTCGTATCCAACTTCTGATAACGTATAGGGTAGGTAACGTAGGAGAATGTGGGCGTCCTTCGTCTCTCTGGTCTTCCTCCATCGTACATTTCAGGAAAATAAGACTCGGTATACACTCAATAGGTTTTACTCAAACTAATTAGTTTACTTCACAAACTAAATATGCACACGTAGCTCGGATGAAAATGGATTACTTTTGGAAACGCGGCGAAGTCGGACGTAGGTAGGCTACACTTGTTTCCTCCGCTGTGTCTGTCGCCAAAAAGTGCCTTTGACAGCTCGACGTTCGCTTATAAAACATTTAATGACACTGACAGTTGTCAACCGCCGGCCTTAGTGTTCAGTGTTGCCAACCATCGTTTCCGAATACGCCCAAATCTTATAAGATTTGACGTTCCGTTCTCCAATCTCCGACATGTATATATATACAATTCTTGCGTTACTGACTGACAGGGTGACTCACAGGGCGCTCGAAGCTGAAATACTGACATATGTTCCTTGGGGAGTGTAGGGAAGCACTAATAGAGGGTTTTAAAAAAGTCCCATCCAAAGCAGGTACAAAGGTCCCACGCACGCGGAGCTCTGAGAAAAGTCTTTTTACTGAATACCTATTATCAAATGCTCTATTTAATGATGTGCCAGATTAGATAGAATCCGTTTACGATTAACAGCAATTTTCACGTTTTCTCCTCGTTGTACTACAAGAACACACTAACGTAATAAAACACAGTCAACATTGTTTACAGCGAGTTAGGGCTAGCGCATACATACAACTTTTAGCCGAACAACAGAACTGTTTTGTTGTGTATCATATGTTTAAAAGAATATATTAAAGCGCACATACTGTCAACTCGATAGTTGCTCAACAAAAAAGCCAAAAAGCTTATCGATTTGCTTTTGATTTAAAAGTTGGACAACTATCGATCAAGCGCTCAATTTGTATTGATGTGCGCAGACCATCGACTAACAGTCGATCCGCGACTGACCACGACTGCCAATCTCGTGTAAGTATTTGAAACGGCGTCACGTCTCTTGTCGCCACGGCATGACATTGTTTGTAAACACCTTGACTCGAGCGTTGCTGAATAAAGATTGGTGGATTTGAGGAGATAAAAAAATTGATTGTATGCGCACTTCCATCAACTAAACTGTTTGGTTGAGTAGAAATCACGAAAAGTACCAATCTCGACGAAACAGTTTAGTCGATGCAACAGTTGTATGTATGCGCTCGGCCTCAGTGGTAACATTATCATAATCATAATGATTTATTAATTTCAAAACATGAATAGTTTGTTTGCACGTGTTTAATTTGAAATACATATAATGATACAGATTAAATTCGTGTGCCACTCGTGCATTTTATCTTAAACATTGTATTTTTCCTAGTTAAAAACCGCCAGAGTCAAATGTATACAATTATAAATATGAACGACTCTACAAATTAATTAGAGATGATATATTTTCATTTAATGCCACCAGACAAACCATAATAAGACAAAAGTATAATGCCCAAGAATTTCAATTGTGTCAGAACCCTTTCCTAGAAATCTATAATAGACCACGTTACATTTTCAATTTATAAATTTTATATAAGTTGCCGCTCTTTGCAAGCTTCACTATCTGCAAGTGACACTTTCAGCTCCAACAACACTTTTCTTTGTTTCATGAATAGTTCTCTCATTTATTCAGTTTATTTCATGAAAAGTTCATCATCATTATCAGCCCTATATACTGTCCCACTGCTGGGCACAAGCCTCTTCTCACTATGAGAAGGACAAGGAAATAGTCCACCACACTAGTCAAGTGCGGGTTGGCAGACTTCACATGTCTTTCGAAAACATTATGGAGAATTCACAGACATACAGGTTTCCTCACGATGTATTCCTTCACCGCTAAGCAATAATTCAAATAAAACGCAATCCACTTCGCAATGTCATTGATGCGTGCCGTGGATGCGAACCCGAGACCCTCTACGTAGCAGTCATAAAAAGTGTTTCATGAAAAGTTGTTTTATTGAAATGTCTTAGCGAATATATCTCTGCTTTGCGCTTCTTAAAGTGCTTCATTGTCGGTTAAATATAAGTAGCACAAGGTTTTAAAATAATCAAAACACAAGCAATCTCATTTATTACAAAATGTCCACCATTCTAGCATAGGGAATTATGTAAATTGAAACCAAGATATTTTCTGAAAACATTTTCAAGTTTCTGAGAATTTCAACTCCTATTGTCTATATAAAGGACTAGCTTTTGCCCGCGGCTTCGCGAGCGTTAAATTCGGGGTAACACAAATCTACTTTCAGTCTCAAGTTGTGTGAAGATACTCATGATTATTCTAAAGAGTCAGAAGCTCTATAGGGTTCAAAGTAACGCGGTCAGTATCCATGACAAAATGTCAAAGCCATGTTTCAATAAAATTAAATACATGTCCAATCTATAAACATTTTCGCATTTATAATTTTAGTTGGTACCTACAGAAAATTGTTTCAGCCGTTTGAGCGTAGTGTATAATTATTACTTTAGATATGCGAACAATGTAATCAACATGCACAATATGACAATATGTATGATGTGACAGTACTGACAGATAGCACATGCGCAGCACTCAATTATTCGCGCATGCGTTCTTACTTCCAAGAGGAAAATTTCTACCGTACAAACTTCTATCCTCCCTACAATCCCTCCCAGTTTAATTTTTGCAACTTATGGTAGCCTATGTCCGTCTCCATGGTCCAATATATCTCTATATTAAATTTCAACAAAATCGGTTCAGCCGTTTACGCGTGAAAACGGAACATACATACAAACATACATACATACATACACACTTTCGAATTTATAATATTAGTAGGGATTTCAATAACGGATATTTTCAAAACAGAAATAAATTAGTTTTAAGATGTTTTTGACATCTGACATTTGATACTGTCTGAAATATATTTGTCGAAATTGGGTATTTCCTTTGTCATTATAAAGTAGGGCTTGGTTACAGACGTTGTCGAGTCGACTATTACTTGTAAATATTTTTTTTAGGTGGAACGTAAAGAAAAGGGTTATATAAGTACTTGTAAATATAAATGTAGAAGCATTATTGCTTAATGTTCATGAGCGTCAACTTGTGACCTAGATGAATAAATGATTTTGACTTTGACTTGAATTTAACTTGGAAGAAACTCTTGCCACTCTTTTATTATCTACGTTATTTATCACATTATTCTCATACACAATAAAATTCGTCTTCAGAAATGAGAATACCTACTTTCATTGTAATTTTTATGAGTAAGTCAGTTCGTCGTCAAGTCTCAATACTTTTCGCTATAATTAATTAATATACATAGAAATATTAAAATCCATTACTAAGAACAAATTAAGTGATACCATCTAAATTTACATACATATCAGATTAAATCATCCCACCTCATATCACCGAAATCAAAATCAAAGCAAATACCGCCATATCTTAAAGCCACTTTTCCATCAGAGCACACCCACACTCGAATTTCCAACATATTCCCGCCATGCAACCGTTAACACATACATACACACACACACACACATACATCTTTTAAACCTAACACTTGTGGGGTTGCCAAGCGTTGAAGTAAAGCCGGACATGGTGGGATCTTTCACGCTTGTCCGGTCCAATTAGGAGATCCAACGTGTTGGGTATTAGTCAGGTTGAACCCATGCTGTGGTTGAATTGTTTGTGTTGAATTAAATTAAGGTATGGATATAAAAATAATAATATCAAATCCAGAAAGAAAAAACTCATATCAATGTATATCTTCCTCAAATCTCGATCTAATATTCCAACAATAAAAAATCTAGAGTTTTCAATACTCAAACTGGCAACCTATTTATCCATGTGTGCGTGCAAGCACGTGACGTATTGAGTCACGCACACATTAACACGTCATACACCGAATGGATCAAGAGGCTTCACGAATAAGCGTATTTAGAATACGAATTCTTATCATGAATTAAACATGGATACTGGTACTTATTGCAAGTATTGAATACATAATAATCGCAGTTCCGTGCGAAAATCACTCGGCTATACGAGATGAGAAATATTTTCTTTACACGACTTAGCGGAAAAAGCGTGGTTAGGAAGAAATTCTCGTGTGGGTTAAAAATCTGTTACTTTAGTTCATTATTCGTCAATCTTTAGTAGATATTGCACGGGTGAAAGTGTTGTTTGTCTCATAATTTAGAGTATGTGTATGTGATTGGTTATTTTACTAAACAAATTATGAATGTGGAGTTGGTTGGATTGCATTGTAGAGAATTTAGTGACTTCACAAATTCAGTCTTTTATGATTTTCAATTAGTTTAAATAGAAAATAGTACGTAGATTGTTTTCAATTTACACGTTCAACTAACTTTAATATTACGAAGGAATAATTAGGATCACATTTGCCAATGATTCTCACTATTCCAAAAGCTACCTCAAAATTTGACAGTTCTTAAAGGTTATCCAAAAACGAGACAGAAATCGGAGTAACCAAATTGGATTGCTTGTTCCAGAACTTATAACACAAGGTACGCCAATCACTACCTCTATACGCCAAACAAATTTGGACCTTTTGTTGAGCCCAATTAAGTTTGATTTGCCTTGCAGGTAGCTGAATAAAAACCAGACTATTATTTCAGTACACTGCACACTTGTGGCGACGGACACACACAAAACATGTATAATAGAATATATCAACCAAATACTTTACGGGGAATCATCATATCAGCCAAACGACGTCCACTGCTGGACGTAGGCCTCCCCCAAGGTTCTCCACACAGACCGGTCTTGAGCCGCCCGCATCCAACCGCCTCCCGCGATCTTGACGAGATCGTCGGTCCACCTTGCGGGGGGGCCTGCCTGCTGCGTCGTCCGGTACGTGGCCGCCATTCCAGAACCTTTCCGCCCCAACGGCCATCAGTTCTTCGAGCTATGTGCCCTGCCCACTGCCACTTCAGCTTGGCTATCCGGAGAGCTATGTCGGTGACTTTGGTTCTACTGCGGATCTCCTCATTTCTGATTCGATCTCGCAGGGAAACTCCAAGCATAGCTCTCTCCATCGCCCTCTGACTGACCTTGAGCCTTCTGATAAGGCCCATAGTGAGCGACATCGCTCGCTTACTACGGGGAATACAGCACGCAATTTTTCTTTGAAATATTGTGGTTTTTCTATCAGCCAGTTATTCGAAAAGACACGGCATTCATTGACAGACAGGGAAAAAAGAAGAACTTTATAGGATTGCTTTCATGCATTGCATATTGGTTCGGTTAACGTTGGTTTCGTGATTTTAACTAAAGGGTTCACTCTGAAAAGTAAATTACTGGTCGTAGTAATAGGGTTGTTGCCAACTAGTCAAATCAAGCACTTTTAATGAAATGTCAAAAACGAGCTTTGCCAAGGGTTTTGTATGAATTATGACGTAGTGACGTCATAGTATTTTGCTGTCAAGTAGAATACTTATTATCAATAAATTGACGATAAAAAATGTTAAATAAAGTTTTAACATTAATTGATGAATGAAACTGCTATTATTTGGACATGTTTCACTAGATAAAAATACTTGTATAATTTTTTTCACTTGCAAGAACCTTCCCAATTGTAAAGTGGCACGGGCAATTCTTGCCGGTTGAGTGGCGTGCTATGGACGAAACATATATCCAGCCAGTGGGCTAGAGCAGGCTGACAGGTGACGATGAAGACATTTATTTTGAACCAGATTCGGCTATTGTTTTACTATTAAACTCAGCCAATATTTTTCTGATTGTAGTCATTGCCGGTTCAACTTTCCGGAAACTCACGAGTGTTGAAACTCGGTGTCTTCAATTGTCATTACCAGTGGACCTGACTATCCCGGTGATACAGCTGTGGGAAAGTGGGTGATACTATTGTTTAACTAGTTTATTTGATTTTATTTTTATATAGACTCACGCCTGTATCCCCGAAGAGGTAGGCAGATATGTAATATTACACCCACATTTCACCATGAATTTTTTGGTCCCACGTAATAGGGGGCGAGCCTATTGCCGTACCGGGCACATTACCTGACTCCGTGCTGCTACTGAGAATTTCGTAACGGAAAAAAACAGTAATACTTTGCCCGACCCGGGAATCGAACCCGAGACCTCCCAATCCCACGCGCACATTTATGCCGCGAGACCACGATGCAGCCTTGATTTTATCAAGTTAATAATATACTTATTATACCTTCTTCTTCATTAACCAGCGAAGAGACCGCCGTTCACTATAATATCTCTGTTAGTCTGTTGTCTTTAAATTTTTATTCTCCCATATCCATATACTTAACGTAGGTAACGTAGGAGAATGTAGACGTTCTTCGTTTCTCAGGTCTTCCTCTATCGTACATTTTAGGAAAATAAGACTCGGTATATGCACACTCAATAGGTGTTACTCAAACTAATTAGTTCACTTCACAAACTAAATATGCACACGTAGCTCGGATGAAAATGGATTACTTTTGGAAACGCGGTGAAGTCGGACGTAGGTAGGCCACACTTGTTTCCTCCGCTGTGACTGTCGCCAAAAGTGCCCGTTGACAGCTCCACGTTCGCTTATAAAACATTTAATGACATTGACATCTGTCAACTGCTGACCTCAGTGTTGCCAACCATCGTATCCGAATACGCCCAAATCTGTTAAGATTTGACGTTCCGTTCTCCAATCTCCGACATACTAATCAAAATAAACTTTCTTCATCATACTTTCTACCCAGCAAGGCCACAGTAAAAACCATAAAACAATTTAAAAATGTAAATATTTCACGTTTGCGGTGAACAATGTTACGGCTTTACATCTTCGCGGTTTACGAGCGATAAAGAAACACCACGCGAATCCGCATGCAGCCGTAAAGTGTCGACTTTGAAGATTAAAATTGTGCATATACAAGACTGGTGGAAATTAAACATTCCATTTCTTCGCACATAACCTTACATGTAGACATGTACGTGCACTTATTAGCAATAATAATTAAAGCTGTCTGCGTGGCCCAGTGGACAGCGTATGCGATTGCTGATCGGAGGTCCGGGGTTCGATTCCCGGGCCGGGCAAAAGTGTTACTGGGTTTTTTTTTCACATTGACGCAGTCGATGCTAGACAGCTACCACGCAACATGCCCAGACAAAAACAACAACCCTGGTGGGGCGCTGAGCTTGAACGCAAGCGCAAGAAGGTAAGAAGGGCCCTAAACAGGGCAATGAACACAAGCGCAGACGTATAAAGCGGCCAAATCAAGCTACAAGAAATGCCTCAGATTCAGACGCACCATGGGATGGCGGAAATTCTGTGGGAGCATTGAATCTTGCCAACAAGCAAACCGGGTAAGGAAACTACTGGCTCAGCGACCGATGGTTGCACCAGGTACTCTCCGTAAACCGGATGACACATACACCACATCGGAGGAGGAGACAAGAGGCGTCCTACTAGAAACACACTTCCCAGGCTGCGTCCTCACCCCGGTAATAACGTGCCACGATACACCAACAGTGGCGACCGAACATTAGTGGAGACACGCTAACACCGTGGTCACAGAAGAAAAACTCCGATGGGCCATCGATAGCTTCCATCCCTTCAAAGCAGCCGGACTGGACGGCATCTTCCCAGGGTTATTACAATGGGGGGGGGGTGAACCGGTCCGCAAAAGACTTCTGGCAATCATGAGGGCTAGCCTGGCCCTTAGATATGTACCGTAAAAATTGGAGGGAAGTCAAACTAATTTTCATACCAAAACCAGGCAAAACAGACTACACAAATGCAAAGTCCTTCAGACCAATAAGCCTGACCTCCTTCATGCTTAAAACCTTGGAAAGGCTATGCGAGAGGGAATTAAGAAGTGGGGCACTTAAACACCTACCCCTACATGCCAATCAACATGCATACAGCTGAGGGAAATCGACGGAATCGGCCTTACATCAGGTCGTGAACCAGATAGAAGCTGCTTATACAACAAAAATGCATCTGTCTGGGCACCTTCATTGACATAGAAGGAGCCTTTGACAAGACAAACTTCTCCAGTATAAGCAACGCCCTAGCCAGACATGGTGTGGATCAGATGCTCATACAGTGGATCCAAAACATGCTCAACAAAAGGGTAGTGCGCCTGCACGGCGAGTTCTCAGACAGCCTTGACAACTAAAGGATGCCCGCAGGGCGGTGTTCTCTCCCCGCTATTGTGGAACTTAGTCATCAATGAACTCATAGACAAACTCAACGCGAGATATTTTTACACAGTAGGATATGCAGATGATCTGACCATTCTCACCTCAGGTAAGGTAACTAGTACAGTGAACGACCTTACTCAACAGGCTCTACGCATAGTAGAGTGGTGGTGTAATGAGTACGAATTATCAGTGAACCCGACCAAGACCGAACTAGTTATGTTCACACACAAACGCGCGCTGGGCACTTGCCGACTGCCCAGGCTATTCAACACAGAACTCAAGCTGTCTACCGAGGTAAAGTACCTGGGCGTCACTCTTGACAGCAAATTGACATGGAACAGCCATATGGAAAATAAGCTCAATAAAGCCAGCATCGTCTTCTGGCAGTGCAAGAAGATGATAGTTAAACGATGGGGCCAATCCCCCAAAATCGTCTTATGGCTCTATAAGACAATAATACGTCCGATGATAAGCTACGGCACAGTAGTGTGGTGGCCTCGGACCAACCTAACAAGGGCCGCCAACAAGCTTCAAAAGCTTCAAAGACTTGCATGCCTAGCGGCACTCGAAGTGTTGCTGGACTTGCCTCCATTGCACCTGTTCATACAACAGGAGGCAACGCTGTCGGCGATCCGGCTAAGAGCTCTGAAGCTCTGGAAAGACACTAACACACCGCACACTAGCAACTTAAACACACTCTTTAAAGAAGTTCCTCTCACACAAGCCATTGGCGACCGAATACCGAAAGAATTTGTTTTCGACAAGAAATACAAAATCCAACTGTATGAGGATCTACTCGAGGGAGTGGTTGGCCACAACGATCTCACGATCTTCACAGATGGGTCTAAGACGGATACAGGTACGGGTTCAGGAGTATTCTCCGAGGACCTTAACATCAACATCGCAGCACCGCTGGGAGCCTACAACACGGTCTACCAGGCCGAATGTTTTAGCATAATCCTAGCTGCCACAGCAATCATGGCACATGAGGTAAGGGAACGATCCATTAGGATCCTCTCAGATAGTAAGGCTGTCCTGTCAGCCCTCAAAAGCCATACTATCACCTCGGCACTCACGCTTGAATGCCACCAGAAACTAACAGAGGTAGGTAAACAAAACAAATTAACACTGCAATGGATCAAGGGCCACAATGGCTCAAGAGGGAATGACGCAGCCGACGTACTTGCCAGAAGAGGGGCCACTTTAGAGGTGGTGGGACCCGAGCCCATTATTCCCCTCCCTTCTGGTTTTTATCGCAACCTGGTTAGGAATAGGACCAGGACCCAATACAACCAGTCCTGGATTGGTATTGAAACATGTAGGCAGGCCAAGGAGGCTCTTCCCGCAGTAGACGGTAAGATAGCCAAACAAATCCTCCGGCTGTCCAAACAACAACTGCGGACAGTCACGGCCGCCTACACAGGACACGGATTCTCTAATAAACACCTATTTACTATAGGTATCACCGACAGCCCGCTGTGCAGGGCCTGTATGGCAGCAGACGAGACGGCAGCCCACCTGCTCCTCGACTGCCCTGAGGTCGCACAGTACAGGCAGCAGTACCTGACGAGATACAGCACCCTGAGGGAGGCAGTGGGCCACATCAAGAGTCTGCTGGCCTTTTTCGAAGAGCTGGGGTGGCTCGAATGAAGACACCCTTCCCACCCGCACGCAAAATACACGCCAAGACGTGGAGTTGCGGAAACAGCCCGTGCCATCAAGTATCAAGTAAGTACTGGGTTTTTTCCAAATTCTCAGTAGCAGCACGGAGTCTGGTGATGTGCCCGGTTACGGCAATAGGCTCGCCTCCTATTACGTGGGTGTGATATATATAGGGAAATGAGGGTGTAATATTACACCTCTGCCTACCCCTAAGGGGATACAGACATGAGTCTATAAAAAAACCAGTGATGATTTTAGGTATAAAACTATATGCCTTGTCAGGTTTTTTTACCCATGTTTTGCCAGTTATTAAGATGGTGTTGCAAACTCTCAGGAATAAATATTAATATTGATTCCTGAATCGAAGTACTATAGGTTAAATAGAGGTTAAATAATATTGATTGCAGTGTATTTTATCACTAAAGTAAAGCGTGCAAGCTGTGGTGAACCACAATAGAGCAAGGATTAAATGAAGGTGGTAAAAATATGATTTTAAGTCTAAGAACTTAATCATATTCCTGATTAAGTTCGGTTCCTAAGCCCTCCTAAGCTATCTAGATATATATCTCCTAGATACCTATAGCTATCAACGAAACATAGCTGAATCGATACAACCAATTTCAATTGTAGTAGCATAAAGGCTAGATCTTTAGAAGCGGTACAACACACAGTTATGCGACGGAAATCAAAATCGGATTATATTCAGACCGAATTTTAGATGCCTCTAATGGAAACTGAGCTGCTGCCTGCTGAATATCATGCACATTTCCGAACTGAGTTGCTATTGAGAATTGTTTAACAGAAAAGCCTAATAACAAAGAATCGAACGCAAACGTAAGCGCCAGCTTAAGCTACGGGGATGACAAACAGTCTGTGTTGCACACGCACACACTTGATCTTAATATTCACAATCGCTTGAATTCGGCCTCCGGTCCCACTATAAACGAGAGTGACAGCGGGGCGGTGAGCATAGCGATTAGCGAGGCTTTAAACGAAATGACATGTATTCTGCTACCCTCTGCATGGTAGTCCGTTGGTATCTCCACTAGTCTATCACTGCCTTTTTATATATTTCGTAATAAAATAACGTTAGTTATTGTAATACTGTTCAACTATATTCGATACTACTAATCATTATGAGCCAGCCAGAAAGCTTTGACGGAGGCCTTTGGGGTCTGTAAACTCGAACACCAGAGTTGGCCACACGGCACGAACTCATATACAAATTATAATAATAAAATGAGTAAAGTACTCAAAATTTAATAGCCTATTTTTATAAACATCTATCATTTTTAAACGATGAGCGTCATGATAAGCGTAGCGATGTTCACGGGTGGTGACGACTGATTTTATTTGACGCACAAACAATGACACGCCTGCTTTGATCGAGAACAGCAAAATATATGAATGCGTATTGAATTATGTGACTTATTGGCCAGCTTCTGTTAATACGTCCTGTTCGCTGTCCGCTTTAGTCGAGGCCACAGCCTAAACTTCTAGCGAATTTTAATATCTGGCCTCACCGTAGCATGCGAACCACCATACACGAATAAAGGGCAAAATATCAAACTTACCTCAACTTATAGTTGAACAGTATAACCAAAAGATTCGGTAAACTCATAAAAATGTCCGAATATTTTTAGCAAGTTCATGCAGCATTGCTTTTTGCCACAAATAAAACATTTTCGCGTACGAAAAGGCTTGAAAGCGCATATAAAAAGTAGCCCTCCACTAAAATTACATTTCAGTTTGGGTCCTTACCGAAATGGATCAAAGGGTGCTTGAAATATCGGCTCCAATTTAATTACGGACGTTATTTATTTATTACAGAACTTTAGCCGAGTTTTGGGTTATGTAGTTGAAAAGCATTCTTTGAAAGGCAAAAGTGTAGTAAGTACTCTATTTCATTATACATTAGGAATCAAACACCGTAGCATAGCAATATATTTCTCTTTTTTAGGATAGTGCAAAAGTCTAACCGTTTATTGAATTACCATTCCAAGTTTCAGTACTTTGGCTTCGAATTTAGTATACCTGTGAAATAGAGGCTACCAGACTAGTAATCGCGGTCTACAGAACTACTTGTAGGAGTCTCAAAGTTCCTACTGTTATCTCGGGTAATTAAGTATTCCTATCAAGCTAAGACAGGGTAATGTAGCCTAAGCCTATTCCTACTTGGACCATGTTCACCAACATAAAAACTAGGTAGCCGCTAATATGGTCATTATTACATACACATCAAGATTATACAGGTCAATCTTTTAAATACTGAAGGAGAATTAGAGTTTAGGCAAAACGGTATGAAAAGGAACCAATTTCTGCCTTCATGGACCACTCATCTTAGGATTGAAGGGCACCCGTTGCTGGTGAAAAACCGTACTCGTAGGACACTGTCATGTGCATGCAGTTCCCGAACACATGATGCCGTCAATTTTCACGACATCTTAATTACAAAATCATCATCATTCTAGCGTTAACCAAGTTGCATCCAAGACTTCACACCTTGGAGTCCGCTTACTACCCTAACCAGATTTGACAGAATATCAGATTTTCCACAGAGCGACTGACCTCTGCAGCCCACAGGGATAGCCATATTCCATGGTTTAGACAAGTATCAGTTTATTTGAGGGTACTGACTCCCCATAACGAATGTCAAAGATCTTCATGACTGCTAGGACCGACGGTTTAACGTGCTCTCTGAGGCACGGGGCAGGTGATAATTAAAAATTTAATACGCACATAACTTCGAAAAGTCTTCGAAAGATCTTGGCCTCCAGTCCGTCACCCTCAGGCAAGCTGCCACGGGTGCGCGGCTGTTCGAGGTGGCTGGTGCTGCTAGCGGCAGTGCCGAAAAGGCGGACGCTCTGGCCGCCAGGATGATGGAGGTTCTCAGCCCTGAGGACGTCCGGGTCTCCAGGCCAGTGAAAACCGCAGAGGTGCGGATTGCTGGTCTGGACGACTCCGTGACCTCTGAGGAGGTGGTGGCGGCCGTTGCCCGAAGCGGAGAGTGTCCGCCGGACAAGGTGCGGGCCGGCGATATACGCGTCGACGCAACTGGACTTCGCGTAGTCTGGGTTCGGTGCCCTGTAGCGTCGGCGAAGAAGATCGCCGATAGCGGCAGATTGTTGGTTGGCTGGATTGCAGCAAGGGTAACACTCCTGCAGCCCCGGGCTTTGCGGTGCTTCCGGTGCCTGGAGAAGGGACACGTACGGGCAAAGTGCACCGCCGAGATTGACCGTAGTGATCTTTGTTATCGCTGCGGTCTGCCCGGCCACAAGGCGGCCCAGTGTTCCGCGGCGCCCAACTGCAGCTTATGTTCGGCTGCGGGGAAGCCAGCGGGACACAAAGTGGGCGGAGGGGCCTGTGGCGCGCCTGCCAGCAAGGCCAAGAAAAAAAAGAAGAGGAGCTCTAAACCTGCCGGGGAAACCTCGCCACCCCCGCAGGCTAGTAGCTCCGCGGCCGACTCCCGGTCCAGGACCGTTGCCGAGGGAATGGAGTGTCAATAATGGCACAACTCCATTTTCTCCAGGGCAACATCAACCACTGTGCCAGAGCTCAGGATCTCCTACTCCAGAGCATGGCAGAGTGGTCGATTCACGTGGCTGTGGTCGCCGAACCGTACTTCATTCCCGCCCGTGACAACTGGCTGGGATGCGCTGACGGTTTGGTGACCATTATTGGCGAGACTCTAATTGACCCGTCTCGGGGCCGCGGGTGGGTTGCTGCAGTCTCGGGCGGCATTGTCATTGTGGGGGCGTATTTCTCCCCCAACAGGAGTCTCGCCGACTTTGAGGGTTTCCTTGTCGAGTTGGGCGCCGTCGTAGGCCGCTATCACCCTCGTCCCGTTCTGGTGCTCGGGGATCTCAACGCCAAGTCATCGGCGTGGGGATCTCCAGTCACTGACCCTCGTGGCGAGGTGCTAGAAGAGTGGGCGGTGACGACTGGTCTGGTCATCCTGAATCGGGGTTCGGCTTACACGTGCGTGCGGCAGCGGGGCGGGTCGATAGTGGACGTCTCGTTCGCTAGCCCCTCTGTCGCCAGCCGAGTCCATGACTGGCGTGTCGACGTGGAGGTGGAGACGCTGTCGGACCATCGGTATATCCGGTTCGACGTCTCTGCCCAGAACGCGAGCGGCCGCCATCCAACAACCCCGATTAATGACGGCCCGCGTTGGGCGCTTAAGCGCATCGACAAGGAACTACTCGAGGAAGCTGCCTTAGTCCAGTCCTGGATCTGGAAGTCGACGACGGACGGCCCCGTCGACGTCGAGGCGGTGGCGCTGCGGTTTCGCGGGGCGATGACGCAGATCTGCGACGCGTCTATGCCCCGTGTCCGCCAACAGTCCGCAAGGCGCCGGGTATACTGGTGGACCGCCGAGATCGCGCAATTGCGCGTAGCATGCTTTGCGGCTCGTCGCCGGTACACCCGATACCGGAGACGACGTCGACGAGATTCCGCCGAAGAGGACGCGCTGTATGAGGTATACCGCGCGGCTAAGGAGACTCTGTGGCTGGCCATCGGCAACTCAAAGTCGCGTGCCAGGGAGGAGCTGCTGGGGTCCCTAGATCGGGATCCGTGGGGGCGCCCCTACCGTTGGATACGGGGCAAGTTGCGTCCCTGGGCGCCTCCACTAACGCAAAGCATGCAACCCCAGTTGCTAGAGGCGGTGGTATCGGCTCTCTTCCCAGAGCGAGTGGGACACGTTCCCCCGGCGATGGCTTCACTCTCAGCCACAGACTCTCCAGAAGAGCAGAGCACCGATGTCCCCGAGGTGACGCAAGCAGAGACGAGAGCGGCCGTGTTGCGACTCCGGGCTAAGAACACAGCGCCCGGACCCGACGGAGTTCCTGGTCGAGCTCTTGTCCTGGCTCTGAAGGAGCTAGAGCCCCAGCTGAGGGGGCTCTTCACGGCATGTCTCGAGCAGGGTCAGTTTCTCAGTGTGTGGAAGGAGGGGAGGCTGGTCCTGCTCAGAAAGGAGGGGCGCCCCGCGGACTCACCGTCCGCGTATCGGCCCATAGTGCTGCTCGACGAGGCGGGCAAACTTTTTGAGCGTATTATCGCAGATCGCCTCGTCAGCCACTTGTGCAGGGAGGGACCGAACCTGGACGATAACCAATTTGGTTTTCGTCGGGGGCGCTCCACCATAGACGCCATCATGCGCGTGAGGGCCTTGGTGGAGGAGACGGTGTCCCGTGGTGGGGTGGTGCTGGCGGTGTCTTTAGACATCTCCAACGCATTCAACACCCTACCCTGGAGTTGTATTCGGGAGGCTCTGAAATACCATCGCGTGCCTCCCTACCTTGGCCGTACAGTAGGGGCTTACCTAGAGGGTAGATGCGTCACCTATCGGGGACGTGACGGTGCTGGTCGGCACCTCATGTCGTGCGGTGTTCCGCAGGGATCGGTCTTGGGACCGCTCCTGTGGAACATCGGCTACGACTGGGTGCTGAGAGGCGAACTCCCGCCGGGCGCTGACTTGACATGTTATGCGGACGACACGCTCGTAACTGCCCGGGGGAGCTCGCACAGGGAAGCGACGTTGATAGCCACGGCTGCGGTGTCACAGGTGGTGAACCGCATCCGGCGCCTTGGCCTAGAGGTGGCCCTAAATAAGTCGGAGGCCATAGCGTTTCATGGCCCCCGACGGGCACCGGCGCCGGGATCACACATCGTGGTCAGCGGAGCTCGGATAGCTGTCGAGTCCACAATGAAGTATCTGGGATTGGTGCTCGACAGCCGATGGGAATTCGGGCCCCACTTCCGGCGGCTGGCGCCCAAGCTCATGGGCGCAGCAGGCGCGCTTTCAACGTTGCTTCCCAACTTGGGGGGCCCGAGCGCTGCCTGTAGGCGGTTGTACGTGGGAATCGTGCCGTCCATGGCCCTGTATGGGGCCCCTGTGTGGGCGATGGACATGACGGCCAGCACTCTCGCCATACTGCGCAAACCGCAGAGGGCGATGGCCGTCAGAGTCGTCCGCGGGTATCGCACGATTTCCTACGAGGCGGCTTGCATCCTGGCCGGATCCCCGCCCTGGGACCTAGGGACCTAGGTCCCAGGGCGGGGATCCGGCCGGCGATATAATGACGCGAGTACTTTCGCCTCTAGAGGCGAAAGTACTCGCGTCATTATATCGATGGCGCGAGGAAGAGCAGACACGGGGCTCGAGGCTAGTGCAGCGGCAGATCGCGCTGCGCCGAGAGGAGCTCCGTCAGGTCTTGGTGGCGGAATGGCGGCAAAGGCTTCTGCGCCCTACCGCCGGCCTCGCCACCGTCGAGGCGATCCGGCCAGTACTCGATGACTGGCTCGGGAGAAGGCATGGCTCCCTGTCGTTTAGGATGACGCAGGTGCTGTCGGGGCACGGCTGCTTCGGCAAGTACCTGTGCCGCATAGACAGGGAGCCGGACGCTCGGTGCCACCACTGCGTCCATTGCGGGGAGGACACGGCGCAACACACGCTCGCCGAGTATGTAGCTTGGGAGGAGCAGCGCCGTGTCCTCACAAATAAAATAGGAGGCGATCTGTCGCTGCCGGCCGTAGTTAGGAGGATGGTCGGTAGCGCAGAGTCGTGGGACGCGGTGGTTTCCTTCTGCGAAAGCGTGATATCGCAGAAGGAAACTGCGGAAAGGGAGAGGGAGATCTCGACTCCCGTCCCCGGCCGCAGAAGGCGCACCGGGCGCAGGAGAAGGGCGGACAACGCCCTTTTCCGGCCCCCATGAATGGGTCCAGGGGCGAGGGACTTGGGGAAGTCTTCGCCCCCTATTCGATGGACCCGAGGCGCAGGCACGCGCGGTTGTCGGCGCGCGCCTCTGAGGCGATGCACGGGGTAGTTCAGCACCTCACTACCCCGTGCAGGAGACGAGGCCCGGAAAGACCGGCCAGCACTAGTGTGGGGCTGCGGAAGAATTTGGATTCCCGCGGCCCCGCACGCACGTGCGAGGAGACACCGGGGTGGTTTTAGCCGGTAAGAGTCCGGCACGCCCCTCCGCCTTTCCCAAGGCGGAGGTAGTCCATGAGGATTTCCCCCCGCAAAAAAAAAAAAAAAATAGCTACTCGGATACTCAGAATATTAAATAGGTAAATAGTTAAGGTGAGCGCCCACTAGGGAGCTGTTTGCATCAACTATTACGGGTTATTGAAACTCAAATTGCTCGTTACAAAATGATATTATTATATTCCTCCTTTATTGGACTAATATGAAGTAACAATAAGGTACCTATAATGAAAATATACTTTATTGTTTGCATGTATCTTTTGAAAACCATTGAAGGTACATCGACGGAAACGAGCAATAATAATACTCATTGAAAAATAACCAAATATTATTTCGAGCTGAACACATTTATTGTTTTTATTTAGATAAGTACCAAATGCAAAGTGTTTTCAAATGGCAGTATCAGATGTCAGGCTAGCACAAATTGTAAATCAGATAAGTATATTTCCATGTTATGTTTTCATGTTTAACTTTAAAGGTGCCATGACGAATTATAAATAAACTATAATGATGTGACTAATATTATTACTCATTTCAAATGAGTAACTTAAAACTTTAAGGATAACTTGAATCCAGTATGTGAAATGCATCACGTTAAAACCAAAGCAAAGCAAACATTTTTATGTTAACTAAGTAAATGTATTTTTTTATTATTGGATATTTACTATATAAAGCAACTTATACACAACTTTTATTTCACTAAACCATAGAAAGGAAAGTTAAAATTAAACTTCTTGGCGTAAAATCTAATTAAAATAATGTAAAAAGAAATGCCTGAAGAACCCGAGTCACATTATGTGTATCAAACAATCAAAATCATGAACTTGGCGTTTTATAGTGTTGGCTAATTGATGAACATTTTGTTCCACTCGATACACTCTAGTGAGCTGATAGCTTAATATTAATATTATAGTGTGTCTCGCATACAAATACCCCCTGTATTTGTATGCGAGACACACTATAATATTCATATGAGCAGAGTTTTAGTTTTCATACTTGTTAGTGTACAATCATTTATGTTTGGATAGATAAAATGTTCTATTAGCTTCGTTGCTTTATAAGATTAGCAAGTAAATAATTAACATATTTTTAAACTAAATATATAACATATTTTTGTAAGACTTCACTGTATAAACTATTGCTGTCACGTAACAAAATACTTTACAAAAGCCAAAACTATTAACTGAGATCTGCTAATACTCGATATCGTTCTGAGAAATGCCCTAAAGTTACCTGCTTGCCTTTTAAGCATTTCATCGAGTTTGCTTGAAGAACCTGTGGATCGCGATTCGGGAGGCGGAGTGTGACGCCTTACCCGGATATCCGACTCTTGTTCTACCGATTGCGATTTACTTGAAGATGGCTCTCCTGTCACTTGGCTTAAAACTACCTGGTACTGCTCGTTGATGAAAGCCTTAGTGGAAGTATACAACTTGTAAGTACTTTCATACACATTGTTGATGAAATACGGATGACTCCTGCTCGCCTCCGTACTAAGACGATCATGGTTATATTGGAAATCGCTCCAATACGACTCCAACGTCTCCAAGCGCCTTTTAAAGTAATCCACAGTCTTACGATCTGCAGAATCCTTTTTGATATTGATGACTATTTTGCTAATAGCATCATACAGCTGTTGCTGGGTTTGGATGATGTTTTCCATGATTATAGATAATTTGTAACGCAAACAGAAAAAAAAGGCAACGATCTTACTTGAAGGCTCCTGAGTTACTGCTTACGTCAGGTTTCCTCCTGTTTCACTCCTGCACCTTGTTGATCCGGAAAAACGGGAACCACCTTTTATTGATAACCGAGTCTAACAGAAACACTTGATAGTTCTGAAAGTCACTGGATATTTACCGATTCGCGACACGCGTGGTAAGATTCACGTGGCAAAAATTACGACACGGTGTCCTTTGTTACGGCTCGAAAAGGACCATTAAAATGTACGGGTTCTTGTTGTTAACCTATACACTTAGTTGTAATGATAACGCGGTATAATATTTTAACTGAATTTATTGATAGAAGTAGATTATTAATTGTAGTGAATGACGTGGTAACAATAAAATAATGATTAGTGAGCACGCGCGGCGTTCTTGCTAGCCTATAGCGAACTGATTTGTAATATTTAAATAATTTGCGCGTGTCACGTAAATTGATGACTTGTGAAAAATGTACAGTTTGCACTGTACACTACACGCCGATAAGAGTTAATTATTTTGTGATCCCACAAAAATTAGTAACGAAAAACACTTCAACAATTACATTATTTTTGCTGTCAAACAACACAACTCATACATAAAGAATAAACAGCCAATGTAAGAAATATCTAGGGTGCATAGGATTCCCACCAAGAACTTAGGGTTCCAAGCCAACCTCACCTGCAAGTAGTGCACCTGCCGATCAAAGGACGAGGCTCTGGCAAACAAAATATCCCGATAAGTGGCAATAGGCTCGCCACCTATTACGTGGGATCAAAACACTGGCGAAAAGTGGGCGTTTAATATGCCTCTGCCTACCCCTTCGGGGAAGCAGGCGTGAGTCTATGTATGTATGTATGTAAGAAATACCTTCCGCCACAATTTTCTTTTTAACCTTAAGTCCAAGCACTTCACACTAGATTTTAAGAGCGGTTTCTCTGCCGCACATTACATTTACGGGGCGAGAATCTCAGTAGTTCCGAGCACATCTCGACCGCCATCGTCTTTTAATCCCTTAATCCGCTTCGTATGACACTTTCAGCTATATGGTTTTATACTTCGAAACCACTTGGAGGTAGACTAGCTAGTAGGTAAGTATTAAGTACCTATATAACTTGTAGAACACACATCCAAAGTTTCTGCCTTGCCAGCTTATAGTTGGGTCCTGAATCCTCAGGTATACTAACTCAAAGATGTAGTCGCAAATAGTTTGAATGCAGCAAAGACGAAGTTATCGATGTTAGATAGGATTGGAACGATGCGAGGCCTCAGGATGCGAGGGTTAGCGAAATTCTGAATAGTAACGCAGAAATGTGCACTAGGTATAAGATAAAAGTCGATGAGCGTCTATTTCGGAGCAATATAGCAAAACTAGTTACAACTTGAATAGGTCGGTTCGACTATAGCAATAGTACCTCTCAGAAGATCGAAGTAAAGTTACAGTATTCCATCCTTTCGTTTGGTGAGTGAGAGTACCAAAGGCTTTCCTTGCTATGCACTCTTCATTTTATATACAGGCAGGCGAGAATAACAACGACAAGGATAGAGTCGCGATTTGCCTAAAAGCTGAAAATGCCGTGTATGATGGATTTACTACCATTTTGAGCCATTGCCGATGGCCCACGTCCTTTAATTGTATCAACCACAATTGTTGTATAAAAATACCATACATACACATAATATATAACTTCACGCTTTTTATGCCCGAAAGGATAGTCAGAGGTGTATTACACACCCACATTTCGCCAGTTACATTTAGGTCCCAATTTAATAGAGGGCGAGCCTATTGCCATCTACCGGGCACATTATTAAGCGAGCGATAATTAACATTTTTAATACACACATAACTTCAAAAAGTTAAAGGTGTGTGCCCGGGGTAACTGGGGATCAAACCCGGGACCATCGTCTCGGCAGTCCGTTACGTACACCACTGGGCGATCGCCGCTTCTATATAAAAATACCATTTACGAATATTTCTGACTAACTGAACCCGCGGTTACACCCGCGTTATTTAAAGCTGCTGCACTGCACCAGTAGCTCACGGTGTGATGATACTCTACCTCGATAAATGGTCTATTCAAAACAAAAATAATTATTTAAATCGAATCAGTAGTTCCTGTGATTGGTGCTTTCAATCAAACAAATGAACAAACTCTTTATATATAATATATTAGTTGTCTAGAATTACCGCAGGCAGGCAGGTATTTTCAGGGTGCGCAGTGGAAGATGTAATACATCTACCTGACCACGATAGACAAGGAGCCAGACACAATGCACTGCGTTGCACAGTGATGAATTGAAATCCAAATTACAACTATCAATATTATATTTCACTTACCCGATATCTTTACTGATGTCAGGCTTGAGCTAAATTAGACACATTCATACAAGTATATTGGCCAAAATAAATGAATGAAGTATCTTATACTTAGCTATTAAGCTGCAAACGCGACGTTTTCAAGACACGTTGGCACGTGGACGTCGATACCGGATTTACAATTTTCGCAAATGATTGAGACAATAGTTCACAATGTCTTTTATCACAATTTACCGTTGCCAGCACTAGATCAGGCGGCATTCAAGACGGTTTACTCAATTTAGTTCAATTATACAAGTTAATTCAATTCGCGTTAATTCAAAAGGCGATATTTTACGTACGAAACGACCAAGATCGGCGTGATAATTTTTCAAGGCGGGAAGGAAGTGACAGTTCAGTGTGACCATTGTCAGAAATTTTCAATAGACTAAACAAAATGTTACTAAATCAATATAATCGATTTGATTTATAATAAAAACTAATTCTATTTCAAACATCCACCCGCCCCGGACCGGCCTACCGGTCCGCTAATCAGTTGGTAGACGTGAAAATGTTGCAACCGCTCTCCTCAGAATCGAACCGTCCACCAAGACCTCAGCAAATCGGGGAACTCCATCAGCCCCAGTTACCAAACGAAGGATGCGCCCCCTGCGCCATTTGAGTGGCGGAAGGTTAGCCTCCTTGATCAAAACGAGGTCACCAATCTTGGGTGGATCGGTCTTGTCAGTCCACTTAACGCGTTGCTGGAGTATGTGCAAATATTCCAAATTCCAGCGTTTCCAAAAGCTCTGAGTAATCTGGCGTACCAATTCAAAACGCGAGAGACGACCAGGTCTCGTATCAATATAGGGGTACTCAGGCAAGGCGACAAGTGGGCGACCAATCAAAAAATGGCCCGGCGTAAGGGCCTCCAAATCATTCGGATCTGAGGAGATCGGGCACAATGGCCGAGAGTTCAAAACGGCCTCAATCTTACAAAACACAGTTGCGAGTTCCTCAAATGTAAGGACAGACTCACCGATTGCCCTGCGCAAGTGTGTTTTGGCCGATTTTACAGCGGCCTCAAAAATACCACCCCAGTGTGGACAATTTGGTGGGGAAAACAACCAATTTATCCCACGTCGGGTAAGCCTATCACCTATATCAGCCTTGTTGGTTTCAAGAAACTTAACAACATCATTCAAATAATTACAAGTGCCCTTGAAGTTAGTGCCGCAATCAGAACGGATCAAGGAAGGCAGCCCTCTGCGGGATACAAATCTGTCAAATGTGGCTACAAACGCCTCGGTCGTAAGCGAGGAGACCAGTTCCAAGTGTACGGCCTTTGTGGAAAGACAAACAAAAACACACAAGTAGGCCTTAACAGTCTTGCTGTTTCGAAGTGTCGACGTTTTCACCAAAAAGGCACCAGCGAAATCCGTGCCAACACCGTCAAACGTCCTGCTCTCAGTTACGCGATCTGCTGGTAGGTCTCCCATCAAGGGCTGCATGGTAGAAGCCTTGAGCTTATAGCAAGGGATGCAGCGAAAGACTACACTCCGAATTATTCTTCGTGCAGACAAAATCCAAAACTCGCGTTGCAAAATAGCCAACAGGGCATTACAACCAGCATGCGAATTTTTAAGGTGACGGTCAGTTACCAACAAGCGTACCAAATGACCGTCCTTAGGTAACAACAGGGGGTGACGTGCCCCGTAAGGGAGGTTGGCGTTCTTGAGACGCCCTCCAACACGCAAGAGACCCGTTTCGTCCAAAAAGGGGTTCAATTTAGATATTGCTCCCGACAATTTCGATTTCCCTGACTTAAGGATAGCAATCTCCTTTTCAAAATGCGCCAATTGCACAGAACGAACCCAAAAGGTGAGGGACTCCTGTCGTTACTGTGGTGAGATAAACGGTGTCAGTCGTTTCTGTTGTGGGTGCCTAAAATTAAAAACAAAACGCTTTATCCTGGCAGTGACACCTAACAACTTGTCGAGGGAGCTGTAACGATTCAACAAAAAATCGGGGTCGAAGGCGCATTCTACCTTCTCAAGAGCGAGTGTTCGTAGACCCGGTAAATTAGAAGTATTCAAAACTGGCGTTCGAGGCCAATCAATTTCTGGTCGACTCAACCATTCCGGACCCCATCACAGCGAATGACCTATCAAACTAGGCGTTAAGCATCCGCGCGAGGCACAATCAGCGGGGTTGAGCTCACCTGGCACGTGTCTCCAAACAAGCTTGACTTCAGATTTCTGTATTTGGGAAACGCGATTAGCGACAAATACCTCCAAAGTGTGGACAGAAGCCTTCAACCAACAAAGAACAATTTGGCTGTCTGTCCAGGCGTAAGTCCCATTAATACAAATGCTTTTACCCAAAGTGTTAGACATGTGGTTCAACAAGCGTACAAGTAGGGCTGCGGCTCAATTTTGGGATGGTCAGAGATGTCCGAAGGGGTGCAACCTTGCTCTTCGCCATGATCAGGGAAACTCTCACCTGACCTGAGGCACTGACTGTGCGCAAGTACACCACGGCCGCATGACCACGTTCCGAGGCATCACAAAACCCGTGAAGGGTGGCCTTGTACTTCCCGGGAGGAAGGATGGGACGAGGCAAGGAGATCTCGTTGACGGCAGGAAGTGAGGATACAAAAGAGGTCCATTCCTCAACAAGAGTGCCGTGTAGAGGTTCGTCCCAAGTCAATCCTGCTGTCCAAAGCTTCTGCAAGAAGCATTTTGCCCAAAATATGATAGGACAAATCCAACCGTTCGGATCAAAGGTTCTGGCGACAGTAGACAACACGAGACGTTTAGTCCAAGAACAAGGCAATTTCAAGTCTACGTTATACGTAAAGATGTCTTGGACTGGTCTGTACTGAACGCCGAGAACAGCCATCATGGCGGGGTTGTCAACAATCTCAAACAAATGTGGATCCTGCTGATGATCCTCTGGCAAGCCAATCCAGCCAAATCCAAAAGCGCTGGTGAGTTGGAAATCCATTTACGCAACTCATAACCAGCGGAGGCCGAAATACCTATCAATTCGTTCCGCAGGAGTATCGCCTCGTCCGCTGTGAAGGCGCCCGAGCAAATGTCATCGACGTAAATATCGTCTTTCAAGATGGCGGAGGCTCGTGGGAAACGTAAGCCTTCTCGGTCTGCGAGCTCCCAAAGAGAACGTATTGCCAAGTAGGGGCTTGATCTTAACCCGTACGTATTCGTATTGAGTTCCAAGGGATCAGCTGGAAGCGACGGTCATCAGGGTGGATAATAGTCTGCCTGAACATCATTTTTATGTCGGCCACAAAGACAACCTGATGTAGTCGGAAGCAGGTAATGACGTCACAAAGGTCCTTGACCAACTTGGGACCAGAATGCAAGCACTGGTTCAAGGATACGCCTGTTGAAGTCTGCGCAGAACCATTAAATACTGTGCGCAGCTTGCCAGTCGATGGCTTCAATACCGCATGATGCGGGAGAAAGTAATGCTCCACCGAACGCCAATCCAAATTTGACACTGACATGTGTCCCAATTGTTCATATTCTCTCATGAACTCAATGTACTTCTGTCTAAGCTCCGGATCACGACCCATGCGACGCTCCATAGCCAACAATCTCTTTTCGGCTAAAGGTCGTGACTCACCAAGCGGAGGCCGAACAGACAGAAAAGGTTGCCTCGTTATGATCCGACCAGAACGGAGTCGACCAGTGTTGTTCTGGAAGAACAGCTCGCACTCCTCATGTTCTGGATTCAAACGGGCAGCTTGAGGGGGCTCCTCTACCTCCCAAAACCTCTGAACCGCATCAGAGAGAGCGGAGCCTACAGCCAAAAAATTATCAAGTTCGGGTGGAGGGGGGTCCCTAGGTACAGGTCCCATCAAAGCAAATCCAAATATTGTCGGCAGTCAAACCATTTGGAACCAAGACCCGTTAGTTAATTAGGTCCCGAGCCGTCTGGTACGCCTCGTCAGACACGGGCAGATGCTGGATGAGGCCCTTAGCCTCCCCATCCAGAACCGACATTAAATATGCCAACTTTTGTGCTGGCCGAAGGTCAGCCCTATCATTGACCAGGCTGTCGAACAAATTAACGAAGCCCAGGTAGCTTCCTAGGCAGCCATCAAAATGGGGGAGGTCCAAAGTAGGGAGCCTACTCACCTACTAACAAAGTACAACTAGACTCCAAACATCAATTATTCGTTCATGTGGAATCGATACTACAACCTCCGGAACAGTCTTTAGTGGCGTGGCGTACAAGCCACTACACAATATGTGCAGTCAAATTAATTTTTTCTAAGCTCCAATTGTTATAATTTGCCTTCGATAGAGTTTGGCGTTCATCTGGGTGCACTCTAATTGAACGGATTATTCAATGATATTGTTGATATCGCCAGTAATAAACCACTGCAATTGTTCCCACGGGACATACACTGTGATGTGATACCTAATTATTATCTCTAACGGCCGGTCTCGTTATTTGATCTATCCGTAGATTTGGTTTTGGAGAAGTAAGCGGCGATAGCCCAGTGGTGTACGTAACGGACTGCCGAGACGATTGTCTCGGGTTCAATCCCCAGGTACCCCGGGCACACTCCTCTGACTTTTCGAAGATATGTGTGTATTAAAAACGTTAATTATCGCTTGCTTAATAATGTGCCCGGTAGATGATAATAGGCTCGCCCCGTATTACATTGGGACCGAAACATAACTGGCGAAAAGTGGGTGTGTAATACACCTCTGCCTACCCCTTCGGGGATAAAACGCGTGAAGTTATGTTATGTTGTAGATTTGGCTACTAGATCTACATATTTAACATGTTTTGTATGGAGCCTATGTCAAATATGTTGTGTGTATTTTTTGATTTCTTATTTTTTTTAACTCCCAACATCTAAAAAAACTCCTCGTCAACTCCCACACTAGGAATTAATCCTATGTATGTCACGGGGTAGGTACTACAAAGTAGCCGAAACATCGGCTTATTACATAATTTAGTTTCTAGATCATTCGGTAGAATGTAACGTCAGTAAAACCAATATACCGCGATAGAATCCGTAGACCGTAGTTTGATTTCAACACTAACAATCATATTATATAAAAACTAAAATACTAGGTATGTTTTTTTTATAGACTCACGCCTGTATCCCCGAAGGGATAGGCAGAGGTGTTATATTACACCCACATTTCGCCATGAATTTTTAAGTCCCATGTAATAGGGGGCGAGCCTATTGCCGTTAACGGGCACATCACCAGACTCCGAGCTGCTACTGAGAATGCGGGAAAACTCAGTAACACTTTTGCCCGACCCAGGAATCGAACCCGGGACCTCCGATCAGTAGTCGCCTACGCTATCCACTGGACTACGGAGGCAGTCTAGGTATGTTATATTTAAAAAAATAATTCTACGTAATGTCGTTCAGCAGATTGGTGGGCCGAACTTCAAAGTTCCCGGTTAAGAGATTAAGAGATATGCGTATCATATAGTGGACTATTTAGCGATTAACTATGTTTTAACAGCATCATTAAGCTGCTTAATATGATTGCCCGAATTTTGAGTCACCGGTGTTCCCTAAAATTTGGCATAACCAAACAAACATGTAATTAAATGTTAAATTGTAGCATTATTTTGTTTTACACGAATTTTAAACATGGACGCTTTAAATTTTATGTACTGTTAGTAAAAATAATACATCGCGATAAAATCCGCAAACTGTAGTTTCATTTCAATATAGTTGTCTTTGATTGATCACAATGATCACATCATCATCAGCCTTTTACATTCCACTGCTGGACTAGGACTCTCCTTTAAAAGGAGGAATTGGCCTACTATACCAAGCTGGCCAAACGGGTTGGTATAGGGTTTGTATCAAGTTTCCCTTCTCTTACAGTGCTGTTCTCTGCATAATATGCTCCCTCTGTCGGCTCTTACGACACCCATGCGATGATATGAGGTGGTGACATTCCGTATTCTTAATCCTTCACCACACGGATTATCACAGATAAGTTCAAATTGAATGTTTTACTTAATCTAAGACAAAAACCGTCTATTAATCCAAGCTAATAATAACATTATTATAAACACGTAAGTGTGTTTGTTTTTTGGATGTTTGCCATTGCCATTTACCACACTAAAACTTCTGAAAGTAATTTGATTAACCTTGCGTTATTATAGCTTATACATCAGATTAACACATCTATAGGGTAACGGTCACGTCAAACAGCTCAGATATTAACATAGAGGCGCATTTCTTATGGGCGCCCTGAAGATAAACTTTCTGTGACCCAAATTGCTGCTTGGCGGCGTCGCGCTGTGACAGCTGTCTCTACGAGAGCAAGAGAGACGAATGTTCCTCCTGTGTATCGTAACTACGAGAGCAAGCAAGACGGAGAACGATGTCAGCGCCGCCAACGGCGCCAAGTACGAACTAAACTGGAGACAGTCTCCAATTGGAATCGGCACACGAAATCCTTAAGAACTGCGCTTCTATGTAAACCTGTAGTCATTGGTCACGTATCGACATACACGTACGTCGGTATCACCTACTTCTTTTAGTACTTCTACTAGTACTTGAGCCACGGACTAAATATAGTAAAATACTAATTTAAAATACTCAGAAGCTTTGGCTAAATTTGGAAACTGACCCGAATAATCGAATTTTGGCATTAGTACTCTAATGAAGTGCAAATTCTCATTAACCATTTTGATTATAATATATTTAGATCATTTGATAAATTATTTACCATTGATGAAAAAAATATATTGTTAAAATTTAATTGATTGTAAGTTAATTTCACAGAAAAAAACACTTTTTAATACAAGAAGGCATGCGTTATTGTATTAAAAAGTGTCTTTTCTGTGATGTGAACTTACAAAAAAAAGAAACCATGTTAAGTATGTTTTGAAGTGTCGTTTTGACCTAAGGGCGGTTTCAGATCAGCGTATTTTTCTGCGCGTATACGGTCGTTTCAGCATACACGGTTACGAGCGCGGTACATTACGGGCTTCAAAAAACCGGACTCGCGTAAACGGTCATATTTCGGCATGTTCACTCGAAACGGTAGTGACATCTTGTCAGTGTCAATATGGATTCTGACAGCTTGCGCTTATACGAGCTTAGAAGCGCGTCAACGCGCGTACGAGTAGCGCGTGTGCCAAAAAGCGCGCCTATTTGCGCCTATATGCGCTTACAAAAACTAATCTGAAGCCGCCCTAAGTAAAATAAAGTTTGAAAATTTCAGTGGTGTTCGCATTTCGTTTCCTAGCTATCGCAAGATCTAAATAAACTGATGCCTCAATGCCAATTAGATTTTATTTAACTGCAGCCTTATCCTTGTTAGTTCACGAATCATTTGCCAAAGGAGTTAAAGGTCGCTCACCCACGGCCAGCGGTAAACATTGTACGTACTTCCGTAGTTCCGACCCATTTGTTTTGAATGAGAACATGTAGTTTATCTTGATGTAACGTGCGATAGAATTTTATATTGTTTGCGTTACGCCCTTTGTTAGGTTCAAAACTCTGTAGGCCTTTTCATTCTGCTACTCTTTTTTATATAACTTCACACCTGTATCCCCGAAGGAGTAGGCATATTACACACCCAGGGCCGGTGTATTAGACACCCACAATTCGCCAGCTATGTTTCCGTCCCAATGTAACAGGGCGAGCCTATTACTATCTATCGGGCACATTAAGCAAGCGATAATCAACATGTTTAATGCACACATAACTTCGAAAAGTCAGAGGTGTGTGCCCGGGGTACTAGGGGATCGAACCTGAGACTATCGTCTCGGCAATCCGTTAGGAACAACACTGGCCTATCGCCACTCCTTTTTCCTACATCTAAATTCGTTAGAGATGGCCATACGGGAGAGATGGCCAATCGATTTATTTTTGAAAATTACGGCTAGATGGGGCTACAGTTCAGTTAGTATGCTCCGATTAACGATCATGAACACAGTACGACACAATTACTGAGCAAAATTATACTAAAGAGTAAGTAAAAAATAACCTTTAATTTTACAAGGTATTCCTTAAATTGTTTAGTGTGGTGATATTTTAAGGTGAAATACTATTTTTAAATGTATATTTTTTGTGTTTACTAAGTTTATTGCGTTTTTCAAATGATAATGTCTATTCTAACGTCAAAACGGCGCCCGTTACGTTAACATTACGTTTTAGAATAGATGTGGCCATCTCACCCGTATAAAGAGGAGAGATGGCCACATAAATTCAGGCTGAGATGGCCATATCCATTATTGTTATTGTAAATGTTTTTAATGTGCTTTATGTCTTGGTATAGATGCCAAACAAGTATCAGAGGAAAACTATAGCCACTCGCGGTAATTGGAGTGAAGAATCATTAAAAGTTGCCATTAATGCGGTAAACCCAAAGATAATAAATCTGATAACTATATGATTAGAAAACGAAAAGATGCTAGGCGTATCAGCGAAAGCAGGTCTGATCTCAGTGCACCAATAATTTGTGATACATCCGACGAATAAGATAAAGAAAATGAGGCAGAAAACTCTGCCGGATGCGGAGATAATTATTATACGACTCATCTCATTGAAAATTGGCCGCAATGTAGGTATTATTTGTGATAGATGGGTTCATGAAAACTGTACAGAATTTAATGGCATGTACTCCATATGTGAACAACAGAAGAAAAAAAGATAGAAAAGCTCAATTTCAAGGCAAGGGAATGGGAAAAGGGAAGTCAAGTACTGGTCATCTATCCCGTAGAACTACGGCGAACTCACCCTGATATGTCGGGAGAGATGGTCAGTTCTATTTTTTTTGTAAATTGATTTAGTTTGTTTCTTAATTACAAAATTTTATTTGTAGTTGATTTTTTCGAAGACTAATAACTGTTCATTATGATAAGAATAAAAATCTGATAATTAAAAGCCTATTTAATTTTTTATTTCATCTCAAAAAAACTATGGCCATCTCTAACGAATTTACCCTATCGCCGAAATTATGTAAATATAAAACTTCCTTATTATTAAGGTAACGGGCGATTTCAAGCGTCTCTTTAGATTTGAGGGCCCTTTAAATTGACGATTTATTTTTTCTCGAGTCAGATTTTTTTTTAGATAACAGCGCTCATTATTTGGCGTTTGAGTGCTCAGTCGTACGCAATATTATACTTAGTCATGAAATAAAATGAAGGGTCTATAAAAATAAATGAAAATATTTTATTTTAAAGCTATTGAAAGAGGTAGTAGTCAGTGATCAAGCTATATCACTACATAGTATAAAACAAAGTCTACCTTCTGTCTGTCTGTCCCTATGTATGCTTAAATCTTTAAATCAACGCAACGAATTTTTAAGCGGTTTTTTAATAGATAGAGGGATTCAAGAGGAAGGTTTATATGTATAATACATGCCTAATAAGCATTGCACCCGTGCGAAGCCGGGGCAGGTCGCTAGTATGCTTATATTTTGGCATCACAGTGTCTTCCTTTAATAAATAATTGATATATTGGATAAAAATATTCTTTGGACCCATAAGCTAAAGTATTTAATTGGTTTATGTCTACCAAGCCATGTATGTAACCAAAAAACATGGAAAACCGTAGTCTGAAATTAAAAGCATAAACTTCTTACTAGAAAAAAAAATGATTATCATCTCTTTGAGATTTGTTTAAACGATTTACATCGCAATATATAACGACCTTTGATAAATAGTTCAAAGTATTATAAATTTAGGACAACTTCAGGTGTTTTGCCGCCGAAGTATAAAATAAAATAAATCATCACTATAATAAACAGCGATAGTCTAGTGGAGAGACCGACAGACTGCTACGCAGAGGGTCCAAGTTCGAGTCCACGGCGCGCACCGTTATTTTTCGGAGTTATGTGCGTATTAAATTGTTAATTATCGCTTGCTAAACGGTGAAGGAAAACATCGTGAGGAAACCTGCATGTTTTAATCATTCTCCAAAATGGGAAGAGGCCCGTGCCCAGCAGTGGGACAGTATAAAGGGCTGATGATGTTGAAGATATTAAAATATTTCGTCAACATTCTCAAACTGTCTACATACGAGGTGGAAAAAACCAAATCACTTATCTGGTAAAATTAAATTATTTCAATTGGCCAAACAACGGCGCAGATAACAAGCCAACACAACATTTTCGTTCATACCCAAAAGGATTCCACTATTAAAGTAAGTTACATGGAAAAATATTTTTATCCGACGACCCTAAAGGTCAAATACCGGTCGCTCGCCGCCGGCTAGTGTTTTCAACTACAACTATCTTTTTGTATGCACCCATCGAAGCAAAATGATTAATAAAGATAAGAAAAACGCTCAACAAGAGAAAAGAGCTATCATTTATCGAAGAATGTTCGAAAATTCCAGTGGATCACGTATGCGACTGCTGATTGGGAGGTCCCGGTTTCGATTCCTGGATCGGACAAAAAAAGTGTTAAGTACTGGTTTTTCCGAATTCTCAGTAGCAGCATGGGGTCGGACAATGTGCTCGGTGATGGAAATTGTCTCGTACCCTATTACGTGGGAGCTACAAATTCATATACAGGTTATATAGGTGGTTATAGGTGGTTATACAGGCGTGTGCCTATATAAAAAAAATTATAGACTCATTAACCGCAAGCTTAGGCAGGGGTGTATATCACACCCACATTTCGCCATGAATTTTTAGGTCCCACGTAATAGGGGGCGAGCCCATTGCTGTTACCGGCCACATCACCAGATTCCGGGCTGCTACTGACAATTCGGGAAAATTCGGTAACACTTGTTTGCCCGACCCGGGAATCGAAACCGGGACCGATCAGCAGTCGCATACGCTATCCACTGGACTACGGAGGCAGTATAGTACAAAATCAAAAATACATTTAAAAAAATCCAGCTGGTGTTGGATCAACTGCAGACAGATTTCAATTCAATTTTGTTCCGATGCTGGGTAACTAATGGTTTTGGTTTCATACTGACAGTCGCAGTTGTGTCATATAGAATTGGATTGAAACTGATTTTGTGTTCCAACCATTTTAAAGCTACGAATTGGTAAAAAATATTTGTTGTTCCTGTGCAAACTAGATCTTTCACAAAAGGCTTTGCTTCTTCGAGTTCTGTCTTTTCATTTAGATTCAGATTTATAGACTTATCCATAAAATATGTGTGTGACATTTTATTGTTTGCATTTTTTATGTTTCTGCAAATGATTTGAAACTATTACGATTTCTATACATCACACAAGCTTCCTTAACAGACTGTTCTAGTGAAAGTCCACCTAGAGTTAGTTATTTTACGCAGTTATAAAATTGGTATGAATTCAATTTGTTAGAACCGCTTTTGTACGACAAAAGCTTTAGCCTTCCTATTAAAGTTAGTTTCATTACAAAGTCAAAGTCAAAAATCATTTATTCATTTAGGCCACAAAGTGACGCTTATGAACGTCAAAATTTAAGTTAATTACTTATTGATTCTACATTTACATTTATTGCAGCTTTCGCAATGCAATAGGAAAATATGCCACGAGAAAGAATGGGCAATAAAACTCATGGCCACTCTTTTCGATCAAATAGATAATGGCTGTACATTTTATTTTTGTAAGGAGCTGCAACTGTATCACATTTTGCCAAGTCAATATATTTATTTAAAACATTCAAGATTTATTAATTAACCGACTTGGTATTACATGGATCTCACAACTTTTTACGGTCGCGAGACTTGGTATTTTTGACAAGTATTGTTTTTATGGGATTATATTTTTCTAATCCTATGAGTTTTATATTAGTCAGGCTGAGATTAAAATCAGTTAAGTAAGAGAAGAAAATATGAAAGAATGCTGAAATCGTATATATTATAATTAATAGCATTGTTGTTAATTGCTAAAATCTGATTACGTTTTGTGGATTTTTGCTCTCAAATAATCATGATTAATTGTGTTAGCTCAGATTTCAGGATTTCAGTTTGTTGTTATTATTTTTGTGTGTTAGCGGCGATAGCCCAGTGGTGTTTGTAACGGATTGCCGAGAAAATGGTCTCAAACCTCGTCAAACCTCTGAATTTTCGAAGTTATGTGTGCATTAAAAATATTAATGATCGTTCGCTTAATAATGTGCCCAGTAAATGGCAATAGGCTCACCCTCTATTACATTGGGACTGAAACATAACTGGCGAATGGTGGGTGTGTAAGTCCACTTCTACCCACCCCCTCGGGGAGAAGGCGTGAAGTTAAGTTATGTTTTATTGCTTGACATGCCATGACGAATCTATAAGGATTCAAAAAGGAAATCGTGTGATCCAAGTACTAATACTTTTCTTAAATTTAAATGGAATTATTGTACTGTCTAAGAAATACACAAATCATCGAGGTCGAGGTTCTATTTAAAATTACATAAAAGTAATTGTTCAAATGCTAAAAAAGCCATGACTACATTCATATATATTTTAACCGGCGTCGATACATTGATAAAATCTCTATTTGGTACTTGTTTTGATATTTTTCAAGCTAACCTTTCTACATTAGCAATAGATCAAATTGTTCGCTTGAAATGAATTCAGTTTTATTTTGAAGTTGTAAATAAATATTGAAAAATGTTCTAGCTTTGAAATCGTTGGACTATGCATTAGGTATATAATAAACGTGGGTACACAAATTCGAGGTAACTATTTCGAATGCAAACGGTGAAAACAATATTTTAGGACAAATATAAAAAATATTATTAAAAGTATACATAGTGATATTGTATTAGATTGTATTGAAATAATACCAAAAAGTGTCTTTTAATCCCTTCTAAAATTTTAACTGCAAATTAAAGGTATTTTTCTATTCTACTGTCAATATAGTGCTATTGCTCAGAAGTACGAGCCAGAAACTTTTAACTCAAAATACTGTTTTTTGACTTGTCAGCTTCCTATATTTTAACCATCATACATCATCATCAGCCTTTAACAGTCCACTCCTAGACTAGGCCTCTCCTTTGAAAGGAGGAATTGGGCTACTATACCACGCTGGCCAAATGGATTGGTATAGGGTTTGTATCAAGTTTTCCTTCTCTTACAGTGCTGTTCTATGCATAATATGCTACCTCTGTCGGCTCTTACGACGCCCATGGGATGATATGGAGTGGTGACAATCTGTATTCTTAATCGGTCACCACACGTAATATTTTGTGCGCTGATTAATTTTCATTTTAATTTTCTATATAACTTAGAATCTATTTTACAAGACTTCGCGCGCCTCTCCGCCCGTTCTTAGTTTTGAGTTTTGGCGACATCATTTTATAATATGTATAGATAGATGCTTTGATGAAATTAACAGCGATCTTAAATATATTTATCGACAATTATCTTATAGTTTCAAGGAGTTGGTGAGCAAGGTGGACTGACGATTTTTTTTTTAATTAAGCTGAGATCGCGGTGCGTGGTTGGATGCTGGCGGCTCAAGATCGGTCTGTGTGAAGAAACTTGGGGGAGGCCTATGTCCAGCAGTGGACGAGGCGTTGATGATTATCAAGCAACTTGTTATACTCATAGAAGCGTGTACTAAAATAGCTAAATCTATCAATATATTTTAGTGTTTGCATAGATGTACTACATTGTGATTTTCTGTATTACTCTTTGCCATATTGAATGTTATTTGAACGTCGGCAGTATCATGATATGTTATCTTTTTCTATTTTAACATCTGTGAAAATATACCCATTTGTTTCTCGGAACATTAGTATCCTTAAAAAAATATCCAATTATTGGAAAAGTAACTATTTCTTAATTGGATTTGTCAAATCTGTTAATGCTTGTTTATAAATCTCAATACAGATTCTTGGGTTCGAAAGAAACATTCGCAAAGTTATAATTTAAACATTTGATATCTTTGAGTTGAATATCAATATTTGCAAGCGTCCCTACAATATACAGGCTGCCATAAATACGGTATAACTATCCCTTTTAAAAGCAAACTGGATGGATTTAAACTATTTCTTAAGAAATGGTAAGGTCAACGAGGTCCAAACATTTAATAAATTCAGTCGCTCAGAGTCTCAAAGGTTTCGTAGCTAATTGCCAAAAAATCTTAACCTTTATAGATTCGTCATGTCTTATAAAATGTATCTGAGATATGAGTTTCACAAATTTAGTGTTACTCTACGAATAATAACTTTTACTCAGATAACACTATGATAAAATACGCCCAATATTAGCCTAACTTTCATGATTAGTCTATCAAAGTTATAAAACTATCCTGGCCAAAACATCAAGACATTTAGAGTAAATAAATACCAAAGCATAATCCATTAATTTTCATTTCGATAGCACTACAATCGCTGCTTATAACAAAGAGAACTCAAATGAATAAACAATATAATGCCCTATTAAGTTGAAAGTCACGACGAAGGAAGTCAAATAATTTATTCTTATAACAAGTTCATTATTTTACGTGAACGAGCCAAACGTTTTGACAAAGGGATTCTACTCGCTCAAAGGCTTTAAGGGAGACTGCAGATATTTGGTTTAAAAAATCTCACTGATGGTCGTTAAAGAAGTCGGATACAATTTTATCAGCTTATGTTTGGTGACATAATTCGCAGTCATTAAAAATACGTAACTGGATGCTCCTGTTTCACCATACATATTTACTTTGGGAGGCTTACCAAATGAACATAATTTACTGCTTGAGTGCTTGAGTATGATATCAATAGTTACCACATTTTTGCTAGTAGATGTCTTACAATATGATACAGTTGCAGCTCCTTACAAAAATAAAATGTACAGCCATTATTGTACATATTATTATATATTTGATTTTGCCAAGTCAATATATGTATTTAAAACATTCAAGATTTTTAATTAACCGACTTGGTATTACATGGATCTCACAACTTTTTACGGTCGCGAGACTTGGTATTTTTGACAAGAATTGTTTTATGAATATCATTTCTTTTTGTAGATAGTCTTACTTTTGTCCTTTCCGGTACCTTGTACTTACTTCTTGTACACCAACAACGAATTTTCTTATTTAAAGCTCTAACTGCAAATGCAATTTTGTAATCCCTTATATTTATATGGGATTACAAAGTAATATATGCAGTTAATGTATCTCGGAAACTGGATAGAAATTGATTAATGTTTTAATTTTTCCTTGATTCATATACAAAACCCTAATTGTATTCTAAATTTGAAACTTCTGTGTCTGCTAGAAGTGCCTTAGACTTTTGATGATCGGTCAGTGAGTGAAAAAATTAAGAATTTTGACTGGTTATAATTCTTAAACTACTGGTTTAAATTGAATGAAATTTGAAATACACCATGTTTATGCTATACCTGCATGGTTACAAAAAATCAGTCTTATAGTTTTATCCACAACGAAGTTATAGGGGGTCGAAAATGGCTTGAATTGCTTCGAGAAAAGGATGGTACGGCCGTGCCGCTTTTTTGCTCGACTTGGTGCCGTGCCCCCAGATACTGATTCTTGCGAACTAATCATAAATTTTGCTTAGCGAGCATTTTTTACTATCAGCGATTCTTTTAGGTTTTGATAAATTAGATGGGAAAAGCGATTAGGCGGCGGTCAGACAGCAATCACTCTGCGGAAAAGCTAATATTGTGTCAAATCGGGTTAGACAGGGATCGGGATCAAAGGTGATATGGATGCAACCGGGATAGCGCTGGGATGAAAAAAAAATGGCATGGGTTACCCACCATATTCTGTGGTATATTTTCGGAAATCCAATCTTAGTGCACCAGCATATAGAATGTTAACAATTAAATGTTTTATTTACATCTTTCTACGAATTAGGAGGAAAATTTCTTAAACCATTATATCATTATATAGACCTAACTTGAAATTTCTCTTGATTTACCATTAGTTTATCATTAAACTTAGCCAGTATTTTATACATTTGCCCATACTCGCACAATAATTACTTGTACAAAGAATGATTTAGCATTAAACTTCTGCTCACAGATCTTTACAATTAGAATTAATGGATATTTTCTCCATTAGTAATGTTCATAGAAAGACAAAATTCCCACCCCAATTCCCATCCCAAGACCATATCATAATTACTGATTAAGTATTTATAAGTAATGAAATTTATGTCAGGATCGTTGCAAATGGCTTTCCGTAGTCTCTGCCTAGCCCTTCGGGAGACAGGCGTGAATCTATGTATGTATGTAAATAATGAAGATCCTTGATAGAAACTTGGGGGAGCCTACGTCCAGCAGTGGACATCTTCAGGCTTATATGATGATTTATAAATAAAATATATATTGAAAAAGCAAAGTAATTTATGTACTATTTAGTATTAATGCCTCCGTGGTCCAGTGGATAGCGTATGTGACTGCTGATCGGAGGTCCCGGGTTCGATTCCCGGGTCAGGCAAAAGTGTTACTGGGTTTTTCCGAATACTCAGTAGCAGCCCGGAGTCTGGTGATGTGCCCGGTAACGGCAATAGGCTCGCCCCCTATTACGTGGGACCTAAAAATTCATGGCGAAATGTGGGTGTAATATTTACACCTCTGCCCATCCTTTCGGGAATAAACGCGTGAGACTATAAAAAAAATATAATAAAAAAATAAAGTAATTTACATAATCAAGGCATATTCGATATTACAATGCAGTCTAATATTAATATCTTCTTCGCTTAAGAGGCAGTAAAACTTTGACGGCATTGCGCCGATTGTTGTGGGTTCGATCCCCACACGAAGCAACACTTTGTGTAATTTACAAATTGTTGTTTCGAGTCTGGGTGTTCATTGTGTCAGTTAGATGTATGTTTGTAAAGTCCCCCGCGACACAGGATTTAGTCCTAATGCGGGACTTTTCTTTAAAAAAAATGCATACGCCTTACATCATGTTCTTTTAAAGAACTTATTTTCTGCATTAACACTTAGCCTGATGGCGAACACGAAGACTCGGCCCAACTAATAGTAGATCACTCAAATTTATCCATAACAAAATAAAATCACTCTTGTAATTTACAAGCTCATTCAAATTATCAAATAGAAATAAGATTCTTAAAATGACTTCTGTAATCACATTCATATTCTCAATAAGATAGTCATCAGCTCCTGAACGGGATGCCCAATGGATTCCCTTTGACTTTAACTGTCTCTCCGTCACACAATACGGTTTGAAAGAAAACACCCAACGTATTTTACTGAGCATGCATAAAACTTTTTTTTAATACATCGTTACGCCTGTATCCCCGAAAAGGTAGGCGACCACATTTCACCTTATGAATTTGAGGTCCCACATAACAGGGAGCGAACCTATTGCCGTTACCGGGCACATTGCCAGACTTCGTGCTGCTATTGGGAATTGGCAAAACTCAGTAACACTTTTTCCGACTCGTGAATCGAACTTAGGACCGCAAACAGCAGACGCATACGCTATCCACTGAAATACAGAGTCGTAAAACTCTAGTACAAAATAAGTCGTTGCTAAAGGGATAAAACCGTCCCGAACTAATACCACTTTTAATGTAACCGCTTTATCGGCTATGGGATTAAATTAACGGCTTTCAAAGGTTTCTGCAGAGACCTCGCTTTGGTACAAACGATTGTTGTGAGGATCGAATTAATCGAAATGTGTGCTTGTATGGCTACATAAGCGACGTATGCAAATATCAGGCCGCAATGGATACTAAACGAATCATTCGTTTTGTAAAATTAAGCGATTTTATTGCCGTCCGTTATAAAATGGGTGACCGGACAAAAAGTCATTTCCGTATCTCGAAAAGCGCCTAAAGTCGGTACGAACACTGGTCTAACCCATGGAATTTCGGTATGCCTTCCAGTTGCGGCGATAAAAAAGCAATCAGGCCAATTTATCAAATTTAGTTCACTAGAAATGCCGACCACGATGCAAGGATAGTTTTGGATAAAATCTGAATCATACATTTTCTTAGATGCATAAGTTTATCAATACCCTTTTACTTATTGTTTGTCTACATATTTCGAAGTAGGTGTATACATGGCGATCCGTGTGGTGACGGATTAAGAATACGGAATGTCACCACCCCATATCATCCCATGGGTGTCGTAAGAGCTGACAGAGGGAGCATATTGTGCAGAGAACAGCACTGTAAGAGACGGCAAACTTGGTACAAACCCTATACCAACCCATTTGGCCAGCGTGGTATAGTAGGCCAATTCCTCCTTTCAAAGGAGAGGCCTAGTCCAGCAGTGGACTGTTAAAGGCTGGTGATGTGTTTATACATGGCTGCTGGCGAAGCTAGACTTTGTAGCGTTCTTACGGCTTAAGAAATAAATATTAAAACGCACTGTAACTGTTAAACTTGACTTGTAGCTGTGTGTACAAATTGCCAAAGTTTGAAAGTATTTAGAATTCTACAAACCTATTCCGCTTGTTACAATTGTGTCAAGATTAAGGAGAGGTAAAATTGCTTGCCATTACTAAATATTGCCCGGTATTTCCCTTGAGGTTTGGGTGTATTACACTCTAATTTGAGTAGTTAGGTAAAGTCTCACAGTCCCATTTAATGCGCGGTGAAACAAACTTTTAAGCAAGTACGTACTTTAGAAGAAAATTGTGTGGAGACGTCCAATAATACTATTGCAGTAGTAGTAATACTAGTTCGTAGTATTCTACAGTAGTAAAACACCTTTAAGAGTAAATATTTATCAATATAATTAGACCATAACTGCCTCCGTGGTCTAATGGATAGCGTATGCGACTGCTGATCGGAGGTCCTGGGTTCGATTCCCGGGTCGGGCAAAAGTGTTGCTGGGTTTTTCCGAATTTTCAGTAGCAGCACGGAATCTGGTGATGTTCCCGGTAACGGCAATAGGGGCCTATTACGTGGGACCTAAAAATTCATGGCGAAATGTGGGTGTAATATTACACCTCTGCCTACCCCTTCGGGGATACAGGCGTGAGTCTATAATTAAAATCAATATAAATTATAGTCTTTCGTGACTGACTGACTGACAGACAACCCATAGCAAAAACTACTGGGCGCAAGAAGCTGAAATTGGCATATATGTCATTGGGTTAGTATAAGATTTCCTGGAGTTCCCAAGGGATCAAGGCATAAGAAGCTAAGGCATCCTTTAGTGTAATATAAGATTTTAAAGCCTGAGTCGTCAGTAAGTCTATTAGTTAGCGGGCTTGACCAGGTCCAACAAAAACCACTTGTTTAGTACCAGCGCTTCTAGTTTTGGTTTAGCCGTCAGGACACATAATTGCGTGAAAAATTGGACCATTTATAACTAACTATATCACGCCTCAATATCAAACATACATCATCACGAACATTCGAGCTACGGGTTTATAGTTGAAGCAATGGGATTAACAAGGAAACTAAAAGCATTGCATTGCGTAAACTAAGCTTAAACCACTTTGCATACAAAGCGTCATAATTCTATTCTTTACAAAATCGTCGCACCGCAAAGCCAAATTTCTCCAAGTACTTCCTATCTAATCAACACTTATTGCGTGATGCACAGCGCATATCGTCTGAGGAAATCCTCACACGGATTGCCTTCCCTTCCCCCTCTCCTTATATCCCCTTTTCCCTTCGTTCACGGCCGAACGACAATAAAGGCTCTTTTTCAGCTGAAAAATTGCAAGTCTGCCTTTCAGAAATGAGATTACATATGAATGAAAATAATAAATTGGGAACGTTGAATTGTAGAAACACGTGGATATCGATACCTTGTGAGGGTTTCGTTTGTGAAGATATTAGATTGCTTTGTTTAAGGGCGTGTTTTAGATTTTCTTTCCTTTGATCGTTGTTATTTGTTGAATAAGCTCTATCGGTTATATGGTATTAATTTTAACAACTGCTTTTTGGTTTCTCGTTTACTTGTAACTACGCCTACGAAGTATACTTACTTATATTATTATTTTTTGTGCAAAAAATGTTGTAATACCATTCTAAAAAAAGTTTTTCGAATAATACAAATAGCTTTGAAGCAATTTGATTTCAATTTAAATCTAGATTCTCTATTTAGATCATTGTACCACATAGGTCTTGTTTATAAACTGTACAATGAGACTGTTGTTATTCTTGTGGCCCCCATAATTATTTAAAATACAGTCATAATACCTTCCATTTTATATGGAAGCAGCGCCACCTACTAAGTTCAATTAAAGACTTGGTTTAGCCCAGCCGTCTAAGAGATTGATAAAATACAATAATACATACTACAGAAGAATTATAATAATATGTATAAAAAATATGCCTTCAACGAAAAACTACCAAGTCTTACATTTTAAGCCATTTCAACTTCAAAGAAACGAATAAGGAAAATAAGTATTTTATTTTCTTGCAAATAAATGGCTTAAGGCGATGTATTCCTACATTTTAGATTTAAGAAATCCGGCTTAAGGCGCTGTTATACCTCGGAAGCCGTGAAACACCTATTTTTTCGTCGCGCAACTAGCCATAATGGTAGATATTACAAACTAGCAAAAAATAGAGCTGAAAGTCAAAAGTCTGAACAAAAGACTTTTGAAATAATTTTTCATGTATGTAACATAGATTCACGGTAAAAAAATCACAAAAACGAGGCAGAAAATCGTCTCACTGTTTGCAATATTTTGATCGTAAGCTATCATATTTTATTTAATAATATTGTAGGAAACCTAATGAACTAAACAATTACACTATTTATTTTCATATTATACGTGTATATTTTGTAAAATTAAACAAAATCTGCCAAACGTCTATGATTTTGACGCTCGGTAGATCCCATCAATATAAAACGCTTCGGCAATTTAAACCTTATTAGCATAAGCGGTGTACTGAGTGTCAGTTGCTAGTTTACGCCCCGCCCCAGTGTTGCCAATTTAGCGACTTTATCGCTAGATTCAGCGACATTCCTACGTTAAAAGCGACATTTCATATTCTTTTAGCGACTAAAAATATCTATCGACTTTTCTGGCGACTTATCAACGTTACTGATAGCTAACTTCATAGATTATGCTAACTTTGTAAACACAAACATGCTGCCAACCTCAGAACTATTTATGACTGCTTCTGTTATCTGAACCTTATGTGCGTAGATTTAAAATTGGATATTGTATATTGTTTTGTGTTGGCTGCCTTTGCCGCTCAAGTACTTGTATTTGATTTTCAGCACCCGAACTGGCTCCGTGCGATTTTAGATATTTCTCCTAGTATTCAAAACGCGTCTAGTTTTTTTTGTTGAAAATGGGTTATAACCAAGAAGTTTATAGGTAAAACTGGAGCCCAATCAGCCAAAAGGTACTTGAGGACAGATTTTGTGCACTCAAGTAACCTCAGATGTGTCTATCGGTGATACTATGCTCCCTGTTGCCAACGCGCATTGAATTTTATGTATTATCAGTTACGAATTTGTTAGCGAGATAAAGAGACTTTTGGAACTAAATTCATTTAACGACATCTAGCGACTTTTCATTCTGCCTCTTAGCGACATTTAATAAAGTCAAGTTGGCAACACTGCCCCGCCCAGACCTCATCATTCGGCTATGAGCCCTGTGAGAGATAGGTCATGTCGCTTGCGTCTCCGCTGCACAAAATTTTACGAAAACCTTTTTGTTATTGTAATACGCCGATTTGAGTTCGTAATTTCATGTTTTATGTTATACATAGACTGAATTCTTTGAATCAATTAGGCTTTTCATGTGACTATAGGCACATATAATTAGGACCTAAGTTTATATTCTTGTTGCGTTTAATGTGTTATTGTTTCTGTGCTTATAAATATATAATTAGAAGAATAAAATATTGACAATTAGAGAAATAAAGTTCTACGAAGGATTTGTACAAGAAAGCGTCGTAATGAAATAGAAATTCATCCATGGCCAAGTGATAATGAAATTTTATTTTGTAACATTTTTACATAAATTATTTTCATAAGAGGCTTTTATGTTATAGATTATCGATTATGCATAATATAATTGTATAAATTATTCTCACAATACATAGCTGCCACAGTTTTCAATATTTGAAAGAGTAATAACATAAAATCGAATTGCAAATTCATTAGCTTGTCAGAGCGCCTGGAGCGCTAAGATGCCGCCACGGCGAACAATAAACAGCGCTAATATGGCGCTCTGCAGTCCGCACACAAGCGGTAACGAATGTTGTATTATTGTGTTGTGAACATAAACCGATTTAGGTACATCGGGTAAAACTTTGATTATTCATAAACTGTTAGGTATGTCTCAGTACATCTAATATCTTTTTAATTTCTAAAATCAATCATTTATAAGTAAGAAGGTGACTTCTCTGTTTGCTATAACACAAGTTATAGTATTTTTTTTAAATAATAAAGTACCTAACTAATTATCTTTATTGTAATTACAGTGAAGTTAAAGATAACAGTTCTGCAACGCCTTACACACATTTGACTGCAGTAATTCCTAACACGATTTGTTCAAGAGCTAGCCAAGAAATGCCAAACAATTATTTTAACAAATGTGACTCAACTCCCGAGTGATAAGCAAAAAATACAAGAGGGATAGCAGTGACTGGTTCGAATTGCGAAAGAATATGTTGACAGATTCAAATTTTGGTATAGTGGTAAAAAGAAGAGATAACAGCAGTAAAGCTAACTTAGTAAAAAATATTTTGTACCAATAAAATATTTGCAATGTAAAAGTAGTTGCGCATGGAGTCTAAAATGAACAACTGGCTTTGCAACAACTGGCGAAGCAAGAAAATTTAACAATCGAGCCTTGTGGATTATCTGTTTATTGGTGCCACGCCAGATAGATTAATAGGGCCAAACACGATTGTGGAAATTTAATGTTCTATAGTTGCCTATAAGAATGGCCTGGAGAATAGTATAAGAGCAAATAAAATACAAATATGGAAATAGTCTAAACAAATATTGTAATCGTTATTACCAAATTCAGGGGCAACGCCACGTTACACGCAAACAAAAATGTTTATTTACTGTGTAGAGTGGCGAAAGTATACCACTAAAAATATAAATTATAGAAAGAGACGATGCTTTCTGGGAGACGAAAATGAAAGAAAAGCTTGTGGCGTTTTATATGAATTGGCAGTTGCCTGAAATTGTTGATTCTCGTCAAGCTCGAGGGATGGCATTGCGAGATCACGGAGAGGAAAATGTTTCATCAGTGCTTGAAGTTTCTACAATACCAAGCCGTAAAGGGAAGGTAAATGAAAATGTGCCTCGTGAACAATAGCAAATAATAAGTATTGAAATCCTCATCACCTCATCACCTCACACACTGCCTTTAACTTTCGATGAGAATAAAGAAAACCTGCCGGGTTGTTGCAGACAGCTAACTTTTGATGAGCTGTAAACTCTGTAAATCGTTAGTAAATGATAAATAAATATCTTTTAATAATTATTTACTTTGAAATAACACATATTTTATGCGAAAGAAAATTTTTATATTTTTCCATACAAACATGTATGAGGAGAGCTAACGAAAAAGCAGCTGCTGCAGCAGTAACTCAAATTTTAATTCTATAATTTTCTAAGCGACATAGCAGTATCTTATGAATAAGGTATATTCACATATATTTTTGATATTTCATCTATTTTGAAAAATAATGATGGGTTGGGTTTCGAAACAAGTCGCCTGAATTTGAGGGTACTGGTGGTGTAGGGGGCTTAAGAGAGTTAGTTTTAATCCCCTTAAAGTAATTTTGGCTGCCGGAGTTGCGTCTAAATATTTTTAAGCAATTTCCAAAAATTCTTAAATAGTTCGGCAATTATGCAAAACGAAACGTAGTTTTTATACTTAAGTAAAGTTTTACAAATGTCATTTTTTAGGTTTTATTTGAAAAACGTGAAACGAAACGCAAACGCGCCATCTTGGAATGATCATATTGATAGCTAATGTCAAATTTGTGCATCATTGCTTTCGAGTGCCTCGGTATAGGTGCGACTGTAATAAGTAACTAAATACGTTATGTTAGGTCCTCTTTTGACCGTTAATCCGAAAATAGGAGCCCTGCGAAGCAGGGTTCCGTCAACCTTAGTTTATTAAACAAGTGTGAAGAATGTGGAAGTTGGCAGTGCCATACACACCGATGTTTGGAGATATTTTTTTTTTAGAGGAAACCAAGTATTTCCGGCAAGTGAAAATGGTGAGGGGGGGTTCCCTCCTCCCCCCAATCACTCACAACCCCTAAAAACGGCGACGTATTTCGACACCTTTACCATAATATTTATACCTATAATAACAATAAAAGATCCATAAATAAATAAAATAAATCAAATTTTTACTAAACTTCAATTATCTCGTAAATCGCTTTAGTTGAGATACGGCTTTTGCGCTTAGTAGGGCAATATTGTGGTTTTTAGGGTACCGTAGCCAACATTTGTAAAAACAGAATCCTTATAGATTCGCCATGTCTGTCCGCCCGTATGTCACAGCCAATTTATGCAAAACAGATTTGAAAACTGGCAGGGATGGAATTAGATGTAGGTATTCTATGAACCGCTTCACCATTTTTATACAAAAACAAAACAAAAATAATAAGGGCCTCTCCATACATGGAATTTGGAACTGACTTACTTAATTATTTCTATCATCTTACGGCACGTAGGTATTTACTTACTTTCGTCAACTATTAATACCTATAACGTCTAATGTAAACCAGTTTTGCTCATGGCTCCACTGAGAACAAAAATTGCGCTATGCCTATATTGTACAAACAGATTGATTTATGTAATATAAATTTTAATATCAGTATCTCAATTCAATATGCTAAAACGTTTTGCTTGCGATTTTGAAATATTGGAATATGGATGTCACCAGAATACGGCCGCACGCAACGAGAATGGAGGGGGGCGCCCCGCAGTAGACGGAGCTAAGCGCCCTTCACCTCCTCTGCTTCACCCCCTCATTTACCAAAACAGTCGCTTAGGACAGCGCCTTAATGTGGATCCAGGCACTGGATAGCTTCCAAAGATATATCGTGGGATCAAAAAAAGTCAAATGTCTTAATTTATCCTTTGTTGTCAATGTAATTGGTTTTCAGAAGATGATAGAAATAGGACTGTAAGTATTCTTGTTTTACTGTTTGGTTGTTGTGTTATTGTTGGCAGATTGATCTTTTGTAACAAATAAGTAAGCATAATTTATATTAATATGAAGGAAACAAATGGTTTACTCAGTGTGTGCATTGCATCTCTAGCTTTTACTTTTCCAACAGTTGAATAAAGCGGATTTTGCTGCTGGTTTCAGATTTCTTATTATATAGATATGTGCGTCTATAGCAGTTATTAAATTGAAGCAAGCGTATTTACCCTTTGCAATGTCACCTTTATGCCGTGGGAGTCATCTTCAAGCCCACGCTTATTTCCCACCTAAAAGAACATAGACCACAATACAGTAGTAACTACTATGTTTTAAGTCACAAATTCTGTTATAAAAACCGAGCCATATTTTTATTAAAAATAAATGTTAACTTCATCGTGTCCCTTAAGAGGTGCTACACAACGAACACAATAATTAAAAGTTAAAACTTCCGAGCGACAATTTCCAATATGTCGATAGCCCGCTAACAAATCCAATTTTCAACGTTGACATTTCACTCGACGCACTCTTAGGGTGGTTTCAGATAAGCGTTTTATACGCGCGTATAAGCTCATTTTAGGAAGCGCATATAGGCGCGTATAGGCAGCCTTCTGGCACATACGCAGCTCATTGAAAATGAGCTCAAATTCCACGTTGACACTGACAAGATGTCACTACCGTTCCGAGCGAACACGCCGAAATATATCCGTTTACGCGAGTCCGGTTTCCGAAGCGCGCGTGTAACCGCGTATGCTGAAACGACCGTATACGCGCAGAAAAATATGCTAATCTTAAACCGCTCTTATGTTTTTACTCCGCGTCGTTTCTCGTTTCATATTTTTTGATAAACTTAATTATTTGTTTGCCTTACATATTCTTGGTAAGAAGAGATAAAATTTCATCAGCTATATTTCAAATGTCACGTAATGGTATTGTTTGGGATCGCATAAATAAAACGTGGAATAATGAAGCTCTTGGATAATACGGAACTTCAGTTTGTTCTAGCGGTCGACAAAATTGAGCAACATTTGCGTAGATTACTGGATGGGTAAAGAAGTGTGGCATTTGGATCAGAGAGCTACCGTGCCTCAGAGAGCAAGAAAAACTGTCGATCCCGGTTTTTGTCTCAAGAGAAGAATCATTAGGCCGTATCAGATCACTTCTTGTTGTCTGAAACGCCAACACCAGAGTTGGCTACACACTAATAACTGTTTTTTTCTTTTATGTTTGACAACAGGAATATTGTTTGTACATATATATCCTGTATATTGGAGTGCCAAGCCTACTCTCGTCCATCGAATTACAATAAATACAACACAAATAGTTTAAGAATTTTTCTTTAAAAATAATCATATTTTAGACTTGCTATATAGCAATTGATATCAATGCAGAATAGCTAAATCTTTCCTTCAAATCCCTATGAAAATTCTGCACACAAGAATTGAACTTGATAAATGTAACCATTATAAAATGTTATGTTACTGGAACACCAGATATAGTTGTAAGCCCGATATGACATATCAAAAAGTGATCCTTTCAAATTATTCGTCCAAGTATAAGCTTATTGTCTATCCGTGCTGGTTCCACCGTCTTTGTGCTCTCATTTTTCAAAGTGTCTTTGATTCAATCTATTTGCAGAGGAACAATGGCTCAACCTAGATCCAACAGATACAGTGCTTTGAATTGTCCCCGGTTTTAGTCATGTCTACGTATTTACAGTGATGATGTATTCGTGTTCAGTACCTAATGAATTAGACAAACACGATGTACAAAATGATGAGAATTTAAGAACAAAAGGACTAAATTAAACTATCTCGTTGTGATCTAAAGATATGTTCGAGTGCTTGGGGAAGATTTGGGTTTTTGATGTTAGGTCCTGGGTTCTATTTACTAATGAAACAATGGGAAATTGGATTTCAGTATAGAGAAAATTCACATAAGTATCAGCAAGTAGGACCTTATCACTTGAGTTTTGAATATTATTAAGACAGATGAATTATACATACATACATACATACATATCGTCACGCCTTTTATCATCGAAGGGGTAGGCAGAGGTGCATTTCTACACCCACTTTTCGCCAGATTGATGAATTATATTACAGATGAATTATATTCAGAATGGCTAAATAATGTTGTCTTACACTTACTCGAAGATAATGAAAATATCGAGTATTTATTTTCATTTTGACTGAACTTAAATAAATATTACGATTAATTGATCAGAATTTTCGACGACTCGTCAACATTTCTTTTGAGACGCTTTTTTCGTTTAAAATGTTTTACCGAGCAATTTCAAACAATGGAGAGCCTTTATAATCTTTCCAGTCCATTTTCTTCTTGAATAAAAATATAGGAATATATATTATACACGGGAATTAACGCGAACATGCATGGTATTTACATACCTTATTTTGCTTGACGTTTCAAGACGGTTGCACGTCCCGTGGTCGCAAGCTGACTGGTGTCGCGATGTCACGTCTCCGAGTATTTTGTACAAAAAAATTAAGAAACACTTAGTCTATGTAAGAACTTATGTTTTAAATTGGTCTAGTATTTCGCTTAAAATATGAAAGACAATAAACTTGAGAGGCTTTGTTCAACAACCATATCTTACGAATAGTAAAGGCTCAAAGTTAACTTTTTAAGTTTCATAAATTAATTTTCTTTTAATAAAACATAACCTCTTTAGGAGTCTAAATTTAATTTCCTCTTTGATATAATAAATTTGGTACGTGAGTTGTGAAAATCTTCAGGTAATTCCAGAAAATCAGGCCGGGTCGTTGATCCGAGGGAGTAAGGTGAAGACATTTTTTACTGCTGCGTTGAGGTTGAGAATGTGATACCCGGCTCAGGCAGGTGTATTACTTGACAGTCCAGTCAAAACTAGGCCAATGTGGCAATGTTGTACAGCTTTCAAAAAGCGTTTATATTAAGGTTAATGGTATAAAATAATAGCAACTAATAACATTACAAATTTTAAGCTACTAAATAAAACGGGATAGTTAAAAACTTCAGCAAATAAAAATAAATGAAATAACTATATATCTAAGACTGTCTCCGTGGTCCAATGGATAGCGTATGCGACTGCTGATCGGAGGTCTCGGGATCGATTTCCGAGTCGGGCAAAAGTGTTTCTGGGTTTTTTAGAATTGTCAGTAGCAGCACGGAGTCTGGTGATGTGCCCGGTAACGGCAATAGGCTCGCCCCCTATTACGTGGGACCTAAAAATTCATGGTGAAATGTGGGTGTAATATTACACCTCTGCCTACCCTTTCGGAGATACAGGCGCGAGTCTATAAATAAATAAAAAAATAAAATATATCTAAGAACGTACTGCAAAATTTGTTTACGATACCCATTTCATGTGGTTGTGGACGACACTTAAGTGCTGTAAATTAAAACACTAATAACATAATAAATATACCTTTAATGTAAATTACGATTACAGTATCATAAATCCTAAGCAGTACTGCATACTAAACGCTAATTGAGCGCAAAACCAAGTCCCTGAGGTCTTCTAAAAGTTAAACACACTCCGCAATCGACGAACTTCGTAAAAGACGATCTTAGGAATACACAGGTGCATGCTCATCTTAATCTGTCAGTTATAAACGGCACCCACTGGGAGACAGAAGAGCTTACTTTAGCCCTAAATATAATATAACACTCACAAAGACTTCGAACACATAAAGATAAGCGTATAATTCACAAGAAATTTTATACGAAAACTTTTAACGCTCGCAATCTAAAGTTTACAGACATATTATATGCATTCGGCTAAATACTTAAGTCCAAATGTGTGTAGTTGCACACAAATTCCATTAACAAGTGAGCATAAAGCTATTTTCTTAAACTTGTTTCGACGTAAATATTGTTTCATATTTTCTTTTAATCGAAAATGAAAATGACGAACAATGGTCACTTTGAAATTAATTTTCTTTCATCGTTTTCGATTTTAGAGTGTTTTTGTTTATTGTTTGATGTTCATCAAGTCGTGATTGATTGGTTTTAATTTTATGTAATGTCGTTTTTGTAAAGGCACTTAAGAACTCCATGATTATAATTATGTCTGACGACCACATTGCCTTTAGATAAACTGCATTTTTGTCCACAAGTTAAGTTTGACTAGGTTATCGAATATTGGTAGCAGCTGCAATAACGCTGCAGTAAATTTGTTTGCTAGTTCGATGGTACTGAAAGTTATTGTTAGCGGTTTGGTATAAGTATATCTTATTGGGACTTGACCCGGACTCGTCCCACTTCTGTGGAACCGTCACCTGTGTAGCCGGCTTCAGCAGCAGTAGACAGAGCTAGTTGGAAATTTCAATCTTCTCATAACTATGTTGTATAATGTAAATCAGGAAACGGTAACCAATAATTTTATTCTTTTTGAGAAACAAACAAACAGTATGGTTTATAGAAACATGTATCAGATCACTAAATCGTTGTTTTGACAGTAGTCAATGATATGATGTTTGGTCACCATTAAACTTGCAGGAAGTACCTCAAAGGCCGGCGTTGTACTGGGGCGTTTGTACATGTTAGCCTTGTTTCATTCGTTTGTCAAACACCGACTAAGTACCGAATCCCCTAATTCTAAATATAGCACGACTGGTTAGGTTTTTGCGGAATTGTAACAGGCAACAAAAATATGACCAATTCTTTGCTTCAACGCCAACGTTTAAAAATAATTATATAGTAATTAGCTGATCCGGTGAACTTCGTACCGCCATATTTTATTTTTTTAGATCGTTTTTATTATTTTTGGTCTAAATTGTGAATCTAAACCATTCTCAAGTCACCTTGAACCCACACAAAAAAAATCCTCAAAATTGATCCAGTCGTTTAGGAGGAGTTCTATAAAGACTATAAAAAGTTATATAAAGATACTAACTAACCCGCCGAACTTGGTACCGCTATATTTTCTAATAATATCCTTTTTTTCATACAAATCTTCTTATGACAATAGCGAACAAATAAAAGAAATATTTATTCAATTTGCTGCAGTCATTTGGAAGTTATGCGAGGATAAAATTTTCAGTGATTAATTTTTTTTATATAGATATTCATCATCAGCCCTTTATATTGTCCCATTGCTGGGCATGGACCTCTTCTCACTATGAGAAGCGTAAGGCCATAGTCCACCACGCTGGCCAAGTGCGGGTTGGCAGACTTCACATATTTTTTGAGAACTTTTTGAAGAGCTCTCAAACATGCAGGTATCCTGATGATGTTTTCCTTCACCGTTTAGCAAGCCATAATTAACCATTTAATACGCACTTAACTCCGAAAGGTCATTGGTGCGTGCCGTGGATTCGAACCCGAGACCCTCTGCATAGCAGTCTGTTGGTCTCTGCACTCAGCTGTCGCTGCCTTATAGATATAGGTACCTAAGGATCCAGGCTCAAAGAACTATTCATGTTTATATAGCCACAGGTTCTAAAAAAATCTTTTCTAAATAAAAAATATATTTTCTAAGGACATTATTTCAAATAACAAACCATGAAAGTTTAGAAACCACTTAACCAAAAACATTTAAGAATCTTTTTATGCATCTTATCAATTGGACCCAAAGATAATGTAAATGAAAAAAGGGGTGAATTAATCTCAAATAGGGGAGCTCAAGTATCTAATTGAATAATTTCGTTAAAAGTGAACCTGCGAAGGGTAAGGCTACGTTTAAGGAAAGAAAAGTTAAGTGTGGCATTTTGCTGACTTCAATAATGAGAGTATAAAAAATTTAAGAAATTTTACATTCGAGAGACGATTGAGCATACATTTATTTGATTTTATTTTAAAAGTGGCTTCGTTGAGCCATTTGTTTGAGTAGCTATGTGTGTGGAATAAGATTGTGAATTGAGGCGAGAAAATTGTTTGTATTTCAATCTTAGCAGAAAGGACATTTATCGTCCAGACTTAAATGCCTTTAGGTAAAGAATGTAGTAATTTGCTGTTCGTAATAGATCGTCAAAGTCAAGCGACGTTTACACGGGTCAATACTTGAATGGGTGACCGATTGTTGCGTTGCGGTGCATTTACATGAATGCTCTTATGTCATTTGGCAAGCACATTTAGTTGTTAGGTCCGGTTCTTGTCTCAGGACATTATTGGTTAGGCCATTTTGGATTCCGTCGTGCAGAGTTGGCTACACATAAACATAACATAACAAAACTTCGCGCCTTTTATCCCTGAAGGGGTAGGCAGAGATGTATTACACACCCACACTTCGCCACTTATGTTTAGGGAGCACATTGTTAAGCGAGCGATAATTAACATTTACAATACACGTATAACTTCGAAAAGTCAGAGGTGTGTGCCCGGGGTAACTAGGGATCGCACCCGAGACCATCGTCTCGGCAGTTCGTTACGTACACCACTGGGCTATCGCTAGTTGGCTACACACGTATAAGAAGAAGGCAGAAACGTGACACAAATTAATTAAAAGGCGTCTTAGGATCTCATTAGGTGTTATCCTGTAATCGGGATTAGTACTATAGATACTGTCTCTACAATAAATCGTGTTTGTTACTAGTGGAATTCAAGGGATTACTATAAACGAAGCGAATGTAAACGGTCGCTTATTGAAATTTCGATTGACTTAGAAGTATGTGACATTGATGAAAACCTCAAGCATTTACAAATACTTTAATTTCTATCATCAGTAGACAAAGCTGAACTACTTGAAATTAAAGAATTAGTACTTTAAGTTCCAAAGAAATTAACGTTATAGGTAGTAGAGCCTTGCTGTTTTCAGCAGAAATGAGCCGGCTTGAATCTACCAACCCGCACTTGGCCAGCGTGGTGGTGAGAAGAGGCCCGTGCCCAGCAGTGGGACAGTATAAAGGGCTGATGATGATGATGATGATGAGCCGGCTTGACCAGGGACATAATTACCCTCTCACAGAATATCCCGGTTGCATCCAAGACTTACAGCCTTGGAGCCCGAGGTCCGCATACTGGTCAAACCAGATATGACAGAATATCAACTTTTCCACAGAGCGACTGCTGTCTGACCTCCGTAACCCAAAGGGATAGCGATATTCTATGGTTAAGACCAGTATCAGTTTATTTGAGGGTACTGACTCCTCGTAACGACTGTCAAAGATCTTCATGACAGCTGGGGCCGACGGTTTAGCGTGCTCTCGAGGCACAGGGCAAGCGATAATTAACAATTTAATATGCACTTAACTTCGAAAAGTCATCGGTGCGCGCTGTGGATTCGAACTCGATACCTCTGCATTGCAGTCCGTTGGTATCTCCACTAGGCTATCGCTGCCTTGAAGAGTATCGACGTAAAGTAACAGTACCTAACATGTCGCGTTTCGTTCAGTGAGTGAGAGTGCACTTCTACCTCACTGACTGTTCTTATTTTCCATCTAACTCATCGCTTTTCCCAACCCAAATGTCAGCAATGACACAATGTCAGGATGACGAAAGACTGACCAAGCAGATATATAAGGCAAATGTAAATCGGATAGCACGAATGGGAAGACCTAGGCGGACGTTCTGTGACCAGATTGGAGACGTCCTAAAAAAGTTAGAAGTACCCTGAACAGAAGAGCATGCATGAGGAATCTGATGGGAGTGAATGAAGCAAGGGAGATATGTCAGGATCGTTGCAAATGGCGTTCCGTAGTCTCTGCTTAACCCTCCTGGAAACAGGCGTGAGTCTATGTATGTATGTAAGTAAATGTCAGCAACGCACTTGTGACTCCTCTGGGTTGCTTGTGTTGATGGGTGGCGGTAATCGCTTACCATCAAGCGATCCGACTGCTTATTTGCCGCCTATTACATAAAAAACGAAGAAATAAACACCACCATTCCTAGAAAAATTTGTTTCTTTGCCATGATTACGATACACGTTACAGAAATAAGGGGTGCGTCTCATGGGACCGAAACAATGACGCACAGAAACGAGCAAAGAAAATATTACAACAAACTACAAATACAATCTCACTCAGATTCTGAGCAACTATTTGTGTTTGTAACAAATGTAGGCTGGTTATTGCAAATAGAAAGAAATATATATTTATCGCCACAGGTGAGATAACTTACAGTTAATACAAAAAATTAAAATAAGTAGTCACATGGCATAAAATATGAGTATATGGATGATCTACTAGAAGGTAAAGGCGTTAGTACAGGAAGCTTCTAGAGTTCTGGCCTTGCGTTGGACGACGCAACAGGGGTAAGCTTTCCACAAGGTGGGTGGAAGATCTTGATGGGAAGGGATTATCGGTTTACCTTATTCGATCCGTCTTTGCAGGACATTCCATTCAGATGTTCGTATAACATACTTTAACTAAGACTTATACGGGCCAAGAATACTAACACTGAAATCGATGAGAACTATCCAAATCTCAGTTCTAAACGTCTCAACGAACTGCATACTCACTAGTCGTCGCAACATACTCTAAGTTCTAACCACTTTACACCCCAACTTCACGCGAAACTCACAAGGTGACTCTCCAAGGTATATTTGGGATTAATACCCATTTGCTGAAATATTGCCATTTTCCCGGATTGCTTCAAACCAATTAAAACTTATAATTGACTTTTTTGACTGTCAACATCGTATTATTACTGAGGTGTTAGTTGGCTGCCGCCAAATTACATTTCAAAGGAGCACCATGTTTTGTTAAAAGATCCCGCCTGGATAGCTTAGAATGGTATTAATCGGTCTCTGGGGAAACCGAATCACCAATATTATATAGTATTCTAGACCTTTTAGGCTTTGGAGCTGTCAATAGTTTTTTTATGCCATATACCTGGGCTATATCTTTAGGCATTGTACGGCGACACAATATAAAGCCATGTCAGTCAATTTTATATTTAATTATTTTTACATAGACCAATATTTCTCCAGATATGATTTTAATACCACGTATTCGTAGTACCATATTTTAACACCAAGCTCAATGTATTCATAAAATAAACTTCAATTTACTAAAATCACATGATCATGCGAGCCATAAACATTATTTCCATAAAACAACAAACAAAACGGTACCTTCGATTAAAAGTTAATTAATATCCAAAAATAAGTCAAAACAATAAATTGAATTCTGCGTAAATTGTTTTGTCAGTTCCATTTTGTAATATTACAATGACCTCGACGTGATTTTCCTGTTTTAGTAATGAATCGGAATGGCGCCAAAGCTATTGGCAGCTGTCGGCCATTTTAGATAACAAAGGAATCGACGCGTACAGCCACGGCTAGGTAAATTCAAATGCCTGTTTCGTCAACCAGAATCAGGCAGTGGACGTGTATGCGTATATTCAGTTATATTGAGTTGTACGTATAGTACAAGATATTTTTTGAGAAAAAGGCTGAAGCACACATTTCTATCAAGCACATATTTTTATCCTTTTTTATAGCTTTCAATTAGCCAATGGAGCATGGAAAATGCATGGTAAGTTTCCCTTTCACCTCGAGATTTTGAGCTAGTAACTGAAGAAATCTGTTAGACTTTTATAAAGGTAGAATGTTGGATGACTTAGCTGCTCTTTGCTAGAGCGCCGTGGTGGACTGTGGCCTGACCCTTTCCCGTATTGAAAATATACTTGTGCCTGGTAGTGGGACAGTGTGTATGATATTATAAGCCCTGAATTTGCTGATAGTTCGATTTAAATTATAGCTGTATATGAATCATCTAAACCAGCTTTAATTCGATTACATATTTGTCAATACAGACAAATAAACTTATATTGTAGCTAAACTTGTTCATTTTATAATAATATATGTTTATTTCAAATTCTCCTGTGAAACTACACAGAATGAAACAATACATGAAAGCGTCTACATCTCGTTTGCTGTGAAGATTTCCCCCAGAGGCCTCAGTCGGCTGCAGCACAAACTCTTGTATTCATGGAATTATTACTGTTTATTATATTTTTGTCTAGCTGACGCCTTGTTTCTGCTATTACCTAGCTTCGTTGGGGTTGTACGTATTCATACTTTTGGTGAGAATTGTATAACAGGTGGTATAAGTAATTCGAAAAATATTGTAGTGTACGCTCTATATTATTGACTTAACGTACAGTCTTAAAAGGAGACTATAGGAGTGCAGCGATAGCCTAGTGGAGATACCAACAGACTGCCATGCAGGGAGTATCGGTTTCGAATCCACATCGCACACCAATTACCTTTCGGAGTTACTGCATATTGAATTGTTAATTATCGCGTGCCTCGGAGAGCACGTTAAGCTGTCGGTCCCGGCTGTCAAAAAGATTTTTTACAGTCGCTATAGGGAGTCAGAACCAATTTATAAACTAACACAAGTCTAAACCATTGAATATTGCTATCACTTTTGTTTGCGGAGGTCATGTGAAAAGATGATATATTCGAGTCAAGTCCGGTAAGACAGATAGTGGGCCATTGATTGCAACTCGGATAACACTACGAGGATGATAAAAGGAGACTACATTTAGCAGGAAAATAGTAAGTAAAAAAAATCCTCGAAACTTACGAGAGTATTTTATCGAGCATACTAACGAACGTTCTGGCCAGCATTCTGGCCAATTGATAGTAAATTTGCTGTGACGTTTGAGTTTACGCTGGAAAGATCGTGAAAATATTCGTAGCAATGTTCGGCTCTGTTTGTTGTTAAGTTTGCCAAAACAAGAAATGGAGAATGCCCGCTGTTCTGTTATAAGAGGTTGCTCAGATGTATCAGCACCATAAGATGTGTAAAATTACAGCGTATCTTGCTAAAATATAAGGTTCTTTTTATTTGTATGGTAGGGTCATTTTCACAAAAACTGTACACTGTTTCAAATATGTCGAAATTTATTTTTTTGTTTAGTTCGTTTGTTTTTCATTACATTCACAAGTGGTATTTCGTGCAATATATGAAAATAATAAAATAACACCTTATTCTGTAGTATTTAATTAAAAATAGGTAATTTAATGCCCTTGGGAAACAAAAATTCTTCCATTCCGTAATTATAAGCTTTCGGTTATAGAAATAAAATAAAACACGCTTGGATTTAATCAACTGGTATTATTTATTAGTAATGGTTTGTACTTCAATATAAAATAAAGAAAAAATGAAATCACTAATAAAAAACATACATTTTTATCAATTTATTTTCCATTACGTTACTCTTTGGACGAAATTAGTTAAATTCTTTTTCGTAATTTACTCAATTAGGCAACAATATAAGAACTCTTTTTTAATTTATATTCATAAAATTATTACCCTCTAAATTATCAAAATTTGATGACAATCATATGGGATTTCGCTCTTAAAATTATATTTAAACCTAAATATATAATAGGACAGTCACGGAATTGACTGTTCCAGTAGCGGAATGGAGTGAGTGACATGAATATAATGTACCATTTTCCTAAGAAATCCATTCCGAAACTTTTGGTTCCAATTCTACGTTACCTGCGTTTTGGTATCGGAAGTCTACCTTTAAACATTTTTGTTTAATTTATTTTTAACTAACACATCAGACCAACAAGCTTGGTATTAAATTGGGTTCACTGAAAGTTTATAAAGATTTCAAAATAATTTGCAAGAAATAAAATTGAAAAATTACTTTGAAATTGGTTGCGGTTGTGGAATATCAAAAACTGACCGTTACTAAAGTGCGTGTTTCATCGTCCGCTGCTCGCCGTAAAAATGGACGAATCAGTGTCGTAAAACCAATGACAGCCTTACAAATGTTACTAATCGACAAAATATATGTATAAGTGGTAGTTTTAATTGCGATCTTTCGTAAAAAATGGGGTTTCGGAAGGGAATTTTCCACCTTAGCTAATTTATGTCCTCACATAAATACAATTATTTAAATATTTTGTGTAATGTTACACTATTTCTGCAATTATAAAGAAAATCGTAAACAACTATACTTTCTGAAAAATCAATCATATTAGTATAAATAAGTCAACAAAATGTATAAAAGTTATGTTATTTTAGTGTATTGGTAGCTTTTTTTTGCTAGTATTTTTGGAAATTACGGTATTATATGACTGTTTTTATGTAGCAATAACATATAATATTGTTAAAAACTAACCATAGATCTTCATTTTTAGTGTCGTTTTTCTTAAATGCGGAAATTATTCGTTAAATATTTATCAAAAGTTGTGGGACACCCCCAAAACCCGAATGTACACTTTTTGTGAAAATGACCCGGTAATTACTATACAGCTATTATCGACGCAATGAGTAGACATTAACAGACTACCACGCAGAGGGTCATGGGTTCGAATCCACGGCACGCACCAAAGACGTTTTTTTATTTTTTATTTATTAGCACAACCACATCATATACCTATATATTTATACATTTAAGGTAAACACTTACAAGGCATTGCGTCTGATTTTTGAAGTTAAGTGCGTATTAAATAGTTAATTATCGCTTCTACTGCTAATCGGCGAAGGCAAACATCGTGAGGGAACCTGAATGTCTAAGAGTTCTCCATAATGTTCTCGGAAGACATGTGAACTCTGCCAACCCGTACTTGGCCAGCGTGGTGGACTATGGCCTTACCCTTCTCATAGTGAGAAGAGTCCAACAGTGGGACAGTATATAGGGCTGATGATGATGATTTAACTGAACCGTGGCTAACGCTTTTCATGGTGAGAAACGGTATAAGTTGTAATAATAACAATGCAACTTCATATTTGCAATTAGAACAATTCTGTTTCAATGTAAAAAACCTAAAATAAAAATAATATAAACGTACAAAATGAAAATTTACGTTGTAATAAAGCAGCGAAGAATGAACATCATTTTTATTTACCCAGTGTGTAAAAAATAAACAATAATCACAAAAAAAAATATCATATAACAACTGAGAATGACGCTGTCTTTATTCTTTATTTCGCAGGTTTAAAGAGTTTATAAATTGGAGAAAATAAATTGGAAAGAGCTTTAATATGAACTCGTCACGTTTTGCTAAAATATATAAATACTTATTTTTAAAGCCTACGTGAACACATCTACGTGAATTTCTACCAGATTACGTAAAAAGAACAAAAATCTATTTTTTTTTCTATTAAGTATTGTTTTCATTTCATGTCAAAAATCAATTAACAAAAAAATATAGTTGATTGAATCAGGCGTTACTTGGCGGAACTCCATTGAAACCTAATGGAAGGACGTGGTATAATAGGTGGTATACCGCTCTGTGCTATGCATAGAGCGGGATACTACACGTCAGGTATTTTCCTGGAACCCATTTCCGCATTATTCCATATTATTATATCCCTTATCCTTTGTCTTTAGAGGAGTTCGGTTTTGTCAACCTTTTTTTATTGCAACAGTTGGGGTGGGCAATCCGAAGGTGCGTGGTGGGTTCCTCTTTCCTTCCATTAGGTAACAAAACAATGTTAACAACACGCACGCACACACACAAATAATGTGATAATTGTGTTTGGACCATTTCAAAATATGAACAAATATGTCGATAAATAGTTTGACAGTGAAAAATGTTCTCCACTACTCTTCGCTGTATATGCAGCGGCCCTAAGAAAGTATTGGTTAAAAAAATTCAACTCCTTTAATTTTACTCGGATTGAATTCGTTGCAAATTTTCACGGTCCCACTCTGTGAAACTGTCTCCAGTAATTGGCACTTGGTGTTTTCCTAATTGAAACTGGCTATATCCATATTTGATACAGAAGCAGCAACTTAGGTGGGACCACTCCCTGAATAGCCTACTTACTTCCAAACAAACTGAAAACATCGAAACTACTTAAAGAAACAACAACTCTTAAACTGAAATGTAAACAAAACAGCGTCAGCACTACAATTCTGTATTCCGCACACACCAGTCTCCATTCAAAACAAAGTCTCCAAGTTGCAAGAGCCCAGTTCAAAAATATCTGGCAGCGGAAGTTTCAAACTTATGCAAATCTTCGGTGGAACTTTTTTCTTGTTTGCAACGTACGTGCTCTGTGAAACGATTGTGTATCGGCGGTTGTTATGAACACTGCTACTGATACTGGGGTTTTAGAAATTGGACTGAAACTCGTGACGATAAAGACCGGTCGGCAATAGATATCAGCAAGGTGTCCTTGCTGATATTGCGCTGTGTCGTGTATCCAATTCCATACGAGACAAAAATCTTGTATTACACAAATACTGAAGTGTCTACTTTTCATTCCTCTACTTTATGTTTATAAATCGTTCTATTATAGAACGACATTTTCTTAACGCTTTCTAAGTGATACGAAAATTATAACAAACGTATATTGTGAACTTTTAATGTTAATTCGTAAAAAATGGCTTTATATATAATTTATATAGGCTTTATACCTAATAAATAACCTCGAGATTCATATTAAAAATCTTTATTTATGTTGTTGTATTTTATTTATATTTAGAGTAACATAAAACTTCGATTATAAGAAGCAACATTTTAAACTTCGATTAAAAGGTTTTCTTTTTAAAAGATTACTTTGATTTTATCATCAGCTACAATACAACACTTATGAACCGTTTCGGTAACATTACGCAAACTTGTATTTCAATCTCCTTTAATTTTGTTAACCTCCACTCTACAAACGTCGCAATACATACAGCTTCAAACTCCAAATGCATTTATGAACACATGTATCGATTAAGGCATAAATAGACAGAGCCTCATTATGTTGTCCCCGTAAAGTTTCACATCATGAATTTATTACCGTCGCGCTACTAAAACATGCTTAGCTTAATGCTGTTGTGACGTCCCAACATGATTGTATGTCGTTGTTCTTGGATGAAGCGCTTTAGTTATGAACGTCTCATGATGATAGGTGTGCTATATAAGAAAGTACATCATCATTTAATCGTAGATTACATTATTATTAAAATAAATACAAATTTCATTTTATTTTTGTTGCTATAAGCTACCGCTACCTAATTAACTTTAAAAACTTTGAGCTGACGTCTATAAAATATTAAAATATTCAAGACTTCTTCTTTCTTTAGACGGTTTTCGCAACACAAATGAACAGAATAATATTCGGTAAGTTGATGGTTACTTTTCTTTCTTGTTATTGTAATGAATGTTTCGAGTTTGACTGTGTCATAATAGTATATTTGCGTGATTATAAGGCTTTGACACTTTGAATGCTCAATCAGACATCACGAAATTACATGCGCATTGGTGCTCTAATAACAACCACGGAAAAAGGTTTCTTTTGAAAAAACGATATAACGCGTTTTAAGCTGCGTCGGCGTCGTTGCGATGTGGTATCGTTATCGCTAATAATTTGAATAAATAAAAATTAATTAAATTGATTCTGTAGTAACTAGGCTTCTGCCGTGGATCAGCCTGAGTGGGAGTCAAGTATCGCGGTAAAACATAGCCCGTGTAACTCTCCAGCTTCCTAACTATCTGACGACCGGTTGGCGTAGCGGTAGTGTAAGCGACTGCTATGACGAACATCGCGGGTTCGATTCCCGCTAAAGTCAAACATTAGTGTGCGTGAATATGGATGTTTGTCTTGGTCTGGGTGTTTCTATGTTTAATATGTATGAATTTACAAAAAAAAAGTATATATGTATGTTTACATACATACATAGACTCACGCCTAATTCCCGGAGGGGTAGGCAGAGACTACGGAACGCCATTTGCAACGATCCTGACATACCTCTCTTGCTTCATCCACTCCCATCAAGTTTCTCATGCATGCTCTTCTGTTTAGGGTACTTCTGACCTGTCCTTTTTTTAGGATGTCTCCAATCTGGTCAGAGAACGTCCGCCTAGGTCTTCCCCTTCGTCCTGTCCCATTCATACCTGCCTTAAATATCTTCTTTGTCAGTCTTTCGTCATCCATCCTCTCCATGTGCCCAAACCATCTTAACATGCCTTTCTCGATGCTTGTCACTACATCTTCTTTTACCCCACACCACTCTCGTATCACACAATTCTTTATTCTGTCGGTCAAAGACACACCACACATACTTCTTAGTGCTCTCATTTCTACAGCATTTATTCTGCTTTCAAGTCTCTTCTGCCATACCCAACTTTTACAACCATACATAAGGGTAGGTACTAACACCCCTCTATGCACAGCCAAACGCGCCTTTTTGGACAAGTTTTGACTGTTCATAAACGCCTTCAGAGCTCCATTCACACTATTACCTGCATTAACTCTTCTTTCAATATCTTTTTCATTCTTACCATCTCTTGTAAACAACGTACCTAAGTAAAAAAACTCATTCACTTGTTCCACTCGCTGTCCATCGATTAAAACATTACAAGCCGTAACGCATTCCTCCTTTTCAAAAACCATAACTTTCGTTTTACTTACATTCACTTTTATTCCTTTCCTCTCTAACGCACCATGCATGATTGTTACCATCTCCTGCAACTCCTCGGCTGAAGATGCAAGTATTACCTGATCATCAGCATAAAGGAGGCATTTGTCGAGTAACCCATGCATCCTTAATCCGCAGTCACTATGTTTTAAATCTTGCAAACAACTGTCCATGAAGAGGTTAAACAGCCACGGCGACGCTACACATCCCTGTCTAACACCTTTCTCGATGGTTAACCAGTCAGTGTATGTCCCGTTTATCCTCACACAAGCTCTGGAATCCTCATAAAGGGATTTCAGAGCTCGAATGAGGCTGCTGTTCACCCCATTCATTGACAGCACCGACCACATTTAATTCCTCACCACTTTATCGTAAGCCTTTTCCAAATCCACGAATGCGCAATAGACCTTTTGACCTTTGGCCAAAAACTTTTCGGCTATGCTTCGCAAGGAAAAAACCTGATCCGTACATCCCATACCCTTTCGGAATCCCGCTTGTACATCCCATATTTTCTTGTCTGTTACTTTCATAACTCTTTCAATCAGTATCTTTGCATACAATTTGCCAACAATGCTGAGAAGGCTAATGCCTCTATAGTTTTTGCAGTCTTGTTGCGAGCCTTTTTCCTTATAAAGAGGCACAACTACAGCTGTGGCCCAGTCATTAGGTACTCGGCCGGTGCTCCAGCACAAGTTATATAACCGCTGCAACTGACCAACTATGATGCCCTGTCCAGCCATCAGCATTTCGACTGTAATCCTATCATATCCTGCAGCGTTACCTACTTTCATACTTCCCAGTGCCTTCACGATCTCATCCACGCCAATAACGCTTTCATCATTGCTATCGTTACCATTCATTTCATCGATCGGTGTCTCTATCGCCGTTCTTTCAAATAACCCTTCAAAATACTCTTTCCATATCTTCAGCACGCACGATTCACCATACACTATCCTTCCATTCTTGTCTCTGATCGATTTGTATTCTGAGGATTGAGTTCTTCCTCGAACTGCACGAACGGATTTCCAGAAAAACTTAATGTTTCTCCGGAAATCGTCAGATAATCTGCTATCAAACTCATCTTTCTTTTCCTCTTTTTTCCTTTTAACCATTCCTTTCACTATTCTTTTTGACCTAACAAACGCCTTTCTTGCTTCGTCTATGTCCTCGCTCGTTGCTTTTCCCATTCTTTCATTTGCTCTGACAGCCAACCAATCTAACCAAGCTTTTTTCTTCTCTGACACTGTTTATTGTACATCCTTTTGCCCACCATGTATTCTAAACCTTTCGTATTTTCCTTCTCTTGATCACACCACATACTTCAGACGCTACACATACTACTTCTTCTTTAAAGGACTGCCACAATTCATCCATATCATTTATGCCATCGAATCTCTCAAATCTTGCTATCAATCTTCGTTTATACTCATCTTTCACATCTTTCTCTTGTAGATTTTCTACATTTATTCTTTCCAAGACTCTATTTTCGTTATGCTCTCGGTGTCGCCATCCTATAAAAAGCCCACTTATCCGGCTCAACACCAAGAAGTGGTCTGTGTGGATACCGATACCTCGATACACCCTTGTATCCAACACATTCTTTCTCAATCGTTCATCTACTATCACAAAATCAATCATACTTCTTCTAACATTTTTCGCCTCACGCGTATACATATGTATCCTTTTGTGATCAAACATGGTGTTTGTCACACAAAGGCTCCACTCCAAACAAACCTCAAGCAGTGCTTTTCCATTTTCATTCACACTCTCATCACCGAATGCACCTAACACCTTTTCAAATCCATCTCGTTTTACTCCCACCCATCCATTGAAATCCCCTAACAAGATCAATCTTTCGTTATCCTTACATTTCCTCAAAATCTCTCTTAAACTCTCCCAAAACTCCTGCCTTTCGTCTTGCTCTTGCTGTGACATACCCGTAACTATATTGACCGGGCCGTACACCCCAATAATAAAGACACGAGTAAGTCCTACTTTCAATCATATCCATAGTAGCCTAGCATTTACACATTCAAACTCTTTTACACAGTCATTCATTCGCGCAGATAGTATTACACCAATTCCCTTGCAGGCTCTGGTGGTACTATCTACCCCAGACCAATACGCCGTATATGCGCCATGCTGGGTGGTGTCACACCCTTTCCTTTCTGTTTCATTCACACAAAGAACATCAATCTTTCTATCCTCCATCATCTGACATACTTCATCCAATTTGCCGTCCATCCCTCCTCCAATGTTCAACGTTGCAAACCGGCTTTCCGTAGGCCGCTTTTCGCCCTCGTGGGGAACGAGATGTGACGGGTTGCGAACCGCGTCGCCGCCGTATGGAGAAGAAGTAGCTTTTGTTCCCATAGCGTTCCCACGAGATGTAGGGATCTAGACTGTCCACCCCCGCAGAGCCCTTTACGGGGGTAAGGCGGAATATCAGCTGTGCCCTGTGACCGCCAACACGTATGTTTATTTATGTTTATTTATCCATTATCTAGTACCCATAGTACAAGCTCTTAGTTTGGGACTAGATGGTGTTGTGTGAATGCGGTAGAATATTTATTTATTTATAGTCTCACGCCTGTATCCCCGAAGTGGTAGGCAGAGGTGTAAATATTACACCCACATTTCGCCATGAATTTTTAAGGTCCCACGTAATAGGGAGCGAGCCCATTGCCGTTACCGGGCACATCACCAGACTCCGGGCTGCTACTGAGTATTCGGAAAAACCCATTTACACTTTTACCCGACCTGGGAATCGAACCCGGGACCTCCGATTAGCAGTCGCATACGCTATCCACTGGACCACGAAGGCAGTGGTAGAATATTATTATTATTATCTACACATTCTACACACAGAAATATCATACCAAAACATCACTCCGTTGCTACGTAAAAGCAGGACAAACAAGCAAATAGATGAACAAACCACCACGCTCTCACATTTATGTTATAGGTTTAGTATGGATATGAAACTAATGTATAGATAAATTACATCAAATTTTATCTCGTTGTTTCAACAAACATTGGCTTTAAGGACAGAATGACTAACACCCATCGAATCGAGGTGAAACGTGTGAAGGCTAAAGTCATACTAAGCCCCCAGTAGTCACGAGCGAGTAAATATAATTCGACGTTAACATTAAGCTAGCAAGCTTTGCCCAGTTTTATATAAAGCACATAACTTTCTATATCTTTTACTACTATTACATGTGAAAGTTTGCGAGGTTATACGTATGGATGGATTTATGGATATTTAATTTTGTCTGCACGGTTGGCGTAGTGGTCTAAGTGGCCGGCTCGCCGCTTGACACTGCACCGAGTGTTGCGGGTTCGATCCCCACACGAGACAACACTTTGTGTGATTCACAAATTGCTGTTTTGAGTCTGGGTGTTCATTTTGTCCGTTGGTTGTATGTTGTAAAGTCCCCCGCGACACAGGATTTATTCCTAGTCACTTTCTCACGAAAAAGAACTGAACAATATTGATTGATTTTATTGTAAACTTTAGAGATTTGTATACATCATACAAAATAATTCAGTCTCTCCACGACCACGATCGGCGCAGACGATCGAAACGTCGGAAACAAATATGTATTTATACCTTTAATAAGTTAATTTTACGCGATTAAGACCCGCTTAATTATTTTTAATGAAACTTTCTTTTCTCGCGATACATATAACTTACACCCACGCGAGCGAAGCCGCGGACAAAGTTAAGAAGATTATAAAATGTCTATTCATGTATAACAGGAAAAACTGAGCTAAATTTACCAAACAAACCAGTTAAAAACTACACATTCATCTACTATGAGAATATTATAAAAACTAAGCATAAAATTACAAAGATTGCGGAACATTGCAGCAGCTAAAGGTGCTGTAAAAAGAGCTCGATTATAATGAAGTGTTCTCTAGTTCTGTTTAATGGCTCGAAGTTGTAAAAGTTCAAAGATACTACTATGTCACAGCGATGAAATGCTTTATTAGACTTGGGGATAGCTGGCAAGCCAAAGGGCACTTTATGTGGTTGTAGTTTAGCAGATAATATGTTAGTTTGCTTATGTTCCTATTATTGTATTGTATCATCAATCAAAAAATCTTCGAAGACATTTCGGGGCATTGCGAAATTGGCGACGAGAAAACCCGGCGTAGTTCACAGAATGCTGCGTTCGGTACAGAAAACATAATTATAATATTTATTCTTTTTAATACCTCAGACTAACAGACAGACAGAATATTATGAGTTACACCATTACCTTAGAATAAACACGTCTATCAAAAAATTATCAATATGAATTTTAAATTAAAATATGCTTTTGAAATAAATTACTCTTATTGAAAACACAATATTCTACGAGTTTTTATTCACTGTATGAAACAAATACAGAAGATATTTTAATAATAAGCTTTTATTTATTTTCACCAGTCCCGATGTCTGTAATCTTATACAAATTTATAAAGCTGAAGAGTTTGTTTGTTTGCTGGAACGCGCTAATCTCAGGAACTACAGTTCCGATTTGAAAAATCTTTCTGTGTTAGATAGCCCATTTATTGAGGAAGGCTATAGGCTCTATAACGTCATCCTATGAGCCACGGGAGCGGAGCAGTAGCCTTGAATAACGCGGGTGTAACCGCGGGCTCATCTAGTAAAATATAAAATCTTTGACACCAGAGATGGCCACACGGTTATCTCTGGTGTCAGAGTTTATAAACCGCCCGAATGCCTCTGACATGTCCTAACGATTCTTGTCTTTAGACAAAAACTGGTACCGACAGCTGTACGTGCCCTATGAAGCACGTTAGCGCTCGGATATAAATGCCACACACGGTCATGTGTCCAACTAGTGACTTGTTCAAGCGTTGCTTAACTTTGCCGACCTATTACGATCGGAAAGCTAAGTAACACAATTAAAAGCGAAGTTATAACATTATACAGGATGTCACAAGACCCATCACCAAGCCGAAGTTTACCTACTCATTTTGTTTTCTCATTTATTAATCCGCAATTAAAAGTGCACGCGTACAATGTTCGAAATACCTACTTATCCATGGGTGCATAGGACATCTATAGAACATATTGGTGGGGTAATTTCATCGGTTTTGTACGATACCACGACCAATATCCCCTGAAGTGCCCTGAACCAGCAATTTCTCAGGTGCCGAGGTAAAAAATGTCCGATACAATATGAGATTTCATTTTTCATTAAGCGTCTTTTTACACCCTGTATATTTCCCGACGGTACAAGCTCAAAGTACTAAAAGAGTAAACTACATACAGCACATCCATCATCTTCAGACGTTCATAACTGAAGCGCTTCATCTAAGAACAACGACATACAATCATGCTCTGATGTCACATCAGCATTAAGCTAAGCATGTTTTAGTAGCGCGGCAGTAATAAATTCATGATATGAAACTTTACGGGGACAACATAATGAGGCTCTGTCTATCTAAGACTTAATCGATATACGTGAACATACATGCATTTGAAGCTAAATACTTTGACACACGCTTGCACTCAAGAACAGAGACCCACATTTATGTATGCAGAAATGGATATAATTTTTAGACACCTAAAGATATTATGTGTGTGTTTATGTATTGCCAGGCGTTTTGATTCAAAATGTTGAGTGCAGAAATGGATAAAACTGATTAATGGAATTCCGAATCCAACTATACGAAATAGCAGTGGACTGAAAGAAGATGTTGTGACAAGGATTGAGAAAGGAATGCTTAGGTGGTTTGAACACGTGGAGCGAATGAGTGAAGAAAGAATGACAAAACAGATACGTATATAAGGCAAATATGTGTGGGCAAGTCGGTTGCGGCAGACCTCGTCGGAAATTCGTGGACTAAATTGGAGACATCCTAAGAAACGAAAAGGTCCAAAGTACCCAAAACCGGCGAGCATGTATGAAAAGAGTAATGAGTGTAGAGCAAGCGCGTGAGGTTTGTAAGGATAGAAGCAAGTGGCGTTCTGTTGTCTCTGCCTACCCCGACGGGAAAAAGGCGTGAGTATATGTATTTATGTAGAAATGGATAGGCTTTTTTGGAACTTAGTGATATGTGTTGTGTTGCTTAGGTATTGACTCCTACCGAAGGATGTAACACATTAATTTATTAATTTGAATTCGCCAACAGTTTTTACTATTGCCTTGCCCGTTTCATACTAAGTCCCGTGCCCAGCAGTGGTACGGTATACAAACAGGACTGATGATGAACATGAACACTTTTTATAATAATTAATTCAATATGCATATGTTTACAATTTTACATGTTGTAAATATTTCAATTATTGATCCACCATTGTGCCAATGTCAAAACCTAGCAACAATTATGGAAGCTTTTCCTAGGACATCGCGATTTCAGCGATGACTTAGAACAATAATTGTAAAACGAGTACAATGACCGCCTAAGAGGTTTACACTTTACCAAAACAATCTTGTATTTAAAGGTACCATCGCATATTCCTCAAGACAAATCCCTTCAAAAGCAAACACTTACATCTAACCAAAGCAAGAGGTTAAACCCACGAAAACTTTAAAATCCGCTCTGACGCTCAGCGTTCAAAGAAGCAAGTTTGCTAAGATATATCAGCATACAGGCATTCGAGTCAAACATTGTTGAGTTGTACAAAAGAGAGACTTAAACTGAACAACAACGGCTTCGCACGGCAGGTGAAGTCGGGACACGCAACTAGGTCAGTCGGAGTAGGGCTGTCGAAAGCTACAAGAGTTTTTTAAACGCCTGCCTTATTATGCCTACGAAAATTTTCTTATTTATTGTATTATATAGCTCAGTGGAAGACGTAACGGGCTGCCGAGATGATGGTCTCGGGTTTCATCCCCGAAGGTGTGCCTGGGGTACCCCAGGCACACGTCTGGCTTTTCGAAGTGATGTGTGTATTAAAAATGTTAATTATCCCTCGTTCAATAATGTGCCCGGTAGATGGTAATAGACTCGCCACCTAGTACATTGAGACCGAAACATAACTGGCGAAGTTTGGGTGTGTAATCCACTTTTGCCTACACCTTCGAAGATAAAGACGTGAAGTTATATTATGTTATGTATTTAAGGCTTGCAAGGATATTCTGGTGTTTTAACTTGTTGGCAGCTCCCATGGATGCATGTCATTTCATTGTGGCCTCATGACCGTTGTCCGATGACCCGGTGAATAACAAAGGCCTTGTGTATTTCATAAGGTTGACTCAGCGGAACTACACCCCATGTACAACATACTGTGACCCGGACTGTTGACGGTCGCATTTTAAATTGTCTGTTACACCGGATGCTGTGGGCTAGGATAAAAAATATTGTATTATTCGCAAATGGCTTTTTAAATGTAAAGCTAGACATATATATTCCGAGACTGTGCGCTTTTTTCGTCCATTGCATGAATGTTTTCAGACCCTGTGATACGGGATTTGGGTTTAGCAAATACCGTAAAAATCTTTAAAATCAACTATATTGTTGCTATATTAAATTTTTATTTACATACATACATACATAGACTCACGCCTGTTTCCCCGAAGGAGTAGGCAGAGGCATATTAAACGCCCACTTTTCGCCAGTGTTTTGATCCCACGTAATAGGTGGCGAGCCTATCGCCGCTTATCGGGATATTGTGTTTGCCAGAGCCTCGTCCGTTGATCGGCAGGTGCACCACTTGCAGGTGAGGTTGGCTTGGGACCCTAAGTTCTTGGTGGGAACCCTATGCACCTAAATTTTTATTTATTATCCTATAATCACGTCATGGTCCCAAGAGCACCCGAGTCCACTCGGGTAATCATAATAGTATTTTAAGAAATTTATCCATGCTGGCAGAAATTCTGGTATACCTTCTGATCTCACATGCTTATTCGAAAAAGACGCAACCACAGTGAATCTCTGCTTATCTTCTCAAGCCTGGAAAACACAAAACTATGAATTTCGCATGTTTTTAAAAGCAAAACCGTAAAAAAATTGCTGCTATTTTTACCAGTTTCAGAAGATTTTTTCACAGTACTAGCGATTAATCATCTCTTTAGTATTTTGCGATGTAACGTTGCAGCCAGAAAACACTGCGGCATTATGGTAAAGGACAAAAGACACACATGTATAATGTTTTATGCGGCTTTATGGAAATGTATAATTATACGAAAAAATTTAAAAAGAGTGTTTCATTCATTGACTGTGAATGACAGTGGTATTATTTGGCAAGTACGTTTTCGGCTGAGATTACTTTAATGTAGTATTCATTTATTTATCAATGCAAGTATACCATTCTTATTTTTACTCAAATATACATGGGTACAATACAGATAGAATAGGAAAACGATAACCTTAAAAGGGTGCCATGAAAGTCCTCTACACAGCTGTCGATTAGACGCGTGTCTAGAAGACTGGCATTGCCACGTTTCTTATAAAGCAAATTATTCATCACTTATTTTAAATTGTCTTCCAGAATATGTACTAAGTACTTGAATCGTATTTGATATTTTATGTACAGCGGCAACATAATGAGCGTGTGAAATTTCTATACTTAATATTATATCGCTGAAGAGTTTGTTACTTTGGATGAAAGCACTAATCTCAGGAACTACTGATCCGATTTGAAAAGTACTTTCAGTGTTAGATAGCTCATTTATCGCGAAAGGCTATAGGCTAAATAACATCGCTACGGGTGCTGAGCAGTAACCTTAAATAACGCGGATATAACCGCGGGCTCATCTAATATCAGTTACGTAAATATTAATCTAAATACCTATACATGGCCTACACGCCCTACACGCGAACAGTATCGGAAAATGAAAGAAAATAATTTGATGTCAGTTTCCTTGCAAAGTCGTTAATCATTTGGAAAATTTGTCAAAACGTTGTATCGTCCCTTCCGAAAACCGAGCCCATTTTAAATCAATCATCAAAAATAACCGTCAATGTACTTTTAATATTCATGTTCAGAGTGTTTATACGTAGATTTTTAACCGCATTTTATTTATTTGAACAGATATTTTGAACGTTTAATTTAAAAAGAAATTAATTAGAAAACGGACTAATACGCATGAATTGGAATTTTAATGGCAACTCGCATTTAGCCAGCCTAGTGGACTTTGTTGAAAAGCTAATATGCAGTCAAATCCGGTTAGACTAGTGAGCGGACCCCGGTGGCAACTGGGATAACGCTAGGAGGAAGATGAGGATGATGATTCTCATAGTGAGAAGAGGACTGTACATAGCAACGGGACTGTTCTAAATCATAATCATTATATAATATAATAAAGGGCTGATGATAATGATTATGATGAAGATTACACAAAAATCTTGGTCCATTTAGCGTTAAAAGCACATGCAGTATACTAAATTACTAACGAGTTTAACTATTACTTACAAGTATAACTATTTAGTTAAAATTTTAGTTTTTTCTTATTCCGCACTATTAAAAGGTGTTTCATTAAACATATTTTAAGGAAAAACAGCATATAATCTAGCGAATACGACATCGTTTTATCTCAACCATTGGCGCGTAAAATGTCCGAGTACTGCGTAAATCATGTCAAGTGCGCCTGCCAAGACATAACTCCAACTAAAAACAAGAACTACGAAGATAGTAGATATTTTCTAAACAGCTGCAGATAGCTCATGTAAAAAACAGAATAACTGTTAAAAATATGAATAAAATCATTATTCATCATATCATCAGCCTTGTATATAAATTGTCCGTATGGTGAGGGATTAAAAATACGGAATGTCACCACCCCATATCATCCCATGGGTGTCGTAAGAGCCGACAGAGGGAGCACATTATGCAGAGAACAGCACTGTAAGAGAAGGAAAACTTGATACAAACCCTATACCAACCCGTTTGGCCAGCGTGGTATAGTAGGCCAATGCCTCCTTTCAAAGGAGAGGCCTAGTCCAACAGTGGACTTTTAAAGGCTGATGATGATGATGTATATAAATAGTTCCAATGTTGGGCTCGGGACCACAAAAGTGGATAAGCACGCGTTGGCACTTTTCAGACTTCACATGTATTTTGAGAGCATTATGGAGAGCTCTCAGACGTGCAGGTTTTCTCATGATATTTTCCTTCACCGTATAGCAAGCAATAATTAATTTTATTATGAATTAATTATGTATGAAATTCTATATTTATTATGTATGAAATTCAAAATAAATTCCTTCGTCAGCATCGAGTGTTACCAAAGCAGTTTCCAAGATTTTCACTTTGGTCCAGGTACGCTTTTAAGCTAACCAGATTTATAAAACAATAGTTGCGATTTCGACTGAACCGATTTTCATACAGTTTTTCAGGAGTAAAAAGCGTGATTCTTTTATCTGGTTCCTTTAGTTTAATATAATAATAATATTCTACCACATTCTCACGACACCAACTCCCAAACGAAGCAGAGCTTGTACTATGGGTACTAGATAATGGATAAACAATTAAACATATCGATGCCTTACGGCCAAAAGAGGCTAACGGCCACTTTACAAACTTTACAGGAGAGTAGTTTAAAGTTCAAAATAAGTAAAAAAAAAACATAGAAAATTTTCTGTACGTTCCAAAAGTTTCAAAATTTAACCATATAGTTTTTGATTAGGTCCCTACGAAATGACATTGTTATTTAAAACAAATCACACTCCTAACACTATTTAGTGTCGCTTACCCTCAAATGTTCCTAATTATACTAACAGGAAAAAACGTCGTAAATGAAAACAACTCAATTAATCAGTTCCAACCCAAATGATTTAACTGCACCATTTATTTTATTTATGTTTAAGAAAAAGAGCATACCAGTGCTTTTTCTGTTCATCAAGTGGAGCCAATATGACATAACCGGCTATTGGTTAATGGCAGAAGAACAAGGAAATTGTAAAAAGTTAATTATCTATAAAAAATACAATAAGCTCTTTTATACAACCCGAAAGCACATTGAGATTAATTCTTGTAAAATTATACATACATACTTACATACATACATTCGTTTTTAAACTGGCTAACCGACAAAGGTATGAATTAAAAAAGAGAGAAATTGTGCTCAATCAGTCTTTATTTTAGAAAATTAAACAAAACTATTATTGACTCATTTGGCTCTGGGTAATCGAAATTTTTTTTTTTTGAATTATGAAGGCTTACGTTACATCTCCTTAGTGCTTTGTCAATGATATCAGATGCCCGTTGTTTTTGAGCCATAATGTGGTCCTGAAACGCAATAATTATTTTAATAATTACATCCGCTCGTAAATTTGCGTGAACTCTTCTATTCTCATTTTAAAAATTGTATTGGGCACCAAAATTTTTTATAGAACGCTTGCGCAAAAAACATACTGCTAAGTTTCAGCACACTTATTCACCCACCCACTCACTCACTAATCACCCTCTTTTTTACGTTCTAAAATCATCAAAGGAGACCTCTCCGATCTTGGTTGAACGGAAGGGACTGTCAGACTCGTACTCACTTAAATCCACGTTGTCCCTTCAACAGCTGCCCTTTACCTTCCAGGGTCACGGTGACCTGTTAAGTTAGTACGCGACCCGGTAGGCGTTTGGTCCTTGCCGTCCGCATGTCCGCGTCGACGGTCGCCTCGCGACAATAAAATAAATCGTAAATCGCCTCGCGACGTCCGTTGTCGGGGGAGTCCCCCGCAGCAAAGAAACTACCCAAAACAACCGTGTCCGGTGAAGACATGCGTCAGGCGGAAGGTGAGGACACCGTGGCAGCCTCCAGCCACTCCACAAAGAGGGTTCTTACTATCGCTTTTGCGGTGTATCCATTCATTCGCATTTACCCATCCACTCACTCAATCGATAAAACAATGATGATAACACATGTCAAATCAGTCACGGTGGCAAATCTTGAGGCAGAATAACAATTTGCAAAAGAGGGACCTACTAACGAGCGCTAATATATGTGCAAAACAAACGTGCAGTTTTTATTCTCTCACTCTCATAGTCCCATAGGTAATTCGACACAACAGAGTTATATCAGTCGCAGGATTAACTCTTGACTGTTACTGAGAATTCGTCAAAAAATCCAATAATTCCTTGCTGGCGCAACCTGGGATTCGAACCCTTGATTATGATCCTAAGCCAGGCCGCGTATTTCCAAAGCCTATACTATTTGAGTCACGAGTCAGACTCTAATAGAATAGCTTTTGTTTGTGCATATTACTCGACAATACCTAATCTATTTCAGTAAAAAAATGACTCAAATGGATTAGCTTTAGTGCCTTGATATTTTCAAAGAAAATACTGATTCATATTCACTCAAATAGATAAGCCTTTGTCGAGATATATGGTTTTGGTTTGTTAGGTGCGACTGTATGTAATTCAAGTAACTAAATAGGTTATGTTAGGTTCTCTTTTGACCCTTAACCCAAAAATAGGAGCCCTGCGAAACAGGGCTCCGTCAGCTTAGTTTATTATAAATTATTTAATTGGACATAAATTATACTTACTAATATAATATAAACTAAGTTAACGGAGCCCTGCTTCGCAGGGCTCCTATTTTTGGGTTAAGGGTCAAAAGAGAACCTAACATAACCTATTTAGTTACTTGAATTACCTACATACAGTCGCACCTAACCAACCAACACTAGACACTAGGCACATTGTGGTCCTAAACCTAGACCCAAATTGAATAGCATTTGTTGCTGCAATGTTAGAATGAATTTATCCTACAAAGTCTACGCGATTTCGGTTCATTTCTGTACTAGAATAGACTAGGGTTTCGTCAAGTTTTTGTCAAACAAAAGCTAAGCCAGTTCAGTTTGCACTTTCACTCTAATGGTATAGGCTTTGTAAATACGCAGCCAGGCCAGCCAACAAAAACTCTGGTACTTATTTAACCATTCAGTATAGTCTGAACGAGATAGCAAAAGTATGACTTCTTACCAATAAAACTTAAAATAACTAATTAGAATACACTATAGATGAATATAAAAGTCTATTAAAATAATCTTACCGTTTTATTTCCTTCGAAAAACTTCGCGCCAAACGGACTCGCGAGCACTCGGGTGCTTACGCCGCGGTTGTCTAGACGCTGTGCAACGCTAACGACATTTTGTTCGAACGAAAGAGAGAGATAACCGATGCTGTTTGTCATTATTGTGTAAGCTAACCGCCAAACCTTTGACTTATGTTCTTATCTAACCACCATACCAGATAATTTTTTTGGGAGGGAAAAAAAGGGTAAGCGACAATGTAAGGCGACATTTGTTTGGATGATTTATCCTAAGCGCCTTCGATGATTGATTTGGTGACTAGGGAAAATAAAAATAAGCGCCATATAAAGTCACGGAAATGAGACCTAAATGTAATAAATGACATATATTTTATCCAAAGAAACTGCCCTAATATCCTAACCGCAAGTTTGGTAAACATAGATTCAAGTAAAATTTGATTAAGGTATTTTTTACAAAAAGTATTTACAGCCCAAACTACTTAACGTTCAAGTAAAGAAAAAAAATATTCAAAGCCAAAATTGCTTATCTCACAGTTTTGAAATATTATTTTTATCCAACCACCATAATACAAAATACACCAAAAATAACCGTCGTTTATGACGAAAAACTTGGTGTTAGAACCTCAATTCCTTTACCGCCTAAGCGACAAAAAGTTTGTCCTAGAGCCACGAAACTTAGACCATTAGACGCAGAAAAAAAAGACGATTCTAACCATATATATAAGTCGATTTCGCAAAAAATGTCGCTTACCCCCTTTTGGCCGGAAGGCATCGATATGTACATATAGAATTTTTTTTTGTAAATGCATACATATTATACATAGAAACACCCAGACCAAGACAAACATCCATATTCACGCACACAAATGTTTGACTTGAGCGGGAATCGAACTCGCGACCTTCGGCGTAGCAGCCGCTTACACTCCCGCTGCGCCAACCGGTCGTCTGTAAGCTCTGCTCATTTTAGTTTCAGATGACCGCATGAATGTTGTTCTAGCATATTTTACTATATTTTGTTCACAGGACTGCCTCCGTAGTCCAGAAGATAGCGTACGTGATTTTTGATCAGGTCTCGGGTTCGATTACAGGGTTAGGCAAAAGTGATTCTGAAGTTTTAATAATTAGCTGCACGGACTCTGGTAATGTGCCCGGTAAAGCAACAGACTCGCCTCCTATTATGTGGGACTTTAAATCCAATACATGGTGAAATGTTGGTGTAATACTCTTCTGCCTAAGACTGAGAGGACACAGGCGGAAGTATATTGTTTTTTTTTTTTGATAATTGATCGAATTTGGTGGAACTCCTTTGTATACTAATGCAAGGAAAGAGCAACCCACCACACACCCTCGGCGTGACAAAAACGAAATGTCAAAATTTTTCTATTGCAATGTAGTTGGGGCGGTCAATCCGAGGGTGCTGGACGGGTTTCTCTTTCCTTCCATTAGAAAAAAATGTTCTAGTAACTCGCAGCCCTACAGTGTCACCGTGACCTGACGCGACTTTGAACGCCGCCGAGTCACGGTACACCAAGCATCGCCCCCAGTCGAATCGATACTCAAATAATACCCGACACACGCTCCGTACTGTCTTTGTGTATTGTTCCAACTGCTTTTTAGAGGACGATCGTTTAAACGCAGACTTGTATTGAACGTCTAAGTTTAAGGTTCGCTGCGGACTGACTTCATAGATGTAACGTAATGTCCAGAACCTTCTGGATATTCGGCACCTTGCTGATGTCTTTACGAATTACACGATTATTTTCATTTCTGACCATTTAACATAATTATTGTTATATAAATTTGATAAATTCTCGTTTTGATAAGTGACATGTTAAGTGGAGGTGCCTCGTGAACACATAATTTTGCAGGATTTGGATATTTTTATGATTTGTTGAATGTAGTTTAACATTAATTATCCCTGATCATATCATTGTTTACTTGTCACCTTCACAAAATTATTTAACCTATTGGTTGCTGAGACATCTATACTACCGAGCTATAGTGTTTTATTATTGTAGTATTTGCATGTTTTGCTTTATTTTTTTTTCTTTAATTTATTTCCAATCAATAACGCCAAGTGTTTTGGCTGTGTCAGCAATCATGGTACCACATATTGTAAAATTAAGATTCTGTTTTTAAAAGAGTGGCATGAGTTTCTTCCAGACTCTCCTCATAGCTCTACCATCCCGAACCAGGTTGTAAAAAAAAAAGAATTGACATTCATAAGCGTTGCTTTTGTAACCTATATGTAATATTTTTTTATTTATATACTCACGCCTGTATCCCCGAAGGGGTAGGCATCATCAATTACATCCACATTTCGCCATGAATTTTTAGGTCCCACGTAATAGGGGGCGAGCCTATTGCCGTACCGGGCACATTACCAGACTCCGTGCTGCTACTGAGAATTTCCTAACGGGAAAACCCAATAACACTTTGCCCGACCCGGGAATCGAACCCAAGACCTCCCAATCCCACGCGCACATTTATGCCGCGAGACCAACGAGCCTATATGAATAAATGATTTTGAATTTGAATAAAATAAACAAAAATATCTTGTGCGTTTTGGTTGTGGATGCCCATTTTACATGAACGTAAACGGGAAATCTTTCACGTTCTTCCAGAAATACTTAGTTATGCCGTTTGCACGGCAGTCTGTTGGTATCTACACTCATTGACCCGATGGGTAAATTCTGGGACAAATCATTTTTTTAAAGAGCACTGAACTCATATCCCACAAAAAAAAAATCATGATTAAAACAAAGCCTCATTCAAAAACGCCATAAAAAGCCCATGGAATAAGTACCACAGTCTAAATATAACTGTGATGTCTTTCTTTCATGGGACATATTATAATGTTTTATGGTCATTTGTGCCTTCAATTTTATATGGTTTCATGTCTGGTTGGCCATATTCCTTTACGATATTCATAATGTCTCTATGGGTACTAGATAAAGTTATGTACAAAAATGTCTTTTGAATTTTGGATGCTGCTGTGTTACCAATTTGAGGTCGATATAACAAGAAAAGATATGAAATCTTACGCACAGACATGATTATATGTTTTCGAATGAGAAAGCAAAGATCATATTATTATCATATCATATTATATACTTCATATTATTGTAATCTCTGAATCTGAATTTTGATGTTAGTAGAGTTTTCTGGTTTCAGCTTGAATGGCTTGACCAGAGAAGTACTACCCTCTCACAAAATATCTCACGCTCTCTCGCTCTAACTCATACTAACCAGACGAGTCGCTATAGGGTTTGATGTCATGTTATCCATTTCTGCCCCAAGATACTATTTACTTCGTGTATTTTCCTTGGGACACCCGTGGCATAACATGGTGTATTGACACTTTATATTCTTAATCCATGAACGAACAGGAGTTAAAACTTATGCAACAAGATTTCACTAAAATCTGCCTGAATATTCTTCGTGAATGTGCTCAGAAAAGTGTTAAATCTACCGGACTTGGCTATAATACCTAACGGCCATGGGTGCACTTTTCTTATTTTGACTGAAAATCGATACTCCACATCAGATATCAAAGCCTTTTCCAACTAGACATTTTTACTAGCTTCAGATCTTTGAAACTTGGTTCCATGAACGCCTAAGCTATACTTAAACATGCTGTAGTCATATTCAATTTTTGAAAATTTTCAGTCCTTGTATCTATACTATAAATATAAAAAAGCTTTGTTTGTTTGTTTCGTTGAACGCGATAATCTCAGGAAACAGTCGTCAAATTTAAATAATTATTTTGGTAGACTGGTAGATAATGCCCATCGCATTAAGTCCGCCTAATACCTTGAGTATATGATGTTTTAAATAAATACATAAAATATATGTCGAGGAAGGCTATAGGCTATATAACATCACGCTATGAGCCACGGGAGCGGTGTAGTAGCCCTAAATAACGATGGTGTAACCGCGGGCTCATCTATTACATTATGCGATAATGGTAACATATCTCCGCGATGGCAAACTGATTGTCCTGCTTCACTCGGGCATAGTTTAGATATTCCATAGTTAATCGAGACTGGACGATTCTGACTTGGGTCAGAATATCTAATTCTGAATTATTTTTATTTTTGGTCAGAAACCAGAAATATTTAATGTTTTGTTTCAAGTTTGTGTGATAGTTTCTCTTTTATTAATAGTTTCTATTTTGCTGTTATATTTCTGTGTGAACACATATTGTCTACTTTATTATCCAGATTGTGTGTGAGTGTTTTGTGCAATAAATAAATCAGTATAATAATCTTTTGTATGAAGTTTGGCTGCAGTTTTAAGCATTTTAGTCAACGCGAGCTAGACATTTTAATCAAAACAAAACTGCACAATAAAATCAATCTTAATTATTTAGGTATCTTTTATGACAAAATATGAACCCAGACTGCACGGTTGGCGTAGTGGTTTGAGCAGCCGCCTCACCGCTTGACACTGTGCCGAAGTGTTGTGGGTTCGATCCCCACAAAACTTTGTGTGATTCATAAATTGTTGTTTCGAGCAGCATAAGGCAGCGATAGCCTAGTGGAGATACCAACAGACTGCCATGCAGAGGGTATCGGGTTCGAATCCACGGCGCGCACCAATGACTTTTCGGAGTTATGTGCGTATTGAATTGTTAATTATCGCTCGTCCCGTGCCTCGGAGAGCACGTTAAGCCGTCGGTCCCGGTTGTCATGAAGATCTTTGACAGTCGTTATAGGGCGTCAGTACCTTCTCAGTAAACTGACACTGGAATATCGCTATCCCTTTGGGTTGCGGAGGTCAGACAGGCAGTCTCTCTGTGGTAAAGCTAATATTCAGCCAAATCCGGTTAGACTAGAAAGCGGACCCCAGATTTAAACTGGTATAACGCTAGGAAAATGATGAATGATAAATTGTTGTTTCGAGTCTGGGTGTTCATTGTGTACGTTAGTTGTATGTTTGTAAAGTTCCCCTCGACACAGGATTTAGTCCTAATGCGGGAGTTGTTAAAAAAAAAGTCTAATGCTACACTTTTATAATCAATCGTCATTGGACAAAACAGAATATATTACCTACGTAAAATTTAAGCTCAGTCTGAAACGAAATACACACATATACTAATATGTATGCCCATATATAGACAAACACATGCACATATCTAAAAACCGTAACGAATGCACGAAATCACAGTAAAACCTTAAACGTAATAAAACCGTAATACCGTATTTAAACCGATTGAAAATGATTCCAAAACTCGTTCCGTCTTTACTGACTGATACGATTTTTACGTTTCGTTACGATTCAATTCGATCCAGTTAAGTTGGGAGGTTTTTATTCCAAAGTGTATTATTCCGTTTTTCCGTTCGTAGTACATCTCTCGACGATGTTTTTGAATATATTGTTTGGTTTATTTTGCGTGGTATTGAATTCTCTGAAGATCCGATCGACTAACGGTGGGACGCCAGTGTAGGATTATTAAACCGAAGCTTGTATTATTTCTTTTGTATGTTTCTTTACTAGCAAAGCTGTTTATGTTTAGTCCTTTTAATATGTTGATTTTACAATAGTAGCAAATAAAAGTATGCGATACAATGTGCTGGTATTGGAATACAAGTATGGCTGGCGCGGTTTAAAGACAAAAATATGTATTTTGTATTTTGTTGCCCGTAGGGGTTGGCAGAGGTGTAAATATTACACCCAAATTTCGCCATCAATTTTTAGGTCCCACTTAATAAGGGACGAGCCTATTGCCGTTACCGGGCATATCAGCAGACTCCATGCTGCTACTGAGAATTCGGAAAAACCCAGTTACACTTTTGCGCGACCCGGGAATTGAACCCGGGACCTCCGATCAGCAGTCGCATGCGCTATCCACCGGACCACGCAGACAGTCAAGATAAAAAAAGAAGTAAAGAGATCAGAGCTGCTAAGGGTACCAACTGTTCAAGTCAAACGGCAGCCCATGTGCTAGTTGATAGTACTAACTATATTACTGCAGTTTCCTCGAAATGTGTTCAGCAGTTTTTGACGTGAAAGTGTCCCAGACTTTTTTGTTTATAACAGTAGTTGGTAGCTGGGCCAGCAGTGGGACTAATTTATATACATAGCTGATGACAAGTCTATCTGTTTTAAACAATAATTATAGACATCATGTTTAAACGTGTCCAAAAAGACACGTTTGGCTGTGTATAGAGGGGTGTTAGTACCTACACTTATGTATGGTAGTGAAAGTTGGGTATGGTAGAATAGACATGAAAGTAGAATAATGCTGTAGAAATGAGAGCACTGAAAAGTATGTGTGGAGTGTCTTTGAACGACAGAATACTGTGTGATAAGAGTGTGTTGTGGGGTAAAAGAAGATGTAGTGACAACTATTGAGAAAGGTATTCTAAGATGGTTTGGACACATGGAGAGGATGGATGACGAAAGACTGACCAAGAAGTTATATAAGTCAAGTGTGAAAGGGACAGGAGGAAGGAGAAAATCTAGACGGACGTTCTCTGACTAGATTGGAGACATCCTGAAAAAAGAACATGTTGGAAGTACCTTTAACCGAAGAGCATGCATGAGAAATTTGATGGGAGTGAAGGAAGCAAGAGAGATATGTCAGGATCGTTGCAAATGTCGTTCCGTAGTCTCTGCCTACCCCTCCGGGAAACAGGCCTGAGTCTATGTATGCATGTATGTTTAAAGAAGTAACAACACAAACACACAACACGTTAAAAGACAAAAATGCTGAGGCACGTTTGTAGCGATGCAGTGCAATGTTGTCGCGGTTTGCAATATGTTGTTTATTAGTTGGTTGCTTTGTGTTGGTCAAACCTGCAAGCTCAATTACGACCACTTCCTGTCATCCTATGCTATTGAAATTTTCCCTCAGTGCAGAAATAAAAAATAGATTTTTATTACTATAGTTTTGATTGTTTTTGATTAAGAATAGAATGTGTTACTATCTCATTTCATTCTATCGGTGGTTCTAAGAGGCGACTAAGGAAAATACAAAACTGATATAATAAATTTGAGAAAAGACGAAAAACTTGACATCGCACTCTTTATGATCCCATAAGGCTAGCATAGTGTAATCCTGTAGACACACGGTGGCTATTGTGACTTTTTTTATTTTTTATTCTACCACATACACACATCAACATCTAGTCCCAAACTAAGCAGAGCTTGTACTATGGGTACTAGATAATGGATAAACATACATATATACTTTTTTTGTAAATACATACATATTATACATAGACACACCCAGACCAAGACAACTATGTTCATGCACAAAAATGTTTGACTTGAGCGGGAATTGAACCCGCAACCTTTGGCGTAGCAGTCGCTTACACTCCCGCTGCGCCAACCGGTCATCGAGAATTACGAGAGGCCTACGTCCAGTATTGACGTGCGAAAGGTTGCATGATGATAATGATATACGAATTTCAATAGCAGAATTACATACATACATACATAGACTCAAGCCTGTTTCCCGGAGGGGTAGGCTGAGACTATGGAACGCCATTTGCAGCGATCCTGACATATCTCTCTTGCTTCATTCACTCTCATCAAATTTCTCATGCACGTTCTTCGGTTAAAGGTACTTCTAACCTGTCCTTTTTTTAGGATGTCTCCAATCTGGTCAGAGAACGTCCATATAGGTCTTCTTCTTCCTCCTGTCTCATTAACACTTGACTTATATAACTTGTTGGTCAGTCTTTCGTGATCCGTCCTCTCCATGTGTCCAAACCATCTTAGCTTAACTTTCTTAATGGTTGTCACTACATCTTCTTTTACCCCACAACACTCTCTTATCACACAATTTTTACTCTGTCGTTCAAAGAAACCACATCCACACATACTTCTCATTGCTCTCATTTATATACCCAACCTGCCATACCCAACTTTCACTACAATACATAAGTGAAGGTACTAACACCCCTCTATGCACAGCCAAACGTGCCATTTTGGACACGTTTTGATTGTTCATAAAAGCCTTCAGAGCTCCATTCACCCTATTACCTGCATTAACTCTTCTTTCAATATTTTCTTCATACTTAGCAGAATTATTTAAAAATAAAAGTGAAATACCTTGTATTTGCCGCTACAATTCGACACGACACGAATGAGTCATCTAGTGACTACGTCTGGTGAAAAGTAAGCGTAATTCAAACTCGTAACATACTTATAAGTATGTATACAGTCCACATACACACAAAAAATCGCAGTAGTTTGAAAGTTGACTTGAATAACTAATGAGAGTAAAAATTCAACATTTTCCACACCACAGTGTTTTAGATTCTTGTCAGTTGCCGTAAAAACACATAGTATTCAAGAGCCGAGCTCTCTACAAAAGTTATTCATACTTTGTTTTACAAATAATGAATTTTAAGCAGATAGAGCTCAACCTAGAGTTGGTTAGAAAATCTTAGTTATGTAGAAGAACATTTTATCAAAAACATGTAGCAAGATTTGTCCAAAAAGTGACGCATGGTTGAAAATTATTTCATTTACGAATTATTAAATATTACATTAATTATTAATATATTGATACTACCGTTGTAATATTTACTTGAAACAATAATGAATAAGTACTTGGTTGCTTATTGGTAAAGGAAAACATCGTGAGGAAACCTGCATGTCTGAGAGTTCTCCATAATGTTCTTGATAGACATGTGAAGTCTGATAACCCGCAGTTGGTCAGCGAGGTGGTTATAGTGAGAAGAGGTCCGTGCCCAGCAGTGCGATTGTATAAAGGGCTGATGATGACCTGGTTAGAACCAAAATATAGATAGTAAAAAAAACTTCACCTGGATGGTAGATAAACATCCGTGCTCACCTGAATTTAATTTACGAGCATCGTGCATTTTACGGTAGATCAAAATTACAATATTCCATAACGCCAAATGACAGCATCCTCCACAAAAACGCCAACAATAAAACGGTAAGGCAGTTAAAATAATCAGCAAGAATCGAAATAAGGACAAAGTTCCACCGTCAGCGGACGGCGGCGGTGCAATTAGATTATTTCGTTAGCGTAATGAAACTGGATCTCTAGCGATTCCGCAAGAAATGCATCAAGAATTTTATCGTGGGGCTGCCTGAACGAAGATTGAGATCGCTAGAAGTGGCTTCAACATTTTAATATAGAAAATATCTTTGTTGAACTTCTCAGTTTTTTGACCGCACGTATGATGTAGCAGATTAAACGGTAGCCTTGTAATTTCTTGTGTTTTGAGTTGCACAGCCTTTTGTGACATCAATTGATTTTTATTTTATAAAGTTACAGTTAAGAAAGGATATTCCTTGTGCGGCAGCTGTCTGCCAATTAGAAAAAGTTAGGTACATAAAACATCCACCTGTGTTAGATTAAATAAATAAATGACTTTGAATATGTATTGCAATTGAAATGTTTAAAATTAAAATACTGCCTCCGTAGTTCAGTGGATAGCGTATGCGACTGCTGATCTGAGGTCCCGGGTTCAGTAGCAGCACAGAGTCTGGTGATGTGCCCGGTAGCGCGATAGGCTCGCCTCCCACTAAGTGGGACCTAAAAATTCATGGCGAAATGTGGGTGTAATAGTACACCTCAGCATACCCTTTCGGGGATACAGACGTGAATCTATATATATTTATATAAAATTAAAATGATTTTCATAACTGAAACATGCGTCTTTGAAACTTAAGTCAAATTTTTGAGCAGCAAACAGCTCTTGTAAACACGCCTTACGCAAGAACCATATTTAATTAAATGAAGCTCATTTCTGGATGGATGCGTGTACACGATTTGCCTGAAAACATTTAGCGTGCAGTACTCCACGCCTGACACGGCTGTTAACACGCTCTGAATTATCTGTAATTAATCGCTTCGTTTATAATTAGCTTGGCACAATACGATGTAGCATCCTTAATTTGCATTAATAGTTCGGCAAAGTTAAGCAACGTTTGCGGAGGTGTCCACTTGGATGGCTGATCGCTTGGAGTGACATCTTTATCAGAGCGCTACCTTGTTTCGGAGAGCACATAAAGCTTTGTATTCCGGTACTTGCTTCAGGACAAAAATTGAAAAAGCTTAAGATAAGTGATGGAGTCCATCGTGAGGCCTATAAACTTCGATATCAGAGTTTCCTACACACTCATACGAGAAAAATAAGAGAATACTATTACCTGAGAAAATATGAATCTAGAAGAAGTATAATTTTATAGTACAAGTGTCTTCTACTGAGCTTACTCAGTAGAAGACACTTGTACTATAAAATTATATCACTGTAGCTAAGGCTATATAAATTATAGCCTTAGCTACAGTGATTAGCATGAGTGTAGATACAGCTAATATCGTGAGACAATGATCGGATCTGAAACTAAGCGGAAATCGTGCTATGCCAAATTAACAACAGAGACACATACAGTTTAGGTAAAAAGACAATCAGAATAAATAAATTCATAAATGAGTTAACTATGAAAATAACATAATTAAACGAAGTTATATCAGTATTGATATTATGCATATTCAAGAAAGATCAATGATGGGCTCTGCAGAGTGCCGAATGGCTTTAACGACTTTAAAAAGAACCATAGCACGTCATTATTACAAGCGCTTACGCGGCCAAGCTCAATAAGATGACTATAAAAAATACACTGAAGATACCAAAAGCCTACTAAATACAGCAACCTAGCTCAAGACTTACAATGATCCATCATCATCAGCCGTAAACAGTCCACTGCTGGACTAGGCCTCTCCTTTGAAAGGAGGAATTGGCCTGCTATACCACGCTGGCCAAACGGGTTGGTATAGGGTTTGTATCAAGTTTTCCTCCTTTTACAGTGCTGTTCTATGCATAACATGCTCCCTCTGTCGGCTCTTACGACACCCATGGGATGATATGGGGTGGGGACAATCCGTATTCTTAATCCGTCACCACACGGACCTACAATGATCCATAAAAGTAAGGAATAAATTTTGTCTGATTATTTAACATTTTTGTAAATATTCCTGATCCCCTAAAAATAACACATTCAATAAAAGTGCCATCGGATCAAGAATTAATATTGGAGGAACTAGAATTATTAGAATAACACAGACCCAGATAATTCATAGATTTATTTTGTTTCCAAGCCATCTATTGGACAAATGAGATCAATATTTGTACAAAGAACCGCGGGGCGCTTAAATAAATAGCACTAATAGATATGTCTTTTGGAATTTGTTTGGCTTATTTCTAGATTTAGGTTATGCAAATAAAATATTATTAGGAACGAAGTCAATCCCGTGGGAAATGAAGTTGATTCACGACAAAATGTAATGAGAATGTTTGTAATATAACATAAAGGCAAACACATTTTTTTGAAAAATGAGCTATTTCCGGGGTATCTTATTTTTGTCCAGTAACTTACGTTACATTTAAATGCTGTTTTTTTTAGGTTAAACCTGGCATATTTTAACTCTAGAGATACTCTAGCAGTTATCGAAATATCTTGATCAGGTTGATTAAAGGTAACTGTCAATCATGTATGATTGACAGTTCCCTTTAATAATCAATACAACAGCTGTATCCGCACGTTATATATATTTTTATGTCTTGCCAACAAATTGCCACCGATGATACAATAAAATTGTTAATTTAGAATATCGAAGTACTCACCCCAATGCATCAAATTTTTTTTTATGCCTGATGTTAAGCAATTACCGCCACCCATCGACATAAGCAACACCACAGGAGTCACAAGTGCGTTGCCGCCCTTTGGGGTTGGGAAAAGGGATAGGATGAGGAGTGGGATGAAGCAGAAGGAATAGGAGATAGGGCCTCCGGCACTCTCACTCGCCGAACGAAACAGTTTAGGTAGGTGTTACTTTACCTCGATTTTCTGTGAGAGGGTAGTCCTTCCCCGGTCGAGCCGGCCCATTCATGCTGAAAACAGAAAGGCTCTACTACCTTATAAAAATTATTCCATCTAAATCGAAAAATCGAATACAGCGGTAAAATAAAACCTAAATGACACGCACATGTCCAAAAATATTTAAATAAAGATTTCGGATCACCAGTAACTTGTTATAGAACATACTCAAATAAACTGATGTCGCCCGCATCGTGAAGGCAAACACAGATCTACTGCCTACAAATCTATTTTCGACACCCGCTATATCATCCTATGTAACGTACACCATTTTTCCACACAATATATATAGTAAACACGTCTGATAGTAAGAGTTTTCGTAAACATTGTGCCTACTTCAAAGTTGGAAAACAAACATATGCCTTACTTGTTAGTTCCTGTATCCATCGCCAGTTTTCAATATTCGATTTTCCCTTAGGTTTTGCTACTTGACACGTGTATTTGACTTAAGCTCTATCTTATCTTATACTAATATATAAAGCTGAAGAGTTTGTTTGTTTGTTTGGTTGAACGCATTTAAATTAAAATAAATATAATATAAAAACGAGAGGAATTGCGTGTGTATGTCACTGAACTCCTCCTAAACGACTGGACCGATCTTGATGAAATTTTTTGTGTGTGTTCAAGGGGACTTGTGAATGGTTTAGATTTACAAAATAATTGCGAATATAAAAAAAAGGTGGTACGAAGTTCGCCGGGTCAGCTAGTATCCTATAAAAATACTTACAATTATTGAGTCTACTAGTACGTATTAAGTCCTGTTACATAATAGTCTGTCCGATGGTGAAAATATGCTCTCAGAATTCAGTCCACTCGTTAGAGGAGTCCCACAGGGATCAATCCTGGGACCTCTGCTCTTTATTCTTTACTGTGCTGACATAACCAAGTGTATAAATAATTCGCAGTATCACATCTACGCTGATGACATCCAAGTTTATGTGTCATTTAAGCCTAACGAGTATGCGATGGCTATAGAGGGTTTAAATCAGGACCTCGATAAAATTGTAGAATGGGCTGAAAATAACTCTTTGGTACTGAATCCCAAAAAAACAAAATATATGGTGTTCGGTACACAGAACCAACTTCAATCACTACCTGTCCTTAATATTACGCTCATGGGGGAGGTAGTTGAGAGGGTGAGTGAAGCTCGTAACCTAGGTCTGAATATTGACTCGAATCTAAGATACGAGAAACATGTCGCGGAAGTAGTGCGTAACTGCTTTTACAGGTTACGAATTCTATACAAAATGAGACCGTATTTATCAGAAGATTTGCGAGTACGTTTGGTTGAATCGCTAGTTCTGTCCAAGTTAAACTACGCGGGCACTGTATATGGACCACGCCTGCTAGCACGCACGGATCGGTTGATCCAGAGAGTCCAGAACGCCACTGCCCGTTTTTGTTTCACTATAGGACGTAGAAGCCATGTTACACCTTTTTTTAATGATAGATTAATCCTTAAAATGAAATCACGGCGTAAGCTTCACTTGGCATCCCTCATGTTTGGCGTCATTCATTGTCAGCAGCCTGTATACTTATATAGCAAACTCAGTTGGGTAACTAACAGACGCGACTGTGCTAGCAGACAGTGTTCGCAACAACTGTCTATATTGCCTCACAAAACAGCTGCATTTAGAGGTAGCTTCCGTTATGCGGCCTCCAAAATTTGGAATAACCTACCCCCGCCTATAAGATCTCTAAGAACAATTGGTACTTTTAAAATTCATTTGCGTAGGTATCTTACTGACGCGCAACGGAAGCTAAATATGGTTAATTTGAACACGTCATTTATATGATACTGAGGAATGCTATGCTAGAAGTGGAGCTGCGCGTGGATGCAGGTACGTGTGTGTGTGTGTATGTGTGTGTGTGTGTGTATGTGTATGTGGCGAATGTGGGAATGTCAAATATATCTATATCACTGTTATGTAGTATATATGAATAGAAAAACAAAATAACTATTACAAATTTAGCTGATGTAGGTGGCTGTTTCTTGGGCGGGAGTGGCGTTTCTGGCTGTGGCTTTTCACTTCACTTAGAAGGCTGGTTGACTTCCCGACTGCAAAGCGGGCGGGTGACCTGAAATTATTAAATACCTATTCTTATTTTAAAATGAATTTATTCAATTGTATTTTTTCTTATGAGGGCTTTGTAACTGACACGACACTTTATTTCTCACTGTTCTTATGTTATAGTTTGGTACTTAGCTATTGTTAATTATTTATGTACACTTACCTATGGAGTGTGGCCATCGGGCTCCGCTGTCAACTGTTGGTAAACAATTAGTTCCTCGACGATCCAAAGTGTTATTAGTGTTAAACAACGAGATGTAACGACTTTGATGATTTTTATTTTAAAAAGTAAATGTGCTACACTATTAATAGTACGGCTGATAAAGCTATTTAATTTTATAATTTAATGTTTTCGTTATTGTACTACGATCTTGTAAATTTGCAGCGCAGCGCGCGTATGCGCGACGCGTGCGGTGAGCGGTCTGTCGGTCGCAAGGGTCGGTTGTCTCTTTCTTCCCCCAGTTGAAGCGACGTCGACCCTGCCTCATGGCCCCCGCGCCCGCACCGTTAATGCGTGATGTTATTATTTTAAGACTTAGGCATGTTAAGTTTTTGATAATGTATCTATAATTATGTATCATCTTCATCGTATTTGGCCACTGCTTTGCGCCTTCGTGAGTTCAATATTAGGGTCCCGTAGAAAATCAGTGCCAGCATGTCTAGTATCATGCTGAACGGGATCCTATTGCCATCACGACCTAACCCTGATATGTTTATCGTGAATATGACATCGATGTTCTGTTCTTTTTTTTTGTATTTTTGTGTTTCTATATGCCTATAACTATGTTTGTTTGGTTGTGAAAGCAATAAACAATTTTTCATTTCATTTCATTTCATTTCATTTCATTTCATAATTATCAGTATAGGTACCCCATACACTTCGTTCCGCACTACATAATACGGACGTATCATAATATGGTTTATTTTCCATTTGAAACATTAGTATGGCCAACATAATTAATTTAATATTTACCTGCCTCCAGTTTAAACAAAAATGCGATAATTAATTTGACTATATGAACACCGAGCTTTGATTTCATTAATAAGTTCACCGAGAGGTATTTTAATTATGTCGAGTGACGTGTGATGTGTTTCTATTTGTTATCCAATAGTGCCATTGTGGTGTAGTGGAATTAAGTTTATGACAATTTACACTTACTATTATTAGGTGTCAGTTCAACTAGTTTAATATACGAGTGGATGTTCTGTCAATTGTCAATAGTGGAAGGAGGTGCCAAAATATGTATGATTTTGTGGTCATGTGTATTAAAAAACATCTTATCATTAAAATTCATTATCATGAGCAGAGTATAACACAGTTCTATACTGGCCGCCGCACCGTGGACCGATGATCCTGTTGGGATAGTAGTAACCGTTTGATACCTATGTTTCTATGGCCTATATCCAGCTGAGAACTTCACTGATTAATTGTTCTGAGATGAGTATAACGTAACTTCGGTTCGAGTATCCGATACTGCCCCATTTCACGTGATTGATACAATAGCCACAATAAGCATAATACTAAAATGATATTAATGTCATCATGACATAAGTTAGCCTTTCTCCTATCTTCCTTCCTTCTTTCAACTTGAATGGTGAGATTTGAAGCAGCATATGACGACTCATATGCTGCTTCCAATCTCACCCAAGTTGAAAGAGACAAAGATTGACGAAGAAAATTAAATAAAGATGGGTATGCAGCAGTTGAGCCTAGCCTTACTCATCATCATCACACAGTTTTTATCAGTATATCGTTTTGGTTGTAGATGGATTGGTAGATTTTGGCCTATATTACCCCGCCAACCTTAACGGATTGGTAAAAGTTTTGATGTCAAGTTTTTCGGCTCTGCCAAAGATGCTATTTGCTTCGTATATATTCCTTAGTCACCTCTTACAAAACCTACGGAATGAAATGAGTTAGTGAAACTTTGTATCACCTCTCTGAGGAGTAGGCGTGAATTTATGCATGTACGTATTCCGATAGACAACTAAGGAAACTTGTGTGACAGACGAAAGCTCAAACTAAAATATTAATTCGAAACGTGTGACCTATTTCCACGTAGTTCCAATGGGAGTGTGACACACACGCAATTTCTCTCCTTGTTATATTATGTATAATAACTTCATTGTATTCCTGAAGAATAATCTGCCTAAAGGCTAGATGGCCTTAAATACAAAAGTCATATATAAGGGGTAAGACACAGGCGACTTTGAGCGACTGCTGACTTGGTTGCTTAAGATTAATACATACATGCCATTAGGCGACAATTCGTTTAGTCATATTTGGCTGGAAGCAGTTGTCATATGATTTCATAGACTGCCCAGAAGACTCCAACTTGCCCTTATAAGTTTGTTCTTGAGACAAAACTAGAAGTGACGGCTTTATGTACCCTGCGAAGCATAGTAACGCTCTGATGTAAATACTTCGAAACGCGGTCACCCATTCAAGTTAGTTAGTTAGTTGGACAGGTGTTTTCCGCACTTAGCCACTGAATTGGGCCGTTGTGCGTGAGCAGTGACACGGTTGTCGCCTGCTACTCATACCATGCAAGCTCCTTCCAGAAGGCCTTGAGTTGACCAATGTTGCGTATGGCTTCGCTCATGGTTCTGGGATTGTTCAGGAACCTCGTCCGTTGGTCGCTCACGCTGGTACAATGTAGGATCACATGAGCGGGTGTTTCTTCGGTCTCCATGCAGCCCCTACATAGTGGGCTGTCCGTGACGCCGATATTGTAGAGATGCTTGTTTAGTGGACAGTGGCCGGTTATTATGCCAGTCAGATGCTGGAGTGTTTTCCTGTTGGAGTTCAACAGTTTTTGCGAGAGTCGTTTGTCTAATTGGGGAAAGGCATCTTTAGATTACCTACACTCTTTTAACTCTGCCCACTCTTTTTCATGTTATTGTAGGGTTCTCTCGCGTTATCACGTTTTTAGTTGGTTGAAAGGTATCGGAACAATTGGTTCGGGTCCCAGAGTTGTTGTGTCCGATTCTGTCCTTGCCAGTTGGTCTGCTGCGTCATTGCCCCTGAATTCACTGTGTCCTCGTATCCAATGGAGCGTGACCCGATTCCTCGCTGCAGTTTTCTGCAGCTCTTGGTGGCACTCCATAATTAGGCCGCTGTTAAAGCAGTTGCCGTCGAGAGCTTGTAGTACTGAGGCACTGTCTGTGATGATGTGTATTGACAGGTTACTCACGTTTCTGGCCGCGATCGCCGTCGCCGCCCTTATAATCCCAACGCATTCAACTTGGAAGATGGTGTTGAGTTTACCAAGCGATGTTGAGAGATTGATGTTCAAGTCATGGGAGAATACTCCGGCACCTGTCCCATACTTTGTTTTTAAGCCGTCTGTGTATACTCTAACTTCGTGTATACCGGAGCTATCCTTGTGCTCTTCTTGCAGTTGTATGCGGTATTTTTTGTCAAAGAGTTAGTTAATGGCCTTTTCAGGCGTGCATGGGTTATTCGGTCGTCTCTTCTCCAAAGCCCGAACTTATCGAGCCGGATCGCGGCGGCACCTGCTTCCTGCTGGATGATGAGGTGCAGTGGTCAAAAGTCGAGAAGCACCTCCAATGCCGCCGTTGGAGTTGTTTTCGTGCAGCCTGTTGTGGCCAGACAGGCGAGGCGTTGTATGCTCTGCAGCTTGCTCTTGACTGTGCTTAGTTAAGTGCGTGGCCACCACACTACTGCACCAAATGTGAGCATGGGGCGTATTATGGCAGTGTATATCCAGAGGGTGATGAATGGTTGGAGACCCCATTTCTTGCCTATTATTATCCTGCACAGCCAGAAGATTGTACATGCTTTTGTGGTTTTAGTGATGTGTTTATTCCAGTTGAGCTTGTGGTCGAGTGTTACGCCCAGGTACTTGACTTCACTCGATAGGTTGAGCTCCGTGCCAAAAAGTTTTGGTTTTCTGGTCATACGGGTGTTCCTTTTGTTGGTGAAAAGTACTAGCTCCGTTTTATTTGGGTTGACCGTCAGTTCGTGGTGGTTGCACCATTGTTTCATGATCCTGATGGCTGCTTGCATCCGATAATGGATCATGTCTTCCGAGTTTCCTTTGATTAGGATGGTTATATCATCTTAGCGTAGCGTAGCCGACCGTGTAGTATCATTTGTCATTCAGGCTTCTCAACAGATCGTCCACAACTATGTTCCAAAGCAGGGGTGATAGGACACCTCCCTGTAGGCAGCCTTTTGCTACTATCGCACTTGTGGTGGTGTTAACCGTGAATTGAAGAGCCCTTTGTTTCAGGAGTTGATCAATCCAGCCACTGACGGTTTGTTCAACTCCGAACTTGTCAAGGGCTCGGCTCGACCCATCCAAGTGGTCACCTCAGTTACGTTGTTTGACTTTGCTCATGTATCTGAAAAGGTAAATAAATCCACGGGTACTAACCGATATAGAACGGTGAATAACTTCGCAAAATCCCTTGTTTTATGGTGCTGATTCATTTGAGCAAACGAGAGTGTTTGAGCTAGCATTCTTACGAACGTTCTGGAGAGCATTCTAGCGAATTGACGTAAGTATATTTGCTTTGACGTTTTTGCTGATAAGAGTGTTCGCTAGAAAGATCGTGAAAATGTACATAGCTATGTTTGGCTCTGTTCGTTGTTCAGTTCAACAAAACCAGAAACGTCGAAAGTTCGCTGTTCTGTTACAAGTGAATGCTCAGGTGTATCAGTACCATTATACGCTTAAAGTATCCTTTGTGCACTCTCCCTTAGCTTATTCATCCGCAAGTGTTAACAGCGAGTATTTAATATAACTGGTTGAAACGCAACGGTGTGATTAAAGTAGGAGCAACCGCGTCCCCGAATGTAATTATAAGTTACAAACTACTGATGATGTGTTTTAATAAATGACGCGTATTTACAGCTTGTTGCCAAATCTCTGCGGAATGAACACTGGTTTCAAGCGACATTGTTCGAGCATTTTGTTTATTCTTTTAGTGTTGAAATGAAAATGAAGTAACATTTTATTTCATAATATTTTTTTTTCGGCAGCGATAGCCGAGTGGAGAGACCGACAGACTGCTACGCAGAGGGTCTCGGGTTCGAATCCATGGCACGCGCAATAATACTATTACAGTAGTAGTAATACTAGTTTGTAGTATTCTACAGTAGTAATACAATACTGAATATAGTAACCCTTAAGTGTAAATATTTATCATACATATACATACATATCGTCACGCCTTTAATCCCCGAAGGGGTAGGCAGAGGTGTATTTCTACACCCACTTTTTTATCATCATCAATATAAATAATATAATAGTTATAATATAATAGATGGCAGCGATAGCCTTGTACAGAGACCGACAGGGACAGAGTGCTATGACTTTCCGAAGTTAAGTGCGAATTAAATTGTTAATTATCGCTTGCTAAACGGTGAAGGCAAACATCGCGAGGAAACATGCATGTCTGAGAGTTCTACATAACGTTCTCGAAAGACATGGGAAGTCTGCGAACCCACACTTGGCCAGCGTGGTGGACTATGGTCTTACCCTTCTCATAGTGAGAAGAGGCCCGTGCCCAGCAGTGGGACAATATAAAGGGCTGATGATGATGATCATATTTTTTTCAGCCAAATGACGTTCACTGCTGAACAAAGGCCTACCGCAAGGTTCTTCACACAGAGTGGCAATGGGCTGGGCACATACCTCTAAGAACCGGTGGCCGTTGGGGCAGGAGGGTTTTCGAGTTGCGACCACGAACCAGACAATGCAGTAGGAGTAGGCCTCCCGCAAGGTGGACTGATAATCTACCTAAGATCGCGGGAAGTGGTAACATGCGGGCGACTCAAGATCGTAATGGCAGCTTATTTACTGTGTGAGAAGGGACTTTACAACCATTCAGTCAACGGACACAAAAAAGGTACTCCCAGACTCGGAAAATAAAAATGTGAGTCACACAAAAAAATTTCGGAATACTCAGTAGCAGCCCGGGGTCTGGTGATGTGTCCGGTAACGGCAATAGACTCGCCCCCTATCACGTGGGACCTAAAAATTCATGGCGTGGGTGTAATATTTACACCTCTGCCTACCCCTTTGGGGATACACGCGTGAGTCTATAAAACATACAAACATAGACTCACGCCTGTATCCCCGAAGGGGTAGACAGAGGCATATTAAACGCCCACTTTTCGCCAGTGTTTTGATCCCACGTAATAGGTGGCGAGCCTATTGCCGCTTATCGGGATATTTTGTTTGCCAGAGCCTCGTCCGTTGATCGGCAGGTGCACCACTTGCAGGTGAGGTTGGCTTATATGGACCCTAAGTTCTTGGTGGGAATCCCATGTACCCTTCTTCTGTCTATAAAAAAATAAAAATAAAACTAAGTTATGCCGTGCGGCGATCTAACCCACGACGTTAGGCGTCTTTCGGCTGGGATGATGAAGAGCTTTTAATCATCGTTACTCGTAGCAGTACAAGAAAGCGGTGCGTTGGCAACAGGGAATCCCACCTTAAATGTCATTTTGGTTATTTAAATTTCAATGTGCTAAATATTAAACTGCAGCTAATAAAAATATATTTTCTATTAATTCAACTCGTGGTAATATTTCAGGCCATAGTTGCGCGTTAACACTGCTTCGCTACATCATTTTTATCTTTTTTTCGGCGGTAGGTGTTGCGTAGAGACGGAAAACTTGACATCAAACCCTATACAACTGCCTCGTTGGTCTCGCGGCATAAATGTGCGCGTGGGATCAGGAGGTCCCGGGTTCGATTCCTGGGTCGGGCAGTGTTATTGGGTTTTTCTGTCACGAAATTCTCAGTAGCAGCACGGAGTCTGGAAATGTGCCCGGTACGGCAATAGGCTCGCCCCTTATTACGTGGGACTAAAGTATATCTGGCGAAAAGTGGGTGTAGAAATACACCTCTGCCTACCCCTTCGGGGATAAAAGGCGTGACGATATGTATGTATGTGTGTAAAAATAGTTAACACATAGCTTGAATTATAAAATTAATTGTTTTAAAACATATTTAAACATTTATACTATCATAACAAGTTTTTTAAAGCATAAATAGTCTGCACTAACGTTGGTACAAGATACACATACCTACTTGTATGTAACTGTAATTCTGCAAGTCACGCCACCTACCAGCGCGACACACTCACTTGAAGTTTTACACCTCACAAGCACAAAACTACCGGAATGTCTCAGTTGGCTGATATTAAGATGGCACAAGACAACCTTGAGGAGACCTTTTCCAAAAAGATGGCGGAGCTGGAGGCACAGCTGCAGGGAGGCCCCTTCCAAGGACACTGTGGCGAAAATTGCTGAAGAGTTTCGCACATATAGAGAGCTGATGTTTGCAATGTAAATGAATGCGCTCATAACATTGATGCCATGGAGACAAGGCACAGGCGCAAAGCTCTCCTTTTTCTCGGCATTCCTGAGGCTGAGAAGGAAGACTGCAGGACATCTGAGATCAAGATTGTTCAGAAGATGGAGCTGCCGAACATAGTCATGGACTCTATACATTCATGTCACAGGATTGGATTGTCCAATGACGGTCACCACCGGCCAATCTTGGCCTGGTTCGCAGGAGTGGACCAAAGATCTTCAGTTTGGAGGACTAAGGTGAAATTGAAGGGCACATCCGTCTCAGTGAAGGAATTCCTGACAAAATCTAGACAGGCCATTTTCGCCAAAGCTCGACAACACTTTGGTATGCGGGCTTGCTAGATGCAGGACGGCGTGATTATAGTGAAGGCGCCCGATGGAGTTCGTCACAAAGTGTTCCAAGTAGATAAACTAAACTCTTTGACCCAGAAGCACGCTAAATCTGCAAGTGGCTCCTCATCTCTGGGCAAGAATGACGCCGTGACTGCCGGTTCCTCTAGCACAATCAACAAGTCACGTAAATAGTGATACGTATTGGTCTGCCGACGAAACAGCCGCTTCTTCCGACAATGACAGTTTCTCTTCTGCTGATGGTGCCTTGAATGATTGTTTAAGTCTTCTTTTTTTGTTGTAATACTCAAACTCAAACTCAAATATGTTTATTTCCATTAAAATGTTTAAATTTTTTGGACACGTCAGAAAGTCATACAAATAAAAAATAATAAAAAAGTAACTTTAAATGCATATTAACATAGTTGAACATTGAAAAAAATGCCTGTTCAGAAAGTAGAGCCTCGTGAGAAGAATCAGGTAAGAAACTCCGGGCCACTCTTTTGTACGTCTTGATTCTATACAATTTAAAAGCTTAGTAACTACATTGAATTTTTCATAGGTATATGAGCTGGTGTGTCTATAATGTTGTTGTCAATTAATAAGGCTTTTTTAATAATAATATAAAAGTACTAACTAGCATAATATAGACACAATAACTCACACTCACATGAAACTTAACACTAATCAAACATAAGTAGCCTGTGGGACCGAGCAAATTAATCCCAAGCATTTTTATCTTCAATATAATCTAGCACTGAATAGTACCCTTTTTTGACAAAGTTTACGTTTTATAATCTTTTTGAATTTATTATAACTTAAATTTTGAATATTGCTTGGCACTTTATTGTAAAAGCGCACACATTGGCCTTGAAAAGATTTTTTTATTTTCTCTAGCCGGGTAGCCGGCACTACTATAGGCGGCAACCGAGCAGACGGATCGCCTGATGGTAAGCAATTATCGCCGCCCATAGACACAAGCAACACCACAGGTGTCACAAGTGCGTTGCCGTCTTTTGGGGTTCGGAAAAGGGATATGATGAGGAGTGGGATGAGGGAGAAGGAATAGGGGATAGGGCCTCCGGCACTCTCACTCACCGAACGAAACAGTTTGGGTACTGTTACTTTACGTCGAGTTTCTGTGAGAGGGTAGTACTTCCCCGGTCGAGCCAGCCCATTCATGCTGAAATCAGCAAGGCTCTAATATCTGTAGCCTAGTCTTCCATATAATCAAGGCTAGCATACCACTTTTATCAAAGGAAAAAAAAAGAAAAGAAAAGAAATATTTATTTGGCCACAAAAGCCACAAAAATTAAATAACAAAACAAAGATAAAAGAACAAATAATAAAAAACATAAAATAATACATAATAAAACAAAGCTATGACTAAATTACTTATTATTTTAAATGGAAGATTGTAACTCCTGCCCACTGGCAACACCACGTTTCCCGGCTGACCAATTGAGAGCCGTCTGCTTCCATTGGTCGACAGAAGCGGCCAAACAATAACAAACATACAAACACAAAGTTGCAAATGATGTCAGTGATCTGAACCAATACCCGTCGGCCATACCCAGAAGGTGAGTAGGTGTTTGAATAGGCACTAGATCTGATCTAGAAGTAATAAAACATAAAAGTAATAGAAAATGATGCAAATTAAAATTGCCTGTACTTATAGATAAGTAAAATATATTGATAATTGTAATAAATTGATATAAAGATACGAGTAATAAAGTAATTCTATAATTATGTAGGTATATCAATTGAAAAAGTTATGTGTTGTTTGCTTTTTGTGCTTCTAGCAAATATTTCTTTAAATATGAGACAAAGCTATTTTTGGATTTCAGGCTGCGGATTGGTGGGGGAAGATCATTCCAGCAGTGTGTTGCAGCATATTTGAAGCTACCTCTGAAAGCAGCAGTCCTGTGCTTGGGCATAGATAGCGGATTACTGACTAGCCTAACCATATACTTCGACGGAGTATCTCTCCAGCATAGTGTGTCATACAAGTACCTAGGTGTTTTGGTTTGTATAACTCCAAAAAGTAAAGATGCCAGATGTAACCTTCTTCTGGCAGTCATGTTGAGAATGTTGTGTTCATTTAGGTATGGAGTGACATGGCTGCGCTTGGGTATATTTATCCAAAATCTTGCACAAGCATTTTGTATACGTTGTATTAGCCGAGCAGTTCGTGACAGCAGACATGGCCCATAGACAGCATCACAGTAGTTCAACCTGGACAATACCTAACTATCCACAAGCTGCTTCCTGACAGGTATACTGAGAAATTTTCTGATATTATAGAGTACGAGTATTCTAAGCCGGTAAAAACAGTTACTTGCAATCTTGCCTATGTGGGCCTCAAAACGCAGCTCAGGGTCCATAGTTAATCCCAGATTGCAGACACTATCCACTCTCTGAATTGCCTTGTTCATCACCAGTATTTCAGGATTAGCAGAGAGTATACGCTTGATTTGTTGCTTGCTACCTAGTACCATAAATTTTGATTTCTGGGGGTTTAGGGTAAGAGCATTTTGCTTTGATCCTGATCCTGATTTGGCTACGAGAGACACATATTTGACACTAGAGGATACCCGCGGCTACACCCGCGTTATTTAAGGCTACTGCTCTGCTCCCGTCGCTCATAGCGTGATGTTATATAGCCTATATATAGCCTTCCTAGATAAATGGACTATCTAACACTGAAAGAATTTTTCAAATCGGACCAGTAGTTCCTGAGATTAGCGCGTTTAACCAAACAAACAAACTCTTCAGCTTTATATATTAATATAAGATAATCGATAGAGAGCATATGTCCAATACATTTATATCTGGTAGCCAAAACCATGGATATATCAAAACTTGAGACCGGCGGTAATGCACTATTCAGTAAGATATATAATTCCACTACTATCCCGTATACAACGTTACGGGCTGTAACACCGGAGATAATGACCGTATCGTGTTGTACGCAGTACATTGTGCACAGTTCATTGGTGTGTGCACATAACAAATACATAATATTGTTTTCAATGTACGCGGAACAAACAGTTTTGTAATTTTGCGCCGATTGAATCGTTGTGTCGGTTGTGTGGAGATGTTGTTTATCTAGTCGTATGGAGCTAATGAATTGTTATTGTGCAATGTGCATGTTTTCATAGCTGTAAATTATTGAAAGGGTGGATAAAGGTGTATCATTTATTATATGACTGTGTCAAAACGTTTAATGTTTTATAGGCTCAATCGCTATGGTTTGCCGTTCGTAGGATAAGATCGGCTAAGTTAAGCAACGCTTGCACAGGTTACCACTTGGATGGGTGACCGCGTGTGGCATTTACATCAAATCTCTGAGTGCTACCGTGCTTCGGAGGACAATTAAAGCTGTCGGTCCTGGTTCTTACCTCTGGACAAGAAACGTTAGGCCATGTCGGAGACCTTGGGCTGGTCTGAAATCTCTGAAACCAGAGTTAGCTACACACTAAACACAAAATGAAGAAGAAGAATGTTTTATGGTTGATAGACGAATTTAAGTTTTCTATTCCACCTGAACTTCAAAATGACGTTACGGGTAGTAATGTTTGGAGCGTCATTAAACATTTTATATTACTCCAAATCATCATCATGTATATATGACTCTGAATATTAGTATTAAATAGAAGGCTCTGATGAGGATGATGCTAAGATGATACTCTTTTTGCCTGCTACTGATATTTTTTTAATGCTTCTTTGTAAGTACCGTAATTAAGTATAAACCTAAAGTAAGGAATAAAATAATTTAAAAAGGAAAAGCAACACTAAACTAAGGACTGACATAATAACCTTTGCAGAACATTCTCCTGAATGGTATTAGTAGTACTTACAACCAAGACCTAGCCTAGCCTTTGGAAAATACTCTTTAAAAAAAAAGTATACCATTCATCGAGTACGTTCAGTCAACGAAGGCACATCTAGCCCCGCTATGTAATATAATTTTATCACAGTAAGTACGTCGGTCAATTACTCAAGACGAAGGTTGCAAATTGAAATGAGGCGACGCAGCGCTTGTGAAGATACGCGTCTTATACAGCCTTGTGTGTTTGCTTGCCTTGTAGAATAGAATGAGGCATTATAGACCTTGGTTCCTTACGCGTTAGGGCTCTGGAAATTAATAATAGGTAAATAATATTTTTTGCTCGTGACTCTACAATGAATGTCGGCTCTCGCGACAGAAGGTAGTCTAAGTGCTGTTCTGATGTATAATCTATAGGTACTGCAAATTTACATCAAAATCAGTTGAGTAGCTTTTGCGTCAATGAGATCCCAAAAACTTTTGCGTGTATACAGGATGTAAGGAACGGTGTACCGAAAACCGATACCAGTGATTCAGTATATGATACTGAGGCCATTGGCGGTCGAATTTTCCGGAAAATTTTCATGCATTTCACGATTTTTCTTTAGCATTTTTTGCCATATAATGTAATAAAATAGTAACTATAGTCGACCCTACATCCAAATTCTAAAAATTAAACATGTACATGGCACGGCCGCAGCACAGTAAGCGCACCAGTAGATCGTAATCACTGCCGCGACCACCCGCCGCTAAAGGGCCGTAACAGCTGATAATGCGAGTTTGTGTGTTCCTATTTACATCGCAATTTTTTTGAAAATTGTCAAGCTCTTAGATTTTTCCGGAAAATTCGACCGTCAAGGGTCTCAATATGATGTACTGAATCACTGGTATCAGTTTTCGGTACACCGTCCCTTACACCCGGTACAGTCACACAGGTTTAAGAAAGTCAACTTAGTTTTATCATGTTAACGTGTATTATTTAAACATTCCAGAACATTACGTGCACTCCAATGTAACATGAAACAATATTTTAACACCGCAAAGTGAATCGGCTACGTTACACATTAGGCCAGCGGCACATGGGAATGCACTATATTTTCTTTTTTTATCTTTTGTTATATTCAACGATTAAGCTTAAGATAGATATATTATTTATTTTTAATAAAGGTGGGAATGGTGTAGCGACAAAATGATGCTACATTATTATGACGTTATTACGTTATTCGTCTCACTCACGAGTTAGTCGTCACGTACCTTTCATAAGGCAACGTTGCTATTGTCGCGTTATACAAAAGTATATTGTACTGTGTGAGGAACATTAGTAAATTGTGAAGTCGAATACCATCTTTGATTTACCACCCTGTAGTGAGAACAGACATCTCCACAATTCAATTAATGCCTTACGACCCGGTCACGGCCTACAGCAGCAGGCGGCAGCGGCGAGCGTTTTCGATGTACATGGCGCGTTTACTCTAACGCGATATCGGTCGCGGCGGAGTAAAAGCGCGCCATGCACATCGAAAACGCTTGGCGCTGCCACCCGCCGCTCTAGGTCGTGACCGGGCTGTTAAGCTTTGGTTTCCTAGGAAAGCGGTACCGTCATATAGCGGCCGTAATACAGCGGTGAATAACGTCACTAGAACGTTGTCTATGTAAACAAAATGGTGCGGTTTCCTAGAGAGCGGTAACTGACACCGTAACGTCAAAAAGCGGTGCCGCCATTTGCATGACGGCCGTCGTGTCGGTGTCAGATGGTTTTGTGAACGTTTCATGCTATTTTTAATACGTACCTATTTGTGTTTTTTTACCGGAACAACGTACAAAATATAATACAAAGTTGTATTCATTACTCAGTAAACGGTGACGTACAAAAATCTCAAATGCACCTGCAGTACCACGAGATTTGAATAAATCGTCTTCCGCCATACGACTATTTTCCTCTTCTGATGATAGTCAATCCTCTAAGTAAATTACTAAAGCTAAATCAAAGTCGTCGATTTTCTATCTTGGATACTTTTCGTTTGACGTTTGTTTTAAAAAATGACTGACGGTGTGTTAAAACGGCCGTGGAACTTTCCACATGTCGTCACCGTAAAGACGGCCGCCTTTTTGCGTCCGTAATATTACGGCTGCTATATGATGGCACCGCTTTCCTAGTAAACCAAAGCTTTAGCGATCCGCCTTACGTTAAGAAGAGGCCTGTGGCCAGGATTAGGACAGTTTATATACAAGGCTAACGATGACTACAATAGTATTAAATTGTGCACATGCATGCTAAACTCATTCTTATAACAAAGCATTACAATTCAATTCAGCTTGTGAATAATTACAGCGGACCACTTAGTCTTGGTAACGGAATTACTCCGCCAGGAACTGGTGAGATCTAATTTCAATCCGGCACTAGAGTTAGTGCGTATGATTTATATATCGTGGAGAGGTATCATGCTTGCTGCTAGGTCTCATAGCAATTAGACATACGTATTATATAATTCACTGTAAAAGTTCTCTTGGTGTACTTAATGTGTAATCAATCTTCTATTTTGCTGTGTTTTGTTTAATGGTTGTTTGAGATGAATAGGCAAACTTTTGGGATTTGTACACATATTATAACTGGCTTTTGCATATTTATAACGATAATTTAAAGATCAGTGGATTTCCAAACTAACTATTAACCCATATTTTACTATCTTAATAGTGGAGTTTCAAAAATCATTTTTAAGTGCTTACAGCATAAAACATGCAACACTCATATTTCTAACAAATAATTAAATAAATAAAAAACACGACTGCCCTGTTCACTTTTTCAAAAATATATATCCAGTGTTACTCGGGGGGATGTAAGGATTCTAATGATATCCCATACATAATAATCATTCCAGGCATTTAGAAGTTATAGTGGAATAAAGAAATTCACATACATACATACATGAATCCTAAAAACATTACACTCCTTTTTTTTGGTCAGTCGTGTAAAAATCGACTTAAATTTTAGTTTTCAAAGTGATAATACTAAACAGTAAATATATAGGCCTTGCCAAAAAATATTTTGTAAAAGCGTATAAATCACGGCATTCGCAAGTTACAAATGTTAAATATATTTTCATTTAAAACATGTTCGAGAGCTCCCTCATAAAATTCATTACATTTTGTTGGGAGGAGATCTTCGTGGCTTATTCGTACAATAGCAAAAATAACTTCTACTAAAACCACTGCATGTTGATTCAAAGTAATTCCATCTAAAATTGTCGGAATCATCACTCTCGTGAAGCGATCCGTAATTGGGTTTCCATTGATAACATTACTGTCGGGGATAGGCCCTTAACCTAATAACAATAGTTCTATCTGTAGATGTACGTACGTTCACATGCTTATTAGATCTACTACATAGTCGGATATGTTAAGAGTATTTGATATTAGTCTTGTGGATTCAAATTATTATTTTTTGTAGAACTAAGTGTACGTGATGATGTTATACAATGGCTTTGATTGATTGTATTAGATTTGTATAACCGGTCTGAGTGGTAATAGATTGAGATTAAAAAATTTTAGTACACTGGTTCATTCTGTAGGTGACGTAGAAGACAACTCAGGAAAATATATGAAGTAAATATATTTGCAAAAAGAGGGACAACTGGACATCAACCCAGTACACGCCCCTATGTGCGATGTGTGCGGCACACACAGGCGCCCGGGTAAGAAACAGTACTACGGGTGAAATGTCAGCGTTAATTATTAAAATTACTTTCGAAAATTTACGAAAAAAGGCGTTTCAGCGATTTCGCACAGGCGCTGGATTGGGTAGGCGCGGCACTGGTACCAGCCTGTCTGTCCAGCATGGTACAGTAGGCCAACTTCTCTTATTGACTCACAGTGCTACTGTTGAAGAAATTTGGAGAAGGTTAAGTCCAGCAGTGGACTGTAAAGGTTGTAGAGACGTATGTTCGCGTGGCAGTGTAGTGGTAGACGTAACTCTTTGATTGGATGACTCGTAAGTGTAGGGCATCCAAACAAGAACATTTTGTGTGATTTAGTCTTGACGAGCGGTTGGCGCAATGGGAGTGTAAGCGACTGCTACGCCTGCTACTAACGTGAAACACCAGAAACGGGTAATTTAATAATTAGTAATAGTATTTTTTCTGTAATTTAACATTCGCAAGAATGCTCATTACAGGCGTATGCTCATGTGTATCAGCCCCATTAGATTGAAGCTTACACCTTTAAGATCGCACGGCTCGTTAAGAAGCAATAACGTTTATTTGACGACACGCCATATCTTCACGATTACTTTACGTATGTGATAGCATGGAACGGTGCCATGATGATTTTTAAGTGCCCCTCTTAGGGGTAAGTATGTTTTTTTTATGTTGGCAAGGTGGTAAAGAAACGGGTACTCTCAACTCGTTAACGGTTAATGTGGTAATTAAACATTTGTAGCGCGAAAATCAGGAACTCGCAACACATTAGTGACAATTGGTGACAATGTATAACCGTGCTACTAAAACGTGAAATTCACTGCAAAGGGGGTAAAAAGAAAATAACCGCTAAGTGAGATTAGCGTATGAAACCAAGAGGTCTAGTTCATCCTAGTAGGCACATACTATAAACCCGGGAGTTTATGGGGATAGATAGATTTTCTGTAAAAAGTACTGATCGGATTTCTATCAGACATTGCAGTAAGAAGGCTTTGTACATCAGCATATTATAAAGATTATATTTTGCTGTTATAACCGAAAAACACACGGTCGTAGAACGGGCAGAACCTAGTCATAAATGAGCAAACAAACTCTTCAGTGTTTTAATATTAGTTATACAATAGAAAACTTTTAAAGAGAGCAGTTATATAAAATACAGTACGTATGTATGTGTGTGAATGGATGACCCGGATTCCTTGGACTGGCGTCAGCACACCTTAAGTGATGATATCTTTTATATGGATATGGCAACTCCAAGGTTTATTGTTCAGATTTTATTATTATGGCAATGAGTATTTTATAGTGCTAATTAAAAGGGGCCGAGATGTTGATGCGAATGAAGATTTACCTACGTTTTATGTTTTGACCTGGATAGGAAGATATATTTAAAAGGTATTTATAATAAAATGTGTACATATAAAATCCTTGCATTATTAACTGACTAACCGACAACGCACTGGCCGGGGACACACATAGCAAAAGAACAATGCCCATTTTTCTTAGAGACACCGGCCCAGATGTGGACAGTCAAAAATCATAGTAGTTGTTATTGCATTCGATAAATAAGTGTTAAACTAGAATTTTGAGAATGATTAGAGGTCCGTCACATTCATAGTTATTACAATAAGTACTTTTATATTCTCAAACAACATTAGGTGTGTACGTACTTTTATGAGGATAGTTAAAGTATTTTGTAGTTTTGAGTAGAAAGGAATGAGTTAATCATTTGGTAAGGGTAGAAATTCGAAAGAAAAAGCCAGAAGTCGTAAAAGAAACATAAACTTAAAAAAGCATTCACAATGCGCACAAGCAAAGCCAAAACGAATAACAAACAAAATAAATTGAATATGACATTATTGATATTTACTTATGAGTCAAAAAAGTGTTGCCATTTTTACAGTTTTTAAATGATATTGATTAATCGATATGGATTTTGCACATAGGTTATCTATCTATATATTTGGTTGAAAATCGAATTTAATTGTAGTTCATCACAAGTACCTTAAAAATACACACATTTAAAATGTTTAAGGACCAAGTAGAGATTTGCTAGTCACTCAAATCATTTTGAGTAGAGAAAATGTGAAATCAATAAAGAAGAAGTGATAATCAATTTAATATTATTATTTCTTTACTGGCAATTTCTGATCTATTACGTATTGGCTATTCAGACGTTAACACATCTTTTTAAACCTATTTATTGAATAAGTTATACGTAGTATCCCCTAAGTAGTAATGCCTATAAATTAAGTTATAAATAAAAATGATTATTCAACAACTAATTGAAACTCTATTGTGCTGTTCATGAGTTCCAAACTGGACCAGAAATGGGCATTGTTCTTTCAGTTCCTTGAACTGAAATGTGGTATGTGTGTTCATTATGGATCGTAGAAGTGCACTAAGAAAAGATTCTCCGAAATTACGACGGGATCGGGTGGAAACTGTTGAATTAAATATAGAATGTGCTGGCATAGCTACGGGCATCCTCTAGTTATATAATAAATATATATTGAAAAGTGGTGAGCTATGCTCGATTTACCTGCGAGATCAGATCAGAAATTTGTAAATACGAATTAATAATTATTATAATTAAGCTGAATAGTTTGCAGCAAAACGACGAGGAAGACCCCGAAAAACATGGATAGCCACTGTAAATAATGACATGAAAAAGGCACAAACATCAGCCGAGAGGACCCAGGACAGACAGTCCTGGCGATTAGTTACTAGGAGAGCCGACCTTAAATAATGGGACAAGGCGAGGAATAGAAAGTGAAGCTGAATAGTTTGGGAATGCCGGCCACGTACCGGAAAACGAAGCAGAGGTAGGCCACCTTCTTGGCATCGCGGGATGCGACTCAAGATTGGTTTGCGTGTGAGCCTTAGAGGAGGCTTTTTTTTGTTGCGCAGTGGAAACTCCTTACGAGCCCTCTCGACTCCGCCACTCGATCATATCGTACGATCGAGTTGGGGCTGGCGGAGGAGGTGTGTGAGGCTCACCCCTAAAGGCGTACTCACTAAAACCACCGCGGTGTCCACTACGGTCCCGTGTTGTGGCGGGATCACGCGAATCGCAGATAGCGTACTTTAACGTGACCCTGGGCCGTAGAGGAGGCCTGTGTCAAGCAGTGGACGTCTCTAGCCTGCTCTAGAAGATGATGGGATAATTTTGTGTTTAGTTTGTTTTACTGACAATATTTAATTTGTTAAAATATAACAATTTTAAACTTTTGCCATTTGTGTAACTGGTATTAATCGCGTTAATTTATCATCGTTCTAGGGTCATCCCGGTATATTATATTATTATGTATATTCATGCCTTTTGCCTTGACGTCTGATGCTCCTGATCCGCTTTCTAATCTAATTAAATTTGACAGACTATTACCAAGCCTAAGCCATGGGCAAAGTGGAGGGAAAGAGACGCGCTGGGCGAAGGAAGAAATCGTGGCAGTGGAACATCCGGGAGTGGACCGGCGTTGCCTCCGTTCAGCTGTTCCGGCTGGCTGCAGATGGAGACGAATTCAAGAAATTGACGGCCAACCTTCACGATTGAAGAGGCACCGGAAGAACAAGAAGAATTAGCTAGCCACAGAGCGACTGTAGTCTGACCTCCGCAAACCAATATTCCATAGCTTCAACCAGTCTGTACTCAGACTAGTTGAAGCTATGGAATATTGGTTGCAAGGGTACAGATTAAGGACTATCAAACATCTTCATGATGCTCTCTTTGGCACGGGAAAAATATACATTCTAGGTTTAAGAAAGCTGCTATTTCCTATAGGAAAGCAGACTATTCGGCAGATAGTTCATCTTAAACCCGCCTGGTTAAAGATGAGTATATCGATATCGTCACTTCTAATTGTACTATACGTACATTAAAATTGTTTAAGAAACATGACTTGCCAGTAGCTTTACAAAAACAAAAACGATAAGCCGATTTTGCTTTCCATGACAACAAAACAAAACAGAGAAACATCAAAAATTCTATGAAATAAGCATTAAAAGAAACAAATATTAATCTCATTTTTCCATTTACCTTATGCAATTTTCTTCGGAGATGTAACCTGTAAACAAAAAAGAATGTTTTAATATATATTTTCTTCATTTAATATACTAGAAGGTTATCATAAGGTCGGGTGTAGACAGGAAGAAACGCGTTGACATTATTATAAGATTGAATCGTGTGTTTATTACTTTAGATGTATAAAATATGAATAGGATGCCTTGTGGATTTTGTAAGAGGTTAATAGGCAACATGATATTGTGTTTTATCTTTATAATAACATTTACTTTGATTTTATGCGTAAATGGAATTAAATGTTTTAAAAAGTGAAAGGTTGAAAACGTCACATTATCATGCTTTTGACTGGTGGCCTTTAAAGTGTGAGGTCCGATTCCATAGTTCTTTGAAATGACTAAACTGCCGATTCATTTCGTAAATAATATATAACTATGCACACTATTAACACAAAATCTCTTTTATTAACAAAAAAACGATTCCGCCCATAATTGGAGTCTATGAAGTTACACAAAATCTCTCAACAAAGACTCACAAAAGTAATAATATATTGAGCAAACCCGAGACTATCATCATCCACGTTGCTTCCTATACTTTTGACTTGGAGCCTGGGGTCCGTTTTATAGACTAACTAGATTAGTTGATTACAAAGTTTTCGTCTAGATTACGCCTCTTGTCTCCAACCAAAAGTCATACCCATAATGGCCATAGTTTTTAATTTAAATAAGGATTGCATAGATCCTCATGACAACCGAGACCTGCCGTTTAGCGAGCTTTTGAAAGCACAGACGACTAGGAACCTTTCGTAACCTGTCTATGAATTGAGTCAGGTCGTAAACCACCTAGCAATAAAATCAAAGCAACCTCAAAATCGCATCAAGGGTTAAACGCCCTCATAATACTAGTTGGCCGTATTACATGTATTTATCGGGTCGGTCCGTAATACTGTAGTGACATTATAGCCCTATTAAGATATCGGCACAAGCAGATAAGCCAACTATCTCGGTTGTGGCCTAGAGCATTAACTCAGCAACATCCATTACTTCGATAATCAATATTACCTTCGTAAAAAGATGGATGCCTCTAGATTACTCAGAAACATGATATGAAATGAAATTAAATATCTATTTAAGTATCTCGTGTAAGCTTTTTAAGCGCATATAAAACGTATTTTATTGTTTTACCATCAGTTAATAAGTTTATTACAAATAATTAAACAAGGTCATTCTTTGAAAAATAATTTAACTGGGTGAGGCCGATCTATCCTAGGACCCTGAGAAGAAACATCCGAAACAAACTTTGATCTCATAGTCTCTTTTAAAGTCCAGAAAAAAATCTGACTTTCTCAAAACTCGTCTATACAGGATGTAAAAAGACCCTTAACGAAAACTGAAATCCCATGTTGTACCAATTACTACGAACATTTTTCTTCGGCACCATACCTGGGAAATTACTGGTTCAGGAGATATTGAGGCTCAAAGTTACTATGGATTTTTTCTAATTAGGTTCAAAATTGATGCATTTACCCCGCCAATATGTTCTTTAGATGCCCTATGTCCCCATGGATAAGTAGGTATTTCGAACATTGCACGCGCGCGCTTTTAATTGCGATTTAAAAAATGTGGAAACTTAAAAAAGAATTCGTTTCCCAGGTATTATTTTTGGTTAGTATGACTCGGCATGATGTCCACAACGAGTAGACTGCTGCTTGGTGACCCCCTGTATAAGCTGATGTTTTACGATAGTATTATAGTTCCAGAAACAATTAAGATTTTATAGTTTTTATTTTTATAGATAGCTACATCTACTTATTGGTTGTATAGTAGTGTAGCAAGTAGTGCAGGTTCCATAATAGTGCAGTTGAAAAGATTTGAATGTTATTTTAAATTATGACTGCTTGAGAAAATTGATTGTTATGTTAGTCAGTACCTTGACTTCAAATACAACATCGTGCATTTTTAAAGAATAAATTAATGAATAAATCAAACGTATAAAATGGTTCACAAAGTCATCTAAACTGTGAAAATATCAGACAGCTTACTACATTAAACACAAAAATATCCACCATTTAGCTCACAAATAAAATAATAAAATGGCAAATGTTTCTCGAAACATCTATTTTTATTTTCAAAACCTTCAAACGGTTTCGCAGGTTAACTGCTTTTTAGCAAACAAAACTACGTCATTTACCAATTACTCTGATGCCCTAAAATCCAAGTAAAACTCCAAAACAAAAAACATTATACGAAAGGTTCAATTGAATTATCGACTTTGCTATAGCTAAATCCGGTCGAGAACGTCCCTTATAATCGAATATTAGCAAAAAGCCTGACGACTGTCGGCGGCCATTAAGGATCCGGAGAAAAAAATGTACATTTTCCACCATTGAATGCTTCGACCTGACCATGTTTCATACAAATTGTAGATAAGGGGCACTAGGGTGTGTATGTCAAGTGAATAAACAGGATAGTCTTTGAAATTAACTTGAATGTTTTAAAAGAAATGATGGGATGAGCTGGGCCAAGGGCCTCATTTCTTCTGGAAAAGAAATCCAATCACGTACTAATTACTTCGATGCATTTTATATTTGCGGTGTTGTTTTAAACAAGTTAGTACTTAATTTATGTGATATTTTTGAAAGTTTTAAATCGCGTAGATACTTTCTTTAAGTTCAAATAACGGTACAGCTCACATCAATGATGGTCAAGTTTTAAGATAATAGACTGACGTCACTTTTCTTCTGAGCAACTGAAATCTCCCTGCAGCCACGAGGGAAAGTTATATTCTACGATTTCGACCAGTACGAGATATTTCAAGGTACTGACTCCGTGTAAAGACTGCCAAAGATCTTTATCACAGCCAGAACCCACAGCTTACGAGTCACCGAGGCATGGGTCACATTTAATAATTTAATACGCACATTGTATAAGTTACTAACATAGTTTTAAGTTGTCTCGATGTACTACTAACATTTTATCGACTAAAAAGTCTTCAATAAATTATTTGAATTGAATTGAATTGAAAAGTCTTAGATTCGAAATGGAGACCTTGATCCTGGTCACCTGTGGGCCTTTCTTCTGCATATCACTGCGCCGACATATCTAACTAATTGAACAAATAAAATGATAACCACAAAATCGACACCCAAAATCACGAAATCCATTTACCCAAAACCTTCGAGCCATTACCACAAAAATAAGTCCATTACATTATTATATAAACGAAAACTTTTCTCAAAAATCATACAGAGCAGCCTGTATTTCCTCGTCGTATTTTTCCCCTTTGTTACTCTCCTAACTGAATGGTACAGTCCACTAAACCTCTTATTTAATGTTCTCTGCCTATAATCTTCATTGGACGAAACGTGATTTCCAACTAGCTTAGTCGAAGTGAATAAAATAAGTGAATTGGTATTTTGTTTTAGTTATAATTAATTTTACTGACAATTTACTGATTCGAGGTTTCAGATTTGTGTTAATTGAATTTATTTTGTTGTGATAAAAGCTTTTGGGAAGGGATTGAAACATTTGAAGGGAGGGCATTGCGATAAATAAAGTTGAAGTTTGTATTTTGAACAAAAAGTAGGTCAGCTGTAGTATTTCATATCTTCGTCTTACAGGTTATAGCAGAAATAGAACTTTGTCTCTTGTAAGACGTTATTTTATTTTAGAGCTCTTGTTGTTTGAGTCTCTTCTATGAAGTCTTCGACCAGCGTTTTCTTGATACGCCGTGATATATCTCAATTTTTCACTAAGTCTATTATTTTTTTTCTGGGCCTACTGGGGCTGTCCCTTTATTACTACTACTTTTCCTTCCAAGATGTTTCTTATAAACGTTTCGTACCATACCATTTTGCCACATTTAGTACCGTACCATTTTTCCTTATCAGATCTCTATTGCTACATTAAAGGAAAGTCAGACTAGGAATAGGCAGAAAGTAAACATTAAAAGCTGCATAGGGTTCCCACCAAGAACTTAGGGTCCCAAGCCAACCTCACCTGCAAGAGGTGCACCTGCCGATTAACGGATGAGGCTCTGGCAAACAAAATATCCTGATAAGCGGCAATAGTCTCTCCACCTATTACGTGGGATCAAAACACTGCCGAAAAGTGGGCGTTTAATATGCCTCTGCCTACCCCTTCGGGGAAACAGGCGTGAGTCTATGTAAACATTTCTACCACAGTAGTTTAAAAATTCATTTATTTAAATCGAATGCAGGAAGCGAATATTTTTAATCATAAAGTAGGACTTAAACACGATCTCAGCGTCCCTCGGTCTGCTGACTAAGCTAATCACGGTTCACAGTTAAGTGTTAAAATTTCTCATTATTTTTTAATAAGTGGCTCATAGCTTCCACCGCCATCTATCGTACAACTATATGAGTTATAGAACTAATCTGGATTTCTCAAATGCTTTTTATTTCAAGATCTATAAGTTTTTAAGCTAGTCCATTTTTGTAAGACAACGCCTTCAATAAAATCCTGTATTGCAACGAACAAAGTACACCTGGACTCGAAACAACAGGCAGGCAGTATCGCAGGAATTTAGTATCTATATAAAAGTACCGCTAAAAATGTCATGGATTTTTGATAAACGATTTTGCACTCAATTCATTTAAGCTCAAGTTTTTTTTTAGTACATAGACTTTTATAACACCTAGAAAAACCCTTAAAATAATCGTAATTGTTTTAGCAAACCAATTTTACCTCTTTATCCTAAAATACAGATTTGAAGACTCTGTGATCAGAACCCTGTTTTCAGCATTACTATGTCACTTCATCGTCCCGTTACTTAAACATTTATCGGCAACTAACCGCGCCGAATTTCCCATCGGTAACATTTCATCCTCTATTCTACTCTTCATAATGTTAGAGATGGCCTATTTCGACCGTTGAGTTAACTAATCAACTGTTGTTTCGATTTTCATTCGTGGTAATAAACGTTTTCTGACTGCATGGCGTAGTGGTTAAAGCGGTTTGCTCGCCAATTGGCACTGCATCGAGTGTCGTGGATTCGATTCACAGACCAGAAAAGACATTGTGTGATCTTTAGTAATTATTTTATGGTTTTGTTTTATTCGAATAATTGATTTCAGTTTTAGAGTTCATTTTTTGTTTAGTAATATTGCAGGTAATATTTCAAAATATTCAACATTTTTAAAATATTTAAATATTAAATATTCTGAGTAACTTCACCTTCCGTGCTATGTAGTCAATGTGTTATTCACCCCAGTCCATGTGTATGTGGACATCGTTACTCTCATGACATTAATCCGGTTGCATCCAAATCGAAAAGCGTATTTGTGTATTTGATTGAGTCTAATAGAATTTGACGGAATATTATCTTTTTATCTCGCGTTATTGCTCTGTATATTACCTTAATTTTACGCAAAAATTCAACTACATATATTTCCAATTAATCATATCCCCCAAAAGTCGGCTCCCTGGTCCCTATAGCCGTAGGCATTCACGTCAAGACACAATACGACGACACACTGACGAAGTCACGTGCTCGCGACACTTTTTACACGTCACCCTTTGTGTGAGCTGTACAGGTATGAGATAGTAACGTTCATTTCGGCGGGGCATTATTGTACTTCCTCAGGTCATAATGGAAAAAGATAGTTTTCTTGATATAGGCAGAAAAGCTGCAATAGCTGTGTGAAGAGACCAACAGACTGCTACGCAGAGGGTCTCGGGTTCGAATCCACGGCACGCACCAATGACTTTTCGGAGTTAAGTGCGTATTAAATTGTTAATTATCGCTTGCTAATCGGTAAAGGAAAACATCGTCAGGAAACCTGCATGTCTGAGAGTTCTCCATAATGTCGCACTTGGCCAGCACGGTGGATTATGGCCTTACCCTTCTCATACTGAGAAGAGGCCCGTGCCCAGCATTGGGACAGTATAAAGGGCTGATGATGCAGCAGAGAAGCTATTGCATAGAAATGAGGTCTATATTATCAGCTTGTCATCTTCTAGAGTCTAAAACATAATAAACTAGACTTCATCTGCGGCTCCGCCTGCGTGAAGTATACACCGAAATCTTCTCTGGAATGGTGATTCCTGAGAGTGTTCTATCTATTAGTAAGACCGTATCCAGACCTGTTCGATAGTTGTCGAGTTTATTGCTTTTATACAGACGGATAGAAGCGACAATATTCTTACACTATACCAAAAACTGCGACGTCAAAATGGGAAATCAACTTACCATTGCACGTACATAGTTTTGAGACGGCAGTCGTAGAGTCGGAGAGCAATTATTCTGTGCAACCTGGTTAGGTGGGAAAACAGATCCAACCCGTGACGGATCTTTCTTTTTTGTTCAGTCAGGACATCATCAAGATGATGATGATGATCAATGATGTGTAGAGACCCAGTGCTGCCTGGTCTTTAATTACTAAGGTTAGGTAACGGCAATAGGCTCGCCCCCTACTACGTGGGACCTAAAAATTCATGGCGAAATGTGGGTGTAATATTACACCTCTGCCTACCCCTTCGCGGATACAGGCGTGAGTCTATAAAAAAAATATAAAAAAAGGTAATTATAATACAGATTTCAAGGGAATGCTTGGTCTGTAATTAACCACACACAAACTCTAAGTATATGTTTACATGACCACATAACAATGGTTATTATGTCCATGTTCTGTCACGGTACGACGTTTCACGTTAACAGCTACATAATTTCCCCGGGGTTTGACGCTACTGCAATTAGAAAACAACATTATATACCACTAAAGGATGCCCTCAGCTACGCCCTGCATCACTACATAGTATAAAACAAAGTCTGTCTTCTGTCTGTCTGTCTCTACGTATGTTTAAATTTTAAAAACTACGCAACGGATTTTAATGCGGTTTTTTTAGTGGATAGAATGATTCAAGAGGAAGGTTTTTATTTAGGTTTACATTATATTTTTATGTAACCGTTTTTGTCCGATCCTGTGGACATTTCGGAATAAACATGCCAAAATTCAGCTTCTTGCGTCTAATAGTTTTGGCTGTAGCTTTTCCGTCAGTCAGACGGTAACGCAAGAATTTTATGTACACAGAAGATATGGTAATGCATGGTCATGGTGTGGTATTAGGGTTTGCAAAGTCTCGACATTTTCAAAGTCTCGGGACACGAGATAGCCTGTGCTGTTAGGAAATAAAATAAGAATTAAATTAATTTCAGGCCAAATATGTCAAAAAATTCAATTTTTAATGAAAATTAGCACGAATTAGATTTTCATTAAAAAAATAATTTTCCACTGTCTACTGCTGAACATATGACTATCCTAATTTGATTCACATAGCATTGTGACTCAATAGGAGATCTCCTGGCCAGATGGTATAATATCCAACTTTCCGTCTCTTCACAAAGATCCTATTTGTTTCGTGAAATTCTACAATTAATAGATAAATAAGACTGCCTCCGTGGTCCAGTGGATAGCATATGCGACTGCTGATCGGAGGTCCCGGGTTCGATTTCCGGGTCGGGCAAAAGTGTTACTGGGTTTTTCCGAATACTCAGAAGCAGCCTGGAGTCTGGTGATGTGCCCGGTAACGGCAATAGGCTCGCCCCCTATTACGTAGAACCTAAAAATTAATGGCGAAATGTGGGTGTAATATTTACACCTCTGCCTACCCCTTCGCGGATACAGGCTTGAGACTATAAATAAAAAAAAATAGATAAATCCATTGTTCACGCTAGTATACCAAAATATTGTTTGGTTGTCTATTTGTTCATCATTCTTTTACGTCGCGATGGAGCAATTGTTTGATATGATTTGTCTTATTGTGGATATATTCAAGAGGCTGGACAGCGACATAGGGTACTTTTTACCGCAATAACCTACACACAAGCCGGCGGAACCAGTACGAAGTCTAGTATTAAATAATTCAACTGCGGCTGAATAAACCCATTGGTAGCATGATACATTCACCACAAAACCTCTATACAATAAATTAAATTACCGAAACCACATGAAATCAAAGGCTTATGTAAATACGCTTATATTATCGGCTTACATCGAAAACACGGCCGCCATATGCAAACAAATAATTGCTTGTAGTTAATATAACGTGTCACAAGATAGCATCAGCGGGCATTGATGCGGAAAATAAGCTTGTTACATGTGCTAAATTATACGAAACAGGTTAGTTGGAAAGCGCTCAATATGTGCCTTATAAACGGGCAATATGTCCGCATATATTGTGAACTTGTCACTGTTTACCGTTATAAAAATATACTGTGTGTATAATTCAGTGATTTCTCGAAAACTATGTACTCAGTCTATGATATAGAAGATTGCTATAGCATTGTTTTACAAAATATAAATATTGACGGCGATAGCCTAGTGGTGTACGTAACGAACTGCCGAGACGATGGTCTCGGGTTCGATCCCCAGGTACCCTGAGCACACACCTCTGACTTTTCGAAGTTATGTGTGTATTAAAAATGATAATTATCGCTCGCTTAAACATGTGCCTCTATTACATTGGGACCGAAATATAACTGGTGAAGTTTGGGTGTGTAATACACCTCTGCCTACCCTTTCGGGGATAAAGGCGTGAAGTTATCTATACATATAAATAAAATTGGAGTGTCTGTTTGTAATATTAAAATAACCGCTTTTTACTAAATGCATATGGATGTATACACGGTAGTCACGGTACATATATCGAAATGTTTTTTTTTTAATTTTTGTCCGTCTGTCTTTCTGTCTGTCTGTCGGTCTGTTTATTCTCGCTAATCTCTAAGCGGATAGCTGATGTACCAAGAAGTAACTTAAGCTATAAATTAACCGGGTACGCGAAGCAATTCCCTTAGGACGCGGGTGAAATCGCGGGAAACAGCTAGGGTTACATAAAAATGTATTCTTCAAAACTAATATTTGACTGCACTGCAAAGTGACCGTTAATGCGTAAGGTCGAAGAACTTAATTAATACATAATTATAAAGTAGCTCAACAGTCGTACAAGTCACGTTCTAGTGTTGTATGCATATTTGCGTCATCCAAAAATAGCTTTACCTGGTGTTTTCTATATTTTGTTTTCAATTCTGTAAAGACTTTTGTGGTGCTGGCTAGGTGGACCGACTACCTGAAAAGGGTGGCTGGGACATACTGGATGCGGATGGCTGAGGACCGTGTACTGTGGCGCGTGTTGGGAGAGGCCTATGTCCAGCAGTGGACTGCGATAGGCTGATTGATTTTGTGGAACTAGGGTAATTACTAGTATGGCAGTAAATATAAAAGAATTACATGTTTGACTGCCTAGATTTTCTAAAAAGCGAATTTCATTATAAATCATTTCACTCATATTTTCATCGAATCCAAGTAAGTAAATTAAGCACTACCACAAAACATATTCCACAAAGACATGAATAGAACAAAGGCCCTTTGACTTCACTGTCCAGTAAAAACTGGCCTGCCTAGTCCCTGAGGTGCTTATTAGTCTTTTAGGGTAGTGGTTAGTTTTTGCCGCCCATACGAGTCACAAAAACAACCTCATCTAACCTACGTCACGACTTGCAGTGGCATTGTTAATACGAACTTAATGAGGCCTAATACCGTGAATTTTGTGGAAGAACCGTTTATTTCGGTTTTTGAAAATTATTCTGTTGCTTTGTAACAGAGTTTGAGAATAGAGGTTCTTAATTCGTTGGAATCTTAGCTTAAAGGTTCCTAAGCTTCTTCTCAAGTCTCATGACTATCAGGCTAGGATCTGAGGATGAGGTTAATGAGCAAACTGGCAAAATTTTAAAGGCGGACTTCATCAGTTCTGTTTTGTGTTGCTTTTATCAATGACAGACGAATGTCTAAATATTGGTAGGTGTTTACCAAAGTATGTAAACTATTGAACGCACAGAAAATCGTTAAAGCATTATTTGCAGCAATCGAATCCGTTTTTTCGTCGCTGCGACAGCTTTATACGCAAAGCTGTTTCTTATCAGAACAGTACTGCTGTTCGTGGCCATTTGTTTTAGACCACTATCCTTTATTCTCTATGAGTTCGTATCTTTACCGTATAATATACGAACTCACCACAAAGCATCGTTATTTACTTTTATCTAACAAACCTACGCGTTATTTAGGGTTACTGCTCCACACCAATGGCTCGTAGCGTGATGTTTTAAAGCCTGTAGCTTTCCTCTATCAATGGGTTATTCAACACAGTAATGATTATTCAAAACTGACTAGTCGTTCCAGAGATTAACGCGTTCAACCAAACAAAAAACACTTCAGGCGTATAATATTAATACAGAAATTTGTCACTTAATCCTTGTAACTGGGATCTATTAATATATCTCGAGTTATCTTTATACCTAACCTAAAACCAAATTCTCTGTTATTTTAGTATATATGTTCAACTATGTATTTTCATTTAATTTGAGACGGGATTCCATGTTCTAATTAACGTTAAAAGCTAATACGAATTTATGCCTGACTAACATATTATTATATTATTATCTCGGAGGCTAGATTACTGAACCTAGAAACATGATATTTGAAAATTGGTATTTTTGTGGAGTAAACATTCGGGTCTGAATTTTCTTGAAATAATTAAGTCTCTCAAGAACTCTATGCAGAACTCTCAGACATGTAGGTGTCGTCACGATGTATACTCTCACCTATTATCAAGCGATAGATAACAAGAGTAATGTCGATGATAATTAACAAGAGTTAAGTATATTCCTCTATGCTTTCCGCTTCCGTGCGTGAGGCTTGTCAAAGTCAAAGTCAAAATCATTTATTCATCTAGGTCACAAGGTGACGCTTATGAACGTCAAATTTTAATGTACATTACTTAATGCTTCTACATTTACATTTACTGCCTATTCGCAAAGCAATAGGTAGAACCACGAGAAAGAACGGGCAATAAAACTCGTTTTAATCACTCTTTTTAATCGCCAGTGTTATGTTACATATTTTGTTTTTGTAAGGAGCTGCAACTGTTTCACATTGTAATTAGTTACTTGTAAATAGTAATTAGGAACATACATAATACTTAAATAATTAATGCAGTTACCAATTTAAGTGCTGTAGTAGCCTTCCAGTGTGAATATTGTGTAACAGAAGCATCCACTTACGTCTTATAATGTAGGCAACTCGCGACCATGTTCATAACTATGGTGGAAATATATGTTACAGAAGTGACTGTATATGAATACACAAAATTACTAAAACATTAGTTTACAGCCCATAATCACGAGTTATCTTCATCTTACAGTGCAGTAAAACTTTAATAAAATTAGTGGAACAACAATGCAAATGTAAATGTAGTACCTTAGATGAATGACCTAATAATACATGAACAGTAATTTAAAAGAACTAGAAATATTATATAAAGATTAACTGAAAATGCAAAGGATCTATATAATTCTAATTAGGTATAAAGATCATGAGTTCTCTAGCGTAAGTGACCAGCTATCCTTATCACTGAAATAATCATTAATAGTATAATAACCTTTCTTAATAAGGCAGTCTTTTATTTTAGTTTTAAATGTACTAAATGGTAATTCTAAAAGACTTATTGGTATTTTATTGTGTATACGAATACCTAGCCCTACAAAAGAATTATTAACTTTATGTAAACGATGATAAGGGGCATATAACCTATGCCTGTTTCGAGTATTTATGTTATGTATATCGCTTTTTGTGGTAAATAAACCTATATTTTGCCTAATATACAAAATATTAGCAAATAAAAATTGCAAGGCTACTGTAAGAATTCCTATAGACTTAAAGCGTTCCCTAAGAGTATCTTTTGCACCTAACATGTATATTGCTCTTACCGCTCGTTTTTGTAGAACGAAGATATTCTGAATATCCGCAGCTTTGCCCCATAACAAAATGCCGTAGGACATAACATTGTGAAAATAGCTAACATATACTAAACGAGCCGTGTCGATGTCAGTAAGTTGCCTAACTTTTCTGACGGCATACGCAGCAGAGCTGAGCTTTCCTGCAAGACATGCTATATGTGCACCCCATTGTAACTTATTATCTAATGTAATACCTAGGAACACTGTAGAGTCTACTGTGTCAAGTTCCTCCCTATCTAGCATAATATTAGGTCCCAGTTGTCTTACGTTAGGTAAAGCAAATTTAACGCATTTAGTTTTCCTAGAATTAAGTACTAGGTTGTTTGCTGTAAACCATTGTGTAACTTGTAATAGTGCATTATTTAAATCATCAAATTGATTTCTATTCCTATCTACTTTAAAAATAAGTGACGTATCATCTGCAAAAAGTACAACATCACAGATGTTTTTTAAATAAAAAGGTAAGTCATTAATATATACAAGAAATAGAAAAGGACCTAAAATTGAGCCTTGTGGAACGCCTAGCTGTATAGGTAATTTAGAGGATGTAGTCCCATTTACATCCACACACTAAAATCTGTGCCGCAGGTACGAATCGACAACACTAAGTGCGGTTTTCTCTACGCCATAGTGGCGGAGCTTACGCAGTAGCGTGTCGTACTGAACGCAGTCAAATGCTTTAGATAGGTCACAGAAAACTCCAATAGCATTCTTTGATGACTCCCAAGCAGTATAAACGTGTTTTATGAGAGCAACACCCGCATCAGTAGTAGATCTCCCTTTAGTAAATCCGTATTGATCTTTGTGAAGCAGACTATTTAAATTAAAGTGGTTTAGTAGCTGCTTTAAAATAATATTTTCAAATATTTTACTAAATGCAATGCAAGATAGATATGGGCCTAAAATTGTTAATTTCATTTTTACTGCCAGATTTGAATAACGGTATAATTTTACTTAATTTCATCAAATCCGGAAATACGCCCAGGTCAAAGCATTGATTAAAAATTATAGATAGGTAAGGCGCAACAGTCTCCACTATATTACCTAAAATTTAAATTGAAATGCCCCAAAAGTCGTCGGTATTTTTAATATTAATTGATTTATATGCGATCAATATGTCTCGCGTAACGTGCTCGAATCTAAACACGCTCTTGCATTCAGGTACACTGCTAAGCAAAAAATTTCCAGCGTCTAAAGATGATGATTGTAAACAGCTAGTAGTTGTTAAAGGTATGCTTGCAAAGAAACTATTGAACATAATATATGCGCTACTTGAGTTTTATTGGTGACTAATAAATTGTTTTCTTTAAGTTCAGATTGGTTTTCCCGTGGTCGTGCTCTTTCTGTTTCATTATTTATAATTTTCCAAGTTTCTTTAATTATGATTGTTGAATGCTTAATTTTTCTACTAATAAATTTAGATTTTGCCATAATACAAACTTTTTAAAAAAAATTTGAGTACTTTTTTACATAATCTCGAAAAGGTGTGTCAAATCTATGTTGTTTCATACCATATAATTCAAACAACTTGGTTCACAGAATAGGTTACTTAAATTAAATGACTTGAAAAGATTCAGAAATCTAATACACTGTGAAGAGTTCCCTAATATGTTAATATTAAAATCGCCACATACTATAATATACTTATTACTACATTTAATTTTATTTATAGCATCTTCCATAACAGTCTCAAATAGATTATAGTCACCAGAAGGAGGTCGATATACACAAATTACTATATATAGGTCTAATTCCACACAGGACAACTCAATAGTGCGCTCAATAGATAAATTAACAATATCTTTACAGGAACGTACATTTTAATAAATTTGAAGTTATTATGAGAGAACCGCCTCTAATAGCCTGCATTCTTATATACGAACTCTGCACTGTATAGTATTGATTTATAACAATAAGCTCATGGTTCTTTAACCAATGTTCAGTTAAGCAGGTCATGTAAGGATAGAAACAAGTGGCATTCTGTTGTCTATGCCTACTCCGTCCGGAAATACGCGTGAATACATGTAAGAAATTAATGTGCACATAGCTTCAAAATGTCAGTGGTACGCGCTTTAGGTTTGATGCCAAGAACTCTTTGTTGCAATCTGTTTGTCTCCCGACTAGGCTATCGCTGCCTTTAACTTGCTTGCGCATTCACATTCCAACTTCGATATGTAAATAACATCACATTCGAACTTGCTGTGTCGATGTCCGATCAAGACTCAAAGGAAAACGTAAAGGTTTTCTAGAAAATTCTCTCCTTGTATCTGTACAGTGAATGTGCTGTACTATGGGTGGCTTGCAGCTTTGCCACGCGTTGGCAAAAGGCCAATAGTAATGGTAAGAGCATCAGTACACCTAGATGTTTTGGCTCACTGTGGTATAGAATAGTAGGAAACTGTTTTACTAATGTAAGTGTTACATGGTTAAAGTAAACAACTCTTAAATGATACGTATTGGGTAAGCTAAATAAATCTTAGAGATACTTTGATGTACGTTATTTTAAAATGTTTGCTTCGCTATATTGAGTGGCTGGGATGAATATTTATACTTGATAACGTATACCTCAGCATTTATATCCCTAGACCTTTTTTAATTGTGTATATTTTTGAGAATAGGCATTCTTCTGTCTCAAAAACTATACCCTCTGCCCACTTGGATGTGGGTTGACGGAATGAAATGCAACCTATGTGCTTTTCTGATGTATAAGCTGTAATTTTGCAAGTTTCAACAATATCCGTTCGGCAAATTTTGTGTAAAAGAATAACAAACATCATTACATAGACTACCAAAGCAAGGAATCACTACTATTATGAATGCTATAGTTTCTGAGGATAAAATTTATCGGTGGATGGATGGATATTTAAAAGGATGTATCTTAAGCTTTTACAGCAATATCTAATAAATTACAAGTACTTGTTTCAAGCTCTTTGTCTCCTAAACCTACGCATTGGAAAGCCGCCATCTTACAAGTATAATTCAAACACCGCCCACGCGATGCGAAGATGACCCTTGTGTCTTAACGATACCACCAATCATTTATATCATCTTTTTATACCGCGCATTTATTCTAGTTGCTTGTTATGATATTTTTACAGTAGTAATGTTATAACTTGGTCTATATATCTCAATAGTTTCAATGGGTATAGAAGGCTTTATTGACCATTGGTAAGAATTTTATGCAACTGATACATGCAGCCTTCACTATACACAAAATACACAACTCAAATATAATTATTTTTGATTCTGCCTTAATAGATAAGTAATTATGTAGGCAGCGACAATTAACACATAAATACGCACATAACTTCGAAAATTCAATGGTAAGCGCCGTGGATTCGAACCCGATACCATCTGCATGGCAGTCTGTTGCAATAGGCTATTGCTGCCTATGGGACGATGATGGGCTATATATGGCAAGATGATAGCGATGAAATCTTAAAAAATCGACCATAAGCAAATCGTTTTAGGTCTTGAAAATTTCTCATGGATACAAAAGCTGAACTATCTTTTCTATTAAGTCTTGTTTATGTGAAAAAGTTGGTTTCCGTAAGACATAACTTTAAAAAGACGAAAACAATAAACAGACTAGGAAAAACTATATGAATATGACAGAAATGCTTACTTCCTGCGAGATAACAGATCACTCACCGCAATGGTCGTCGTAGTGGCAACGGACAAAAACTACTCTAGCTTTGAAAACCCTATTCAACTCATTATCACTGCATAATGTAAAATGAATTTAAACGTGAGCCACTTGAAAACATAACACGATACTAGCTTTTATCCTCGACTTCACTCGCACCAGTGTTAACTCTCGTGACAAAATGTGGTCTATTCTGAGGTTCAAGCTATAATACTGCACACATCAAAAATCATTTAGTATATTTGAGTGAAAGAGAAACTAATTTTAACACATCTATTCTCACAGACTTTTACACTTTAGAATGGTTGTACCATTTTTTCTTACCTTTAATAGCAAGAGTATTTTTTCTGCTTTGTTTGATTGAAATCCGGTGTCTGTGCGACTTGTCCTAGAATATAATGTATGATGCACATTGGGTTTCCTGATCTCCTCACTAGGCTTTCGCTGTTGTTCTTCTTTAAGAAACGCAAAAATATCAATAGAAACAAAAGCATATACCTAGTTTCTGCCCTTCCCTTACCGGCGTTAATCAAGTACTTCACGCTTCCGCTTGAAAGCTCCAAAACGAGTTGCTAAGAGCTTAAATGTTCAATACAGAATGCTAACAAACGTATTCTGCTAATGACATATTGTCACCTAAAACTCGTTTAATTCTAGGTTACTTCGTTGCCAAAATTAAATTGTACTTCTTTTTGCCGGTACAGAGAAATTTCGGTACGTACTGGTAATTACTTTAATGTGTTACCTAATTTATTCTTTATGAATATGCAATAAACCAAATTATGTATTTTGTGCCCTTAGATCTCATTTATGTTTTTCGATATTTTCGATAATGAGATAACAATTTTCTTTGCAATTAGTGTAAAAACAATCAAAATGCATTACTTTCCTCTGTCCTTCACAACATGCCAAAGGGTGACAATGCACTTAAGATTACTCTAGTGTTACCTACTTGTGTTCATAGGTGGCGGTAATCTTTCACCATCAGGCGATCAATCTACTCGTTTGCTGTCAGTTAAATAAAAAAATAGTTATAAGTAGTTTACTGAGAAGCTGTGCTTAACAAAGGCGACGGAATAAAAATTGTTAAATATAACTCTGACCTAATTTTTGTAAAAATTCGTGCTTCGGTGACATTTGTCATACTGTAAGTTTTTTTTTTTAAATTCATTGAGACCTTGGCGTTAAGATTTATGGCACGTTTTCTATTGTCGTCCTGAATGTTATGTATTTAATTACTTTTAACTTTGAAGTGCACAAGAAAGTTTTATTTAGATACCGCATATGGCGGTCATGCTGTCCTTCAAAGTGTTCAAGGCCTTACAGAGTTTTATTTCTCGATAATCAGGTTCAATTCCCGGATCAGTCAATACGAGTTATTTGATTTACTGTTATAAAGATCTCTATAGATCTTCTAAATCTGATGTTTATCTGCTGTTTTTGTTATTCATCCTCCTAGTGTTTGCACGTATGCACGTAGCTCTGAAAAGTTGTGCGCGCCGTGGATTTAAACCCGATACCCTCTGCATGGTAGTCTGTTGGTATCTCCACTAGGCTATCGATCGCTCATTTTAATATAACATAATTATCTTAATATTTATCGAAATCCATTAATTGTCCGGGTCATCGAATAAACTTAATAAGTGAACTAGATTGGTAGACACCTTACCAGATTGCAATATTACGATATTTTAGAAAACAGATGACCAGTGCGACCTTTTTTTTTCTTAAAGACAACTATCGTACTAGGAAGAAATATTGTGTTGCGGTAGACTTTACAAACATAAAAACCGACACAATTTATGCAAAAATGTATGGATAAAAAGTGATGTCTCGTGTGGTGATCGAACCCACAACTCTCGACGTCAAGCGGCAGCTTGACGTCGAGAGTTGTGGGTGGTTTGGGTAGGTGATCGCCTCAATCACTACGTATGCACTACTTTCGTATGAAAGCTTCTACAATGAATTTTAGTTAGTTTAGTCTAGTTATGATCTTTCTGGTTTTAAGACATAATTCTTAATCCGAACTACGTAGAATATATGCAGGCACTTTATTGAAGCAAGCGCGTCATAATTCATAGATTCGATACTTTTGGTTTTCTGATCTAATTAGTGAATCGTCTTATTACATTAATTGTAGTTGCCCATTAATAAAGATGAGTGGCCGCAACATTCATTTCTTCAGCGACATTAAACGTGCCTACCGTTGCTTTATGCGGCCCTAACTACACCAATAAGTCCACAAAGATCTAGTGGGTATAGATTACTGAGAACAAATGTGAGGCTACGCCCACTGAAACAGTTTGTCAAGACCGTTACGGTAGCTTCGACGTACGAACTAGGAACAAATGGCCAATGTGGTTTTTTTATGTTGTGTATATGTTGCGAATAAAAAGAGCACGAGACTATGGCTGGTGTTACGGATTTGAAAACTCGGGGTAAATCCCTGAAGAGGTAGATAGAGATGTAATATTACACCCACAGTTTGCCTCGTAATAGGAGGCGAGCCTATTGCCGTTTCCGGGCAATGTGTTTATTATTGCTGGTATTGAGAATTCGGAAAAACCCAGTAACACTTTTGCCCGAACCTTGAATCGAACCGAAACGGAGAGTAGCGATCGATAGAGTCCGCTAGGGGGCGCATTTAGAAATTGTATGGAAATTGTTCCCGTCGACTAGGCTATCGTCCACCGTGACGAACGAGTGCAAACTCGTTCCAGACCCTCTGATCTGCAGACGCATACGCTATCCACTGGACCACGGAGGCAGTCGAATACTTTGAGGTAACGTAACTATGGCTGGTGTAACCCGTGCTGAAAAATCCCGTCTGGTCAAGAGGGATTTCACTATTAATTTTCGTGAAAGCATATCTGTTGGATATCTATAACTATGGCTGTTCTAATTGTTCTCAAACTATGCGAAGATTTTGATTACAGGGGATAAAGATATTCCTTGGTTTAGACTAGTGTCAGTTTATATATACGACAGTTTATGACCACTGTCAAAGATCTTCATTACAGTTTAGACGCCCGACGGCTTAATTTTCACTTGCCAATCGGCAGAAGAAAAGATCGTGAGGAAATCTGCATCTGATGTCCGCAATCCACACTTTGGCAGCTTGTTGGACTCGTGGTGGAGCTTCTCATCATGGGAGTCCTTCTTTCTATAAGAAGAGGCCTGTGCCCAGCAGTGGGGCAGATTATAAACAAGGCTGATATAGTGAACATTTACTAGGACACGCCACTCAGCTCACCGTTCGTATTTGGTTCACCTGAGACATTGTCGAATGTTTTGATTTGATTGCCAAGTTGTTCAGAGAATGCTATGATCACCAAACGTTATTGTTGCATTGTTTCTAGTAAAAGCCAATACAACCATTGATTCTAAGAAACAGAAACGACTGCGATATAAACAATCGTGACTGTGCCCAGTACTTGTCATTCACATGTTATTTGAAACCGCTTTCTATTGCAATAATTGTATGACTGAATGTACTCGATCGTGGACGTTCTTCTTTTGAGTCGCCGTGCTGCTATAAAGCTTATTAGGATAGCCTTAAACCCAGCAGGGGACTGAAAATGGCTGCAGAAAGCTGATGGATGCCTTTATAAACATTCAAGCATAGACAAAGAAGACGTAGTTCCAAAACAACAATTGTTGATCAGATAACATTTTGTCTAGTCTAGATGTCGAACCCACAACAATGCGTGCAGTGGTAAATGCTGCATGCTTAATGATGCTTAAATTACTAAGGCATCCGAGCATTTCATTGTCCAAGTGACAGTAAAAACAATCAATTATTGAACTTTTGACCTGACATAAACTCTGATTACACAAAAACAGCATTAACAAAGTGAAATAAAATTACTCTAGAGAAATGAGAGAACGAGACTGATTGAATATTTTATTTGAATGAACGAAAGTATCGTATCGGTCACATGTCAATGATAAATTGAAGCAAATTGATGGTAGTAGGTCAAGGGTTATTAATATTTATATTACAAAGTGGAGGCTGTTCAAAATAATTACTAAAATTATAATCTGATTTTGTAACCACCTTGGAGGCAAATAATCTACGTATACGGTGTAGTACGTTCTATATTAAGATTTGGATAATTTTATCAGCGGCGATAGCTCAGTGGTGTACGTAACGGACTGCCGATACTGCCTTATGACTAAATAAGTAATAATCTCATGTTTTAAATGACAGAAACTCAACTGGGTACGCCGATTTTAAGAGTAGTGGTTTGGCGTCACTTTGACAAGCACTGGCTTCGTTCTGGTGTACTATAAAATTTTGTGGCTTTTGAGTTGCGGAGATCAGACAGCAATCGCTCTGAGGAAATAACGCCTTATATTCTGTCATATTATTTGGTAATATTAGAAAGCGGATACCGGTCTCCAAGGCGTAAGCTCTTGGATGTGTTATAGAGCTAGGACGATGACGCAATATTTATTTTTTCATAGTACTGATTCTGCAGTATGTACTACATGCTACATAGTATGTACTACATGGTAAGTATAGAACACTGCTTTTCTACTTTACAGGTTTCCTTCTATTGAATCTTTTTCAAACTGTACTTTACACTTTACTTTTAGTAAACACTTTTCTCTTACACTTTGACAACAGCTATGAAGTGGGCATGCTTCCCAAGACTTTGTTTACGAACCACACACTAGAGCTTGTACAAAGCAAGTTTATGACACTGCACACACGCAGTGACACTCATGACTGACACTAATATCGTGCTGAGCATACACTGAGCGAACCTGCAATAAATGTCTGACACCGTAGCTCTCATATAATGTTGCAGTTGAGTGCAAATTTGGATGTTGTTCATATGGCTTGTATTTTTTTTTGGTTACTGTTGTGCAAATTGCTGTAAATACAATCAACAATGCATTGCTCAGTGTGAATGTGGTGAGCCGGAGAAGACAATGGCTCATTTGCTGATATGTCTTTACCGAGCACTTGCACTTTTCACTTCAGCTTTGGGAAGCCACTCCTGACGCAATTATGTCTAAGTATTATGCGGGTGTCATATAGTTAACACCAATGAAACCATTGGCATGAAGAAGAAGAAGAAAAAGCAACAATCTATACTACAGCTTGTTGGTTACCTCGTTTTTACACAGAACTAACTGTTGTGAATTCGATAGCCGTTTTTCGGTGTATAATAATATTCTTTCATAATATACACACACACCACCATCTGGTCCCAAACTAAGTAGAGCTTGTATGATGGGTACTAGACAACAGATACTTTTTTGTATGGATCTTTGTAATCTTTCACTGTACTAAGTACAGAACAGATTTTGATGAAATATTTATTTATTTAATAAAAAAAAAATTGATGAAATATCTTACACAATATGTTTTTTCGTGACGACGACATACGTGCGATCCTGTCAGTTTATAGTATATATTCAGCTTCCTATAGTTTCGGTGAAGGTACACTATATTATGTAGTTCAAAATCACTTGAACGCGCAATGGGCTTACGCGCGAACTGTCGGCTTAGCGGGGATGCCGATTTTAGTTGGTTTATGATATTGGGCTAGTGTTTTGTTGTTTATCGCCGGATTTACGTGGGATTCTCAATTTACTGCGGCTGTGATTTAAGGCACTATGCTATAGAAGGACTATTTCTGTAGAGAAAATTTCATAGGGGAGGCGGATGAATGATAAACGTTGGTTAAGCACAATTCAAAAATGATGAAAATATCGAATAATAACTTTTTAGCGATCCTTTAGCTACGAGGAACCGTTTCGTTGCGTCCGTCGTCTGCCCATGGTTTTACGCAAAATCTATACACAATAGAAAGCTGTAATTTGGCAAAGTACATATTACATACATTGTAATTCGCATAGTTATACATAGTATCCACGCAAAAAAACGGTAGAATAATATTTTGAAAAAGTTACGTCTTTTTGTAGCTCCCATACACCTCCCATACACCCATGAGAAAGCGATTTTTTACAATGTTGTGTCTCTAGATTGGTAACATCACTAGGAGTTTAATTTTACCGTATTTTTTATTTCGATGGAATTTTTGGGAAAAGATTGGGATTCATGAGCGAAATACTTATGAAAAACCGCATACACACACACTAAGTTTCTAGTTGCGAGCGAGTGAAATGAGTTTTATGCTATAAATCCTACATCTATATCTATGAGTATTATCCTATACAACGGAACCTTACATTGTGCGTGGCTCGACATGCACTTATTTCTTATTCCTTTGTTCCAATCAGCGACCTGTAGGTATAAACTCAGTAAATAATTGTTTTATGCTATTTACCAACCTTTCTTTGCAAAAATCTATCACCACAACACAAAATCATAAACTCGTGGTAGCCAACGAGCCGATACGTGGCGAACAAACAAATATATTAATAGTGTAAAGCCGGGTCTACACTGTTTGTCTTCGATAAAGTTTAGGCGAAAATTGCCTCCGATCGTGTATACACTGCGCTACAAAGTGTACTTGTGTAGAACTAGTTTCCGATCAAGGCTTTGCCAGTGTTGACAAAACGCTGTTATTTTAATGTATAAGATATTTTATTACAAAGTTTAATCCAAATGTTGCACAGATTCGGTCGAACAGATATTATGCCAAATCATCAGACACTTTAGAATTTATAATACTAGTAAGATTTAGTAACTAAATAAGTTTATTAATTTTTATTCAAATAGGTATGACCGTACTCTTTTATGAAATTAAGTCATTCCAAAGAGATCCCTCTCTTTGGAATGATATACAATAACAGGTTAATTAAATAACAAAGAAATACATACATACATAACGTCACGCCTTTTATCCACGAAGGGGTAGGCAGAGGTGTATTTCTACACCCACTTTTCGCCAGATATACTTTAGTCCCACGTAATAAAGGGTGAGCCTATTGCCGTACCGGGCACATTTCCAGACTCCATGCTGCTACTGAGAATTTCGTGACAGAAAAACTCAATAACACTGCCCGACCCAGGAATCGAACCCGGGACCTCCCGATCCCACGCGCACATTTATGCCCCGAGACCAACGAGGCAGTCGTATAGGGTTTGATGTCGAGTTTTCCGTCTCTACGCAAAGATGGTATTTGCATCGTGTTATCCCTTAGTCGCCTCTTACGACACCCACGGGAAGATAGGGGGTGGTAAAGAAATAAACACATCTATTATGACAAAATCCTCCGTCACGTGTTCTGACTGCCTGTTTGTTTGCAATAAACTCAAAAAGTACTGAATGAATATTCATATATACGAATAGACATACATACATGCGGCGCAGTGAGTTAAGGTTTTTTGTAAATATTTGAAAAAAACTATACAATATAGCCGTGCAAAGCTGCCTTAGCTGATAAATATTTTTATAAGTATTGTAAAGCTGCACCTATACTGTTTCTAATCTATAATACATGACATAATATAACTTCCCACCGTTCTGCCCCGAAGGGGTAGGCAGAGGTGTATTACGCACCCACACTTCGCCAGTTATTTTTCGGTCCCAATGTAACAGTGAGCCTATTGCGATCTACTGGGCACATTATTAAGCGAGCGATAATTAACATTTTTTAATACACACATAACTTCGAAAAGTCGTAGGTGTGTGCCCGGGGTACCTGAGGATCGAACTCAAGACCGTCGTCTTGGCAGTCCGTTACGTACACCACTAGGCTATCGCCGCTGTGTGTGTGTTCTAATCTATACAATGTATAAATTATATACAGAGTGTAAATGAAAGGCTTCCAACGTGTATACATTCTGATAAAGACGGTTATACGTCATCGACTCGCTATGGGGTAGGTATGTGTAATTTAGCAAGTTTCTATAGTCCCATATTGTAGTCCTTAGGGTATGATAGAGTTGTATATGTATATGGGGTAACAGATATTTGTGGTTGTATTGAAGAACGAATGATCATCGTCGAGTTGATATTTGTCGTTCTATGAGATGAATATAATCTTTGGCTTCTTAAACAGTACAACCCATTATTATTTAGTTAATAAAATTGCTAGGAGGACCTTTATTACCAACGATGTAACAAAAAAATCTTCAAGCTTTTTTACCCTCCAAGTATACACATTTTTTTGTTTTTCATAAAAAGCAGACCAGCCATGTCGGAGAAGTTCATAAATAAGCACTGTGACATGAGATTTTGTAAATTACATAGAGATTTTAAATTGATATTAGGTACCTGCACGCTTCGACGTTGATTATATGAAGAAAATGTATTTTCGAAGTGATTTAGACTACTTCTCAAGAGCTCAAAGCATATTCACTTAAAAAAAAAGAAGAAGTTTTTGCTATTTTGGCAACATAAAGGCTCAAACACTTAGATTATGATATTGCATATAAAATATGTATGATACAAAAGCATACAGCGAAATGTTGCTAAAATTTGTTAATATTCTCTTAGACATACTTGCAGCTATTCCAAGTGCAGTATAATGAGACAGGGAAGATACTATATGACGTAGAAAATAACGATACAGTTAAACAAGAGATCTTTTGAGAGATTGCCCTTGAGGTAAAGTTGCAACAATAAGTTCTTTCTTCTATTTCCTTGAAATATGTCAGAACTGTTTCTTGCCTTTTTGTGGGAAAAGCGTGCAAAATTTAAGCAAATTTTAAAATTGTACCCACTTACATACAAAGGTAAAGATAGCCTTGTGGAGAGATATCAACAGACTGCCATGCAGACGGTATCGTTCGAGTCTACGACGCGCACCTCTGGCTTTTCGCAGTTTTGCGTATGCTGTTAATTATCGCTTGCACCGTGCCTTGGCTAGCACATTAACAATTTAATAAAAAACGTTTGTACTATACGTTTACGGGTTTGAACACGAGATCCTCTGCGTAGCAGTCTGTTTGTGTCTTTATTAGGATACCACTGCTTTATTTACTATTTGCATCACTTAATTTTCCTAGCTCGGCTCAGCAACACTCAACACAAGTCGTAATATCAGTAGGTAGATACCGTTCTTGGCCACCATTCAAATGTCTTTCTATTCTGAATTTACGAAGTTCAAAGATTCTATAATCTAATAGAAATGACAATGTGGGGAAGGGTCACTTAATATATCGATAGAAATATTAGCTTAGTAAAATTAGACGATAAAAGGTATGGCTGGCATAAAGATATACTGAACATTAGCAGCGCACTCTTACTCTTAGACCTATATTTACTTTGGCGTACTATATAATTATATTATTCTTCATGCCATCGTTTTGGGATGGTGAAAGACAAAGCTTTGCTTTCAATACCTTCTAAGTATATCGAACAACTTAATTGTAATCAGACGATTACAGAGAACGATTTTTCCCACAAAAGCGTTCATACATAGTCTAAATTAAACCCAAAGCTTACTAATTATACACAAACCAAAAACAATCTGCCAATACACATAATAAAATGACCAAAAATAACTTATCATTGTCCTTTCAATTTATATAACCCACCAACTTTATGAAGGTCATCAACTAAGCAGGTAATTGCGTATAAAAAACGGTCCGGGTTGTACCTACTCGAAGGAAGGCACACAGTCTGTCCTGTCTTATAATCGTAAAAAAAGAACGATTGAGAGGTGCTTAGTGGCCCGGCGAGGCCCGAAAAGAAATAAACCATTGATTTCGGACGAAATGTTTGTAAAGTAGGGATTAAATGAAGATATTTGTAAGTAGATGTGTTTCATCGGACCGATCGATGCTTCCAAATGTTTGCTCTGAGTATCCAGGCCATTATCTGATGGATGTTGGATGATTATTAAAATGTGCGTATTTTTAATCTGTATTTGAAGGCTGTGGAGTTTGTATTTGAGGGATGATTACGATTTTATGGTCTGCGAGCGGCCACGGCTGTGTGAAGGTTGTGTTTTATTATGTGGGGCGGGTTTATTTTTGATATTAAGTTGCCCAATCCGCAAACGGGAAACCTATATAATGTTTTTTGTTGTTAGTTAATGATTGATTAATTCATATAAATGAAATAGATTTATTACTGCGCATTCAATGTTCTTTTTTAATACTTAGATTTTTACACATAAACAACAAAAGAAAAACCCACAAATTTTCTCACTTTTTCTTTAGCTCTCTTCTCGATTTATTAAAACCACGCTATGCTGTTCCCACATCTCGCGTATAATGCTTACGAAGCATTCCAGATGCCATGAGTCAACATTTATTTTGTCTGTTTTTGCTTTCTTCCCCTAATTAATGACTTCCTGATAATTTGACTGCCTCGTTGGTCTCGCGGCATAAATGTGCTCGTGGGATTGGGAGGCCTCGGGTTCGATCCCGGTCGGGCAAAGTGTTATTGAGTTTTTCCGTTAGGAAATTCTCAGTAGCAGCTCGGAGTCTGGTAATGTGCCAACTTGCCATTTAAGGTGTGTCTAGAGTTGCATTCAATACGCAAATCGATGAATCTAGGACTTCACGTATTCTTTCATTCCATATTTGTGTAGTCTCGCTCGAAACAGGATTTATTCTAAGTGCAGTTTAGAATAGAATAGAATATTTTATTTGCCAAAAATGTAGGTAATACATTAGGTGTTAAATACATTAATATGAATCCTTGTACATTTTGCCATTAAGGCGTGCAAATCTTAATGTTACAATAGTAATAAAATAGAAAAACAGTAGTATCATTTAGTGCCTATTTTAACTTTTATAATTATATTGCTTATTAACAATCAAAGAGAACCATCATTCAAAAAGTCTGCTATCGAGTAGTAACATTTATCAATTAAAAGATTTGTAAGCTGTTTCTTAAATATATTAAATGGTTGTTCTTTAATATCACTGGGAACCTTATTATATACAGTAGGGGCCATAACAATTACACTTTTCCTCAATAAAGTAGTTTTGTAAGATCCGGTTGATAATAAGTTTTGGTATTGAGATCTCAAACTAGTTGTCCTTTTTCTGGTTTCATGTAAGGATGGAAATAAGTGTTTATTCCTTTTGACAAATAATGATATTTCTAAAATATACAAGCATGGTAGTGTCAACAATTTGTGGAGTCTAAATATAGGTGCACAGCTATCGGTTGTTTTCAAGTTAAACATTGCTCTTATGCAACGTTTTTGGGATTTAAAAATGCTTTCCCTTTCGCTACAATTGCCGAATCTTAATACTGCAACAACTAGACCGTGATAAGCAACAAGGAGTGTTTGAGTATTTACTTTTTTTGAAAGATTATAAAGCGCATAGGCAGATGTACTTATCCTATTACATATATAATTTGCTTGTGCCTTCCAATTTAATTGGCTGTCAATTAAAACTCCTAAAAATTTCGTAACATTAGCACTTTGTACAATTTGTCCATTATAATTAATGTTCATATCTGCCGGATATGTACGTTGATGAAAGTGCATAATTTTAGTTTTTTGAATGTTAACTAATAAGTTATTGTTATTAAGCCAGTTTATTATATTAATTAAGTTGTTGTTTATATCATTTTCGTAAGAATCTTTATCGTGACATTTTATTATTAGTGTGCTATCATCGGCAAATAAAATCATAGGATGGTATGTTTGTCGAGGCAGGTCATTTATATATAATAAAAAAAGCAGTGGCCCGAGTATACTGCCTTGTGGGACGCCGAATTGTGTTTTTAGCAGGAGATTTGCACTGTACTTTAGTTTTGGTTTTTAAACAAATTTTGTCGATTTCCGTAAATTGCTTACGGTTTTCAAGATACGATTTTATTAAATTTAATGCATTTCCTCTGATGCCGTAGGCCTGAAGTTTATATAAGAGAGCTTCATGATTTATCCGATCAAAGGCCTTAGACATGTCGGTAAAGATTGCACATACCTGATTTTTTTCGTCTACATTTGGCATTATTTTACTGAGGAAATCAAATATTGCCATGTTGATATTTTTATTTTTCCTAAAACCATATTGCTCATCACACAGCACGTTAAATTTATTCAAGAAAGAATAAAGATATTCATATAGTACATTTTCTATTATTTTAGAAAACACCGGTACTAAAGCAATAGGTCTGTAGTTGGTCATATTCTCTTTAGAGTCTTTTTTATGAAGTGGCTTTATTATTGTGGTTTTTAAACTTTCGGGAAATATGCCTTGATATATACTTAAGTTTATTATATGACTTAGCGGAGCGGCTATAGAACTAGATACAAATTTAATGACTTTAGTAGAAATACCATCATAGCCAAAGCTTTTTTGTTTTTTAGTCGTTTGATCACGACCATAATAGCTTCTGGCGTCGTTGGGGCTAAAAATATTGACTGCAGGATGTGTTTTACATCTATGATATTTGTGGCTTGATGTTGAGGTATATTTGAAATTTCATTTATAAAAAAGTTATTTAACGCTTCTGCTATTTCCCTAGGATCATTAATTATTGAGTTGTGTTGCCTTATTTGAGATATGGGTTCTCTTATCTTCTTTCGATTATTAATTATTTGCCAAACTGTTTTAGATTTATTATCTGACTGGTTAATTAAATAATTATTCTGAGATTTTTGCGTTAATTTGATAATCTTTTTAAATCTTCTAGAATACGTATTAAACAACTTTTTATTTGCATCTGTCGGATTTAATCTAGACTGCCAGAGTAATTGACGTTGTCGTTTACTACAGATACGCATTCCCCGTGTTACCCATTTAATTTTCTTTTCGGATCTAATTATAATTGGCTTGAGTGGGAAACATAGGTCATGCAGCAAAGTAAATATGTCTAGGAAATTATCGTAAGCTTTGTTGGGGTTTTCAGTGTTATAAACATCATGAAATGACAAATTTTGGAGGTATTTTTCAAATTTTATGAGATTCTCTTTAGACGTATCCCTTACTTTTATTTTCCAAGATTTAATTTGGCAAGATTTATTGACTTTGAGTTTTATAACCTGTGCCGTATGATCTGATAAGCCAAAATCTATAATATTATATTCACATTTATGCTTGAAGTTATGGGCAAAATTATCTAAACAAGTATTGCTTGCTGGTCGCGTTGGTTCATTAATTACTAGTTTGAGGTTATAACTTAAAAGAAAGCACTTAAAATCCAAAGATATTCTATTGGTTTTCAAATTGTCTATATTATAGTCTTCAGACACCAATATTTTCGTATGATGATTGGTGCATAAATTTCTTAAAATAATATCCAAATTTTCATAAAATTTCATCAAATTAGATAACTTCGGCGGCCTATATACACATAACACAATCAAGTTTTGGTTAGTCAACTCAATGGCACAGCACTCTATGATGCCCGCTATGGACAATTTCATTATGTCTGGGAGTTGTCTATATTGATAATCTTTCTTTATTAAAATACAGGCTCCAACTCGTTTAATGTTACTTCTAGAATAGCATGCGGCAAGCTTATAATTAGGAATAGATAATAATTGTTCCTGGCCGGACATTATAAAGTGCTCAGTTACACATATGATATCTATAGCTATTTGTTTATTTAACAATTCCTGAATATAAACAGTTAATAGGTCTGATTTATTTATTAATCCGGCAATGTTCTGATGCATAATATAAATATGGTCAGAGAAAAAAATCTAAATGTGACTTTTTGGATGTATCTACTTTTTTATTACATTCAGATTGCAAAGAGAATAAACTTGCTATATGCAATTTTAAATTAAGGAATACATTTCTCATTCCTCGGTTATTTAGTTTCCTATTATATTTCGAAAACATAGTAAAATCGTATAGTAAGTCCAGATTCGAATCCAGTACTGTTGCATACTCAAAGGTTTGTAAATCTAAATAAAGTAAACTATTAAAAGTTTCAATACGCCAGTTGAACATAGCCGAGTAATTACTTAACTTGTAAGTTGGAAGACATAGTATGATATTAGTATTTTGTAAATCTAGTAAAACTTTTTTTAATTCTATTACACTTTCAACGTAATTATTCGTCCTACTAAAGTCTTCTTCTCCAATTAAAATTACGCAATAGTCATTCATTGTATAATTTATAATTTTTTGCTGCAAGTTGTTAACAAGCTGAACTAATCCACTGTTTGGCGAAATATAGTGACATAACTGAAAGTTTGGAAAAGTTTCCTTAGCTATATTTAAAACGTTATTCGCTTTGTTCGCGCTAATAACACATAGCTTATTTGTTGAAGACTTTGGTGTAGATATAATGTTATCAGTAGCAATGTTGGCACTTGGTGATTTCTGAGATGAATACGTCGATTCCTGGTTATTTTGCCTGCTCAGTGAATTTATTTGAACATTTGTTGATATTGAAGTATCTGCGCGTATGCTCAAGGTTTCCGTATCCTTTACATTATTTCTCGAAGATATTTTATGAACATCATGTTCCTCAGACAGAGCGGTTATGGATTTTTTAAGTTCTATGTTTTCTAAAGATAGCTTAGATATCTCTTCGCGAGCTGTGCTCAATTCCAACGTGAGTTCTCCCAATTTTTGCTTTAGTTTATTTATTAGCAATGTATTTTTATCAGGTGATAATTGTGGTGAACTACTAGTGCTGCCATCTAGTGAACCATTTGTTGAACTACTCTCTTCGAGAGAAATATCATTTGCAGGTTGACTTCGAGATTTTCTAAGAGTAATATTGTCAAAGAAATTCATTTTTGAAACAATATTAAATTTTTGATAGAATCCTAAAAAGTGATCGGTTGTTGATTAAAACTCCTTATTTTACGAACTTTTGAAGGGTTTCACGAAAAAACCAGTAATGTATTTTCGTGAAAACCTTCAAAAGTTCATACACATTAGTATCTAAGAAATCCCTTAAGTGCTAACAAAATACAGTTTCTAAGTATTACAGAGGCGGCCATGACATATCACGCAAAACTAGTGTCAATTTGTAAAGCACGTGTAATTTTAATGAAACATTCATGTTACCTAACAAGGAGCAATATAATAATTACTCCTTGTTACCTAACGATGTTTTCATCCTACTAATATTATAAATGTGAAAGTTTGTGAAGATGTATGTATAGATGGATGGATGGATGGATGTCTGGATGGATGTTTTTTACTCTTTCCCGCAAAAACAACTGAACGGATTTGGATGAAACTTTACAGTAATATAGTTTATACATCAGAATAACACATAGGCTACAATTTTTAAAGATTTTGTATAATGTTGCCATAATATAAGGAAAAGTATCAACGAAGTTGGCAAAAATCCTGAACTCTGAAAGCTGTCTTCACGTGCGTTGCCTAAACCGATAAGTTACTTTAAGATAATGTACGGTGATATTGTTTATCATAAAAAGCTCACTATGAAAAATCCATGATGGCTGCCGTCACAAAATGGCGGATTACTTATTTTTCACAAATTCCTCAATATGAGTATCGAATGTAAGGGCTTGATTCGTAGAATAGAGCTCACTATAAAAAATCCAAGATGGCTGTCGTAGCAAAATGGCTGATTACATATTTTCCACAAATACCTCAATATGGGTATCAAATGAAAGAGCTTGATTGGTAGAATAGACCTCACTGTGAAAAATAGAAGATGGCCGGCGCCACAAAATGGTGGATCACCTATTTTCCACAAATAGGTACCTCAATATGGGTATCGTATGACAGAGCTTGATTGGTAGAAAAAGGCTCACTATGAAAATAGAATGAGAAGTATCTACTAACAAAAAAACTAAAAACTTGAAACTAAAATAAACTAAACAAAAATATTTTAATTTTGGGCGTAGCGTATCCAGAGTAAACCTTATGATAGAAGTTTCACTTGCCCAACTATTTTATATTTGTCTGATCAAAACCAAAGATTGATGAGAAGATGGGTACAATGTGGTAGCTAGGACTTACCGAATTACTTTTTAGCTTTTATTTTTGCTACTGTTATATTCAGTAGGTATATAAGCTCTTCATAACTTCAATAATATACCTACATACTAATCTTTACCTGAAGTTCGACGATTCTGAAAACAAAAGTAAGTTTTAAGTATTATCTGTTAATATACTACACGGCTAATCTGCAGAGCCGTTTGTGATGAAATTTGACATGGATAGTCTGAAACCCGGGGAAGTACATAGGCTACTCTTTGTTAAAATTTCATGCTGGCGAAGCCGTGGACGAAAGCTAGTTCTTCAATAAGTATGAAAGCCTTCATTATATTTGAGTGGGCTTATGTAGTAACCAATCAACCCTATTTATTAGTATGCAAAGTTGAATCTGAAAACCATAAAAACAATCTATCGGTTTCTTTTCTAAATATGAGTACATCTACATACTATTGATATTAGTGTGCATCTAGTGGTTAGTGAGCCTAGCTACGACCTCTCGTGTCGTGTGTTCGATTCCCGCCCTGTACAAAGATATGTATGACTCAGCAATATGATTTGTTTTGTCTCGGTGTACCTAATCTATAATATGAGCCTATTATTTAAGAATACATGAGTGTGTTTTTAAACTGTCTGTTTGACCTATTAAAGGCACAGCGCAGTTTGGTAACAAATGTACAATTGTCATCTAAAGGATATTATTGTAACGTAAGCTTGGTAATATCGCAACAGAATCCAACACTTTTAATTCAATGAATGCAGACAGCTTTTATCTAACGCGATACGAAAAAACATAAAACAAATACCCCTCATTACTGTAACCAAAAAAAAATACGTACGCAAATAAGTAAAAAGTAACGATGCAAAGTCGACAAAACAATGGTTCTACATTCGGAATAACAACATGCAATATTTTGCTGTTATTTGATTTTTTTGTGATAAGGGCCCTGGCTACGACAAGGATAATCTAATTGAATTTTCGATTGCCTCCGTGGTCCAGTGGCTAGCGTATGTGCCTGCTGATCGGTCCCGGGTTCGATTACCGGGTCGGTCAAAAGTGTTACAGAGTTTTTCCGAATTCTCAGTCAGCAGCACGAAGTCTGGCAATAAGCCCCCTTTTACATCATCATCATCATCCTTTAACAGTCCACTGCTGGACTACGCCTCTCCTTTGAAAGGAGGAATTAGCCTACTATACCACGCTGGCCAAACGGGTTGGTATAGAGTTTGTATCAAGTTTCCCTTCACTTGCAGTGTTGTTCTCTGCATAACACGCTCCCTCTGTCGGCTCTTACGACACACATGGGATTATATGGGGTATTGACATTTCGTATTCTTAATCCGTCACCACACGGTCACCCATGATGAATTTTAGGTCCCACGTAAAAGATTACGTGGGACCTAAAATTCAGAAGGCAAAATGTGGTTGTAATATTACACCCTGCCTACCAATTTGTGAGGTTATAACGAAATCGATTACTTCATCAAGTTCTCGGTGTGGTGCGTTACTGGATTGACAGAGGTGTTTAAGGAAGTCTTTTAAGTCCCCGGGGACCGCTGTGATCCGTCGCCAGTGCCTGACTTTTATATTGACACTGATTGCTTTGTGCTTCCTCTTAGTTGTTATGTTAAAGATTGGTGACATTGACTTATAAAGGTATTATTGTAGGCGCATGTTTTTTCTTTTTCTTTGGTGTGTGATAAAATACTGATGCTGTCAAAGTCTGATTGTGTTACTTTATATACCATTTTATTCTAAACTACATTTGAATTATTTTTAATGTAACATTTTTATATAATCAAAGCAACATACAAATTACAATAATTATATTTACCGATAGTCTGATGGAAAAGTGGTTACAAAAAACATTAATAAACAACGTAAAATTTAATCACTCTAGAGTAGTAGTAAGGAAATGAGTGAAGGACACCGAATGAATATTTTATTAAAATATGTAAGTTAAAATACGTAAGATGTAAAATGATAAGACAATTTAATTATAAAACCCTACGTTGTGCGCCAGTATGATCTTTATGGTGACCTTTAGATCAATTATTTATTTCAGTTAAGCTGTTCACCTTAAGTCACAGGAATTGAAGAATTGAAAGATTGAATCAACAATTAACGCTTTATATTTTAGGAAGATTTACAATGTGAAATAACCCGACAGTCAAGGCGTGGTTCGGTATAAAGATTGGACGTGGCTTCTGTTCAGGACATAAGACTTATCAAGCGTGTAGTCGACGGGCACAAGAGGACGAGCCGCTTTTATACAGGCGCGTGCAGACCGCTTGCGCTGACCCGTGGAGGTGCTCGACGTCACATGTAGGTAAGCAAGTGATGATATTAAGGTAGAGGATCGAAAAGGAAGAGACGTGCTAAGGAAATGAAGGATGGACTGTGTAAGGATGGATATGAAAGAGATAGGGTGAATAATCCGATGAATGGCGACAGACAGGTGAGAAAGCGCAAGATATACTGCGCCGACCCCAACTAAATTGGAAGCAGGTCAAGAGAATTATGACAAAGGTAGCAATAGCCTAATAGAAAGACTAACAAACTGCTACTTAGATGTTTTCGGGTTCAAACTCACATCCCACCACTGACTTTTCGAAATGATGTCCTTATTAAATTCTTAAATACATACATACACAGTCTCACGCTTTCATCCCCGAAGAGGTAGGCAGAGGTGTAATATTACACTCACATTTCGCCATGATTTTTTTTAGGTCCCACGTAATAGGGGGCGAGCCTATTGTCGTACCGGACAGATTACCAGACTCCATGCTGTTACTGAGAATTTTCTAACGGAAAAACCCAATAACACTTTGCCCGACCCGGGGATCGACTCGAGACCTCTCAATCCCACGTGCACATTTATGCCGCGAGACCAACGAGGTAGTCAATAAATTCTTAAATATCACTTGCTAAATGGTGAAGGAAAATTTCGTAAGCCTGCATGTCTCGAAGTTCTGCATAATGTTTCCGTAAGACATGTGAAGTCTGCCAACACACTTTCCAATGTGACTTTGACTTTTACAGAAGGGAGAATAGGCTCGTGCCCAGCAGTGGGACAGTTTAAATAGAAAGCTGTTATTATTATTATCTTGTATAGTCGTTATGTTACGCATAACTGCCCAAATTTATGATTAAAAAGGAAGTCTTATTTTGTAATTATTTTCAAGGTAAGTAATCTACTTACATCAGGGCGAGTAATATTTGGGTACGATTAAATTTAAGGGACATCTCTTTAGGCAAAGTAATTATATCAAAATGTTGGGTGTTTTCATTAACACACACTTGTTTATCGTGAAGGAAAACGAAACACAGACTTATAGATATTACTGAGATTTTTCTAGTAGCGAAACTTAATACCAAATTTGGGTATTGCATCTGGGATACTGCAGCTAGCTATCACAATTTATTGATTCGAATCTGGATGTTCTTCCTATTCATTCATTAAATGCTTGTAACATGTCCGGCGATACAAGACCTTTTACCAAAGTGAGAGTCAAGAACTATTATTTTATTTCTAGTATGGAAAATTCAGGCTTTTTTCTGCAGTATATGTAGAACGTGACTAAAACCTTGCTACACAATCTATCAGAATATCTGAAACATTGTTTGCCTACGTCACACGTCCTTATATTCAAAGGTCACCGAAATACTAAAACAATAAACTGAAACTGTGAGTAGGCGTGACCAAAGTCAGAAAACGGTTGTTTGTTTACGAAAAAAACTAAGTTCAGATAAATGTTTAGGAATCGTACACTTCGTACGGTATGTAATAGCGCTTACTCACGATGGCTGGTTATGGATTGGGACAATTTGGTACCGATAGATCGGGCAATTTAGACACCACAGACAGGAAATACACATATTATGACATCAGCTTTTCTATTACTCATTTTGCACTAAATGTACACTTAAACAGAGAGGCTTACGCAAAACGAACTAAAATAGTAAAATATGTAGTTTGTTAGTTATGAAACAACCAAATTGGACGTCTTCTCAAAAAAAGGTACACGTTTTCAAAAGCTTATTATAGATCATCATACTCAAATATAAAAATTTGGGGTTTGATAGTTTTAGATTATGTATGTATAAATCACACACCTTAGTACAGTTCAAATTGGTAACATCATTATTTGAAGTCGGATAAAAATAATTCGTTATGATTTTAAGGGTTCCGTACCTAAAAGGTAAAATACGGGACCCTATTACTAAGCCTCCGCAGTCTGTCTGTCTGTCCGTCTGTCTGTCACCAGCCTGTATCTGATAAACCGTGATAGCTAGAAAGCTGAAATTTTCACGAATTTTGTATTTCGGTTGCCGCTATAACAGCAAATACTAAAAATTAAAAAAAAATATTAAGGGTTGTATTTTTTGCTCAAAATTACTAACTGTTACAGGTAGACGCTTTAAATTTTCACAAAATATTTAGTTGTATATTACCTTTCAAAATAAATAATTAAATAAAATAAAAATTGGTTGCCTGTAAAGTCGGTATACGGGCGAAAGTTTTACGTGACAACGACTTTGAGTGGTAAAATAATTTTAATGTGAATATTCATTCGTATAGTAGGAAGAAGGATGAAAGACGCGTGCCTTTCACTTTTTATGTCTGTCTCTCTCGCTCTTAGGCGGGACGCGTGCCTCTCACTCGCTCTCATTGTGAGCGCATAACGTGAGCGGAGCGTAACGCAGTTTCTTGAAGTGTCACCCGGCAAAGCAATTTATAAGACGTTGTCACGTCAAAAAGTAAATAATAAAGGGGGGCTTCCATACAACAAACGTAATTTTAAGCAATTGTTACTCGATCTTAATAAACAGGTAGAAACTTAAAAAGTATTAAAGTATACATACAACGAACATGATTTTCTTTTATAGATCATGGTACGCCCTTCGTGCGCGAGTCCGACTCGCACTTGCCCAATTTTTTAAAAACACTGTAGAAAGCCATGGCCATATAAGCGTCGCTATTCTGTGAATATAAAGTGATATCAATATCTAGCCTATTTAAAGTAACATGTCCTAGTAGGAGATTAAATAGAAGGAAATCGTACCCTGCAAATTGTCCCAATTGGTTAAACATAAACAAACCGTGTACACAGGCATTCATAAATTTGTTTTGTAAGCATTCCGGTATTCTTCTTGGCATAGTTCGGGACAACTGGACAGAATTCCTTTGTCAGTTGTAAGCCACACTTAGTCAGGAAGTTATACGGCAAACCAGTTGGGCGAATATATTAGACATCCAAAAGGTTCGAACCGGAGTCGAATTGTTCGTGAATTTGTCGATACTTTAAGTGTTTCAATGGTAGTGTAAAGAATAATTTATTATCTATCGAGTTAGAAAGACTTATTACTATTATTACTATTTTAAAGACATAACTCACAATCGTAACACATAACTTCACGTCTTTTATCCCCAAAGGGGTAGGCAGAGGTGTATTTCACACCAAATTGTATTACCACATATTTTTTTCTGTGATATATTTTTAGGTGCATAGGGTTCTCACCTGCAAGTGGTGCACCTGCCGATCAACGGACGAGGCTCTTGGAAACAAAATATCCCGATAAGCGGCAATAGGCTCGCCACCTATTACGTGGGATCAAAACACTGGCGAAAAGTGGGCGTTTAATATGCCTTTGCCTACCCCTTGAGTTTATGTATGATATATTTTTAGTGCGTCATCATCAATCATACGTACACCGTAGTCCACTGCTGAATATATCAGTCTCTCCAATGGTGCTCTACATTATCTACATATAGTGACACTTTACACACTGGGCGTGCCTCGCTACGTTAGCCAAGGTGCTGTCTCTTTAAGTGGAAAAGAGGAAGAAAATGTCAATATTTTAAGCCTACCACCAGTTCAGGACATTACTACTGATGAGAAAAATGTAACGCTACAAGAACCTCTTTTGAATATCACAATTTTATTGTCTTTTTTTAAATCTACCCTACTTCGACGCATTGTTCACATTTACGTACCCTACAAATCATAGACAATATCGGATTTGGGCAGGGCTTATTTACTTGGGTCATGGATGTAGCAACATTGCTACATAGAATGCTACACCATTCATAATAAGTCAGACAGTTAACACCTACAAACAGTTCTAAGAATATCTGACCTTCTCAAGGTCAAACGAAAAAGGTTAATACAAAACGCGTATAAAAGCCATTAAATACAACTGAAGCATGATTTATACGAATTCATACGAAACGATTAATATAAGTTTCTCGCTGCCATATTGGAATCAACTGCGAAAAGCAATTTTCCTAGAACAATAAATAATCTAGATGTAACTCTTTTTCCTAGTATTCGTACAACGTATGAATTTTGTTGACATTTTCGATTCGTTTAAGCTAATCTTTTGTAAATTGCTAGGCAATATGTTTTAAAAGCTTTTCTCGTTAAATATTTAAAGGGTAGGTACTTTACTCATTATTTTCATTTTTTTTTATTAATGCATAAATATTTATTAATATACTATACTAGAGGACGCCAGCGTAGCTGCTGGCGTCCTCTAGTATAGAGGACGCCAGCAGCTACGCCTGCAACTTTTTTAAATTTACCCGTTTTGGATAATCCCGTGGGAATTTCGGAAAATCCCTTCTTAGTGCACCCCTACTGTTCCCAAGGATCATACATGCCAAATTTCAGCTTCCTGCGCCCAATAGTTTCGGCTGTAGCGTGTCTGTCAGTCAGTCAGTAACGCAAGGATTTTATATATTAAGATTGTTGTGCTGAAAACTTGGACATATTTCTGGAGACCAAACACAGATATGTTTTGACTTGTTTCATTTCAAAACGTATTTCAATGCCTCAAGACAAAACCTCAAGACAACAGATGCGCTAATCATTACAAATAAAGGTTATGCAGATAAGGCTGTAAGCCTTACAGGCAACACACAGCAGTAGCTTTTGTAAGCAATACGTAACTACGTCCGTGTGGTGACGGATTAAGAATACGGAATGTCACCACCCCATATCATCCTATGGGTGTCGTAAGAGCCGACAGAGGGAGCATATTATACAGAGAACAGCACTGTAAGAGAAGGAAAACTTGATACAAACCCTATACCAACCCGTTTGGCCAGTGTGGTATAGTAGGCCAATTCCTCCTTTCAAAGGAGAGGCCTAGTCCAGCAGTGGACTTTTTAAGGCTGATGATGATGATGTCGCAACTACAGAAGAGATTATACAACGACCCTTATATGTACACCCTTTGGTCTGTGCTACCCAGTATTGTGCTGCGCTGGGGGAGTTGTTTCTCAGCAGAAGATTAGATAGTGAACCATTTTTGAACTTCCTTTCTAGTAAGGTGCGAGAATCCAGTCGTGGCTATGAGATGGGTTTATAACATTAGCTCCATAAAAAAGAACTGCAGGCTTAGCCAAGACGTCTTTCTGCAAACGTTAACTCAAAAAAATGTAGAGCGTGAACGAAAAGTCACGTGATCCAATCAAACAAATAGAAAAGTCGTAGCCAAATACACAACGCATAAAAAGCATTCGCATCAATAGAATACACTCATCGCTTCTGCGATGTCAACCGAAAAATGGTAGCCAAGTTGCCAATTTCGGCCAAAACTAACTATTAGCGTCGATTGCGTACGAATAACAATCGAATGGTAGAACCCTGCAGAAAACGCAAAAAAGAATGCCACTGACGGTCAGCCTGTACTAGGCCTAGAGCTCCTTGTTAGGGCCTCGCTAAATCACTATGCCTAAAACATTGTTTAACTATTTCAGACTCATAAAGGGCCATTTAAAAAACTCTAATTGTTTAAGATTATATATAATTATATATAACTTTTGCTTAAAACAAATAAACAAATCTTCTGGTTCGAACTTTTGTTTCACCCGCATAAATATTTACATTACTTTGACATTTGACGCACTTGACGCTTCAAACAACGCATGGCATATACTAATAACCATGTTGTCCAGCAGTGGACTTTTAAAGGTTGATGATGATGATGTCGCAACTACAGAAGAGATTATACAACGACCCTTATACGTACACCCTTTGGTCTGTGCTACCCAGTACTGTGCTGCGCTGGGGGAGTTGTTTCTCAGTAGAAGATTAGATAGTGAACCATTTTTGAACTTCCTTCCCATAACCATGTTGTGTCGCAGAATGTGCGTGTGACACTAACGCGTGGTGTTGGCTACCAATTTCACGTTTTTTTCGATCGCAAACGCGTTTGCGTTAGAAATCGGAGAAAGGCGATGGAAATCATAACTTTGAGTTTTGGCTAAGCCTCCTGTCATCTTTATATGTAACATTTTGGCGTTACTGACTGACGACGCACAGATGAAACTATCAGGAGCAACGAGCTAAGATTTGGCATGTATGTTTCTATGGGACCTTAGGAGTGCACTAAGGAGTGATTTCTTGAAATGCAGGGTCGGGCAGAAACAGTTCATTTTATATTAAATGTGCGGGCATGGCTGTAGGCATCATCTAGTCTAGTCTATCATAATTAGGCATAATGTTCTGGTGACATCTGACGGACACCGACGGAACTACGCAGAACGATATAAAAGATCTTGAATCGCGCTATAAGAGATTACTCACACGACAGTTCTACTCTCGAGGCACGATCATTACGATCACCCAGCCTGGTCAGAGGGTCTTTCCTCTAGTTGGAGGTCTCCCTCCTCGCTCCTTCGGGGCTTCAGGTTGCCTGCTTTTGCCGTTGACTCATCAAATACATACAAAATAAAAATCTCAAGTATTTAACTACAGACACTGACCATTTATGGCTAATACTACGGAATTCAATATTCGCTTTATAGATAGATCTGTAGATTTTAGGTTCGTTTTTGACATAAGCTTCATACAAAATATGTCAAACACGAATCTCAAATCTCAAAATCCATGTATGGATTGAATATTGAAAATGGCCGTTAGTCAAATTGTACGAGAGGCAGCACGGTCCAAAATGTAAAAATAGAATTCACGAATAAATAAATCACCATTTACATAGCAATATTTCATGAAAATCGCAATTTTAGTGTCTAATTGATCTCCTTGACTGCCCGCCAAGCACAATAGCCTTATTTTACTCCGGTATCGATTTCATTCGAATGAAAATAATTTCTTGGACGATCTTTATTAAATTCATGAATAACATTAAGCTTTTAGTATTCGTTAGCAATTTGTTTGATTACGTGTTACTTTCGAACGCGAATAAATAGACGAGGACTAATGTATATTTACGAAATAATAGGCAGAGGGGATATTTATCATCATATGGCCTTTCGTGGTCCACTGCTGGTCAGAGGGCTCTCGTAATTTGCGTCACACTTGCACTGTGACTCCACACCGTAGAAACGGGTTAGTATAATATTCTAATAATATACCACATACACACGTCACCATCTAGTCCCAAACTAAGCAGAGCTTGTTCTATGTGTACTAGATAATGGATAAACATACATAATTATATACTTTTTTTTGTAAATACATACATATTATACATAGAAACATCCAGACCAAGACAAACATCCATGTGTATGCAGAATCAAACCCGCGACCTTCGGCGTAGCAGTCGCTTACTCTCCCGCTGCGCCAACCGGTCGTCAATAGTGTTTGATACAGTGATATTACAGGTCCGTTTGATGAGCAGGTCTGTGAAGCGGTTTCAGCCATAATGTTAGGCAAGCTCAATGTAGTTTGCTGGTGAAAGATGTTGCTGAATTTTTTATTGTCGATTTGTGATTTGTCTATCGGTCTATGTTTCTCAAGAAAATGTTTAAAAGTAAAAAATCGCTGCTTTGTGAAAAAGCACAAATCAAAAATAAGATGACTAAGAAACACAATCATTATAGTACTCTAAGCTCATAATATTAACTTCACAAAGTAATACGTTAGTTGAGAATGAAATGCCCGAATACCAATACGACAAAATCCTTATAGCCCCATCAATATCATAGTAACATAATCGTATCTCTAATTCTTACATCTACTGCTAGAAATAATTAAATAGGAAGAAAACAACGGTAGCTAGTAAGATAAATAAATAATTGCGATCGGCTTTGTAACGATTCCGCCAGAGGATTTGTTGGTTTCGCGATAAATGATTCAGACAGGCCTAGCTGGCTAGAAGGAACGGCAAAATCCGAGTTGGATAATGCCATGGAAGTAGAGAGATGAACTGAGTATTCTTTTCAAAGCTGTTGAGCAAATTTTGATTTTACTTAACGTTTTTGCCTTCCACTTGTCAAACATTATTAATCGCAGTATAAATAGACGTGCACAAAAATGAAAGAACAGGTTGAGATGATTGTTACACCATCATTTTACTAAAATTAATAAAGTCATAATCCAATAGAATGCAGCTTGTCCTAAGACCATAATCACGAAAAACCACCTCATTAATCCAAATCACCGCTACAGTACTTGAACTTAATACGCACCCACGTTAACACAACCTCTCATATATTATACTCTACTAGAAACGTATCCCATCGGCGTTGTGCAATAAGCAGAGAAAAAACCCCACTTTGCATCGGATAGTATAATTCAATATCTTTAGTACAATACCGGGCCCGCAGCTGTAATTACTTGAGATCCGTATCGAGTTACTAATTGAATTCAGCCACTGCTCCATCTTTTATCTGATATCGATTTTTGCTGTTGGATTTTTCCATGAATTGCGTATTGTTATAGGCTTGACGGAAAATCGCAGCAGCAAATAATCCAAGACCATTAACGCGAATGATGCATTGTGTAAAACCAATGTAATTATCACGTGTTTGTACGATTTTCCGACGGAACAATGTATATTATATAACATTTTTGCGTTGCTGTCTGACTGACAGACGATGTACAGCCGAAATTATTAGGCGTAAGAAGCAGAAATTTAGCATACATGTTCCTTGGATATTGTAGGGGTGCACTAAGAAAGGATTTCACGGCATTCCCACGAGATAGGAAAGAAACTGTTAAATTATTCTAAATCTAGTATTTTATATTTAAACCAGCTGTTTTTTTTTGTTTATTTTGATAAAAACGCCGCCTACCAAATCTATTTGTGGATCTTAACTATCCCAGCTCTCACGCATTTTCATAAACAACACGATCTATACACATCATTCTATATACTATACAACACACGGCTTAATCGCATCAACTAAAATATTTAGGTTATAAATAAATTTTAATTCCTTCTTTATAGTCCGGTCAATATAGACATTTGAAATAACAAAAATTGCCGGAGAGCCAAATGTTGGTGGTGAGCTAGGGTTTACCATTACAAATAAAGTTAAAAGTCCCCATCGATCCTATGTGTGCTACAAAAGTTATTCGGGGGTCAAACGTCAAAATTTTAGCTTTTTTGGATTTTTTTCGAAAAGGGTAAGTTTTATCAAAATAAAACCTGTACCAAAGTTGTAGAACTAAAAATTCTCTACAAAAATGGTATTGATGATTTTTTCCTAAGAGTTACCATTCCTGAGATATCGCGATTCTAAGAATCACATCATACACGATATGCACACATTTCCACACCACCTGTGAGGTACTGTATTCGGCGGGGTTTTTTACCGTGGTTTCCCCTGTAGGCCTACTCCACTGACTGTCATGACAATTTAAGGGAACAATACCCGTCAAGTTAGATATTATCCTTATTATTGACTAGAGGACGCCAGCAGCTACGCCTGCATTTTTTTTTAATTTACCCGTTTTGGCCGATCCCGTAGGAATTTCGGGAAATCCCTTATTAGTGCACCCCTACGGTCCCCAAAGAACATAGATGCCAAATTTCAGCTTCCTGGGCCCAATAGTTTCGGCTGTAGCGTGTCTGTCAGTCAGTTAGTAACGCAAGGATTTTATATATTAAGATATTGATATTGCTATTGATTATTGGGTTAACTATTATTTAGATTTTTTTTAGATATTTTAATCAGATTCATACTCTTGAAAGTCTAGGTACTTCAACAGCCATGTCTTCGTCGATTTCTTCTTCTTCCTCTTGCTGGATGTTCATAAATTGTTCAAATGTGGCTGAATCATTGGTCTCTTCATTAAATTCACAGGAATCTTCCTCTATTGTACTCAACTGGACATTTGAGCAAGTCTGAACTTGGCAATTGGTACACGCTGGAGAACACAGCAACCCGAATTTTTTACAGTCACATTTGGCACTACAACTCTTTTTGTAATTGCAAAAAATAGTGTTCAGGAGTTTTTCTGGAGCAGGTGGGAGTAAATTTTGAATCGGTTCCAGAGTATTTATAATCTATTAATTTCCAACCCCAGTCTTCTGGGTTCAGTTGATTGCCTAGCCATGTTTGAACTTGATAGTTTACTCGATACAAGTGTTGAATAGCAGATGCCGATGTTGGAGGAAGACATGATAGTTGTACTTGTTTCTTGTTTCGCGTTTTTACAAAAGCTAAGTAACGAAATTTATCAATGCAAGTAATATTTTTTGGAGCTCCATAAACCGCAAGAAGAAAGCGAATTCCTTCCTTAATTATTGTTTGAGGTATGGAATCAATTTCTGTAAATACATACTTAGGCACAGTCAGTCAAAACTTTTTTTTTTCGAATAATATAAATTCAAATGTCCAGTTGAGGAAGATTCCTGTGATTTTAATGTAGAGACCAATGATTCAGACACATTTGAACAATTGATGAACATCCAGCAAGAAGAAGAGGAAGAAGAAGAAATCGAAGAAGATATGACTATTGAAGTAGACTTTTAAGAGTATAAATCTGATTAAAATATCTAAAGAAATCAAAACAATAGTTGACCTACTAATCAATTATTAATCTATTTATAGCAATATCAATAATCAATATCAATAATAAGGTAATATCTAGAACTTGACGGGTATTGTTCCTTTAAATTATCCTAAAATTGTCATGACAGTTAGTGGAGTAGGCCTACAGGGGTACCAAATGTATCGATGCGTCGCGGTGGGGCCGCAGAGGAAGAGGAGATGCGGTGTTGCGTTGCCGTCCTCCCTATCCTCTGCGGCCGCTAGGTGTTTTGGCGGCGCAGCCCAACACCTTATTCCGCCGCCAAGGGGGTTTTGTTCGGGGCCCGCCTGACTATCTGGCGGGCCAATACCCGTCGGGGGGTAGCGACGAATGCTTATGCGAATCCCTACCCTCAGACATACGGGTACATGAGAAAGTCGAGGTGGTTTTTAGTGGTTACACCACATACTCCGGCTCTCATTTCCCCAAGAGTCGGAGATCCGAAGGGATTTTCCACCTCGTAAAACAAAAAAAAAAGACCTACAGGGGAAACCACGGTAAAAAAAACGCGCCGAGTACACTACCTCAAAGGTGGCGTGGAAATGTGTGCATATCGTGTATGATGTGACTCTTAGAATCGCGATATCTCAGGAATGGTAACTCTTAGGAAAAATCGTTAAAACCATTTTTGTAGAGAATTTTAAGATCTACAACTTTGGTCTTAGGTTTTATTTTGATAAAACTTACCGTTTTCGAGAAAAATCCAAAAACCGTCAAATTTTGACGTTTGACCCTGAATAACTTTTTTAGCACACATGGGGTCGATGGGGACTTTTAAGACTTTATTTGTAATGGTAAACCCTAGCACTCCACCAATATTTGGCTCTCCGGCAATTTTTGTTATTTGACCACTATTTTTATGTCTAAATTGACCGGACTATAATAGAAATGTAGGTGGGCAATCAGTCTTTACTATTTTCTATTAAAAGAAGCAGACGTGAATATATATTATCAACACCCACAAAGACGTTACCACAATAATTCCATTGTCAACATTTTAAGAGCACCCGCAAGCTAAAAACACATCAATATGAAACAAACCTGAACATGCTCCCCCAATCATTATTTCCGATACCAGCTAACGATATCTATACCCAAAACAGGAAATTGCACCTACCGATCTTATAAATTTGAACAGGGATCAAGAGTAAACTCTTAATTTACACAATCGCTTAGCGAGAGGACACGGCAGGTTTAATTGGACCCTTCCAAGTATTGCGGCCCTCGAGACCCTCCGAAGTGAATTCAATGAATACGGAACCCAGCTCTTAATTTGTATGGACACTTAAATGGCGTCTGTTTGTCTTAGAAGAGAATGTATGAGTGTGGTGGCACTGTTTATTTTGACGTGTAGTCTTAGTATATAAGTTCGGTATATACAACGTGTATGTTTAGTCGATCCGTGTGTTAAGAATACGGAATGTCACCACCCCATATCATCTCATGGGTGTCGTAAGAGCCGACAGAGGGAGCATATTATGCAGAGAAAAGCACTGTAAGAGAAGGAAAACTTGATACAAATCCTATACCAACCCGTTTGGCCAGCGTGGTAAAGTAGGCCAATTCCTCCTTTCAAAGGAGAGGCCTAGTCCAGCAATGGACTGTTAAAGGCTGATGATGAATGATAATAAGTCAGTGTTTGCCCGAAAAGTAAAAGTAAAGAAGCTACTTATAGCATTTATTTTACGAAATATAATAAAAAACATTGTTATTTTCAATAAAGCTTTTTCGTCAACATCAATATTTCACAGCACTACAACGTAACGTGTACGTCAGTTAAGCTAGTTTGTGGGTAACAAAAAAATAGAGTAAGTACATCGATCTTTAGTATTGAACCCCGTGTTTTTACGCCTTATAGTTTCGGCTGTGAGTTGTCTGTCTTCTTACTGGCATTACTGATTGACTGTCAGTAATGCAATCATTTTATATATACAAATGTTTCGTACGTATAAAGATAAAACAATATATTTTATTTACAACCGACCAGTATTAAAACATTTAAAGAGTTCATTAAAATTAATGTCTGATGAATCCAATCCAGCAAGTAATTGCAATTGCAGTGACATGTGAGAGAATGGTCGAAGAAACTAATTGGTACTTTTGCGGCGTGAGCAACAAGTAAACAGTATCGTATCGTTCTTTTAATTTTTTATAGCGTGTTTAACTGTTTACTGATAACTGTGTACTGTACTGTATGTCGTTGTCCCCGAGAAATATTATGGTAATAGTAGTAATGTCTTTTTATATTATGTTATAGTTTACTGCTTTGTGGACTAGTTGAGGTGTTGATTGAGCAGCTCATATTTAACTTATTTTATAATCTTGTGTAAAAGTTTATTAGTTCTAACTTGTTGTTGTAGTTGTGTTGTTGTGGCGCTCATAGCGAGATTTGGCTTGCCGTTCGTAACAGATCGGCAAACTTAAGCAACGCTTGCACAGGTCACCATTTGGATGGGTGACCGTGTTTGCATTTACATCTGAGCGCTTCCGTTCTTCGGAGGGCACATAAAAATGTCGATCCCGGTTCTTTTCTAAGGATAGGGATCGTTAGGCCATATAGGCCTTCGGGCGGTCTGAAAATGCCGCCACCAGAGTTGGCCACACACACACGACAAAAAAGTTTAGCTTGATGAATTATGGCACGTATATGATGTAATAAACTACTACTATTTTATTTATTTATAGTCTCACGCCTGTATCCCCGAAGGGGTAGGCAGAGGTGTAAATATTACACCCACATTTCGCCATGAATTTTTAGGTCCTACGTAATAGACGGCGAGCCTATTGCCGTTACCGGGCACATCACTAAACTCCGGGCTGCTACTGAGTATTCGGAAAAACCCAGTTACACTTTTGCCTGACGAGGGAATCGAACCCGGGACCTCCGATCAGCAGTTGCATACGCTATCCACTAGACCACGGTAAACTACTACTAAGCACATTAAATACGCAATATAACAGCACTAACTGACTTGATGTTTTGACGTGATCACCCATAAAACATATTTGAGTATGTTGCTTGCTTTTAGATAATAAATTGCACTGAACATCACAGAATTATGTGAATTCATATTTTCAATAAAGCAATGACATATAATTTTTATTGACTTCTGAATTGCATTTTTCTTGTACCTCCGGTGCCGTGCGGATTAATATCGACTTTAAAGTTAACATTAGTGAAATAAATCTGCATATATAAATATTCTTGCGTTATTGACTGACTGACAGACCTTACAACAAAAACTGATAGACACAAGAAGCTGCAATTTGGCATGTATGTTCCTTGGAGACCGTAGGACACTAAGAAGAGATATCCCGAAATTCCCAAGGAATCGGGATAAATGTACGGACGTAGCTGCAGACATCATTTGTAAAATATATTAAGTATAGGGCTTTTTGGTCTAGTTCGATTCTCATTTCATTCATTGTGTGATGAACACGAAAATTTGTTTCGAGTTGGGTGTAATTGCTAACCTTATGTTTGTGATGGACATCTATGTATGTAATTGATCTAAAAGGGCTAAAATCTACAGATGTAATTTATGATAAATTCTGATCTAACAATTAATACACTACATACCCACATACAATACCTATTAAAACCTTATTTCAATACAAAAAGTAAACTCAACGTCAAATATTGAGTTTGGAAGAAGATGTTTGCTAAACAGCTGCGGATCTCATGTCAAATATGAAAATTGGAACAGCTTATTGACTGAGTAACATGTTTGTGTATGTGCCGTCGAGAATGGAACAAAGCGGTGTGGAACAATTATAGCTTCTGTTTGTGAATGACGTTAATTAGCTGGGTGAGTGGTTTTCAAGCGGTTTTGTTTTAAATTTTGGTGTGGCGGAATTTTACTGTCATTTTAATTTGTCTTGTGGTGTGATAAAGCATTTTGTAGACAAACATGAAGTTCAGTAACTTTTGTCATGGCCCATCTACAACCTGTGTAACCAGGTATAGTTGTAACAGGGGCAGATTGAATATAAGATTTCTCACGGCTTCGCAAGTGTTGGTACTCGTGAAGGCCCTGGAAAGTTGAACTGTCTTAGAAGCCGCAATGAATTTTATCGGATGTATATTGAAGATATTTTAAAAATTAATAATCCTCTCTGATTCATTAATCTTGGAAAATGTTCTTGAGGTTATTTTAAAGGTGTTTGCGCTGCCATATGACCTGCTTTAAATGATAGCATTCAATTTACATTTGGATGTATAATGGGATATTAACATCTAAACAACAGGCAAGAAAATTGTTGATGTTTTTACAACTGGTGGATAACAAGGCTTTGTCACTAAGGCCCAGTTTCATCGCTTCTGGTTAGACTTATATGCCAGATAAATAAAAAAAGTATCAAAATTTATACAAGTTACCTATCTAAATTTTAAGAGAAACTGGCTTAAATTTAAAAACGTTCGAGAATCGAAATATGAAGTCGAATAAAATTAATATCGTGGGTATAATGGAAGAACTAAATAACTCAGATTTTGGCCAAATTGACCTTTTACCATTTTCGTGAACCCCAAAATGTGCCGCATCTTTTGGTCGAACAAACATTCTTATATCTTAACCCAGTCCAAAAATAAAGCCATTTTTGTGTTTCAATTGAAGAAATAGATATGTATAAATGAATATTAAATATACATACATACATACATACATATCGTCACGCCTTTTATCCCCGAAGGGGTAGGCAGAGGTGTATTTCTACACCCTTTTCGCCAGATACTAATAATATTAAATATTAGTAGAAAAAATGAATAACTCTATAAATAAGTGAACAGCTGTGACTTCTGATCACTTGAGTATGAAATGAATTAGCTAAGTTGAGTTATTTAGTTCTTCCGCGCACGAAAATATTTTAATGAAACTAGTCAAGTTGAAAGGAAAACTAAACAACTTGAGTTATTTAATTCGGGCATTAATGAACGTTCTATCGTTTTTAAATAAGTATTTTTATTTATTTCTTCTTCGAGAAAATATAAATTTATAAGAGATTCCAATCAAATAAATGTCAATAGGTGAAGTTATTTAATATTTCAATTTATAGTATACGTACGTTAGTGAAGTTATCGTATAATTCAGTAGTACAAATTAGTGCGAAATAATGTAAACCTATAGATTAACCATTTTCAAAGCGCGCTCCGCAGAGCGCCAGGGCTCCACGAAACATCTCTAGAGGCCTCACGACAATATTGCTCCAAATAAAATAAAATAACTTAAATATAACTAAATCATTAGGTAGCAGAATACAGCAAAATGATCGATTTAGATTCTAAACTCAGCATCAGCCCCTTACAGTCCACTGCTGGACTAGGCCTCTCCTTGGAAGGAGGAATTGGCCTACTATACCACGCTGGCCAAACGGATTGGTATAGGGTTTGTTTTAAGTTTTCCTTCCCTTACAGTGCTATTCTCTGCATAGTATGTTCCCTCTGTCGGCCCTTACGACTTAATATGCGGTGGTCACTGCAACTTAAAGTAGTAGATTGTGCTATACTAGTATGCTATGTTTTTACCGCCGATTTATTACAATCGGATAATTATAGTATAAGCAGATATACTATTATTAGACATATTATGTTACTAAGGTAGGCAGCGATAGCCTAGTGGAGAAATCAACAGACTGCCATTCACAGGGCTCGGGTTAGAATGGCTTGTCTCGTGCCTCAGAGAGCAGATCTTTAAGACTGGGTGGTGTGGTCACCCCTTCCTATTTTTTTCTGACATCAAGATTTGATGTCTTCCAGCGATCGGTGCAGGCTAGGTTTCTTAAAGGATATAGTACCGTGGGCCAAATCCATACAGAGCATACTTTTTCATAGGTTATTTAGAAATCCTAAGAGTAAAATCGGCCGCTGTGGCTGGTTTTTGTGGACTACGAAAATGCCTTCAACTCCATTGAAACTGGGCTGTCCTGCAATGCACTGCCTACACTACATGTCTCTCAGAGAGCTATGAAAAGGACAATGCTAGGGATTTCGCTGATCAATAATTTCTAGCACGAGATTATCCGGCAGAAGACCAAAGTAACTGACATAGTCCAGGGTTATAGCAAATTGTATGGGAGAACTTATGGTATGTCGATTAAAAAGCAGGTTCTTAAATTAACGCCACGCCTCAGCAAGCGTAGTGTTGGCTGCTAGAATGGGTCTTGTGGCATACCGTGGGGAGGTCCACCGAGTGATAGGCTGATGAAATGAATTAAATGAGAAGAAGTAGTTAATATTATAATTGTTTGACCATTACACGCCTTCTTCCTATTATGAAAGCCTAAAGGTGAAAAAATCCCCGCTTGATAGCGAGCAAGGCGTGACGTGGCAAACCGATACTCCAAAGAGGTAGACATAAGTTGTAATAATTACACCCACATTTGGCCATGTCATGCATTTTAGGTCCTACGTAAAAAGGGGGTCTATTGACGTTGCCGGGCACATTGCCAGACTTCGTTCTACTACTGAGAATTTGGAAAAATCAGTTACTTACACTCTTGCCTAACCTGGGTATTGAACGCAAGACATCTCGATCAACAGACGCATAGCTTATTTACTGGGCCACGTAGGCAATCAGTGACAAAATAAATATAAAGTATACGAAGATTTATGTTAAGGCTGAAAGTATGTTAAGGCGGCGATAGCCGAGTGGATATACCCACAGACTGCCATGCAGAGGGTATCGGGTTCGAATCCACGGCGCGCACCAATGACTTTTCGGAGTTATGTGCGTATTGAATTGTTAATTATCGCTTGTCCCGTGCCTCGGAGAGCACGTTAAGCCGTCGGTCCCGCTTGTCATGAAGATCTTTGACAATCGTTACAGGGCGTCAGTACCTTCTAAATAAAACTGACACTAGTCTAAACCATGGAATATCGCTATCCCTTCGGGTTGCGGAGGTCAGACAGGCAGTCGCTCCGTGGAAAAGCTAATATTCAGTCAAATCCGGTTAGACTAGAAAGCGGACCCCAGATTGAAACTGGGATAACGCTAAGAGAAAGAAGACGAAGATTTATGTCAGTAATATAGTCTTTTCTGCAAATGTGGACCTTTTTGCACAACTTCTACCCTCAATTTGTCTAGTAATAGAGCGTAGTATGCTGCTGTAATAGTTATCCCTTTCCATCTCTCCATGAACATCAACAAAAAACAGTCAGCATCACTTTCCCAGCCGAAAAACGCCTTTGTCCTTTGGAGTCGGTTCCTCCTTAGCAATTTAAAGTAAACAATAGCTCCGTAATAAGTTCCTCTAAAAAAATATTTTTATCTGTAAATATAATATAACGTATTTTAACGTTTTCATCTTGGTGCGACAATTCTGCCAGGTACCACAGGGCGGCGTTCTTTCTCCTTTGCTCTTCTCAATTTTTATTAATTCAATCTCCAATAGCATTTCTTCTTCCTACCACCTTTATGCTGATGACATGCAAATATATTCGCAAGCTCAACTTGAAAACTTGTCATCTGCCATCACTATTATTAATAATGATCTGGATCAAATATCTAATTGGACGAAGACGTATGGACTGAAGGTTAACCCAAGCAAAACACAGGTTTCAATTATGGGCAGTTCCAGACTTATCTCAAGGGTTGATTGGTCGATGCTTCCGCAGGTGTCCTTTGACGGAGTACCATTTGATTTTAGTTAAGAAGTGAAGAACCTAGGCATATATATTGACAGCACATTCTCGTGGACTGTCCAATTACAAAATGTCAGCCGCCGACTCTTTGCTGCTGCAGGTTCACTGCGCAGACTGCGTAACTTTCTGCCTATCACCACTAAAATTGCACTTGTACAATCTTTTCTCCTACCAATTCTTGACTATGCCGATGTCATCTATCTAGATCTCAATGAGGTCCAGCTAGATAAACTTGAGCGACTTCAGAATTTTTGTATAAGATTCATATTTGGTTTACGTAAATATGATCACATCTCTGAATTTCGCAACAAGCTCAAGTGGCTGCCAGCCGCCTTCGACGGAATACTCACATCCTTTGTTTTCTTTACAATATCTTATTCAATCCCTCGTTTCCTATGTATCTCAAAAGTCGTTTTGAATATCTCCATGAAATACATTCGAAGTATTTGAGATCATCAGAAAATCTTAAATTAAAAGTCCCTCCACATTCTACAGTTTTTTATGATAAATCCTTTGCAGTTCAAGCTGTACGCTTGTGGAATACGTTGCCACTAAATATTAGACAGGCTAAAGCCCTACCAATTTTTAAAAACCTCGTCACTCAACACTACTTGACATTTTGATCATTACTGTTATTGTATGTATAATGTTAATTAAATAGTAAATAGTTTCTAGTAATGGTTTATTATATCATAAGGTATTTAAGTATGTACTATAGTGGATATATATATGTATATACTTTTATATAAATATATATGCACATTATATAATTATATATATCATCTTTTATAGTATCTATAATTTTATTAGTATAGTATTAATTATGTATGTAGTATTGAGTATAAGATTATCTATACAAATAATTGCTAAATATTATGTACACCACTAGCTACCCGATTTCGCTTATTATAATTGAATATAGTCCATCAGGTTGTCTGGAAGAAATCGCAACCTGCGATAAGACCGCCCATGTACAACTAGACCTAAGTTTGTAAATGTTTTTTCTGTAATTGTTTTGCCTCTGGTGTACAATAAAGCATTTTCTATCTATCTATCTAATAAAAAGTGACAAAAGTGCATAAAAAAGTAGTGAAACGTTAAATATAATTGATTTGCATCTCATTATTATTTAAACTTATAAAACTGCATTACTAAAGTGCTTAGTGTACATAATAAAATCTCCAAGTGGACAGAGCAAAACAGGATTTATCGTGCATAAACAAAGTATAAGACACCAGATACAATTTGCAAGGTGGTCAGTAAACAGATTACCACTTGTAAACAAAATTGTTCGTAAGAAGATTCGATTTTTTTATCAAGTCAAGTCAAAATTGAATATTGTGTTGTGCCCAAACAACAGTGCTACCAACATAAACATTTATTAAGTTGGGCGCGTTCCAGTTAAACGAACTAAACACATTAAACATCAAATGCGGTAGTGTCTATTCCTAAAGCCGAACACTCATGATGTAATCTTAAAAGTCAAAATAAAGCTGGACACTCACGGTTATCACTTACTACTTACAAAAATAATTCTTGCACATAATTTAAACAATTCTTTATCTTCGAAAAGGATATACTAAAATGGAAGAAGAACAAAATATTACTTTCCGAAAACCAATTGCTAAAGCTAGATCATTAGAAAACATGGATATGAGTATTTCTATGAAGACATCAACTTCTTCAGAACTATTTAGTAAAAGTATGGATCTCTCAACGAACCTCACATCCATACACAGAGATGAAATGAAAGCCGAAATATAGTTTGAAAAAGAATTTAGAAAGTACTAGTATGAGCTAGATAACATATCATTAGAAAATATGGAATTAAAAAAACAAGTATCGCACTTAATACAGGAAATACAAATATTAAAAGAAATATGTTCAAGCCCTATATCTTCACAAAGAAAATCTGCGCTAACAAAAAACTGTGTAAAATGCCGTCTAACAGAAACGTTTAATAATAGTCCTCTTACATTAAAAACCAAAAATCTCTCCAAAGAGCGACTACAATATACAATAGAACCGGGACAAAAACACATCATCCTAAACAAATACAAAGATGACAGCCCAACAAATACTACAATACATATTGAAGTCGACCGTACGAATGAGGCACCACCTGAACAGATATTAAATAATGATAGTTCAAAAAACACATTAACAGATGGTATTGTCAAGAATATAAATATCAGCAAGCTGAATGTAAATTCTGAAACACAGGTAATACAAAACGGGAGTCAATATTCGACTGAAACAAATAATCAACGACCTAACCTTCTAATATTAGGAGGGCAGCAGTGTAAAGGACTAGCTTCACAACTTGTGCTCTCCAGAGTAAGGTCAGAATATGAGAATTTTCATATCACATCCTTCACGAAACCAAATGCGATGACTGAAGACATACTTGTACCTAGTTTTCAGTTCAATGGTTGTAAAGATAATTGTTTAATTGCTTGTGTAGGAGAAAATGATACTAATCCGTATAAAGTAATTACTGAGCTTTCAGCCATGCTTAAACGCATACAAAAAAGTCGTGTTATTATTGTAAGTGTATTTCATAATAAATCTCTCAATGAAAGGATGTTAAACAATTTAATTAATACTGTTTGTCAAAATTTTAAAAACTGTAAATTTATGAACATGAATACTTTTTATAATAAATATAGCTATTTCACTGAGTTATATAAGGAATTAATAAAATCATTGATTTTGATTATTACCAAAGAAATATAACCTTAAGGCATAGAAGTAACACTAAATAACAACAGCGGTTGCTATGATTAATATCTTCTTTCTAATGGCACATGCAAAGAGCTGTCGATAGGTTTAGCAGCACGCTCTTATAGCAGCCTCGTGGTAGGCAAACAGTAGACAAAACATAGAGTTAGGAAACCGAGTGTTGTTCGTAACAGTGATGATTTATCGATAAATATTTTTAGTCAAATGTCTAACTTTAGTATGTGTCGATATATGTAAGCCGTAGAAGTAAACAACAAAAATATTGAAATTGTAGTTTTTGCTGTTGACGCCGGACAGTGCTTTGCAAAGACTTGCCAGACAGACAGTACTAAAAAAAATCACGTGTTTAATTGTTCGTTTTAGCCATAAAAGCTATTGACAAAAAGTATTCATAAACTAAGGAGCGATGCGTTGCGATGAGATGCTAAGAAACTGTCACTTAGATTATGTATTGTACGAATTATACCAGATTGGCTAATGCGGCAGGCTTTGGCAATTTGTGTGCGTCGCATCATATCACGTTGCTTGCTATCGCTTACGTGGGACACTGCATGATTTTTTTAGAGTTGTAGGTAATCTGATTTGTGATCCGCCAGCACAAATGATTCACCTTTATGTAATTAGTACAGCAGTGAACTACTTTGACAACCCAGTTGGCATGAGTGCAACCGACTGCCACGCCGAAGCTTGCGGGTACGATTCAGTTTTACATTCATGTCCGATAGTTTGTTTCCGTATTTATCCCTCATTCAAAAAACATAGATATCTCCTTTCACTGTCAAATCCCATCACTCCTTAATGATGGGATTTGACAGCACAGCTATTTAGAGAATGCAGTCAAAGATATGAGTCTGTAAGGAGTCTATGCCTCTTTAAATGAGACGCGTAATTTGACGTTATGATTAACCAACTAAGACCAACTGACATTACATGTTGCACGTTCGGTATAAGGAAATATGGCGAGCATGTTCTCTCTAGTCTAAACGTCCAACCTCTCTGATTATTACCATAGAGAATTTTTACAGTTTCATAGCCGATATGTTAGAAAACGACAAGAAGGGGTTAAAGAGAACTTGACTCCTCCCAAAAAGGGAACTATTCCTTATTATTTTAAAATATTGAATACAAAACTTGAAACAAAAAACAATAACGATAACGTTTTCTTTCCAAAAGTAAGCCTAGTAAGTGTGTCGAAATAGACAAATCTCACTACATCACATTATTTCACCAGAACAAGGCAGGATTAATTAACAAACAAGACCAATTAGAAATATGTCTGAATAATATCTATGAGAATAATGTACAAGTTGATATTATATGTGTTTCAGAAACGTTTATACAATCCGGCGATGAGAGTAATATAAATATAAAGGATTTTAACTTATCTAGTAGCTTTTGTAGACAAAAAACAAAAAGAGGTGGAGTTTGCATCTTAACCAGAAAATACATTACTTGTCGTCCTTTGAAAGAGTGTGAAGATTTATCAATTGAAAAAATCTTCGAGTCCTGCGGGATTGAGATACCTTCTTTTAAATGCTCAATTATATGTTTATATCAAACACCGGACGCAAATGTTTCCACATTCCTTAAACATCTTGACATGTTATTGCATAAATTAACTTTAAACAAAAATAAAAATATTATAATTGCCGGTGACTTAAACATTAATACATTTAAAAATGACAATGTAAGCGAAAATCTTAATGATACTTTACTGAATTATAATTTGCAATTACATATACACCAAGCTACTCGTCGCGAATCGTGTATTGACCATATAATCAGTAATTTGAGCAATGCAGTAGGAAAAGTGCACCAACTATATCCATCCGACCATAATACTGGACAAACTTTAACTTTTCCCATAGAAAATAAACCCAAAAAAACAACACACTGGTATATAAATAAACGCGATTACTCTCTTGAAAACTTACGCAAATTCAAACAGTACCTATCAGATCTTTCTTGGAATTTTATTTATGAAAAAGCAACATGTAATGAAGCATTTGATGAGTTTCATGAAACATTAACACTTTTTATAACCTTTGTTTTCCCGTAATCAAAATAAGAGTAAACTGTAATTCAAAGACCCCTAAATGGATAACCAAAGGTATTAAAATATCTTCAACACATAAAAGAAAACTTAGATATAACTGTTATAAAAACAATTCTGATGAAAATAAATGTCAATATTCCAGATAGAACAGAATCTTTAAGCAGTGTGTAATAAATTCCAAAAATAATATACACAATAATTTTATTGAAAGATCAAAAAACAAATGTAGAGCGACATGGGATATCATTAAAAATAAAGCTGATAGCATTCTATATCCAGACTATACACAGTGTATAAAAGTTGATAACTGTATCATAAGTGATCCCACAAAGATTGCTATGGCTTTCAATGAGCATTTTATCACGAGTACTAATGTACAAAAGAATACTTGTCCTGATTATAATCTTGTAAATCAACTAGACTCGTCCATATTTCTAACACCTACGTCGGATATTGAAGTAATAAAGGTAATAAATTCATTAAATAACACTAGTGCAGTAGGATATGATTCAATATCAACATATTTGATCAAACAATGTAGCAAGGAAGTATCTGAAGTTCTTAGTTTCTTTGTAAATCTATCTTTCGTGGTAGGTACATTTCCTACTAAACTAAAATTATCAATAGTGAAACCTTTGCATAAAAAAGATAATAAATTAGACATGAAAAACTACAGACTCATTACACTTATTCCAATTTTATCCAAAATATTCGAGAAATTAATGTATACTAGAATGTTAAGTTTTCTTAATAAGCACAATATTATAGTTGATGAACAAAATGGATTTCAGAGGCATAAATCAACAACCCTAGCTGCATTTTCTCTTGTTTACAACATTACTAAAACATAGATAAAAGGCAACGGGTATCTGCCATATTTTTCGATATGAGTAAGGCATTTGACGTTGTCCGACATGATGTCCTCAATAAATGTGACAGGTATGGAATTAGACGAACCGCACTAAATTGGATCCAAAGTTACGTCACAAACCGTAAACAATGTGTTGAGATTACCCAGCTGGATAAAAAATCAATGTGCAGGCAGTTCAAATCAACATATCAAAATAATAATTTCGGGGTCCCACAGGGTAGCATACTGGGACCACTCCTGTATATTTTATACATTAATGATATACCCAACGCAATAGCTCATAAATGTGTCTTTTTTGCTGATGATATTTCAGTTATTGTATCAGACAAAAATAAAATTGATAGCCACGAAATTATTTTAAAATCTACAATAGATTCTGTAAGGCACTGGCTAGAGGCAAATAATCTTAACATAAACCTATCCAAAACAAAAATTATACAATTTCACAATTATCATAACAACCGTAACAAGTTATGTATTGAAGGTTTAGATCAATCCATACAAGAAGTGGACCACGTTAAATTTTTAGGTCTTATGCTAGACAAACATTGCAATTGGAAACCGCAAATAAAAAGCATCTGTAGTCGTAAATTTGTATACGTGTTGAAGAATTTGAAAAGGGTTGTTAGCGAAAAGGCTGCAATCACCGCCTATCATGGATACGTAGCCTCAGTGCTACGATATGGCATATTATTATGGGGTAACTCCACAGACATTAATAGAGCTTTCCTCGTACAGAAAAAATGCATCCGTGCCATATGCGGTGCACACCCGCTAGATTCATGTAGGCCACTATTTAAAAAGTTAAAGCTGCTTACTTTACCTTCTTTATATATTTTGGAAATAGCTATGTTTGTTAGAAATCACCCAGAATGGTTTGAAAAACAAGTAACTACAAGAAACACCTATCCAGAGACCCCACAAAACTTGCTATGTTGCAATGTTCTACAGCTCTGCATAAAAAAAATAGCTACTTATAAAAATATTCAACTCGATTCCTACTACGATTCGTGAGTTGCCATTTAAATTATTTCGTAAACAATTATTTAAATGGCTCCTAGATGGGTGTTTTTACAACATAAACGATTTTTCTCTTATAGGCGTTGAATATTGTACTTATTTTTTCTTTAATTATTTAGTTTAATTTGATAACCATCTTAACTCATGGTGTTGTTACTCATGTTAATGTTAGCATAAGCTTTTAAAATTCGCATGCCATCTTAGGCGAGTATGTCGGGCTTTTCCTTATTATGTAACATCTTTATGTACCATATTCTCAGCGAATAAAATATTTCATTTCATTTCATTTCATTTACTATTTGGATTGTACGTATTATTGATTTGGACGCATAATGGTGTATCCAGGTTGCAACCACAGTCATTAATTATACCAAAACTTGGATCATAGGCAAAGAATCTACGCAAAGAGATCATAAAAAAAAATATTCGAACGCAGTTTTGGTCTAAACGTGAGCAAACGCGGCACCCGTCGCGCTGGGAGCTTGCTTATGCTTAAATCTTGATTTAATATGTAGCTAATACATTTGTTAGTCATTTTCATAACCTCTGCTATCTCTCTTACTCAATTTAGCGGTTGTCTAGCACCATTTGGTGAAATTTAGAGAGGTTATCATCAGTGGTTGCAGTTTTTGGACGTCGCGGACCTTCATATGTTCCCTAGCTCTTACGACCAAGTTTAAATTCAGCTGCCCAAAATTTAATTGTGGTAACTGATGGAACAGAGAGGCAGCGAAAGCCTAGTGGAGGTACCAATGGCAGTCCATCCAGAGGGTATCGGGTTCGAATCCAACGACTTTTCAAAGTAAAGTGCGTATTAAATTGTTAATTATCGCTTGCCCCGTACCTCGGAGCACGTTAAACTGTCGTTCCTGGCTGTCATGATGATCTTTGACAGTCATTACGGGGAGTGAGTACCCTCAAATAAACTGATACTGTAGACCAGTGGAATATCGCTATCCCTTTGGGTTGCGGAGGTCAAACGGCAGTCGCTCTGTGGAAAAGTCGATATTCTTTCATTTCTGGTTAGACCAGTAAGCGAACTTCGGGCTCTAAGACGTGTAAGTCTTGGATGCAACCGGGATAGCGCTAGGGCGATGATGATGGAGCTGAGAGTCCCCATAAACAGAGTTTTAGTCAAATTTAAATGGCGTCGGCGTATTGCCTTTCAAAAACAAAAATTTAATGACAGCTCGATACAAAATTTCCCATTTACACAAAAAACACTCACATCAACTCAATCGTATTGCTGTCAAACAGCAATTACTGGTACAAAACAGCTGAGATGTTGGTGGATAACTGCCACAAGTCTTGTACAATTGTACTCAATTACATCTACAACACTTTTTTTGACGAGTGCTGCTTCCTTCAGGTTCAGGTCGGAAACTTTTAAGAACACCCTAGTATCTTTTAATGCAAAGGAAAGTTATTTTTGTTTAAGTTGAGTTTAGAAGATTTATAATAAGTAATTTATTATTATATTATTATAATTTTTTTTTTGCCATACCTAGTTCTGTTAATTTGATATTGTAATTTTAGGTTTTTTTTTATATATTTTTTTATATACAATGTTACTTCTTCCAATCCAGGTCTTTTATTTCATGTGAGATCAATAATCAGTGATAAAATTTCACAGATAACTTTCACTAAGAATGCCTAACTTTCGTGTTTAAATATTTCTTTAGGTTGAAAACTCAATAAGTGTACTTAGTTTACCCAAATTTATGTATTCAAATTCATTTAAGGCGAGGTTGCAGTACTTTTTAAGATTTTTGAACGTCTGAAAGTCCCATGAACTATGATATTTTTAATGAATAAAAATTAAAGTATAAAAGTTGAACATATCTTTTAGTAAATCGTAAAGATAGAAACACGATTTGGAATGATTGGCTCGATAAAAAAAAATGTCAAACATGGCACTAAATCACAATTTTAAACGTGTACTGCTTAGAGATTCCATAATGAATTTATATGAAAGTATTATCAATAGAAACAGCTCTTTATTTTAAATTAAATGGTAAAAACAGATTTCGTAATTTCGTTATCATTTTTCTCCAAGAAAAAAAATAGTCAAAATGTCGGCATTATATCGCTCGCCGGCCGTTCATCAGTGCCTGTCTAGGCGTGATTGAGGGCAGACGTACGTCGTTGCTCCGCAAAATCCCCCTCCAACCCCGCATATACGTTTTCGCAAAAGTACAAAGTAATTCGTATTCCAAACTCAATCGTTCGAACCATAGACATACTAGTAAGAAACTGTAGACAGGTTACTGACAAGGTAACATGACGGAGCTTACGAGTGGCACGCATCACGAAAAGCGTACGCACACTAATATAAATATGTCAAAACGACACACTAAGAATTAGATAAGAAGTGTAAGTGAGATAGCACATCTAATCGCAAGCGCGAAATAGAGATAAACATATGCTCTCTGGACCGACGCGCATTGTGACATCATGCTGACCGTTTTACAAACAATAATTTGACTCAGGTGCGACATGATCACTTTGTCTGTCTTGAGTAAATTCAATTCGCCTCAAAGTAAATTTGATTATTTCATTTAAGGTAGGGAAATAAAAAGTCGATGTGATTTATTTATAACATTTATTAAAAAAGTACATTTTATTATTCTCATTTCATTAAATGGAAACCTAAAACAGTACGTTAATATAAAAACTGTGCGCTGCGGACCCACCGTAGCCCTGGCAATACCCCTGGGGGTATGGTGGGTCTTTTAAAGATTAACCGTACTCCTGGCTGAAATGCTCGTTGTGTTATACCAACGTGCTACGTGGACATTAAACTGAACAGTGTTATCTCTCGTATGATAATGACTTACTACTAACGTTTTTGTATTTTTAGACAAGCGAAGACAAGCGCTAGTACGATGATATAGTGCAACAAGGAGATAAATTAGAGAATAAAACGTTTAGGTATTACTGCTAATGGTTATAATGCTTTGTATATTATAGGTATAATCTGTGGTACTGTTGAAGACCCGTCATCATCATCATCCTTGCGCTGTCGGATCATTCCCACTAGTTCTATTGAACAGTTCTATGATAGAACTAGTGATACTTTTGTTCCCACTAGTTCTATTATCACAACTTGATGAGAAGAATAGAACTAATGGGAAACAGTTATAGGAAATTTACCACTAGTTCTATGTATGTTTTACAAGGGTAGTGTCACAACATCGCGCTCACATATCCGAATAAATATGTATGTATAAAAATGTGTTGACGTCTACAAACGAATGAACGTCTACAAAACAATTGAACGTCTACAAAACAAATGAACGTCTACAAAACAAATGAACGTCTACAAAACAAATGACTACCAGAAAGTGATCAGCTATCGATAGTGATTGCAAAAAACATGTGCATGCGATTTTCGACCTTATTGACAATTCATGAAAAACTTTTTTTTTTGTTTTTTCTCGCTTTCTGGCAATATTAGGGTAATACAATTATAAATTCTGACTAATGTCAATTAGGTTGAAAATCGCATGCACCTGTTTTCTACAATCACTATCGATAGCTGATCACTTTCTGTAAGTCATTTGTTTTGTAGATGTTCATTTGTTTTGTAGGCGTTAATTTGTTTTGTAGACGTTCATTTGTTTTACACATTAAATAAATGAACGTCTACAAAACATATTCATTCGGATATATGAGCGCGATGTCGTGACACTACGGATCATTCCCAGTAGTTCTATTGAATACCCTTGTAAAAACATACATAGAACTAGACTGGGACATTTCCTATTACTTATCCCATTAGTTCTGTTCTCCTCATCAAGTTGTGCTAATAGAATTAGGACAGGTCTATAATAGAATTGTTCAATACTACTACTTTACTGGGAATGATCCCACAAAATAGTAGAACTTGAAATTAACGAACTGAAATTAATAAACTAATTACACAACAATATTATCTGGGAGTACGGTTAAACTTTGAAAGACCCACCATACCCCCAGGGGTACTGCCAGGGGTACGGTGGGTCAGCAGCGAAAACTGCGCAGTACAATCTACTTAGTTGTTTAATACTAAAAGGAGAAAAACAAGAACAAGTGAATGGACTTTGATCATCCGTCAATGTTTGTAACTTACGTATGATTTTGTATTTCTATAATAATAATATAATGTGTTGATTCAGCCTCAAATCACTTTTATTACTTGACAAAAACACACATCAGTATTTTATTATTACGAATGTCCCATCTGGATACTTTGTTTTTTAGCCTTTGAACACGCACAATACTGCTTCACTTTTACACTCGCTAAATGCCAATTTTTTTATTCAATCTATAATTTTGATACTGAATTTATTATAAATTGTAAATAAAACGTTGTAATATTGTAATACTCATGAATGAGAAGTGCTTCCATAACTTTTAGTCATTTTCCTACTATAGTTTGTGCAAAATCTTATTACACACGACGGCATTTTCAAATGTAACGTACACACACGCGAGTAAAAGAGCGAGCGGTTCCGACCGCAGCGCGTACGCGACTAAAACCAAATGAGACATTTAGCCTGTTTTTAATGTGCCACTTTTGAAGTTTAGGGCAGCGATAGCCGAGTGGATATACCAACAGACTGCCATGCAGAGGGTATCGGGTTCGAATCCACGGCACGCACCAATGACTTTTCGGAGTGATGTGCGTATTGAATTGTTAATTATCGCTTGTCCCGTGCCTCGGAGAGCACGTTAAGCCGTCGGTCCCGGTTGTCATGAAGATCTCTGACAGTCGTTACAGGGCGTCAGTACCTTCTAAATTAACTGACACTAGTCTTAACCATGGCATATAGCTATCCCTTCGGGTTGTGGAGGTCAGACAGGCAGTCGCTCTGTGGAAAAGCTAATATTCAGCCAAATCCGGTTAGACTAGAAAGCGGACCCCAGATTGAAACTGGGATAACGCTAAGAGGATGATGATGACTTTTGAAGTTCACATAACTCATCTACGGTTTTTTTTACGCTGCGCTGTGGCACACGCACACACGACCCCCCCCCCCTCCCCACCCCCCGCTCACTCGCTGACGCCACCGCCGTGTTTTTGTTTTTGCGGGGGGTGAGGTCGAGCTACGCACTGTACTGCAACCTCGCCTTAATGTGTGGGAAAACTGAATAACTACAATATAGAATTAGCTAACTACGGTATGTTTGCAATATCTTGGTGTGGCAAAATTGGATAACTTGGTTTTTTATTTTTATTATTTTTTTGGTTCATGATAAAAGTTAGTTTAATCAAGCATAGAATCGACAGCAAACATGCTTAAAGCATATAAAATCGCCGACGGTAAAATTGTTCTCCATTTCTTAGAAATGTAAAAAAAAGTATCACAAAAATAGTAAATCGCGATTATCTCTTATGTTTAGATTCGAGCACGTTACCCCGCGAGATATATTGATCGCATTTAATTCAATTAAAATTAAAAATACCGGCGACTTTTGGGGCATTTCAATTAAAATTTTAGGTACTATAGTTGAGACTGTTGCGCCTTACCTATCTATAATTTTTAATCAATGCTTTGACCTAGGCGTATTTCTGGATTTGATGAAATAAGTAAAATTATAACCTTATTCAAATCTGGCAGTAAAAATGAAATTAATAATTTTAGGCCCATATCTATCTTGCCGGCATTTAGTAAAATATTTGAAAAGATTCTTTTAAAGCAGCTATTAAGCCACTTCAATTTAAATAGTCTGCTTCACAAAGATCAATACGGGTTTACTAAAGGTAGATCCACTACTTATGCGGGTGTTGCTCTCATAAAACACGTTTATAGTGCTTGGGAGTCATCAAAAAATACTATTGGAGTGTTCTGTGACCTATCTAAAGCATTTGACTGCGTTCAGCACGACACACTACTGCGTAAGCTCCGCCACTACGGCGTAGAGAAAACCGCACTTAGTGTTGTCGATTCGTACCTGCGGCAAAGATTTCAGTGTGTCGATGTAAATGGGACTACATCCTCTAAATTACCTATACAGCTAGGCGTTCCACAAGGCTCAATTTTAGGTCCTTTTCTATTTCTAGTATATATTAACGACTTACCTTTTTATTTAAAAAGCATCTGTGATGTCGTACTTTTTGCAGATGATATGTCACTTATTTTTAAAGTAGATAGGAATAGAAATCAATTTGATGATGTAAATAATGCACTATTACAAGTTACACGATGGTTTACAGCAAACAACCTAGTACTTAATTCTAGGAAAACTAAATGCGTTAAATTTGCTTTACCTAACGTTAGACAACTGGGACCTAATATTATGCTAGATAGGGAGGAACTTGACACAGTAGACTCTACAGTGTTTTTAGGTATTACATTAGATAATAAGTTACAATGGGGTGCACATATAGCATGTCTAGCAGGAAAGCTCAGCTCTGCTGCGTATGCCGTCAGAAAAGTTAGGCAACTTACTGACATCGACACGGCTCGTTTAGTATATTTTAGCTATTTTCACAGTGTTATGTCCTACGGTATTTTGTTATGGGGCAAAGCAGCGGATATTCAGAATATCTTCGTTCTACAGAAACGAGCGGTACGAGCAATATACATGTTAGGTGCAAAACATACTCTTAGGGAACGCTTTAAGTCTATAGGAATTCTTACAGTAGCCTCGCAATTTTTATTTGCTAATATTTTGTACATTAGGCAAAATATAAGTTTATTTACCTCAAAAAGCGATATACATAATATAAATACTCGAAACAAGCATAGGTTATATGCCCCTTATCATCGTTTACATAAAGTTAATAATTCTTTTGTAGGGCTAGGTATTCGTATATATAATAAAATACCAATTAGTCTTTTAGAATTACCATTTAGTACATTTAAAGCTAAATTAAAAGACTGCCTTATTAAGAAAGGTTATTATACTATTAATGATTATTTCAGTGACAAGGATAGATGGTCACTTACACTAGACAACTCATGATCTACTACTTATTTAGAATTTATATAGATACTTAGCATTTTTCAGTTTATCATTATATAACATTTCCAGTTCTTTTAACTTATTATTCGTTTATCATAATTAGGTCATTCTTCTTACTACATCTACATTTGCATTGTTGTTCCACTAATTTTTTTAAAATTTACTGTACTGTAAGATGAAGATAACTCGTTATCATGGTCTGTGAACTAAAGTTTTTGTAATTTTGTGTATTCATATACCGTCACTTCTGTAACATACATTTCCACCATAGTTCTGAACATGGTCACGAGTTGTATACATTATAAGTCGTAAGTGCTCCTGTTACACAATATTCGCATTGGAAGGCTAACTAAATCACATCATTTAGTAACTACATTAATTGCTTAAGTATTATGTCTGTAACTAATTACTATTTACAAGTAATTTAGTACAATGTGTAACAGTTGCAGCTCCTTACAAAAATGAAAATATGTACCATAATATTGGCGATTTAAAATAGTGGCCTCGAGTTTTATTGCCCGTTCTTTCTCGTGGCTCTACCTATTGCTTTGCGAACGAGGCAGTAAATGTAAATGTAGAAGCATTAAGTAATTTAAATTTAATTTTAAAATTGACGTTCATAAGCGTCACCTTGTGACCTAGATGAATAAATGATTTTGATTTTGTCAAAATATAGCAAAAATATAACATAACATAACTTCACGCCTTTTATCCCCATAGGCTTGGGCAGAGGTGTATTTACACACCCACACTTCGCCAGTTACGTTTCGGTCCCAATGTAATAAAGGGGCGGGGCCATATTGCCATCTACCGAGCACATTGTTAAGCGAGCGATAATTAACATTTTAATACACACATAACTTCGAAAAGTCAGAGGTGTGTGCCCGGGGTAACTGGGGATCGAACCTGAGACCATTGTCTCGGTAGTCCGTTACGTACACCACTAGGCTATCGCCGCTGCTCTAAAATATCTTACGATGCTCAAAACCATTTTGAACATAGTCTAACAGAACACAGCCATAGTGACTCGATAAACTTCTAACGAACATTTTCAACAGACTTGAAAAAAGAGAGCTCCTCCTCAAATCAACTTGTATGCGTTTATAATCTTGTCGATGGTCACACGTAACGTTTCATGGAACCAACGAGTAGCGAGATATTTTTTTACTTTTGATTGGCCTATTTGGCTCAGGGTTATCGCATACAAATTTGATCAAGAGCCAATTCAACCTTTCGAGTTGGAGGGTGAAATTGCTTTATAGAGGATATCAGATTGACGGCGTTTATTATATAATGTTAATATACAGGACCCAACTAATGTGGAGATTGAATTGCAAACTGAAGGCTAATTCTCGTAACTATATTTTGTCCAAAATGCAGTTTTGATCTAGTGTTGATGTGATAAATAGAATACTCGTAAATGAATTGATACTTGATTGATATCGCGATTATCAGGTCGTAAATTGAACAATATTTGTCAAACTATATGTCAACGTCGATCTCAATGTCTCAAATTAGACATAATGTCATTAGCGTAGTAAAATAATAATAATTGTAAGTCGATTCAAAATCAAATTCAATTTCGTTTAAAATCAAGTGGCTGTCTGTAAATTCAAGAATCGAATTTCTGATTTTGTTTGAATTTTATTGCAAAAGATAGAAACTAATATTATTGCACTGTTTCAAATTCAATTTTTGTATACTGGATTACCGATACTCTGATAAATTAAAAAATATCTCTAGTTATATTTATTTGTTAACAAAGGTAAGCGCCATCATATTGGCATTGCTTAAACAGGCTAAAACAACATAATACTGCCCACTTAAATAGCTTGAACTCATAATAAAAACAATAACCAGTAAACTCTACTACTTTCAAACTGTGCAACGAATGGCGGTCTAGCTGGATAAGGCTGTGGATCTATAGATGGATCTAGGAATTGAGCGAGACTGAGAGATTTGCTATAAATACATCCACTAGCACTACAAATAGCTATTTTGTAAATAGCTCCCCTGGTTTGTATCTAGGAGGTCAAGCCGAGTTTCGTTGCCCTAGGCGCCAAGTACAAGTAGGTAAAGGTAAGCGCGGTCGACAAGAACACCAACCAACACAATAAATGAAACAATAGTTACATCGTAACACGTTCTGCTCTCCCAAATTATACGATAATATTATCATATAATCCTTTTCTTTGTTATGACTAAAATAAGCGCCCAAATTCTTGATCGACAGACGGCAGCTTTTCCTAGAAAATAATATCGTTGTAATGTTATGATCGATGGAATATATTCTGTGGTATAGCAGACTCGGCATAAATATGTGGGAGCAGCACTTATGAAACGGAATCGAATCTACTCAACTTGGACATGGACAAATGTACTACTTGCAGACGAGGCTCCAAGACGAGGACCATGAATTGTAACCGGGACAGTAATAGGATAATGGTGATGAAAGGGATGCTTAAATTTCCGTAGAGCCGTTTTTCTATTTTCTTCGCCTAGCGTGGTGACTGTGACGCTACTGGAAGATGCTTACCTCGTTCACTATTTAGCTGTCTGGTCATCTCATCTTCAGTAGTCCACTCGCAATTAAAGTCAGCCATGCTTTGACTCCTCTATTAATGAGATCCACAGCCGTTCAGGGGAATGCTCGCTTTAACTAAACAGTGTGCAGATGAGCAGAGCCTATTTGTTTAGTTGGTGATTATAGCGCTAAATGCGTTACACTTCAGAGCGTTTTGGCAAATGAAATTTACGAATTAATGTATGCGGAACGCATGCAGAACATCAACATGCTGGCAAACTTACAAATTACATTGCTCTATTTCAGAAATAATGTTATATTAATATAATTTTGTTGTTTGTTTTATTGACGGTCCGCTAAAAGAAAAGCATTGTCAAGTGTATACATAGCTAAACTAAAATCATTGCTACTATAATCAATATACATATTCATCTATAGTTGGTGCCACGAGAAGATAGACTTTTTGTAAACAAACATTCAGGGCTTCACAACCTTTTTTCAAACAGTTGTGTTTTAGATTGCGATGCGTTACGGCTTGTAATGTTATGATCGATGGACAGCGAGTGGAGCAAGTGAATGAGTTTGTATATTTAGGTACGCTGTTTACAAGAGATGGTAAGAATGTAGAAGATATTGAAAGAAGAGTTAATGCAGGTAATAGAGTGAATGGAGCTCTGAAGGCGTTTATGAATAGCCAAAACGTGTCCAAAAAGGCACGTTTGGCTGTCCACAGAGGGGTGTTAGTACCTACTCTTATGTATGGTAGTGATAGTTGGGTATGGCAGAAGAGTCATGAAAGTGGAATAAATGCTGTAGAAATGAGAGCACTGCGAAGTATGTGTGGTGTTTCTTTGACTGACAGAGTAAATAATTGTGTGATAAGAGAGTGTTGTGGGGTAAAATAAGATGTAGTGACAAGCATCGAGAAAGGTATGCTAAGATGGTTTGGACACGTGGAGAGGATGGATGACGAAAGACTGACCAAGCAGATATATAAGGCAAGTGTGGAAGGGACAGGATGAAGAGGAAGACCTAGGCGGACGTTCTCTGACCAGATTGGAGACATCCTAAAAACAGGACAGGTTAGAAGCACCCTGAACAGAAGAGCATGCATGAGGAATCTGATGGGAGTGAATGAAGCAAGAGATATATGTCAAGATCGTTGCAAATGGCGCTCCGTAGTCTCTGCCTACCCCTCCGGGAAACAGGCGTGAGTCTATATATGTATGTATGTATGTATGTGTTTTAGATTTTATACTGTTTGGACAGTCTTTTTTTTCAATGCCTAAATTATGCCACTATTTTTTAAAATTTATATTGTAAAATGTTACTGAAATAAAAGTATTTGATTTTGTGTTTGAATGGTCAAATGTTCATAAATTTGCCGATTTATTTGTCGTTTTACACGTAATTAATTCTGCAAATTAGGGTAAAATAGAGTACCATGTATGTTAATGATAGAGTACATACATGTTACTCTATTAAGGACATGATTCTTTTTTAATCATAGACAATAGATCATTTGCTCAAAGTAGCCTACGTATCCTAAAATATTAAATTATTGACCAACAATGAATAATATTAAGGATAACTAGCTGAAAGAATGAAATCGTCAGAATGAACTTAAACAAAATCCATTAAAAGTTACGGTAGTCTGAAAACGCAATTTCTTTTTAGGTATAAATAATTTTCGGCACGACTAATAGTTTGCCATCTGCTATTTTGCCCCCGCTTTTTCGAGATGCCGGCAGCGGGAAGAGCGTTACGATCCTATAAACATGTATTTAACTTTACATTTACCCCTTCTTGATAACTAAAATGCATTATTTTGTCCTCTGATAAATGCATGTTAAGCCCAAGGATGTAACATATCAATGAACTAACGCCAAATGTTGACAGTCTAGGCGTCAGTACCTCAAAACATTAAAAGATCCTGTTGACAACGCATAATATCGAAAAAAAACCGATCCATTGACATATTAGTTTCCAATGACACGTATCTATGTACAGTTGTGCTCAATGGATTTGACATTATTTGTTTTTGACAGAACTATCGCTAGGTCACTTAGTAGAAATTCTTTGTTTACAAAAAGTCTATGTTCTCGTGGCACGGAGTATAGGTATGTATCTACCACGCACTAGATGCACTCAGGTGTGCGACCATGATTGTGGCATTTTTAACTGTAACATCGGCATATCTACCTCAAAACTACATTCTGAGGTATATATATATCCTAGAGTCTAGACAAACAAATTAGATGTAGTAAATATTTTCGAATGCTGATTTTCAGTTTTGTTTTGTATCCATAAATATATATTTAAATCAATTACTTGGCTTAATACTAGTAGTTTCTTTCATATCATTCGAAAAAATATCCTCTCCAATCAAATCAACATTCAAAAACATACGCGTTATTCTGCTTAAATTCAGTCACGCCTCAGTTACTTTGAAATCTACTTCTCCTGCCTATCCCCAAGAGGCAGGGTATAAAGATAAGTAATTTTAATTCTCCAGTTAAATAGTCGCCGAGGGCACCATCTGAAGCGTTCTTTTGAGGACATGTTTGAACAAATTGCGCGAACAGGCTTCTTGGAAGGAAAGTTAAACATATAATGGGAGAAATAAATGTACCTACTAAGTTTTCGCTCGACGTATTGTTTTGTAAATATTGTATTTTTATGAATTTTTATTTGAAACAATTTTATTTATGCTAGGTAAGGGAGCAATAGTCCAGAGGGGAAAGCAACCGACTGCCATGCAGGTGGCATTAGGTTGAGGCCCGATTTATTAGCTATATTCCATGACGACCATAGTCAGTGTATTCAAGCTAACTCCCCCTAACGACTGGGTAAGATCTTCATGACAGTTGTGACCGAACCTAATAATAAATTTAAAAGTTATAAATTATAAGTAATCCGATCTTTGTATATAACAAGTTCCTTTTGTGAGTTTTATGCCGTGTGACATTTTATACAAACTTTTAACCGCTTTTAGTAACGGATGCTAATAACAGGATATTTTTAATGAAGCATGGTTTGTTGTAAGTATGTAAAAAGTATGACACTTTCCACTCCATCAGAAAAAAATAATTGTCAATTATAAATCATGATTTACATGATTAATAATAGGAATTTTATTTAAGAGAGGTTTTAGGAGTTTCAATTGCAACACCCCACCCCATCCCATCCTAATCTTATAAAACTGATACCAAACTCTTTAACAAAAAATCAAATCAATGCGAATGATAACAAGTATCAAATACACGCAGTTTGTAGGGTATCTGAACAATAGTCGTCCGTCGTCTCCTCCAGAAATGAGGACAGTCAGGCTGTAGAAAATTGGCGTGACGTGATATTGACGTAACAGGCACACCGTCACTAGGGCAGTTGGCAAGATAGTTGGCTGACTGTACATGGTGACACGATACTAAAATCATTGAACATAGTTTTGAATAAATATGAATTAAACTAAGGGTGATGCTTGACTTTTAAAAATTGATATTTTAAATAAGTTTGCAGTAAATGGAGGACATGTGAAGTGCCACATTTGTAATGATAACGCTTGCACTAGCTATACATTTTATACATCGGCAGTCTCAACAAAAGTTAAACTAACGGACTCAAAGAACACACTCGAAACAAAATAAAATGTGGAAAACATGAAGTTTAGGCTTAAGAATCTATTACCAAAGACTGCACGCAGTGTGGCATCCTAAACAACAAGTCCCACGTTGGGCGCCAAAGTCACACTTCAAAGATTGCTAGCAAGCAAGTTTATAGAAATAAATATAACCAAATAATTCTGATTAGAGAACGTATAGCAATTTTACATTGCCATGGACAGAGGTCCATAAAATATATAAATGCTACGGCCATAATTATAAGCATCGTTTGACTGAAGACTGCACGGTTGGTGTATTGGTTTAAGCGGCCGCCTCGCTGCTTGACATTGCTCCGAGTTTTGTGGGTTACATCCCCACACGAGGCAACACTTTGTGTAATTCAAAAATTGTTGTTTCGAGTCTGGGTGTTAATTGTGTCCGTTAGTTGTATGTTTGTAAAGTCCCCCGACACAGGATTTAGTAATAATGCGGCCGTTGTCTTTTTAAAAAACAAAAAATCTAATATCGCCCGCTTTCAAATGACAGTAATGCGTCTACACGGACATAAGCACAGGCGAACAAGGAGTAGAAATGCGTTTTCCAGTAACTATTAAACTACCATAACAAATGATCAAAAATTTGTTTTAAATGCTAACTTTTGCACGTGGTTTCACACGCATTTTTGTCATTATAGTTTACTGCTCTGCTCTTATATCTCACAGTATGAACGTTTGTATCATTTACTCGCGCTTTCTCCTTGACAAATACACTATTCTAAAAGTTTTCAAGTAAGACGTTTCCGATACAAGCGCATTCAAACGTAATATTCCATTTTATAATATTAATATAGATTCCATCTTTTCATTCGGCTTCAGAATTTTCCACTCGATTGAACAACACAGCTTATAAAAAGACGGCCTCATCTTCTTCAAACGTAATATGGCCTAGTTACTCAAGAGTTAAGTTATATTTTAGCAGGCATCTTGAAAATATCTAGACGTTTCTCGCAAAAAAATGAGCTCGCTACAAATGAGTAGCATCAAATATTTAGCTTCAAAACTGACGCAGAAAAGAGGATGAAAAATTAGAAAAAAAGGTTATTATATTCTGCTGCTGCTGTTGTTATTTTCTACAAAAACTCTTCATGAATTTTAATGTGGCCAGTGTTATAGTATGCAAGGCGCATTTCGTAAGAAGTTGTACACTTGGCGGTTTGGAGCGGTCCGGCAAAGGTATGATCCGGTTAAAATTTTTGTACTATTAAGTACATCGTTTGTCAGCTGACTCTGCCCAACAGACAGATCCCTCTGGAACACTTTGGATCCCTTATTCTTCTCGATCACCTCACGAACACATTTTGTGTTGTATTGGCGGAGATCGCGAGTCAGAGACTTAGAGATCTGTCTGTTGAGGTGCCGATATTTCGGCATGTCGTCGGAGGATAGCAGAACCATCTTGCGCCTTTCCTCTAACAGCTCGAGGGTGAGAAGCTGAAGACGGAAGATGGCAGAATCGTATCGTCCAAGCCTGAGCTCTTGGAGGAGATCGAAAGGTTCTATGGACAGCTATACACGACAACGCAACAACCCGCAAGTACTCCAGCGTCAGAACCTAGAGCTGGATTGACCCGACACTATACCGAAGATATCCCGGACGTCAGCATGCTCGAGATTAGTGTGGCTCTCAAACAGCTCAAAAACAACAAGGCGCCGGGTGATGACGGAATTACGAGCAAGCTTCTGATGGCTGGCGGTGCACCCGCTAGAGAAGCCCTTCGGAAGCTATTTAATTCCGTCATTCTCGAGGGTAAAACGCCACAGGCGTGGCACAGAGGTGTAGTGGTGCTTTTCTTTAAGAAAGGGGATAAAACCCTCTTAAAGAACTACAGACCCATCACACTTCTGAGCCACGTCTACAAGCTGTTTTCGAGGGTCATCATGAATCGTCTCGAGAGCAAGCTAGACGACTTCCAGCCTCCCGAACAAGCCGGTTTCCGTAAAGGCTACAGTACCATAGACCACATACATACGCTGCGGCAGGTTATACAGAAGTCCGAGGAGTATAACCAGCCCCTATGCTTGGCGTTTGTGGACTATGAGAAAGCCTTCGATTCGATCGAAATCTGGGCGGTGCTACAGTCTCTCCAACAGTGCCGGATTGACTACCGATATATCGAAGTGCTGAAGTGTTTGTATGAAAACGCCACTATGTCGGTCCGCCTCCAGGACCAGAGTTCGAAACCTATTCAACTCCAGCAAGGAGTGAGACAGGGGAATGTCATATCCCCGAAACTATTTACCACTGCGCTGGAGGATGTTTTCAAGCTTCTGGACTGGAATGGACTCGGCATCAACATCAACGGCGAGTACATCACTCACCTTCGATTCGCAGACGATATCGTAGTCATGGCTGAGACCATGGAAGACCTAGGCACAATGCTCGATGGCCTCTGTAGAGTCTCCCAACAAGTAGGTCTTAAGATGAACATGGACAAGATGAAAATCATGTCGAACGTCCATGTTGTACCTGCTCCTATTCAGGTTGGGAACTCTACGCTCGAAGTTGTCGACAAGTATATCTACCTGGGACAAGTAGTCCAATTAGGTAGGTCCAACTTCAAGAAAGAGGTCAATCGTCGAATCCAACTCGGTTGTGCAGCGTTCGGGAAGCTACGACATATGTATCTTCTCGTCCGATATCCCGCAGTGTCTCAAGACGAAAGTCTTTGACCAGTGTGTGTTGCCAGTGATGACTTACGGATCAGAGACGTGGTCGCTCACTATGGGCCTTATCAGAAGGCTCAAGGTCACTCAGAGGGCGATGGAGAGAGCTATGCTTGAAGTTTCCCTGCGAGATCGAATCAGAAATGAGGAGATCCGCAGTAGAACCAAAGTCGCCGACATAGCTCTCCGGATAGCCAAGCTGAAGTGGCAGTGGGCAGGGCACATAGCTTGAAGAACCGATGGCCGTTGGGGCAGAAAGGTTCTGGAGTGGCGGCCACGTACCGGACGACGCAGCAGAGGTAGGCCCCCCGCAAGGTGGACCGACGATCTCGTCAAGATCGCGGGAGGCGGTTGGATGCGGGCGGCTCAAGACCGGTCTGTGTGGAGAACCTTGGGGGAGGCCTATGTCCAGCAGTGGACGTCGTTTGGCTGATACTTGATACTTGATACTTGATTGCACGGGCTGTTTCCGCAACTCCACGTCTTGGCGCGTATTTTGCGTGCGGGTGGGAATGGTGTCTTCATTCGAGCCACCCCAGCTCTTCGAGGAAGGCCAGCAGACTCTTGATGTGGCCCACTGCCTCCCTCAGGGTGCTGTATCTCGTCAGGTACTGCTGCCTGTATTGTGCGACCTCAGGGCAGTCGAGGAGCAGGTGGGCTGCCGTCTCGTCTGCTGCCATACAGGCCCTGCACAGCGGGCTGTCGGTGATACCTATAGTAAATAGGTGTTTATTAAAGAATCCGTGTCCTGTGTAGGCGGCCGTGACTGTCCGCAGTTGTTGTTTGGACAGCCGGAGGATTTGTTTGGCTATCTTACCGTCCACTGCGGGAAGAGCCTCCTTGGCCTGCCTACATGTTTCAATACCAATCCAGGACTGGTTGTGTTGGGTCCTGGTCCTATTTCTTACCAGGTTGCGATAAAAACCAGAAGGGAGGGGAATGATGGGCTCGGGTCCCACCACCTCTAAAGTGGCCCCTCTTCTGGCAAGTACGTCGGCTGCGTCATTCCCTCTTGAGCCACTGTGGCCCTTGATCCATTGCAGTGTTAATTTGTTTTGTTTACCTACCTCTGTTAGTTTCTGGTGGCATTCAAGCGTGAGTGCCGAGGTGATAGTATGGCTTTTGAGGGCTGAGAGGACCGCCTTACTATCTGAGAGGATCCTAATGGATCGTTCCCTTACCTCACGTGCCATGATTGCTGTGGCAGCTAGGATTATGCCAAAACATTCGGCCTGGTAGACCGTGTTGTAGGCTCCCAGTGGTGCTGCGATGTTGATGTTTAGGTCCTCGGAGAATACTCCTGAACCCGTACCTGTATCCGTCTTAGACCCATCTGTGAAGATCGTGAGCTCGTTGTGATTAACCGCTCCTTCGTGTAGATCCTCGTACAGTTGGATTTTGTACTTCTTGTCGAACACAAATTGTTTCGGTATTTGGTCGCCGATGGCTTGTGTGAGAGGAACTTCTTTAAAGAGTGTATTTAAATTGCTAGTGTGCGGTGTGTTGGTGTCTTTCCAGAGCTTCAGAGCTCTTAGCCGGACCGCCGTCATCGTTGCTTCCTGTTGTATAAACAGGTGCAATGGAGGCAGGTCCAGCAACACTTCGAGTGCCGCTGTAGGTGTAGTTTTCATGCAGCCCGTTGCCGCTAGGCATGCAAGTCTTTGAAGCTTTTGAAGCTTGTTGGCGGCCGTTGTTAGGTTGGTCCGAGGCCACCACACTACTGCGCCGTAGCTTATCATCGGACGTATTATTGTCTTATAAAGCCATAAGACAATTTTGGGGGATATGCCCCAGCGTTTGCCTATCATCTTCTTACACTGCCAGAAGACAATGCTGGCTTTGTTGAGCTTATTTTCCATGTGGCTGTTCCATGTCAATTTGCTGTCGAGAGTGACACCTAGGTACTTGACCTCGGTAGACAGCTTAAGCTCTGTATTAAATAACCTGGGCAGTCGGTAAGTGCCCAGCGCGCGTTTGTGTGTGAACATAACTAGTTCGGTCTTGGTCGGGTTTACAGATAATTCGTACTCATTACACCACCACTCTACTATGCGTAGGGCTTGTTGGGTTAGGTCGTACACTGTACTGGTTACCTTACCTGAGGTGAGTATGGTTAGATCATCTGCATAACCTATTGTGTAGAAGTCTCTCGCGTTGAGTTTGTCTATGAGTTCATTGATGACTAAGTTCCACAATAGCGGGGAAAGTACACCTCCCTGCGGGCACCCTTTAGTTATCAAGGCTGTCTGAGTGTCGCGGTGCAGGCGCACTACCCTTTTGCTGAGCATGTTTTGGATCCACTGTATGAGCATCTGATCCACACCATGCCTGGCTAGGGCGTTGCTTATGCTGGAAAAGTTTGTCTTGTCGAAGGCTCCTTCTATGTCAATGAAGGTGCCCAGACAGATGCATTTTTGTTGTATAGCAGCTTCTATCTGGTTCACGACCTGATGTAAGGCCGATTCCGTCGATTTCCCTGAGCTGTATGCATGTTGATTGGCATGAAGGGGTAAGTGTTTAAGTGCCCCACTTCTTAGTTCCCTCTCGCAGAGCCTTTCCAAGGCTTTAAGCATGAAGGAGGTCAGGCTTATTGGTCTGAAGGACTTTGCATTGTTATAGTCTGTTTTGCCTGGTTTTGGTATGAAAATTAGTTTGACTTCCCTCCATCTCTTCGGTACATATCTGAGGGCCAGGCTAGCCCTCATGATTGCCAGAAGTCTTTTGCGGACAGGTTCACCCCCCCATTGTAATAACCCTGGGAAGATGCCGTCCAGTCCGGCTGCTTTGAAGGGATGGAAGCTGTCGATGGCCCATCGGAGTTTTTCCTCTGTGACCACGGTATTTGCATGTCTCCACTCATGTTCGGTCGCCACTGTTTGTGTATCGTGCCACGTTATTACCGGGGTGAGGACGCAGCCTGGGAAGTGTGTTTCGAGTAGGACGCGTCTTGTCTCCTCCTCCGATGTGGTGTATGTGTTATCCGGTTTACGGAGAGTACCTGGTGCAACCGTTGGTTGCTGAGCCAGTAATTTCCTTACCCGGTTTGCTTGTTGGCAAGATTCAATGCTCCCATAGAATTTCCTCCATCCCATGGTACGTCTGAATCTGAGGCACTTCTTGTAGCTTGATTTGGCCGCTTTATAAGCGTCCCAATCTTCGTCTGCGCTTGTGTTCATTGCCCTGTTTAAAGCCCTTCTTACCTTCTTGCGCTTGCGTTCAAGCTCAGCGCCCCACCAGGGTTGTTTGCCTGGGGTTGATGGTATAGTGGTTTCAGGGCAGGCTGCGTGGTAGCTGTCTAACATCGACTGCGTCAGTGTACATACCTGCTCGTCGATCTGTTCATTGTTACCCAGTACTGTCGGCGTAGCAGTCAGGGTAAGTTTCTCTGTAAGTAAGTGGACATACTTTACTTTGTCAGTGTTGTGTGGTTTCCTACGCGGCTGTGTGGGTTGTATAACGACTTCCATGGAGAAGCTGATCCATCTGTGGTCTGAGCACGATGCCTCTTTCGAGACGTGCCATCCCTTGATGCGTTCAGCCGCTCCTTCTGTTGCGAGAGTTAAGTCGATAATTGTCTGACTACGTCTTGTGACGAAGGTGGGCTCCGTACCTGTGTTTAATAGGGTAAGATTGGTGGTGAATAGGTATTCAACCAGTGATTTACCTCTGTTGTTATTGCAGTTCATGCCCCACATTTGGTGGTGGGCATTGGAGTCCGTTCCTATTACAACCTCCGTATTGGTTCTCTCGCACTGGTTAACCAGACGCGTGAGGTCGAACGGAGGGGGGTTCTTCGGCCTCGGGCATGTAGACCGATGCGAAAACAACCGCTATACTCCTAGGCTGCTGTGTTATTTCAATTTGTATCGCTGTGATGTCTCTGGAACAGAACTCCGTTAGAACTTGGGCTCTGATGTTTTTAGTAGTTAGTATACAGGTTCTTGGATGTGTGTGGTCAGTTGAAGAATAAATCTTACCTCCCAGGCTGGAGAGGCCTCTAATGAGGCCACCCCTTATCCAAGGTTCCTGGATGAGCACGATGGCTGAATGTTGGACCTCCATCCATTTGCGCAGTTGCGCAGTAGCTGTTTGGCTGTGGTGGAGATTGGTTTGAAGGCAGTTGACGTTACTAGGCGGAGGGTTCATCTTTGGGTGATGTCCCCTTCTCCCCAAACGTCAGCTGCGTCAGGCCGGCCAGGATGTCGCCAGCCTCCACCCCGTCGTCCCGCCGCACCGGACTCAGGAGCAGGCACTCATCTTCCGAGTTACCCTCGGCTGATGGGCCAGCCCCCGAGCCAGACGCGGCCGGCTCTGACGGGCCGGATTCTGCGTCGCACCCTGGCTTGGTGTTAGAGTCCTGCTTGACTCGTATGGAGTTGTCGTCGCATCCCGGAGGATGGTCGACAAACTTACCTGAGGGGTCCCGGAACCTGACGTAGACGGCACCCACCCCCAACGCGAGGCGGCGCTCGTTCTTCAACAGGATCGGGACCTGTTCCTCTGGGACGCCCACCACCAGGAACCACCCACCTGACTGCCTTTCGGAGTGCAGCATCGACCATTTGTCAACCTCCAACCAGGGGTTCTGGAACTCCAGAGCGCGACCCACGTCACGCACGTCGTCCCAGACCCCCTGTTCGTCGGGCACGACAATGCCGCACCGCACTCTCTTCGGGGTCTCTTCCTGGCCCCTGACCTCCAGTTCGAAGCCCGGTGGTGGGACCAGGAGAGAGACTGCCTCCGTCAGCCAGGTGCGCGTTGCCTCGTCGGCGCACCAAAGTTTGAGGACCCCGTCCGCATGCACGGGTTTCCCGGTGAACGCTGGAGCGGGGCGTTTGGGGGTTTTGTTCGACCAGGCGTCACTCAGGATCTTCCTCTGGAGCTCCCGGAGTACCTGGTCCACCAACTCCTTCGGCAAGTTCCCTGTGCGTTTGCATGTTACTGCAACACCCAGGGACGCCTTGGAGGCCTGTGCGTAGGACTTACCTACTGTCGTCCTGGAGGATTCGAGGCGGGGCTTCTTGTGGTCTCCCCGAGGCGAACTGGTCTCGTTGAGAGCACGTTTGGCCTCACCTCTGTCCTTGTTTCCGGCAGTTTTACCTGCTGTGTTGCTCGGTGGTGCAGCGGCTGGTTGCCGTCCAGGGTGGCCAGCTCGCCGCTTGGCGGCAGCCGGCTTCCTTGTACTGCTTCCGGCCTTCTTGCATCCCTCACTGCTGAGTGTGGGCTGCGCACTGGTCACATTGCTGGGACCTGCGACAGCAGCCTGCTCAGCTGCTTTTGTAGAGGCAGCACCGGCAGCAGCAGCGGTTTGTGCAGCCTTCTGCTTGGACGCCCTGCGCTGTCTCTTGTTAAGGTTTTTCCTCTTCTTCGACGGGCCGACAGTGGCGGGGCCACTAGTGGGCGGGCGCTGAACAGGATTGGTGGTCTTGCCCTTACTCTTGCCCTTCTTGTGGCCAACCAATTGCCAGCCCGCGAAGGAGGAGTCGTCTTCCCGCTTGATCTCGAACGGGCTGACGATTGTAAGGACGGGACCAGTACTAGTGCTAGCCAGCGCTGAAGTCCCGTCCTTGGGGGATGATATAACCTCTGCAGCCGAGGCCACAGCGTCAACCATCTGTTTTGGTTTTGCGGCGGGAACAGCTTTCGCTGCCACCGTCGCAGTTGGGGTAGTGAAAGGGATAACGGTATCCATAAATGTTTTTACAAGACTTCATCCCTCTGGCTTCCCACCCTCCATGGAGCCCGCAACAGGGAACGTCATACCGGACGTTAGGATTACCAGAGGGATATAGGAACGCGGGGCTGGCTTACAGCACGACATCGGGCGCCCGCTTGGGTTAACGGCCTGAGCCGAGTTACCAACTCTAGCCGTCCACCCTCGCTTGCGCCCTCAGTATAGCCTTCACCAACCACGTCAACAGCCGAAATAAATTCCGACTGTTGATGTGGACCCTACGTCCCTAGCCCGTGGCCCTCTGACGGGACACGATGGCCATTTCCCCCGCTGCGGCTCACAGCGGGGGCTACCGTTTAGCGTGAAATCGGGACCAAAGAGGGCGTGTTGCCTCACGGTCACATTACCGCCAGCGCCGCTCGGCTCAACCCCCCAGGACTCCGTCATCCCCGCGTACGGTGCTCGACTGCGCAGGTCCTAGCGCAGGTGGTCAACTTCTCTTACCCGTGACTGTTTACTACGGGCCCAAGCCCACCTGGCCACGAGGGGGCGTGGTGAAGAGATGTGTAAGTGAATGTGTGTGTGTGCGCGCATGTGTGTACGTGTGTGTGTATGCGTGTGTAAAGTGCCTGTTATTTGTGTTTCGGCTGGAGGTTTTGGTTGCATCCATTTCTGAAGGAACTGGACCAAGAACGGGCGGCAACCTCGAGAAGGATAGTCCACCAGCCTTGCCTTAGGGATCTACACGACCTGCGCTACCCCTGAGACCATTCGCCACTCCCTGCACCGGACTCAGGTGCAGGGAGTAGAAGTCAGTGCAGTTCAGTGGAAATGGAAACGAATTGAACTGCACGGGCTTCCGCCCGTTTGGCTGATATGATGAAGTACATCGTTTACCATAAATTCGGATGTTCTATTACGTGACGAGTGATAACACACGCTGTTACTATCCTTTGATAATAAAATGCAAGAATACTTCGACTTGTTACATCTCTATCAAAACTTAGTTAACAAAACTTATCTTCCTATTATTCTGTTGTGTAATACGGGGAATACGGTACCTCCTAGAAGACTTATTTTTTTTTTGTATATGGCTTAAGAAAATCACCGAGGTACCGGACTGGAAGTTTACAACAAAAGAGTCACACAGGCACAGAACATTACTCGTTGCAAAAATGTGACACTAGTAAAACAATATCTTTTTACCTGTACATGGATGTATGAATGTAGCAACAAATTCAATTTTTACACACATCGACAAATCAAACTTCAAACTGCACAAAACACGCGTTGAAACCTATCACAACAACTGGATACTCGTACCACGTTCAAACCGTCCTGTGTACAACCTTCTTTATTTCCCTATTACTTTATGTTTTGCCCGTACTAATAGCTACACTTTGGTTCCATTATAGTGGCTCTAGTGGTATTTCCATGCTAAACAGACAATTAAACTTTTGTGTTGACGTCGAACTGTCTGTTATTGAGGAACCTTTCTCTCAAAACATCCCGTTGTTAGTTGAAGTCGGTAGAAAAATAAGTTGGTATAAAAATAAATCGGCATGGGTACTTAGAATTAATGATCTGGGGTTTTCGATGTGTTGTTGTCCAACTTGAAATTCTAATAGTCTAGGTAGACTGGGGTTGTAAATGTGGAAGTTGTTTGTTATTTCTGTTAGTGAAAGTAGAGCAACGACATGTCACGGTTTATTTGCGTGGTTGGCAGAAAATTTGAAATTATATTTGCTAAGGAAATGTTTACAGCAAGTCGCGTATACTCGACAATGGTTGGGGATATGATTGGCACTAAACTTCTTTTTTGTAAAAGAGGCCTACCTATTAATAAATATTTTTGTTGTATTTCTTAGTCCAGCCACCATCTAAGGCTTGAGCAATCCTAGCTTACAGTAATAGCTATATTTCGTCAAGTCAGTGCAAATATTATCATGGTGCATAGCTAATTCTATAGGTGGGCTTATAAGCCTACCTATAGAATTAGCTATGCACCACCAAGGTTAATTGCCATAAAGCTTAAAGCCATAAAGCGTTTTGCTGTTTGCTTGAAGACAGAATATTTAATTAGCTGTGCTGACTACAGACGACTGCCATCTGACCTCCGCATAAATCGATAGGTAAATATATTCCGTACTCTACGCTCACAGGATCAACTGTCAAAGATCGTTATGACAGACTTAACCGACGGTTAAACATATCCTCAGAAGCACAGAGCAACGACAAATAAGAAGTTAATTAAAAAATATATGCTTTTTATTTCGAAAACGATAGGAGACGGAACGGTCAAGATGATTGCTATAGTAGCATCAGCATGCCATGCAGAGGCTTAATGTAAACTTGTAAACATATCACGATTAGCGACAGTTAATCATATATTTCGCTAACTATGATTGACCCCACATAGGTGGAGTATGAATACTTTCATTTCAGTTTTCTCTGAGACGATACTACGTATCTTTGAAGTTGACCCCAGCAGAAGTCAATCATATAAACAAAAAGGAACACTAAGCAACAAATAGTCAACCATATTTTAAGAATTTCTTTCTCCTTCGCCCCTAGAGCTGTTAGCAACGTTCATAAAAAGCCCCCGATGCACGCACTCCAATATAAAAACAACATCAGTCCCGCGTAACAGGGTAACTTGCACACTTTACAACTTTTATTCACAAGTTGTATGATTTAAAACCGCAGCTAGGCAATCAACTGTTTGTTTACCTTACGCAGTTACTGCGCCAAGTTACGGTTATTGATGTATGAAACTCCTCTGTGAGCTTTGGCTTCGGTATTAAGCGCTAAGCCTCATATTTTAGAAAGGAAAAATGTATTGCGTTGCTTGAAAACTAAGCTTTCTGTGTATTGAATTCCTTACCTTCTATGAAAGCTACAATAAAAACCCAATAAGCCTATCTACAGTCTCTTGGAAAAGGCAGATAGAGTTTGTGAGATTCTCCACTATATATGTTCGGCGTCATCTCATTAAACCACCGTGGTGTCAGTCGACGTCCGCTAGCGGCAGGGCCACGCGATTCGCGGTTAGCATACCAGAATCATCGACTGGTCTTTGGTTAATGTTTTATGTGGTTGATAACAGTCCTCATTCCGATCACAAGTATGGCTCACTTTATCACCGACATGTCTCTGTTACTTGGCAAAATATCATCATAAAGGCTAATTTTCACTGGCCGTTAATTTAATTCAGTCGTTAAATTTAGGCGGACGTTCTCTGACCAGATTGGAGACATCCTAAAAGCAGGACAGGTTAGAAGCACCTTGAACAGAAGAGCATGCATGAGGAATCTGATGGGAGTGAATGAAGCAAGAGAGATATGTCAAGATCGTTGCAAATGGCGCTCCGTAGTCTCTGCCTACCCCTCCGGGAAACAGGCGTGAGTCTATGTATGTATGTATGTGTGTATGTTAAACTGCATACGGAATAATGAATGAATGACTTATGAAAATCATTGGTTCGTTAGCAAGCGGGTTTGTAGGAATTCAGTTTACGTTTAACAAAATTTAGAACCTTTAAGCAAGTAATTCATATGTCAATGTGACGTCCACAAGCTTCGCATTGTGACCTAAGAGAATAAATCATTTCGAGTTTAACTTTAAATATCTTTAATTTAAATTGATGCTAAGAGTATGGAAATCCTTGCCTGAGTCTGTGTTTCCTGATGAGAACAATCTGGGTGTTTTCAAGTCGCAGGTGAATAGGTACCTTCTAGGCAAGCGTGTTCCATCTTCGACCGCGTCAACGCTTAACATCAGGCGAGATCGCGGTCAAACGTTCGCCTATCAAAAGTTAAAAAAAGAGGGATTTAATCAAATTAAATTTACCGCAAACGGGCCATCAACTAATGAAAATGTTTACCGCATGCAGATTATGTAGCATATGTTATTCAAATCTTCCCGCATCACGATAGCTGAACCTAGCGACCAGAGATTATCCTTTGTATTTCCATTTCTTACGATTAGTGAAAATAGGTGTCAAACCTCGTTTTCACTTCTAACTTCTTACGCCGTAGTCTTATTTATTACTACAGCAATAGGCTTATACAAAAACATATCCTTTTCCCACTTTACTTTCCATAATGCCGAAACTGTCTCCATATAAAAAGCCATTTAAAACATACTTATTCATAGAAAATAACTCGGTGGATAAACGAATACCTACTCTCGACACACTCGTATATAAGAAAACTCTCAGGGCTCATGTCCACGAGATGGTTTTAATACGGCCCGGTTTTTTGCCGGCGGGGGGTATAACCGTCCGAGTATGCACACAAGACGATTTGCACACGATCCGGCTCAACATGTTATTGGTTGTAGTCGGCACGCGCCGTGCGTAGGTCCGGTCTCGTGTGCATACGCTCATACACTGCCATATTTTACTGCGCACCGGGCGCAAAAGCGGCGAGTATCGTATGCATAGCTCCATAGTGTGGACATTACTGACGATTGAACGTAGACACGGTTAGGCACTGGGCTGAGGGCGGTTTCAGATTAGCGTTTTATACGCGCGTATAAGCTCGTTTTTGGAAGCGCATGTAGGCCCGTATAGGCGCTCCTTTTTTGCACACGCGCATCTCGTACGAGCGATGACGCGCTTAGCCGTCAGAATCCATGTTGACACTGACAAGATGTTACTACCGTTTCGGGCGAACACGCCGAAATATGTCCGTTTACGCGAGTCCGGTTTTTTGAAGCGCGTAATGTAGCGCGCGTGTAAGCGCGTATGCTAAAACGACCGTATACGCGCAGATAAATACGCTAATCTGAAACCGCCCTTAGCTCCGTCAAAAAACCGTCTCGTCATGAACGCTCAGGGTACACATACATTCAAATAAAACACGCTCACATGAACATTTACGGATACATTGAATACACAAAACTCACACATAATAAATTGACTCACTTAGTTTTCGTATTCGCTTCATCTATTACGGAAACATTGAGAATATGCTAGTGATTTATGCTCGGCGCACGGCCTAAAAGCATTTTATATACAGGTAAGCGAAGTAATGGCCACGAGAACACATGCTAAATAGCTTTACATATATACAGCGCTAATAAAATATTATATGTAGAGGTATACATTGTTTCTATAATTAAGTGGTGACATAAAATTTTGTGGAGTGATGATATACGCAAAGTGGCTGGCAGCGGCTGGACACGAAGAGCCGAAAATCAGGCTCAGTGGCGTGCCATTGGTGAGGCCTATATTCAGCAGTGGACTCTTGCAGGCTGATGAAGATGAGAAAATTAGGATTAGATACCTATTAGTCCTGCTGCTTTGATGCAGCGGGAGTGTAAGCAACTGCTACGTCAAAGGTCGCTTCGTCGTCAATTCCGGTTACACTAGAAAGCGGACCCCGGGTTCTAACTAGGATAACGCTATAAGGATGATGTTATCCCGATATGCTTTTCTATACAGATTGCTATAAACTGGTACATCCGTAACCCACAGAGTTATGTTATACGTAAATACATATACTCACGCCTTTTTTCCGTCGGGGTAGGGAGAGACAACGGAGCGCCACTTGCTTCTATCCTTACAGACCTCACACGCTTCCTCTACACTCATTACTCTTTTTATCCATGCTCGCCGATTTAGGGTACTTCGGGCCTTGCCATTTTTGTTATGTTATACAACCTACATACATACCCTGTCTCGATCAACGGGCTATCCAACAGAAGAAGAATGATTCAAATTACCCAGTAGCTCCTGAAATCAGCTCATTCAACCAAACAAACAAACTCTTGAGCTTATAATACAGTTTTGAGCCATATAACAATACTCTTACTAATATTATAATACGGTACTAGCTCTATCTAACACAACATAACTTCACACCTTTTATCCCAGAAGGGGTAGGCAGAGGCATATTACACACCCACACTCCGCCAGTTATATTTCGGTCCCAATGTAATAGGGGGCAAGCCTATTGTCATCTACCGGGCACATTGTTAAGCGAGCGATAATTAACTTCGAAAAGTCAGAGTTGTGTGTCCGGGGTACCTGGGGATCGAACCCGAGACCATCGTCTCGGCAGTCCATTACGTACACCACTAGGCTGTCGCCGCTCTATCTATCAGTTAATATTTTTTTCATTCCACGAATTCAAGATTAATTCAACGCACATCAACAGACGATACCCAATACTGATCTTAACCCATATAAAATACATCTTACACCCCGATAGCAAACCGCTATCGGGTCCCACTAATTTAATTCCTTATTACGATGTTATCTTCGGCTTATCTTTATGGCGGTCGGTGCCAGCTTCTTTCGAGCCTAATCGTCTCCCTGTTTAATTGCTATCCTTGATGTCAGCCATGGAAATATAGGCGGTCTGGTAGACTTGAAAACGTAATTGCTGAAACCTCAGGCAAACAAAAAAAGAAAAGTCATGTAGTATAGTAGCGAGTGACGTCGAAAAAAAGGAAGATCCCAAGTTGTCATACGTACATAACATAGATAAAGTAAAATAAGATGGATGACAATAAAAGTGATACCACTTCTTGATATGTTTAAGTGAATGAAATGTTGACGTGGCAAGACGCGTGGATGCGGGCATTTAATCCTAGCCATCCTACCTTTTTCTACTTGATGGAAGCATCCAACATATGCGATATATAATTATATATCATCATAATAGCATCAAACCCACGTCAAGAACATAAAGATGGACGAAAAACATAAACTATGAAAAATCACAAAATTATTAGAATGTCTTCTTTTCTGCACCATTCTAGCTTATGCATAAGCTAATATTTAAATAAACTCTGCAATATTATTATAGCACTTGCCCATAAAGTTATGTGTCTATTAGAGAATATAAAAGAACCGCCATTTTGCTCATAAATTTTGACAGCACTCGAGTGCAATGACCAGAGCCACTAAATTCAAAAATAGAATAGAACAGTTTAGTATCAGCCTCGCGTAAAACTTTGCTTAGCCACGAAAACTGGCACGCACATAAAGCCATACGTTATAGATTTAAGACGTCACTCAGACGAACGATTCAAAGAGATTCGAAACATAAACCGTTATTGCACGTTCACAAGAATTTGAATTGGGAACGATAGAACGCTTTGGAGCGATTCAAAAGTTTTTCGTTTAAAAATATTGATAGCTGGCTGTTCAAAATTCAAATTCTGCGGTGCATTTGGTTTTATTGTTTCATTGTGAAGGTCCGCGTGCGCCGTCATAATCGCTGTCCCGCTCTTTCTGCGAAATAACGGTATAAAGTAGGATTATTTTATTTGATAGAGGATTAAAGTGCACGATCTCTGATTCAGTTTGATTTTTTATAGTATATTTTTTATGCTATCCAGGTACTGACTTGTATTGCGTGGCAATTGTGGTGTTCATTTTGATTGTTAAATCATGGCTAACGTAATTGTGCTTTCTTTTAGAGAAATAGAAGCATGTATTGACTGCAATTTCGAGAAATGTTGACTGCACCGTCGTCGTCGGCGTATTGGTTAAAGCGGCCGCCTCGCTCTTTAACCCTGCCTCGACTGTTGTCGATCCCCACGCGAGACAACACTTTATATAATACATAAACTTTGGTTCAGAGTCTGGGTGTTGTTTGTATTTTTTGAAAGTTTGTCTTTCCAATATACACTGTAGAGCTCTCTTTATAAAATGACAGTGATCTGGAAATATAGACAGAAGCCAATGTCAAAGTCAAAGTCAAAAATCATTTATTCATCTTGGTCACAAAGTGACGCTTATGAACGTCAAATTTTAATGTACATTACTTAATGCTTCTACATTTACATTTACTGCCCATTCGCAAAGCAATAGGTAGAACCACGAGAAAGAACGAACAATACACTGACCATATTTATTCAATAATTATATTCGTAAGTATCTCTCTTGCACGATAGAAAATAAATTAATTCCATCCACATTTTTCCACATAGCAAAACCAGATCTCCGATTCAAACATCACGTACCTACATACCTATATACGTCAGATTCCGTGTTTTAAAATTGGAACTTCAAATATAAGAATGTGCATTTAGAATGGCAAACATTTAACTGATTGGGTTCTCTTTTCTGAACGTAACTGGTTACCGTTTAGATATTTTATATGTACGCTATTATTGGTGGATGAGCAGAGAGCCAGGCTACGGATAAAGATATGGATTATTTATTACTGCGTTATCAAAGCGCAGATGACTGTGAGTTATCGGTTTGGATATTCGAGAAGTGGTGTTCAAATAACTGAGGAAGGCCAGATATTTTTCAGTTTATGAAAGGCACATTCTTTTAATAAATTTAAAAAAAAAGTCTTGAAGGCGCTTTGGAAGAAGAGCAAAGTCATGGAAATAGAGATCAGTGAGAGAGAGAGACAGAGACTAGAAATGAGACATGGGAAAATGTACTTGAAATGCACCAAATACACTACGCTGACATTTGATATCTTTAAAAATCGAATACATTTATTTCAGCTGTAACGTGATATACGGAGATATGCCGAGCTGGCGTGAAATGGGCGCTTTTTATATGCCAATGTTGGCTTATACATATGTGATATGTGCCAGATAGAACAAGTGTAACTTTTTAAAGTAATAATCATTATCGTGTTATCTCAGTTGCATGAAGTATTTTTGGTCATGGAACCCAGAGTCCGCGCGCAGGTCTAACTAAGCAGGACAAAATTTTGGCTTTGACTCAGACGACTACATTCTGCCCTGGGCAAGCTAAATGGATAGTGATATTCCATGACTTAGACATGGGTCAGTATATATAAGAATACCGACTCCCTAAAACGACTGTGAGACATATTCCGACTCCAAGACACAGAGAGCTATAATCTATACACATAAATAAAATTGGAGCGTCTGTTTGTAATATAAAAGTAGCCGCTTTTTACTAAATGCATATGGATGTATACACGGTACATATACCGAAAGGAATAATTTTACATTTTTTTTCTGTCTGTCTGTTTTTTCTCGTAAATCTGTGGAACGGCTGGACCGATTTTGACGGGACGTTCACTGGCGGATAGCTGATGTAGGTACCAAGGAGTAACGTAGGCATAAATTAACCGGGTACGCGAAGTAGTTCCCTCAGGACGCGGGTGAAACCGCGGGAAACAGCTAGTTACCAATATAATACACACAAAAGGGTCTTGACAGCCAGGCAGATAGATAGACGGACAACAAAGTGTTCCTATAAAGATTCTGTTTTTATTTTTTTTAAGTATAGAACCCTAATGACTTTATTTACTTATTATTTTTTGACTTTGAAAAGTTAGTGGTCCATGTAGTGTATTTAAACCTGTCGTTGTCTCCAGCTCCACTAGGCTATCGCCGCATAATACAACAAGTCTTTGTATGTATAATGCAATTTTTTCCATTCCAAGTAGTGAGTTTGCAATCTCTTACGCGCAATATCTCGCTGTGTGCTACTATGAAACGTGTTCTATGCATGTGATTTTGTTGTAGGTACCCTACGTGAGATATAGTGCATTGTGTTTTATAGTTCCTAATCTACCTTGTTATCTACATGACATCAAGACATACATTAGAACCGTAACAACAATACCTCTATATAACAATCTATTTAACAGATGCTACTGGTCTCGCTATTAGGCTGCAGTTCCGAACAATAACCTTTGATAAATTTCAGACCTTTAGCAAAGTGATAAAGGCTTTAGAGAGCAGCGATAGCTGAGTGGAGAGATGGACAGACTGCTATGCAGAGGGTCTCAGGTTCGAATCCACTGCACGCAACAATGAATTTTCTAAGTTAAGTGCGTATTAAATTTTTAATTATCGCTTGCTTATCGGTGAGGAAAACTGCATGTCTGATAGTTCTCCATATTTTTCTCGAAAGACCCATTAACTCTGCCAACCCGCACTTCGCCAGCGTGGTGGACTATGGCCTTACTTATATGGCTCTTATAATGAGAAGAGGCCCGTGCCCAGCAGTGGGACAGTCTGTGGGCTGATGATAAGGAAAGGCTGTTTAGTAAGCCGTAGAAAAAGGTAGAAACAATATAACGTACCATGTGAACGTAATGGACGTTCCTATTCTATAATCCTATTATAAAATTCTTATTATAACATTCTTGCCGCTACATGTAACAAAAAAATCGGGGTCATCGCACCGTAAGCAGATCCATGTACCCGACGCAAATCGTATTTCGGTTTATAAAATCCCTCGCGACACTGCGTAGTCCCGGTACTCCCTGAGGCAGGACCGCCCTCAAAACAAACACGACATGTTTCCTTTTATTGTAATAGACAGAGTTTTTATCCACCAAATACTCCTACTTCAAGTATAGATATAGTTGGATTAATTTAATGTGGTGACGAATTAAAAATACAAAGTGTTTGTACCACATTTCATTCCGTGGGTGTAGTTCGTAAGAGGCGACTTACGAAAATCATCATCAACAGCCTTTAACAGTCCACTGCTGGACTAGGCCTCTCCTTTGAAAGGAGGAATTGGCCTACTATACCACGCTGCCCAACGGGTTGGTATAAGGTTTGTATCAAGTTTTCCTTCTCCTACAGTGCTGTTCTATGCATAATATGTCTCCCTCTGTCGGCTCTTACGACACCCATGGGATGATATGGGGTGGTGACAATCCGTATTCTTAATCCGTCACCACACGGACGATAATACCAGAAGCAAATATTACTCTTGACAAGAGACTTCACTCTGCTGCTAGCGATGATAAACAATTTAATACGCACGTAACTTCAATATGTGTTTTGAGCCCAATACCCCCTTCGAAGCAGTATATTAGTCTCTTCCCTTAACTATTGCTGCTTCTAATGTCAATATATTCAACAGTATTCTCCAAAACGACTGCCCAAACCCTTCATGACAGCGAGAACTTACGGCTTAACGTTCTTAATGGAGCACGGAGTAAACGATAATAATTTATCTATTTATATCACTTTAAAGTGATAACATGTTATGTTATGTTATCACTTTATATACACGGAGTGTATAAAAGCGGGCTTAATGCCTTAGGCATTCTCTCAAAAGTAGGTGTATTCTAGAATGCGGTGAAGAAGGACTTTTGTAGCATAAACCTAGTACACATATACTATATAATACGAACATAAATTCGAAAAGTTAGTGCTGCGTACCCAAACCACGTGTAGAGCTGCGTGAATTGGCTTGCGATCGTAATAGGCTCGCAAGTTAAGCAATGTTCGCACAGGTCACCATTTGGATGACACCAAAGCACTACTGTGCTTTGGAGGACATTTAAAACTGTGGGTCTCGGTATTTGATTCTAGACAAGAATGGTTAAGCTATGTCGGAGGCTTTCGAGCGTTCTGAAAACTCCGACACTAGAATTAGCCACACACTCAAGGCTATAGACTCAGCTATATTAAAATTATTAACATACTATATCAATTTGATGGTCTTATAATTAATTCACGGTTTGTTATGGTGGTATATTATGAAGACCTTTTGCTAGAACTATGTATTTATGCTATACAGAGGTCCTTTACTAAGCTAGAGGTTTTATTGATATGTGAAGATACTAACATAATAATGTGCAAAGTGTATCGAGTTCGAATCTACGGCTCACACCGTCGACTTTTCGATGTTATGTGTGTAATAAGTTTTTAATGATCATTTGTCCCATGTCTCAGAGAGCACGTCAAATGTAAAGTCAAACTCATTTATTCACTGTACAATGAGACGATTATCAACGTCACATATTAATTTTACTTGATGACACAATTACTTTGAATAGGACGTTCGTAATCGCTTAAAACCTTGAGAAAGAACGGGCAATAAAACTCATAGTCACTTTTTCAAACCAGAGCTCGATAAGGCAAATATTTTACAAATATGGTAATTACCGCTATAGATGCTTATAAAATAGGAATTTAAACTTTTGTGCTCATTTAAACTGATTTTATACTGACTTTCGGGATATATATTTATAAGGTAGTAGAACCTTGCTGATTTCAGCATGAATAGGCCGGCTCGAACGGGGAAGTACTACTCTCTCACAGAAAATCGACGTAAAGTAACAGTACCTAAACTGTTGCGTTTCGTTCGGTGAGTGAGAGTGCCGGAGGCCCTATCCCCTATTCCTTTTCCCTCATTCCACTCCTCATCCTATCCCTTTTTCCAACCCCAAGGGGCGGCAACTCACTTGTGACTCCTGTGGTGTTGCTTGTGTCCATGGGCGGCGGTAATTGCTTACCATCGGGCGATCCGTCTGCTCGTTTGCCACCTATTGCCATAAAAAAGAAAATATACGTCATCCGTGAACATGGCGCTTGCAACTGTGCCGAAATATCGGTTACTCTAAACAAAGGTACGGGGTATATGTCCCAAGTTTAAAATCAGATGCCTATAATTTTGTCATCTTATGTCAAACCGCTAAAGCTACAACAATAGCAGTTTATTTACGTGCCTGAATTCCTGAAAGGGCAAGTCCCTTACCGAAGGTTACGTCAAGATATATTTAGATGAGCCTTAACTCGTGATGTCGATTTTGTGAGCCATTCTAAATATAGTTCTGTAGAGTATGACGGCGACTTGTACGCTAGTAAGTTTGGGACACTTGGGCAACTGATTAGATGAGTAAAGTGATTAAGTATTGTTTTAGTAATGTGGTTCAAGACGTTACTTTCTACTAGGGGATGCCCGCAGCTATGCACACATTTTTGTTTCAATTTAACTGATTTTCTCCGATCACTTGAGAATTTCAGGAAATCCCTTCGCTATGAAGGGATTTCTTTCTTTCTCTACGGTCCCTAAGGACCATACATCCTAAATTACAGTAGCCAGTATTTTCGACTGTGTCTTTCGGTCAGACGGTAACGCTAAAATATACAGGGTGTTGATTTCCATTTGCAAAATATTTTAAGTGCTGATTAAACTACTATAACTGAATGCAAATACATGAAAAAATAATTCATCAAAAGCTAAAATACTTTTTGAAAATTAACTCGGTGTATCGACCACCGCCGCCGCTCAGCTGGTCGCCATAGCAGGTGCTTAACACACTAGCACACGTACCTACAGTGACTGTGCGCTACAGTCTTATTTTGCACGATTCGACAGTTTATTCTGATTTACTATCGAAGTAACATTGAATGAAAATAGGGTCTAATATCATCGCACACTGTTACAAATAATTTTAGGTGAATAAGTATACTCTATATATTGTGTGATTAAAATATTTTGCAAGTGCAGGTGAACAAAATATTGTATAGGTACGGGTTACTAAACTGTAAACTCTCGTGAAAGTATATCAAGTTTTTCTTTGGCCTTTTAAAGTTCTTTATTCACTTCGTAGTAATGCCTATGGTAATGGTTGTGTAGAAGAGCCGATTTCTATAATAATATATTCTAAATATCATCATCAGCCTCTAACAGTCCACTGCTGGACTAGGCCTCTCCTTTGAAAAGAGGAATTGGCCTACTATACCACGCTGGCCAAACGGGTTGGTATAGGGTTTGTATCAAGTTTTCCTTCTTTTACAGGGCTGTTCTCTGCATAATATGCTTCCTCTGTCAGCTCTTACGACACCCATGGGATGATATGGGGTGATGACATTCCGTATTCTTAATCCGTTACCACACGGACGTGTTACTCATAGAAAATATTATTTGGGATAATGTCATTTAGTTTACAATGTTTAGTAACAATCAAGCTATGAAAACTGATTGATAATCAGTTATGTAGCTCACGAATACAATACACGTCTACGCGTAGGACGCAAGACATACGTTGCCAACTATTGAAAACACAATCTCATTAATTTGGTCTATTCAGCGGACTAGGAATAACATCCGAATCCTAGAAGCATTTACAAACATTCAAACAATGGATGCAAAGGAAACTAGATTTTTATGATTTTCTTTTTCATTTCAGATTTAATAAAGCAGCGATAGCCGAGAGTGGTGAGACCGACAGACTGCTACGCAGAGGTCCCGGGTTCGAATCCACGGCACGCACCTATAACTTTTCGAAATTAAGTGAAGGAATACATCGTGAGGAAGCCTACATGTCTGAGAATTCTCCATAATGTTCTCGAAAGACATGTGAAGTCTGCCAACCCGTACTTGGCCAGCGTGGTTGACTACGGCCTTACCCTTCTCATAGTGAGAAGAGGCCTGTGCCCAGCAGTGCGACAGTATAAAGGGCTGATGAAAACGATCTTTTTCATTTGACTGTGTGGCCAGCTGATATTGGACTTTACAGACCACCCGAAGGCCTCCGCTATGGCATAAGGATTAATTTTCTGTTACGATGAGAACCGGGACCTACAACTTTACGTAACCTCTGCAGCGCTAGTATCGGTCACCCATACAAGTGATGATCTAGGAATTTAAACTTTCGTGGTCATTTAAACTTACTTACTTCATGAATGTACTGAACATGGCGTTTGCAAAAGTGCCGAAATAATGGTTACTCCAAACAAAGGTACGTGGTGTATATCGAATTAAAACGAAGCCAATATGCTGCATACAGACTGTACTAGTATTATGTGATTCAGGCAGTTTTGTACCTAACTACATTATATAAATTACTAGAAGATGCCCGCGGTTACACCCGCGTTATTTAAGGCTGCTCTGCTCCCATCGCTCAGAGTGTGATGTTATATAGCCTAACACTGAAATAATTTTTCAAATCGGACTAGTAGCTCTTGAGATTAGCGCGTTCAACCAAACAAACAAACAAACTCTTCAGCTATTTTTTTTACATTATATTAGTATAAGATATAAGATTTGATTGTTCTTATGTAAGTGGATATTGTATCTTTTTATGTGAATAAAGTTCTTTAAACCTATATCACGAAAGACAATTTAAAATAATTGATGATCTATTACGACTGGACAATCTAGTCAAGCTATGAACACCGACCCTCTGTGCAATCACTTGGTGCACTATACAGAATAATAAGATTACTTTTGTAATGCTGAGAAAACAATCTTAGTACCCTAAACTAATAAAACGCGAGCACATCTACAATAAATACCAAGAAAGCGAAATCAAGTATATACTCAAATATTAATTGCAGAAATGGCACAACTCTTGTAAACTATGTTCAAATAGGGCACTACTTCACAAGCTTCATACCCAGTACCGTGGCAAGTGAATAAATTAAACATTAATCACGTAGCTGAATAAATAAAGAAACTTCTTGGCTTTGATTTGAAGAAGAATGTTCTGGAATTAACTAGGTCAGAAGTCTTACGGAGATGACAACGAATTATGCACAAAGTGTATAATAATAATAAGTAAGACGATGCGCGAGATGAATAAACTACTACAAATAAAAAGGATGAAAAAAGACAGCTCATTCAGATATAAATCCAGAAAAAGATAAGTATAGAAATGCTTAGATCCCTTTTTTACGTAGTCGGGTTATAGTTTTTAATTATTTTTTTATTTGTTTATTTTGCGTATCCCGATGGGGCATGTAAACTAACTGTGCAATATTTACATTGTCACATTTTAAGAAAGAGTACAATACCTTTCTTTTGATAATAAACACGTAATGATTATCTCCGTCTAATTTTTTTTGAGGTTGGAATCTGAGGCATTAATTCCGTTATAGAAAATTTATATCTAGATAAAAATTATATAGCCGCGCTATTATTACGAATATTTTGACACCCCATTCAATAAAATCGGTTCAGTAGTTAAGGCGCTACGCCTACGAAGGCAGCGATAGCCGAGTGGATATACCAACCGACTGCCATGCAGAGGGTACAAGGTTCGAATCCACGGCGCGCACCAATGACTTTTCGGAGTTATGTGCGTATTGAATTGTTAATTATCGCTTGTCGCGTGCCTCGGAGAGCACGTTAAGCCGTCGGTCCCGGTTGTCATGAAGATCTTTGACAGTCGTTACAGGGCGTCAGTACCTTCTAAAATAAACTGACACTAGTCTAGGCGCTACGCCTACGAAGGCAGCGATAGCCGAGTGGATATACCAACCGACTGCCATGCAGAGGGTACAAGGTTCGAATCCACGGCGCGCACCAATGACTTTTCGGAGTTATGTGCGTATTGAATTGTTAATTATCGCTTGTCCCGTGCCTCGGAGAGCACGTTAAGACGTCGGTCCCGGTTGTCATGAAAATCTTTGACAGTCGTTACAGGGCGTCAGTACCTTCTAAAATAAACTGACACTAGTCTAAACCATGGAATATCGCTATCCCTTCGGGTTGCGGAGGTCAGACAGGCAGTCGCTCTGTGGAAAAGCTAATATTCAGCTAAAATCCGGTTAGACTAGTAAGCAGACCTCAGATTGAAACTGGGATAACGCTAAGAGAAAGAAGAAGATTTTAAGAAAGAGTACAATACCTTTCTTTTGATAATAAAAACGTAATGATTATCTCCGTCTAATTTTTTTTGAGGTTGGAATCTGAGGCATTAATTCCGTTATAGAAAATTTATATCTAGATAAAAATTATATAGCTGCGCTATTATTACGAATATTTTGACACCCCATTCAATAAAATCGGTTCAGTAGTTTAGGCGCTACGGTGGAACATACAAACATACATACTTACATACATACATACATACACACATATACTCACGCCTTTTTTCCGTCGGGGTAGGCAGAGACAACAGAACGCCACTTGCTTCTATCCTTACAAACCTCACGCGCTTCCTCTACACTCATTACTCTTTTCATACATGCTCGCCGGTTTCGGGTACTTCGGACCTTGCCGTTTTTTAGGACGTCCCCAATTTGATCGAGGAATGTCCGACGAGGTCTGCCGCGACCGACTTGCCCACAGACATTTGCCTTATAAATCTTATTCGTCATTCTTTCTTCACTCATTCGCTCCACGTGTCCAAACCACTTTAGCATTCCTTTCTCAATCCTAGTCACGACATCTTCTTTCAGACCACTGCTCTCTCGTATAGTTACGTTTGGAATTCTATCGATCAGTCTCACCCCACACATACTACGCAGTGATCGCATCTCAACTGCGTTAATTCTACTTTCATGCCTTTTCTGCCATACCCAACTCTCACTTCCATACATCAACGTGGGGACAAGCACTCCATTATGAACCGCTTACATACATAGACTGCCAAAAAACATTACCCTTCCTTTTGGCTTCGCCGTAGTCGGGTAATAAATAAAATTGATATTATTTGGTTCCAGCTTCAAGCTTTCTGAAAATGCTATTTCAAATGGCGCATGCAGATAGCCTTTAACTAAAACCATGTACTATCCCACCACGCAGCTACTGAGTGTATGACTATATGAACTATATTTTATTTTTTTATACTGAATATAAAATTGCTCTGGCTGATATATTAAAATTTACAAATAATAAAGGAGAAGAACACAATATGGAGAGATCTTTATAAGAATTGTACGTTTTATAACAAGGCATAAGAGGTCGTTCGATAAGTTAGGTACAACGCTATATGCCCCTTTCACTATCACACTTCATATCACTCTCAACCAGTAACATTACATTTGCCTTCAAAATCCGTAATCCTAGTTTTCCCCAGCATTGATTCTCCTCAAGCACAGCAGTGTTTTTTTTAATCAACAAAACATTTTCTTTTCTTTTTTATTGCATAGGACAAACGAGCATGCGGGTCCCCTGACGGTAAATGACAGCGCTGCCCATGGACACTTGCAAAGCCCGATGGATCATTAGTGCTTTACCGATCTTTTAAAAAGCAATATAAATCAATAAAACAATACATTGTTCCATCAATGCATCTTTACCCGAACACGCTAACCATTGAAGATTAATCAGCTATTAAATCTTTTCATAATTATTGCTCTTAGCGCGTAATAAATTATTAGGCCATTAAAAAAGGCTGCGATGTATTAATTAACGCCATTTGTGCTTAGAGGAGCTCTTTTGGCACCGCTCTAAGACAATAAAAGTCTGAAAGAATTTACAACTACGCTGCTTAAACGCGTTTCTCATGATTTAAACGGTTAACCTAATTTTTTACTGTAATTGGCTCTGATATTGTATGTCGTGTTTTACGTTTTGTTCGACTCGGAAAAGGAGAGAATATTGTGATACTAGTAATGGGAGGTACTGACTCGACTTTCGTTTCATTATAGATCGGCAAAGTTAAGCAACGGTATAAAAGGTCTCTGCTTGGATGGGTGACCACTGGTTGTGGCATTTACATCAGCGTACTACTGTGCTTCGGTGGCCACGTAATGCTATCGGTCCCGTTTCTAATCTCAAGACTTGAAGCAATAGGCCATGTCGGCGGTATTTCCAATTGTACGATGAATAATAAGAGCAGTGTTCCACCCTTCTAGAGGCCTACTTCTACTGCGTCCTAAACCCGCTAAACTAAACAGATAAATCGTATACTAATATATAAAGCTGAAGAGTTTGTTTAGTTGAACGCGCTAATCTCAAGAACTACTGGTCCGATTTGAAAAATTCTTTCAGTGTTAGATAGCCCATTTATCGACGAAGAGATAGGCTATATATTATCACGCTAAGAGCGACGGGAGCAGAGCAGTAGCCTTAAATAACGCGGGTGTAACCGCGGGCATCCTCTAGTATACATGGTGTCACAAGACCTATCACCGAGCCGAAGACTACTCGTTTTGAACATCATGCCCAGTCATACTAAGCAAAAATAATACCTAGGAACGATCTTTTTTTCAAGAATAGGTACGCATTTTAAAGCCGCTATTAAAAGTGCGCACGTGCAATGGTCGAAATACCTACTTATGTATGGGTGCATATGACATATAAGGAACAAATTGGCGGAGTAAATGCATCGATTTCTACCTAATTAGAAAAATTGTATAGTAACTTTTAGCCTCCACATCTTCCGAACCAGTAATTTCACAAATATGGTGCCAAATTAAATAATGTTCGTAGGATTGGTACAATATGGGATTTCATTTTCGTTAAGGGTATTTTTATATTCCGTATTATACAACAACCCATAGTACTTCATGTTAATTACAATGCATAGACTTACAGCAATAAATCAACTAAGCGCCGTTACCTCACACCTGTTGCACCAATGAATGATAGATGTCATTCCCGTCCAGAATACTTTGGCCACTAAATAGTCTATCCACATTCCTTCATCAAAAGCCTTTATTTTTCTCTCATTCACTACTTCGGACTGCCTCCGTGGTCCAGTGGATACCGTATGCGACTGCTGATCGGAGTTCCCGGGCTCGATTCCCGGGTCGGGCAAAAGTGTTACTGGGATTTTCTGAATTCTCAGTAGCAGCACGTAGAGTCTGGTGATGTGCCCGGTAACGGCAATAGGCTCGCCCCCTATTACGTGGGACCTAAAAATTCATGGCGAAATGTGGGTTTAATATTACACCCCTGCCTACCCTTCAGGGATACAGGCGTGAGTCTATAAATAAATAAAATAAATAACAAAAATCTTCGGTCTTACTTGCGAGAGGCCTACCTCTGCTGCGTCGTCCGGTGCTTGCTCTACTTACTAAACAGATATATAAGAAATATATTATACAACAATCAATAGTATTTCATGCTAATTAAAGTCCAAAAACCTGTAGCAATAAATCAACTAAGTGCCATCACGTCACACCTGTTGCCGGGAATGAATGATAGATGTCATTCCTGACGAGAGTACTTTAGCCACTTAACACTCGAAGTTTGAGCACGTTTTTTCATTAAGCCTTGTATTTTTATCCATATGGTAATGCACCAAAAGAATCAATAATCATTATTAATATGTAGATTAAATTCTTATGTTACTGACTGAGAGACAATTTGGCGAACTTGACAACAAGGCAGAATTAAGCATGTACGTTTCTTAACAAGTGTAGGGTAACACTAAACGAGGATTGTTTGGGAATTTCAACCCTAAAGAACAATAGTACCCCGCAAAGTCTAGTTTAATAATAAATACTATCATTTTTACAAATAAATACGAAACTTATATACCTACCCATTATAACCTTTAAGTTCAAAATACGTTTGTAAATAATGACAGCCGCGTATTTAATCTACTAACCGTACACGTGAGGCTGAAGAGTGACAAAAGGCGTGCTTACAATTGCACCAGCCCCGCTCACTTCATAATGCAACTTTTACTTATATTAATACACATAAATATCTTACTTGCGATGCCTTCTTTAGAATCATATCGAGATAATTTTAACAAAAAGAGTATGATAAATTTTACTTGACATTTACGGGCAAAGGATGTTACTGTAGAACCGAAATAAAGAAATAGATTTGATACTCGTATTTTGTTTCTCTTAAAATTCACTTGCAATATTTTTTTTAATTGACACGCAGAGCCGCATTTTGTTATATAGCGTGTATATTATCTACATAGAACTGCGACCTTAACACGTGTGAGAGAAGAACAAAATATTATACGATTATTTTCGTATCATTTCGCTTAGTAAAAGTCATATTATCAAGCGGTCTATATTTTCTCTCTAACTATTTTTTCTAATCGAATTCTCTTATACATTTTAAATTTGAAACACGCTCTAAAAATAACTCAATAAAATCTCGTCGGAATCAGTAAATAAACTAACTTAGAATTCAAAAACTGTTTTCATATTCCAATAAATAATTAATTTTCGTATTCTTTGATCTGAAAAATATAGATTCATATAAAAGCAAAAATCTAGCGGTATTCATACATACATACATACATAGACTCACGCCTGTTTCCCGGAGGGGTAGGCAGAGACTACGGAACGCCATTTGCAACGATCCTGACATACCTCACTTGCTTCACTCACTCCCATCAAGTTTCTCATGCATGCTCTTCTGTTAAGGGTACTTCTGACTTGTCCTTTTTTCAGGATGTCTCCAATCTGGTCAGAGAACGTCCGCCTAGGTCTTCCCCTTTGTCCTGTTCCATTCACACTTGCCTTATATATCTTCTTTGTCAGTCTATCGTCATCCATCGTCTCCATGTGCCCAAACCATCTTAACATGCCTTTCTCAATGCTTGTCACTACATCTTCTTTTACCCCACACCACTAGCGGTATTCAACTGAAACAAATTATTTAACTCTTTGAGTTTTTTGATTATTCTCTTGTTCGGTGCTTTTTATAAAAAAAATGGCTGCGTCCTACTTTCAAAAACGGTTTCACAGGCTGTCACAAATTGCTAATTGCCTTTACAATCTTAAAATATGAAATTGCTATAATAATTGCTCTTTTTTCAAAGAAACAAATACAAAGTGAAAATAAATTGCCACTTTCAGTCGAATAAAAGAAAATTAACATGACTTTCTTGGCTACGTCTCGTATTTTCCAACTCCTTTTTCGTTAATGCCTTCGCACACCAGCTATAGGTTATTTTCTACATTTTAGAAAGAAAAAGATGTTTTGAAAGAATTTCTTTAATTTCTTTGTAGCTACAAATAGTCATTTTTTTAATACAGCTAATTAACCTGCAGTTAATATTAATAACATGCTCTTGAAATGTAATGAGTATTTTATATTTTTTTTATTAATAGACTCACACCTGTATCTCTGAAGAGGTAGGCAGAGGTATATTACACCCAGATTTCGCCATGAATTGTAAGGTCCAACGTAAAAGGGGGCGAGCCTATTGCCGTTACCGAGCACATCACCAGACTCCGTGCTGCTACTGAGAATTCGGAAAAACCCAGTAACACTTTTGCCCGACCCGGGAATCGAACCCGAGAACTCCAATCAGCAGTCGCATACGCTATCCACTGGACCACGGAGGCAGTCTCTTATAATTTTATATTTTTAGCAGTATTTTATAATTTACGGCGATATTCATTTGATATAAATATTCGGTGTGGAGCAAATGTCCCGTGCATGTCGTAGACAAATAAGGAGAATACACGAAGAAAATAATATATTTACCGAGAGACGGTAAACTCCACATCGAACCCTATACGAACTCGTAAGGCCAACGTGGTAAGGTACAATCAAACAAGTCGGCGGTGGACCAGTTTGAATAAAAATCGAGTCGATGCACAATAGGAACTGGTTTTGTATACGAATGTCAATGTTTGTGTAAAGTAGCACTGGAAGCGACGATGTCTTGCTGAGTTATTCTCACCCTTATGTTGGTCTAGCGGGCAGTTGTTCGACTGTACTCAAAATATTTCTATTGATTCACAGTGATACTGTGAAGCAAATTACGAGTGGCTTCAGTCCAGCAGTGGACTTCAAAAGGCTGTACAGGTAAATTATAAAAACTACCTATTGTCTTTGTATACCCACAACTTCTTTCTAGCACTTTCTCCCCCAATCTATATAAATAAAAATGAATAACCGAAATGTTTGTATGTGCATAACTACCAAACGACTGCACCAAATTGGATAAATCTTTGCTTTATGTGTTCGTTATTGTCAGGAGAAGGTTTGTTAAAAAAATATTTAAAAATAATAGGAAATATTTAAAAATCATATATGGCGGTACGAAGTTCGCCGGGTCAGCTAGTTTTCAATAAAAACAAAGGAACAAATAACAGCGCATTAAAACATATTGTTCAACATTATTTTATTAGTTCTCTTCATTTACTTCCGAAGTTAGTCTTGAAAGTCGTGTACTTTCAAGATTAACTTCCATCCTCCAGTTAGCCAATCAAATCTTTGAACTACAAATTCGCCCTAAGGGCGGTTTCAGATTAGCGTATTTTTCTGCGCGTACATGGTCGTTTCAGCATACGCGCTTACACGCGCGCTACATTACGCGCTTCAAAAAATCGAACGGGCATATTTCGGCGTGTTCGCTCGAAACGGTAGTGATATCTTGTCAGTGTCAACATGGATTCTGACGGCTTGCGGTTATACGAGCTTAGAAGCGCGTCAACGCTCGTACGAGTTGCGCGTGTGCCAAAAGGCGAGCCTATACGCGCCTATATGCGCTTCCAAAAACGAGCTTATACGCGCGTATAAAACGCTAATCTGAAATCGCCCTAACATTCTCGCAGAAGAATCTAACAAGTTAGAACTAAGAACAAATGTTATCAAAGCTCGCAAACATATCGCAGATTCGTCAGCAGTTAATTATGTTATAACCAACTCATTACAAAGGTCTAATCTTTGTGTCGGCCATACATCGTGGATTATAGTTTGTGTTACAAGTGAAGTAAGCCACAGCGGTTCTGATGTTTCACTAAATCGTATATGTTGTTTCTTGCTTGCTTCTTCATGAAGTTTCTACTTTTACAACCGGCATTTCTTCTTTTTCAGTATGTCACTAGTTATCTTATACTAATATATAAAGCTGAAGAGTTTGTTTGTTTGTTTGGTTGAACGCGCTAATCTCAGGAACTACTGGTCCGATTTGAAAAATTCTTTCAGTGTTAGATAGCCCATTTACTGAGAAAGGCTATAGGCTATATAACATTGCGCTATAAGCGACGGGAGCAGAGCAGTAGCCATAAATAACAAGGGTGTAACCGCGGGCATCCTCTAGTTTAAAATAAAATACAATATACTGACGAGTCCAATAAAATAAAAAAGAAATTGGAATACTAACATTTAACTGCGGCCCGCCCACTAACTTCGTTGGCGCTTATGGCTATAAATGGTAGCCTATTTGTTCTTCCGATGCACCTATTGAGACGAAATTACCTTGAAGATAAAATGAGAATACTTATTTACCTGACATCAAAAAGACATCGTTTAGTTTTCGTTTAAAAACCCCGTAGCGATAAGTGTATTCCCTCAGTATTTATCATATAACCACGAGTTATACGCTTAGAACACCAAGGTTGAAAGCGAAAACGTATATATTTATATATAATTTTGTGTATATATATATATATTAATTTGTCGTTATTATATTGAATTTATTTATAGGTAAATTTAATCTTATATAATTATAATTGCATATAGGCCTGCGAGAATACCAGCGTTGTAGTTTTATAACTGCAACAATAGCTGACGCAGTTGCTTTTTTTTTTTTTTTTTTTTTTTTTTTTTTTTTTTTTTTTTTTTTTTTTTTGGTATCGGGTTGGAAAATCCTCATGGAGTCCCTCCGCCCCGGGGGGGAAGGACGAAGGGGACTGTCAGACTCTTACTGACTAAAAACCAACCCGTGCTCCTCATGTACCCATGTGTCGGAGGGTAGGGTTTCACCAAAGCATTCCTCGCTACCCCCGACGGGTATTGGCCCGCCAGATGGTCAGGCGGGCCCCGAACGAAACCCCCTTGGCGGCGGATGAAGGTGTTGGGCTCCGCCGCCAAAACACCCAGCGGCCGCAGAGGATAGGGAGGACGGCAACGCAACACCGCATCTCCTCTTCCTCTGCGGCCCCACCGCGACGCAACGATGGTGCGCCCCCATTTGGTCGCGGGAAATAGGGCGCGGGGCAACGCAACACCCACACGCCTCTCCTCCCGCGACCGCACCCGACTGCAAGGGACAGACAGAACTGTCCCCCGCACCCGCACCATGGGACGCATCCTACGCAGGCCTCTACCAAGCCCACGTGGAGCGTCCCCTCCCGGGATCCCGCTTAGCTTCACCGTGGGTGGCTTCTAACCCACGGTTACTGAGCCCCCCCACCACGACAAGGTGGAGATCCCACGGGGGGGTGACGCAGTTGCCTAATTTGTTCTCCACATACCGCCTTCTGTAAATTTAAGTAAGAAAATGTATTTTAAGTTTTGGAGAAGCAAATAAAATATTTTTTGTTTTTTTTTGTTTTAAAACTTTCGTTTTCAGTTGACTTCCTGGTTTATGATAAAAGTTTATTCATTAGTTGTAAATTATGTCCTATTTACCACCGACCGAGTTAGTACTGTTTATATAGGCCCACTGGCAGCGCACAAAACGACTCCCACATAATGTTATCTATATCTTCTATAATATAAAAATTAATCGCTAAATGTGTTGCTAAGCGCAAATCTCGAGAGCAGCTGAACCGATTTCGCTAATTCTTTTTTTATATTATTCCTTGAAGTACGAGAAAATTATAAGAAAATAAAAAAAATAAAGAATGGACTGTTAGGCGGTACGAAGATCGCCGGGTCTGCTAGTGTATCATAATTAGGTAAGCATTATATTACAATAATGACAATATCTCACCACACACACCAGTTTAGTCCGAAAATAAGCTGAACTTGTGCTATGGGTACTAGACAATGGATAAGAATACATCTGTACTTTTTTGCAAATACACTCAAATGTTTGACCTGGTCAAGAATCGAATCCGCGACCCCGTGGTAGTCGGTTACACTCTCGCTACACACTCGGCCGTTTTGGTCACCGCCTTATCGGTCAAGATCAGTATAGGGCAATCAATTCAAATGAAAGAGCATTGAACCCAGGACCTACGATGTCGTAGTTCGTCACCATCGGAACCAATACGGCAATTTGTATTCAAACTAGCTGTGCCTGCGGCTTCACCCGCATTGTTCAGGGCTACTGATGCGCAAGCTTAAAGCGTTATGTTATAGAGCCTATTATGTCCTACCTCGATACATGAGCTATCCAACACAAATAATAATTATTCAAATCGAAACAGTGATTCCTGAGATTAGCGCGTTCAACTTAACAAACAAACACACTTCACATATATCTAAAGTCTCCTTATTGTTTTACGCCTTCGTAGCTAAGCTACAGAAACCTCTAAACCGATTTCGACTAGATTTATAACAAAGTGAGCTTTGAACCACGAGAAAGAGTGAACACGTTGTTTCATTCACCTCCAGGGAGATAATCCGGTATTTACAATAGCAGAACCGCGGCGAGAAACAGACTTAACACACGAAACACAAACGAACATCTTTACAAATAGAAATGAATCACATAATTATATGTACCTACGGATTGGGCCGACTTGACTTTTGATCAACGCAGCAAATCAGATCATTATTTTTTTGTTGCGATCTTTATTTGGTAGCTAACGCCGTCCCGCCGAGACCACAGCGGTTGTGAGACGGTCAGAACGTCGGCAAAACAGTTGTATTTATACCTTAAATTAGTTAAGGTGGTAAGGCAACAATCATATGCAAAAAGTACAATCAAATTAAACCCCCTTAATTTGAAGATGGTTAAAAATCTAACAAAACATAACTTCACGCCTTTTATCCCCGAAGGGGTAGGCAGAGGTGTTTTTATTATTACACACCCACTTTTTGCCAGTTATGTTTCGGTCCCAATGTTATAGGGGGCGAGCCTATTGCCAGCTACCGGGCACATTATTAAGCGAGCGATAATTAACTTTTTAAATAATCCAAAAGACATATTTACTTCGCCAGATGGTTAGGTGGGCCCCGAACAAAACCCCTTGGCGGCGGATCAAGGTGTTGGGCTCCGCCGCCAAAACACCCAGCGGCCACAGAGGATAGGGAGGACGGCAACGCAACACCGTATCTCCTCTTCCTCTGCGGCCCTACCGCGACACATCGAATGGTGCGTCCCCATTTGGTCGCGGGAGGTAGGGCGCGCGGCAACGCAACACCGACACGCCTCTCCTCCCGTGGCCGCACCCGACTGCGAGGGACAGACAGAGCTGTCCCCCGCACCCGCACCGTTGGACGCATCCTGCGCAGGCTCCTTCAAGCTCACGCGGAGCGTCCCCTCCTGGATCCCTCTTAGCTTCACCGCGGGTGACCAATCCACGGTTACTGAGCCCTCCCACCACGACAAGGTGGAGATCCCACGGGGCGGAAAGTGCAGTACATACAATATCTTTACGCCTCTTATTGTTAGTGAGATTAGTGTCATAAGTTAGCGTGGTGTGCTGTTTTAGGACAATATACATTACGAAAAGCTGTCGTACAGTTAGTACATTACATAGTTCATATAAGCGATGCGTGAGCAAGCGAAAAGGCCTACAGGTTGCCACTTTCAGAAGTGCTCTTTGGGCCCGTTCAATCGGCAACATTATGGATTTCGGAGCCCCGCCCCATGATGTGATACAATACTGTATAATAGATTGACATAGGGCCTGATATACACGTATGATGAGCTTATTATCTGAGAGATTATATGAGCATATAAGGTGTTATTACTTAACTGAGTTGGTGGCTTCCGCATAGAGAATTTAAGGTATTTAGTTTTATCTGCATTTAGCGTTAGAAGGTTATATTTAGCCAGTTGTTTACGATGTTAAATCCGCGTTGAGCACGATCGTGTACCTTCTCGGCCGTGTCAGCGGCGAAAAGAAGCACTGTATCATCTGCATATGTAATAATTTTGCATGATCTAAGGTTTGAGTACAAAGATCGTTAATATAGACTAGGAAAAGGGTAGATGCGAGGATACTTCCTTGTGGAATGCCATATTGAGGTATTTTTAATTCTGCGCTCGAAAACTTGCCGATTCGAACACTTTGGTACCTGTCCTTTAAATAGTCAGCAAAGAATTTTAATTGTGTGCCTCTTATGCCAATGGCTTCCAGCTTTTTCAGAAGTTTAGGTATAGACACCGTGTCATAGGCCTTAGCTAAATCAAGGAAAATTCCAAGGACATGCTTTCTCTTCCCCAGTTCTTCTGTCACATAGTTCGTTAATTGATGTACCGCGTCTGCTGTAGACAACTTAGGTCTAAAACCGAACTGAGAAGTGGATAGCAGAGCGTTACTTTCTAAGTATGCTATTAATCTACGGTTGACTATTTTCTTTAACACTTTAGCTATTGATGGTAATAGCGAAATTGGCCTGTAGTTTGTTATATGCCCTTTTGTACCGCTTTTGTAAATTGGGACTACCACTGCCTTTTTAAGATGTGTGGGAAAAACGCCCTCAGCAAGACCCGACCCTCCGAAACACGGGTACGTGAGGAACACATGTTGGTTTTTAGTCAGTAAGAGTCTGACAGTCCCCTTCGTCGTTCCCCCAGGGCGGAGGGACTCCATGAGGATTTTCCAACCCGACACAAAAAAAAATGCACAAGAATATGTTTAAAATGCTTTAAGATGTTGTTACTAATGTTGTCCCATCCTGCTGCGCTGTTATATTTTAAAGTTAGTATGACACGTTCCACTTCGTTTTCATCTGGATCTAGCATAACAAAAGATCTGCCGCTCTTTAAATGCGTTGAGAAATTTGAATGATTATCATAAAGGTTGTTGCCACATTGACTTTGTATTTGTTGTGCAAGTTTTGTTCCTACGTTGACAATAAAATTATTTACTTCGTTAGCCGACGATTGAGGCGATTCTTTTAAATTTAATAAACTTGTATCGACTATATTTTCTTTAGAGGTAACGTAGGTAACGGTTTTTAGGTACTTCCAAAGCTTTGTACTGTTATTACCTGCGTCATTAATTGTTGTTTGTCGTACTCTATTTTTATTTTCCAGAGCAGATTATTACAAAAAATTCAGTACCTTTTATACAAAATTTGCAGTATAGGGTTGTCGGGACACTGTTTAGCTCTTAAATGTAGCTTGTCTCTATGCCGAATACATCTAATCAAACCTGGAGTTATCAATGGTTTCAAGTTATACTTTCTCTTACTATGTATGTACATAGGGTGCATAGGGTTCCCACCAAGAACTTAGGGTCCCAAGCCAACCTCACCTGCAAGTGGTGCACCTGCCGATCAACGGACGAGGCTGTGGCAAACAAAATATCCCGATAAGCGGCAATAGGCTCGCCACCTATTACGTGGAATCAAAACACTGGCGAAAAGTGGGCGTTTAATATGCCTCTGCCTACCCCTTCGGGGAAACAGGCGTGAGTCTATGTATGTATGTGTATGTATGTACATAGATTCTGTTGTTCAATAGTAAATCTATTAGCGACTAATAACAGCGTTAGTAGCGGGATTGGACTTGCTGTGTGTAATGGATCGGAAAAGTTAAGCAGTCTTTGCAAAGGATTTTTGGATGGCTGACTGTTTATTGTGGCATTAACATAACAGTTATTCTGTACTTTGCAGGAGCACCTAAGGCCATCGGTTCCGATTCTTGTCTTAAACTAGTACGTTAAGCCATGTCTGAGGCCTTCGGGTGGTTTATAAACTCTGTAACCAGAGTTGGCCATACGCTTACCTTACACAAAAAAGACCAGGTTAACTCTAACTCTCACTAAGAGAAAATATTTTTCTATTCAACAAACAAAGCTCATTCGAACTCATGACGCATTTATTAAAACCGAAATAAAGCTGTCGGTCATACAATATAATTACTACCGTTTACCTCTGCATGCCGTGAGCTGCGATACAAATTAAGATTAATTCTCCGATATCTGCTTTCATCCCTGAGGGGATCGACGCGCGCCGCGAGCGCGTCGTTACATGTAGATGCTTGAGCGACAGGTTTATGGCCTCGGTGAAGTGTAACCGGGCGGAAGGTATTCGAAATCATTTTATTCAATTAAGGTGGGGAATATTTTATGCCATAATGTGTTGTAGAGATATCGTATGGCAGATTTTATCAGAGCAAATTATTGGAAAACATCGTTTAGGAATATTGAAAGTCATATTACACTGGCCGATTTATTTTGATGACGTCCTAAATCTAACTATGATTAGAATGATTATGATTGGAATACGCAATAATATATAAGAATGTGTTAAAGAATAAACTAATATGTTTTTCAGTTGGCTCGTCACCATTTTATAGGCTCTGGTTAGTTTAGGATTCGTTTACCATGTGTATCTTAGCTATGCCCATCGGTGGACGTCTTAAGGGTGACATGATAGACTGTATGTAAGTTTCACTTAGTATAAGGTACCGTTGAAGAATTGAGGTACCATTGTTCATGTTGATTCCAACAAAGTAAATATTTCTTCTATACAACCTTACAATTCAAGATTAATACCGAGTATAAATCAAACTTATTATTATAAATATCTGAGAGCTAGGTCTCTAGGTAGCATCTATTTATAACTAGGTTCACCTCGGGCAACAAGGTACATTCTTTAAGAATTCGAAACCTAATAGAATAACGGATCAGCATGGAATTGAAAACAAAATGGTGGTCTAGTATCTATACATATTGTCTGTGAGCTGTGTCGAACATTGTTAGACTTCGTATAAAAGAGAGTTGTTCTCAAACTTCCACAATTCATCTTTTCTAATAAATTTAATCTGAAGAGTTTCGCTAATCACAGGAACTGCTAGTGCAATTTTAGTAATTATTTTTGTGTTCGACAGCTCCTTTAACGAGGAAGGTTATTAAACATCACGCTATGAGCCACGGGTGAAGGGCAATAGCCTTAAATAGCGCGGGTGCAACCGCGGGCTTACCTAGTAATAGATGATGTTTTATCAGTTATCACGTGACCACGGCTAAATTAACCCATGGTAAAATGTTGGAGCAAATACAAGGTCTTTTAGTCTTATTTTCGGGTAATTCTGTCTTAATATTTAGAGAGTTGGGTATGGCAGAATAGACATGAAAGTAGATTATGCTGGAATTTTAATGTTTTATCTTTTAATATGCAGATACTTACGTACTAATATTAATTTATTTATTAGAGCCTAATTATCCATATTTAATTTGTTCTATTGATATGAAAAAAACAAACTACAAACGCATAAAAATCGAAACGCTTTAAATAATCATTAGAATTGAGTAAAGAAATAACACAGGTTTATTTCCTTCCTAGTGCGTTTTTATCAGTACGCCAATAAAACTATAACGCCAAGGTTTGTCCCCTTCAGTCCAATACCACATCCATATCATTCTCTCAACACTCCGTGGTACAAAACTTGAACATTTGGCGGGAGAGCTCACGTTCCCTCACGAACTACTGTCACACGACTTACATAGATGTTGGAGCAACACTTAGATGAGTTTTTGTAGTGACATACTACAAAGAAAGAAAGAAGATCATTTGTTATGAGTTTCCTCAGATCGAGAAAAAAGATAGACACGCGATGTATTGCAAGTGAAGTCAATATCGGAAGACCTTGAGCAAAGCCGGTGGCGAAAGCTAGTATTCATCAGTTATATTGTTACTATAGTACAGACCAGCCCTCCCTTGGGATGGTATGACTGTGTGTGTGGCATTCATAGTTTGAGTAGGCTTGCCATTCTTAACACATCGGCAAAGTTAAGCAACTCTTGCACAAGTCACCACTTGGGTGGGTGACCGCGTGTTGCATTTCCATCAGAATGCTACCGTGCTTTGGAGGGTACGTAAGACTGTCGGTTCCGATCTTAGGCTCAGAACATGGATCGTAGACCACCGAGCCCTCTGGAAACTTCGACTCCAGAACTGACCACACACACACACACAGTAAGGAAAGACTGTATGTGAGTTCATTATCAGCCCTTAACAGTCCACTCTTGGACTAGGACTCTCCTTTGAAAGGAGGAATTGGCCTACTATACCACGCTGGCCAAACGGGTTGGTGTAGGGTTTGTATCAAGTTTTCCTTCTCTTACAGTGCTATTCTGTGCATAATATGCTCCCTCTGTCGGCTCTTACGACACCCATGGGATGATACGGGGTGGTGACATTCCGTATTCTTAATCCGTCACCACACGGATCGGTATGTGAGTTAGCAGCATATATTAGCAAGAGAATTAGTAAGTTAGTTCTCACACACGTGTCTTCATTTAGTATCATTTAAGCATCGCAACCTATCAAAACAAATATCTGAAAATGATGACAACCAGATCTTCCTCACCAAGAATAGATTCGAAATAATGTCGTAGCATCTACCCGCCAGTTTATAAAGGTCAAAATAATCAAATTACGTAACGTAAAGTCGACATACATTGTAGGTACATCACCTCGACTGCGTACAAAAAGGCTGAGGTCAATGAACCCCTGACCGCGGCTGTACAATTAGACAGACCCGCCTACGCTTCTAATTCAAGGTTTTGAATCACTCAATAGACCACCGTCAGTTAACAGATGACAAAAATAGTTGAATACCCATTGCCATTTACAACCCAGAGTGATAAAAAAATAACATACTCACGCCTGTTTCCCGAAGGGGCAGGCATAAAATAGAATTTATGAAAACGAGTAACTACATATAAGCAGAACTAATATTTGTGGCATTTACTACAAAAGAAATATATTAGTGCCTTAAAATGTTTCAATGTGACACCTTTACACTGTACAGATATTATAATATTTCCTAAGAGCCACCGTCCGTTCGGTACCGCCGCGCCGCCAGGAATAGAATGCCCGCTCTCGCCAACCGCCATTTTGAATTATTTCGATAGTGATGTGACTCGGACGAGTCAATCGACTACAAATTATTAAATTCCAATCGATATTACTTTTAATAAAAATGGGGACCTTACATATGTGACGTAAGAATTTCATAATATCAATAAGGGGCAAAGTTATTATCATTTGTTTATTGTAGAAAATCTCACTTAAATCATAGTCATATTTTACAATCCATTCACTAATTCATTGATAATATTCCATCCTGCTCATACGCATTCTCTCTGTCGCACTTATGATGTAGGTAGCCATAGAAAATAAAATGAAGAAAAATAATAAATGTAGGTAGTTATTTTTTTATTTTGTTAATTCTACCCTCTCCTTCATACTTCATTTGGGCTTAGGACCGGTAAAATTTATCGTTTTACAAGTAATTAAATACGGAGGTATGTAATTAGAAAGCAAACAAATATCAAAATAAAAGAAAGTGTTCTGGACTAAAATAAAAGAGTAATTTTGGCGTATTTATGAAGTTAGAATCATCTGCTATTTACAAATATTATTTTATCATCATCATGTCAGCCTAGTGACGTCCACTGCTTGACATAGGCCTTCCTCAAGGTGTGTGGAGAACACAGGCCGATTTTGAGCCGCCCGCATCAAATTATTATTTACTTAAGTACGTATTATTTACTAAACTTACAAGTATTTCCATTGTTCTTCGAAATGTCCACCACCGTTGTCAAAAGCATCCAATATGCACTGTTTTAATTGTTTGACACTGACCGGATCACTTTTGTACACTCACAATAAGATGTCCATGGGTACATAGCTGCACTCGCGATTTTTCCACTCAAAAAGTACGCACGAAGCATAGCTACATACTCCCGTGATATGAACTGATATGATAAGCCATCGCGTCGGGCAAACGTAGACAAACAATTAACTTTTGCAACGAAATTAGATACGCTCACTTTTGCTAGCAATTTAGTACTGTTTGTCGCATCGTCGGGGCGTGGCGCAGGCGCAGAGGGGCGGAGGGGAGGGGAATTTATCAATGGTTCATTTTACTATGATGCTCGTAGTACTCGGGTCGGTCATAGTATTATATTATTGCATTTACCAATTATCACGTATTTTTGTGGACAGTTTTGAGACAGTTTTGGGACTTAGTGTTTTTATTTTTTAACTACATAAATATGATCAGTTAAAGATACTTAGCGCTGTGTAAAATTTTTTGTACTAATTAAAAAATAGCGGTGTATACGCAATTTATGCAGGAATACCTGTCTTTAGGCCATATGAGCGCAGTGAGCTTTTATGAACCACCGTTCTATTTCATGCCGCATCACGGCCTGTTTAGGGAGCATAGCACCACAACTAAGCTGCGCGTGGTTTTTGATGCCAGTGCACCTTCATCTGCCGGTAAGTTACTCAATGACTTGCAAATGATAGGGCCTCCGATACAAGGCGACTTAATTTCCATTCTTCTCCGCTTTAGAGAGTACAAGTTTGTGGCGTGCGCTGACGTCGAAAAAATGTTCCGAAATTGTTTAATCGCTGAAGACCAGCGCAAGCTTCAAATGATTCTGTGGCGCGAGGATCCGTTGAAACCCTAAGGTATTTACCAGTTGAATACCGTTTCGTACGGGACCGCTTTCGCACCTTTCATTAGTGTGCGGTGTTTAAAACAATTGGGGATGGAGTCTTCCAACCCTGAGGTTCAGCGAGCTGTTCTGGAGGATATTTATGTAGACGATTTTATTACGAGCCTAGATGATAAATCAGCTCTAATACAATTATGCACTGATATAAAGAACACGCTGAAGTCAGGTTGTTTTCTACTTCGAAAGTGGATTTATAACTTTCCATACGATAGTGATGGACTAGCAAACCATTCAATAGAAATTAAATGTAACGAAAACATAAGTACTAAAACTTTGGGTTTAAGCTGGAATAATGTCAACGATATATTTCATTTTAATACGCAATTTCATAATGACAAGGAGCCAGTCACTAGAAGGTCTATCCTCTCGAATATTTCGCAAATTTTCGACCCTCTTGATTTGTTGAGTCCAACCATAATTATTGCAAAAGTGTTGCTACATCAATTATGGCTTCTCAAAATCGGTTGGGATGGAACTATGTAGTTCCATCTAATGTCGCGCGGACGTGGAACCGGTTTGTTATCTCTTTGCAAGCGCTCAAAACAATTAAGGTTTCTCGCCATGTTATAGGTAGCCAACCTATGTATATAGAACTACATGTGTTTAGCTTCTGTAACATACATTTCCACCATAGTCCTGAACATGGTCACGAGTTGTATACATTATAAGTCGTAAGTGGATGCTCCTGTTACACAATATTCGCTGTTCGCATTGGAAGGCTAACTAAAACACATAATTTAGTAACTGCATTAATTGCTTAAGTATTACGTCTGTAACTATTACTATTTACAAGTAATTTAGTACAATGTGTAACAGTTGCAGCTCCTTACAAAAATAAAAATATGTACCATAATATTGGCGATTTAAAAGAGTGGCCTCGAGTTTTATTGCCCGTTCTTTCTCGTGGCTCTACCTATTGCTTTGCGAACGAGGCAGTAAATGTAAATGTAGAAGCATTAAGTAATTTAATTTTAAAATTGACGTTCATAAGCGTCACCTTGTGACCTAGATGAATAAATGATTTTTGACTTTGACTTTGAGCGACGCTTCGCAGTCGGCGTACGGCGCGTGTATTTATGTGCGCACTATAAGTATAGATAATACAATCACAGTAAGATTGCTCTTTTCTAAATCTCGCGTTGCGCCATTGAAACCATTAAGCATACCGCGGCTCGAACTTTGCGGTGCTTTGCTGGGTGCTAAAATACTCGACAAGGTTCGCAGTTCGTTGCGTTGTGAGTTTAAAAATGTAGTCTTTTGGACTGACTCAACCATTGTGTTAGGTTGGTTGCGTATGCCTCCAAACAAACTTAAAACTTTTGTTCAAAATAGGACGGCGGAGATTCATGAACTAACGCAAAATGTTCTTTGGCGCCACGTAAGTAGCAAAAATAACCCGGTAGACCTAGCATCGAGAGGTTTATGCTTAGAGGAGCTGTCTACTTCCAGGTTATGGTGGGAAGGACCCGATTTTTTGAGAAATTCGTCTTTCTCACTTGATAATTACGCTGTCACGGAAGTAGACGTAGAACTGCCTGAGGTTAGATCGCCTATTAGTTCTTTCGTGACTCATGATTCGTGTAATTTAACCCTTTTTCCGTTCAACCGATTTTCGCAATTTATGCGTATCAAGCGTGCCGTCGCATATATGTTACGTTTCATACACAATACTCGTAATAAAAATAATAGACGCATTGGTCTTCTTGGTACAGACGAGTTGAACGAGTCTCAGATCATTTTAATACGATGGACTCAAAAGAAAAGCCATCCGAATGAATATAAACTTTTAACTAATTGTGCGCAATTTAAAGGTAAGAATAATTTAAAACGATTGAATTTATTTTTGGATAGTAATAAGATTATTCGTGTGGGTGGTCGATTGTCTAATTCAGAAGAATTTAGTTTTAATAAAATGCGTCCCATTTTAATATCTAGCAAACATAATTTCACTGTGTTGTTGTTTCGGCATGAGCACCTGCAGCTCCTTCACGCTGGACCCCAGGCATTACTTTGTCATTTACGCGAAACCTGGTGGCCTTTAGGTGTCAGGAGCCTGTCTAGACGTGTAGTGAATGCTTGTGTTACGTGTACACGCATCAATGGTAGGACTTTAACCCCCCAAATGGGTAATTTGCCAAAGGCAAGGATAACACCTACTTTTCCATTTATTCAAAGTGGTGTCGATTACTGCGGGCCAGTGCTCATACTAAATCGCAAAGGTAGGGGAGCTAAAACGATGAAAGCGTACATTTGTTTATTCGTATGCTTTGTTACGCGCTCAATACATTTGGAGCTCGTCAGTGATCTCACTACCGAAGGATATTTATTAGCGCTTAAGCGTTTTATTTCTCGGCGTGGCAAACCGAAAGAAATATACTCTGATAACGGACGTAACTTTGTGGGATTAATGAATGATTTCTCTGAATTCTTAAGTAAATGTAATGCTGACATAAGAGATTATGCTATTAGTCAACAAATTAATTTTAAATTCATTCCGCCTTATTCGCCTCACTTTGGTGGTCTGTGGGAGGCAGGAGTATAATCTTGCAAATTTCATCTTCGCAGAGTAGTAGGAAACGCGCATCTCACCTTTGAGGAGTTTAGCACAGTTTTATCACAAATAGAAGCAGTTCTAAATTCCCGACCAATTTCTCCTCTTTCCTCAGATCCCCAAGACCTTTCTTCTCTAACTCCCGCTCACTTTTTAGTTGGTCGACAGCTGACTGCACCAGTATGTGATGATTTCACCGACATGCCTTTACATAGACTGAAAAGGTACCAGAGGGTGGAGCAAATTCGCCAGCATTTTTGGACTCGATGGTCCAAGGAGTACATCACTGAGTTGCAGGTGCGCGCTAAATGGACCGACAACAAGACGGAGCTGAAGGACAACGCACTTGTCCTGATTCAGGACAGTAACCTTCCGCCTTTAAAATGGCACATGGGTCAAGTGCTTCGGTCCATCCCAGGCAGGGATGGCATTCCAAGGGTGGCGGATATACTAACGTCTTCGGGCGTGGTGTGGCGAGCATACGCTAAAATCTGTCCACTTCATAATGATGAGCCTGAAGATTGAAGTTGAGGATTTCGAAAGCGACTGCTTCCAAGGCCGGGGGCATGTTGGCGCATATGCTAAAGATAGGGAAAAGTGTACACCGAACATCACAACATTTCGCATCCAATCAAAGGCTTCGCGATAAACGTTTGCCATTGGCTGTTGTATTGTTCCCATTCCCCACTCTCCTCGACCGATGTAACCACGTTTTTTAAAATATAATCGTTTCTGATTTCGAACAATACGCATCTTTTACTCAAAACTACCAAAATCTTAATCTCTCACCTGGTTCACCACTGCATAAGGCCACTACTTACAAAATTCAAAGTACCGACGTCACGATCCGGTACAGTAATGTTTTTGTAAAATTATTTAAATAAAATATTGCTAAAAAAGTATGATAGTATAAGTGTTTCTAGGTCAGCATTCATATGCTTCAATCCACACTTATAACCAAACAAGTTAAGTTAAATAAAACCTTGTAATCAAAACAGAACAGATAACATAACGCCAATTACACCATAAAAGTACTTAACATATAAGAACACTCCATAATCAGCCTATAAACCTACAACATCCCCGAAACTACATAACCACACCGAAAGATTACCAAACACATAACCGTTCAAACTAATGCAAACTAAACTAAACCGGTTAGTAACTGGTTGCAGTGTGATATATGACGTCATAACATATGTGAACTCATAAAATGGCTTGTAATAATGGCTCGAAGGTAATCCGGCAGAAAATTATGATGAAAATGCACGTGGAACGGCGAGGAAGATTGGTTTTCGAATTTATAACTGGTAGTAAATTTGTGATAGGTATTGACTGCGTTCTTGGATCTATTATTCAGTAACTACGTTACGTAGCAGATTCAAGTAACTTGAAACGCCATTCTCATATTATTTTACACGTATTTATTAGGTAGTAGAGCCTTGTAGATTTAAGCATGAATGGCTCAGCTCGATTGAGGAAATACAAACCATCACACAGAATGCCGACGGAAAGTAACAGCGTCTATACTGTTGTGTACTTTCATTTTTCCCCATGTGGGATGGGTGGAAAGGAAGGATCCTCCTTCTATTTCCTACGAAAACGTCTGACCGGTGACCACTACGTCTAGTAGTGCTAGTTCCCATGCCTCGGCAAGCATGTTAAGCCGTTGGTCCTGCGCCTAATCTCTCTCGACTTTGAGAGTGAGCGAATAGAGGGTGCACTTGTATTTGCGCTCACACTTGTGCACTATAATAATTATGTCCCGCGCAGTTGGTAAGTCTCATATGTAGACAAGCCCCCGTGGCCGGAATCGGTCGTGAGGACATTATTATAGTCTGAAGTCTACCACGGACACCGATTAACAGAAAATAAACTTTTAAAATAACTAGAGTTATTTTTCTATTATCTGTTTTACATAGAGCATCTTGTTCTTTTATACGACTAGGTATAACAAAAGTACGCAGTTTGCGAGACAGTTAAAACTTCATTTATCATTCTTCGAGTCGAGTATTTTCACAGCAATTCTTCCACCCATTCAAATAACAGATTATAGCAGGGTTAGAAAAATTAACGCTTCATCCCTTTTGCTTAATTAAGCACTAGAAGGTACAGTTTATTGTTCTCATAATGAAATTACAACATTTTATATTGTTCGATATTAAAATTTTGGGATGTACCAGTTGTTGAGGGCTTTTTATGTTGTTTCTACAGATTGTTTGTCATGTCTTTTCGTTGTGTATCAATTATTTAATTTTCCCTGTGTATGAAGGTGGCATTGGGATATTTTGATACATGTTGCCTACATCTTGTCTTAATATATTGCCCGAGAATTATAAAGATGTTTAATTAGAGCTATCTCCCTTTCATTATCATTATATCGGCCGATAGATGCCACCACTGTACATAAACATTCCCCAAGGTTCTCGACAACGATCAATGATCAAACGATCTTGAGCCTTCCGCCCTTTCCTAACAGCACTTTACAGTCATGTAAAACAATAATATAGCGATTTCAAGGCCAGACAGGTTGGTAACTTGATGATACTTACCATTTATTAAATTAATTTGGTGTTAATCGTATTTTCTTTCAATAAGCAGAGTTTATATTAACCTAAACATATTTTCCGTGTGGTGACGGATTAGGAATACGGAATGTCACCAGCCCATATCATCCCATGGGTGTCATAAGAGTCGACAGAGGGAGCATATTATGTAGAGAACAGCACTGCAAGAGAAGGAAAACTTGATTCAAACTCTATACCAATCCGTTTGGCCAACGTGGTATAGTAGGCCAATTCCTCCTTTCAAAGGAGAGGCCTAGTCCAGCAGTAGACTGTTAAAGGCTGGTGATGATGAAACATATTTTGTCGTAATTGTTACCAGATATGTTTAAAACAAACTTCCTTGTCTTGTGGTGAAAATTGTTTCTAATAAAATATACTTAATAATGATTAAACTTAGCAAGTGCTCACGCTGTTGTGAGGCATTTGTAAAGACAAGTAGGTAACACAAAACATACAGTGACGTAGTAACCACTTGAGTGATAAATGTAATAAACTAAAAAAAATATTAACATGACTTGAAATTGTCAGCCATTGGTAGCCTATGGAGATACCAATAGACTGCCATGCAGACGGTATCAGGTTTGAATCCATGGGGCGCACCACTGACTTTTCGGAGTTATGTGCGTATTATGTTTATAATTACGGAGGTACGGGGCCTCCGAGAGCACGTCAAGCCGTCGGTCCCAGCTCTCGTAAAAATCTTTGACATTGTTACAGAGAGTCAGTACATAACACTAAAGAACTGGCGCTAGTCTTAACCATTAAATATACCTATCCCGTTGCGAAGGTCAGACAGAAAGTCGCTCTGTAGACTAGCTAATATTCAGTCAATTTACATACATACATACATAGACTCACGCCTGTTCCCCGGAGGGGTAGGCAATGACTTAGGAACGCCATTTTCAACGATCATGACATATCTCTCTTGCTTCATTCACTCCTATTAGATTCCTCATGCATGCTCTTCTGTTCAGAGTACTTCTAACCTGTTTTGTTTTTAGGATGTCTCCAATCTGGTAAATTTCGGTTAAACTATTAAGCGGACGCCGCATTGCCACAGGGGGAATGACGATTTGAAATTGATTAGGTAGGTATATAGTTTTTTACCTTGGTACAAAAATGTAAGTAGAGCTTACCTACATATATAACTTTTATTATGTATAAGTCTGAACCGTCTCACTGCTCGGTACAGCTCTATGGAAGATTAGGTCTAAGTCCAACACGCTGGGCGCTATGCGTGCGGTGGGCAATCCCAAACCCTCTGTGGAACAGTCGGTAAGTTTCCCTCCGCTGCAGAAACGCTGTCTCACCTTTCTTTCTTTTTGAAATATAGCTTACATGACAAGATGAATAGGTCTAAAATTATTCTTCAGACGTTAGCTCTAACTTGAGACGAAATCAATCTGTCTAAAAATACTAGGCAGACAAGTGAGTTAATTTCTTTCAGCGAAATGTGCCTTTAAGAGTCTGTAACGGGTTCTGGTAGTAAAACGCAGTACGAGGTTCTATGCGTTTATTTGCCGAGTATTGCCTCACTTCCCTTGCCACGAGTATGACCGACCAACAACACGACACTGGCCTGAACACTAAGGCTGCAGTCTCCCACGCTGTTCCCTCCGGTAGTGTGCAGGGCAGGTTGCTCGTAGGGCTGTGCGTAGCAAGCAGATCCTCGCAGGCCGTTGGTTAAGCTGGCAGGCGTTGGCGGTCTGATTGCGATGAGCAGGGCAGGCCAGACTCTTCGGCGGAAGTGACGCCGAAGGCGATGCAGCAGGTGTAGCGGTCTAGGTAGCGTAGGCCGGCGCTTAAGGTAAACCTGGAACCTGAAGGGAAACAGCATTAGGAAAGCCACAACCAATAGAGTCAGGCAGGCGGCGTCAGCCGGCCTCAGCTAGCAGGTAGAGAGATGGGCAGTACGCTAACGCAGTAAATGTAGTAACTTACCAACAGCTGGGATCAGGATACACGTAGAATGTATAAAGATATAGCGGTACAGAATAGAGTAACGGTAGTAGGTTAGTGTAGAGTAGCGGTGACGGCCTCTCTGTCGGCCCCTTTATATACCGGCCCTCCATCAGCGTTGGTGTCGGCGCATTACCAAATAAGGGCAAAACTTACGAGCGCGGACGATGGCCTTCCCTGATTGGCCGGGCGTATGGACGGTATTATGACGTACACTCGGTAGGTACCGGTCATACGCTACAAGTCATAAGGAAGATTAGGCCTACTTTAGCTAGATGTATTGGTCAAATGTTTCCTTCCAATTGGTCCTTTTGTAAGTATCTGGGGGCACGGCAGTGCCCCCACCAAGTCGAGCAAAAAAGCGGCACGGCCGTACCGTCCTTTTCTCGAAGCAATTCAGGCCATTTTCGATCCTCTATAAATTCATTGTGGATAAAACTAGAAGCACGATTTTTTAGTAACCAAGCAGGCATTGTATAAACATGGAGTATTTGAAATTTCATTCAATTTGAACCAGTACTTTAAGAATTATAACAAGTCAAAGTTTCTTATTTTGTCACTCACTGACCGATTATCAAAAGTCTAAGGCACTTCTAGCAGACATAGAAGCTTCAAATTTAGTATACAATTAGTGTTTAGTGTATCAATCAAGAAAAAACTAAAATATTTTTCAATTGCTGTCCAGTTTTCGAAATACATTAACTGCATAAATAACTTTGTAATCGCATATAAATATATAGAATTACAAAATTACATTTGCAGTTAAGGCTTTAATTAAGAAAATTCATTGTTGGTGTACCATAAGAAGAAGGTACCAGAAAGGTCAAAAGTAGGACTATCTACAAAAAGAAATGAGATCCCATTAAAAACAATACTTGTCAAAAAAAAACAAGTCTCGCTACCGTAAAAAGTTGTGAGATCCAAGTAATACCAAGTCGGTTAATTAATAACCTTTAATGTTTTATATAAAAAGATTGACTTGGCAATAGCACTAAACAATCTTATTTACCTATAATTACTTATGAGATACCTATATTGTGTTTTCATGCGATGGCCGAGTCGATTTATTTATTTAAAACATTAAAGATTTTTAGTTAAGCGACTTGGAATTACATGGATCTCACAACTTTTTACGGTAGCGAGACTTGTTTTTTTTGACAAGTATTGTTTTTAACGGGATACTATTTGCTTCGCGTATTTCTTAATCTGTCACCACAGGGATAAAAATACATACATACATACATATCGTCACGCCTTTTATCCCCGAAGGGGTAGGCAGAGGTGTATTTCTACACCCACTTTTCGCCAGATATACTTTAGTCCCACGTAATAGGGGGCGAGCCTATTGCCGTACCGGGCACATTTCCAGACTCCGTGCTGCTACTGAGAATTTAGTGACAGAAAAACCCAATAACACTGCCCGACCCAGGAATCGAACCCGGGACCTCCCGACCAACGAGGCAGTCGTATAGGGTTTGATGTCGAGTTTTCCGTCTCTACGCAAAGATGGTATTATCCCTGCATGCATCGTGTTATCCCTTAGTCGCCTCTTACGACACCCACGGGAAGATAGGGGGTGGTGACGCTTGTATTCTATGCCGTCAACCACACGGCTCGGATCACGGTTAAAACTAAGAAATATTTATTTGCTAGACATACATATATAATAATATATAGACTCGCGCCTGTTTTCCGGAGGTAGGTAAAGACTACGGAACGCTTTTTACAACGATCCTGACCATGATCCTTGTCCGTGTGGTGACGGATTAAGAATACGGAATGTCACCACCCCATATCATCCCATGCGTGTCGTAAGAGCCGACAGAGGGACCATACTATGCTGAGAACAGCACTGTAAGAGACGGAAAACTCGATACAAACCCTATACCAACCCGTTTGGCTAGCGTGGTATAGTAGGCCAATTCCTCCTTTCAAAAGAGAGGCCTAGTCCAGTAGTGGACTGTTAAAGGTTGATGATGATGATGATGAAATTGTAATGCATTATACGCCGGAGCTGCCAATAATTTTGGACAACGGATGCGAGTAGCGTAGGAATTGGGGCGGTGATATGACATAGCACGGCGAGTGGCGAGCGGCCGGTGGCATATACATCACGCTCGCTGACACAGGCCGAGCGCGCTTACTTACAGATAGACCGGGAGGCACTTGCTATTATTTTCGAAGTTCATAAATTCTACCAATATCTTTATGGACGTAAATTTGTTCTCAGGACGGATCATAAGCCAATGACTTATATCTTGGGTAATAAGGTAGGCATCCCGGTGATGGCCGCGTCTAGATTACGGCGTTGGGCCGTACTTTTAGCAGGTTATACCTGCGAAATAGAGTATGTTCCGTCAAGTAAGAATTGTGCTGATGCCCTGTCACGGCTGCCATATAAAGAGAGGAATAAATTAGAATTAGAGGTCGAAAGTACTTATGTTAATTTTGTCGAAAAATGTTTACCTCTCACTAATACCTAAGTATGTTAAAGAAGCGACAGCTCGTGATAAGGTACTCAGTAAAATTGTAAGGTAAACGCAGTCTGCTTGGCCCCTAAAGTGTCCAGACAGTTTGATTCAACCCTATTATACAAGACGTATAGAATTATATACGGAATGCGGGTGTGTAATGTTATCGTATGGTTATTCCTTCTTCATTACAAAATAAAGTTTTAAAACAGCTTCACAGCAATATATGAGGATAGTAAAGACAAAAAGTCTAGCACGTAGCTATGTGTGATGGCCTAACATTGACGCGTCTGTAGAAGCGATGTGTAAACAATGCGAGACTTGTGCTGCAGAGGCTGACGCTCCTCGCCGAGCTCCGATACAACCTTGGCCTGATCACACTTGTCCTTGGAGTAGGCTTCCTATCGAGTTCCTTGTCCGTACAAGGGATGAACATTTTTTGTCATAGTCGATTCTACATCGAAGTGGTTAGAAGTTTTCGAAATGAACCGCACTACAGCCTCAAATGTTTCAAAAGTTTTAAGATCGACTTTTGAAAGGTTTGGGCTCCCAGAACAAATAGTTTCAGATCAAGGCCCACCGTTTACCAGTTCAGAATTTTAAAATTTCCTGAGTAATAATGGAATACAACAATTTTTTTCACTAGCTTATCACCCGTCCTCAAACGGAGCAGCAGAAAATGCAGCCAAATTGTGTAAGCGGGTTAAAAAAAAAGCTTATAGGGATTTGTTTTTATTTTTTTTTATTGACTCACAGTCACCCATTGTAGGCAGAGGTGTAATATTACACCCATATTTCGCCATGAATTTTTAGATTTTTAGGTCCCACGTAATAGGGGGCGAGTCTATTGCCGTACCGGGCATATTACCAGACTCCGTGCTGCTACTGAGAATTTCCTAACGGAAAAACCCAATAACACTTTGCCCAACCCGGGAATCGAACTCGAGACCTCCCAATCCCACGCGCACATTTATGCCGCGAGACCAACGAGGCAGTCTTAAGCTTATAGGGATAAGGTAGATTATTACAAACGTTTCTATTAGCATACCGCAATTCGGTTTACGGTACAACTGGTGAAACCCAGGCTATGTTATTACAAAAGCGATCACTACGATCGAGGTTAGATTTGTTACGGACTGAGCATGTCACAGAAAACAGAGTACGTGAAGTTCAGAGTCGTCAGGTCGAATCGTCGTCAGGTGGGACTCCGCATATTTTTCGTGAAGGGGATCCAGTTTCGCAGGATAAGTGAGTGAAAGGGACTGATCAGGAACTAGATAGCTTACGTAGGTATTCAGTAGTAACGGATAACGGTCAATTATATAAAAGGCACATACATCAAATGCGGCGTCGATCACGATTATCTGATATTACCTGTCCGGAAGGGAATGATGAGCAACAGCAGGGTGAGCAGAGTGCTGTCGAGCCGAAAAGCACGCCGGTAGAAGGGCTAGCGCTGCCTGAAACTTTAACAGTAAAAGACGACCTTGAAATACCGGGCGATTATGGTATAGTTCCTTCAGAACATTCACCACCTAGCACGCCAGCAGCTTCCTTACCACGGGTGAATCGATATTCCAGGCGTATATGGAAACCTGTTGATAGATTTAGAATAGATTAAGTTAGTTTTAATTATTTCTAGATTTAAGATTATTGTACAATAAAGATGTTTATGGTATAGTGGTGGAAGTGTGTATGTAAATAGTGGGTACTTGTGTCTTAGTTTATAAAAATGTAATTCTTTCAATTAGTCTGCGAATATACGTCATATAACGAAGCCGTGGTTTTACTTTACCTCAACTACAAGATTTTTCAGTAAGGAACAATCGAAAATTTTATATTTTTTGTCTCTTACATCCACTTTCACAGAACACACAGTAATTAATTAGCTCCCGCTTCATACAGTAAAGGTAACCTCAAATGTTTTTTAAAACGCTTTTACTTTTAAATTAAGGTGGTGCCTTATAAATGAAAGGTAAAAAAGCAGTTCTCTTTGTTTCAAACGATACCTCCTGTTTATTCTATAAGCCCTTCATCGTAGGAGATTTAAAGGACAGTAAAAAATTTACAAAAATGACACACATCACGGCCAAACAAACAACTATTCTTGGATCACTCGAATTGTTGTCTCGTGTCGTATCAAACCCACAACTCTGTTTTATAGTGTTAAATGGCGAGGCGGGTGCGTAACCCACTACGCTATCTGTGCAAAGTTTCTTTATTCTATACCTAATTATTTTAGGGAACCGTATGTAGCTGGCACAGATGCATTTCAGATTCAGCAGAGCTGTCCGTATATGAAGCTTATTGTTTTGGGATGTTGTGTTAAAGTTAATAGAATTGGCCAAGACTTCCTGTAGACAAGATTTTATTAGTACCTAAACTATTTTGAAGCGCCATTTCAAGATTTTCAATGATGGGAATATAGTAATTGCGGTTGCATTCATGACTTTTGATTTGGAGACTAGGATTTGGAGCCTCATTCCGCTTTCTAGTCCAACCAGACTTGACGGTACACTCTGTCAACCCAAAAGCATAGCGATTTTCCATGGCTTAGACAAGCCAAATTTATAAAAAAAATTAACAGCGACAGGCAATATAGGCAAACCGCATCGATATGTTGCGTAACTTGTCTACTTGATCTTATACAATATACCAGGTTGATAACGGAACCTTACTAAACTACAAAAGAAAGAACCAAGCTAGTACTACAAATTATTCTAAGGCCTCGGTCCTCCTGAATTTTATTTCATAGAAAATAAAACTTTAAAATACAAAAACGGCAAAATGTACATACAGTTGGTTGGCGTTAGATAGATAGTCCATCTATCTGGTTTCCTGGTCCGTCTAAAGAGACTAATATGTAGTTACAGTACAATTTGTAATTCCTTGTTCACATTTAGACAAATGCGCGTAAACTGTAAACACTATCATACAAATTGTACTGCCACAGGCGCATTCACCCTAAACAGACCGAGGAAAAAGACGGTCTATATTAGTGAGAATAGGCTCTTAGTCTGTTCTTGAAAGCAGCAAAATAACATATACATACATAGACTCACGCCCGCTTCCCCGAAGGGGTAGGCAGAGGCATATTCAACGCCCACTTTTCGCCAGTGTTTTGATCCCACGTAATAGGTGGCGAGCCTATTGGCGCTTATCGGGAAAAATAAATCCCCGTAGCTAAAAAAATCTTCGAATATCATCGCAAATATTTTCGCAGGCAAAGCCTTACAAATATTAAACGCTAAGTGTTTTTGTGCTAATTGCCATTGGGTACAACGTGAAGGGATAAAAAGTATAATAAATTAGTTTCTCGGGTGTTAAACGGTGGAAAAAATCTTTATTCATTTTTACATTCATTCATTCATTTATTTATTTGTAAACATAGGTATATACATAGTTGGATATTACAGTGCTCTTAGATCGCTATGTCTGCCAAGTCTTGGCGTACAAATTAATTTATGTATTATAATTCCATATCATCCTCTCATCCTCTAAGCGTTATCCCAGTTTTAATCTGGGGTCCGCTGTCTAGTCTAACCGGATTTGGCTTAATATTAGCTTTTCAACAGAGCGACTGCCTGTCTGACCTCCGCAACCCGAAGGGATAGCGATATTCCATGGTTTAGACCAGTGTCAGTTTATTTAGAAGGTACTGACGCCCTGTAACGACTGTCAAAGATATTCATGACAACCGGGACCGACGGCTTAACGTGCTCTCCGAGGCACGGGACAAGCGATAATTTACAATTTAATACGCACATAACTCCGAAAAGTCATTGGTGTGCGCCGTGGATTCGAACCGATACCCACTGCATGGCAGTCTGTTGGTATATCCACTCGGCTATCGCTACCTCATGTATAATAATTCCATATAAAAAAAATTATGTATAATAATTCCATATAAAAAATTCAAATTCATACATAATGTTGTTAGGTTATGTCAGTTAAATCTTACAAATTAGGGTTGATAATTACCCCCCCCCCGTGGGATCTCCACCTTGTCGTGGAGATCCCACTCTTAGCTTCACCGCGGGTAACCAATCCACGGTTACTGAGCCCCCCCAGGCTCAGTAACCGTGGATTGGTTACCCGCGGTGAAGCTAAGAGGGATCCAGGAGGGGACGCTCCGCGTGGGCTTGACGGGGCCTGCGCAGGATGCGTCCAACGGTGCGGGTGCGGGGGACAGTTTTGTCTGTCCCTCCCAGTCGGGCGTGGTCGCGGGAGGAGAGGCGTGTCGGTGTTGCGTTGCCGCGCGCCCTATCTCCCGCGACCAAATGGGGGCGCACCATTCGATGCGTCGCGGTGAGGCCGCAGAGGAAGAGGAGATGCGGTGTTGCGTTGCCGTCCTCCCTATCCTCTGCGGCCGCTTAGTGTTTTGGCGGCGGAGCCCAACACCATCATCCGCCGCCAAGGGGGTTTTGTTCGGGGCCCGCCTGATCATCTGACGGGCCAATACCCGTCGGGGGGTAGCGACGAATGCTTATGCGAATCCCTACCCTCCGACACACGGGTACATGAGGAACACGGGTTGGTTTTTAGTCAGTAAGAGTCTGACAGTCCCCTTCGTCCTTCCCCCGGGGCGGAGGGACTCCATGAGGATTTTCCAACCCGACACCAAAAAAAAAAAAAAAAAAGGGTTGATAATTACAAATTAAATTAAATAATTGTACATATATATATATATATTTAAATCGCGGAAGACTTCTTGCGTCATTTCAAAGTCGAACCTTATGGCGTCCACCACTGTCAATGAGATTTCAATTGTTATTTGTGCGAATATAGGTACACTTTAGTCATGTGAATTTAATTATCAACAAGAAATTTTGATTAAACACGAAATGAAGATATTCAATTTCAAATAATTCCCGCTGGTTTCTGGCGTCCGTTCATGATGGAAATAATGTGACGCACTGTATATTTCTGAATATGTTCTATGTGTATTACAGATTATCCTACATCCATCTAAATTTAAGTTTTTATCGGATCCGTATATTTTCCTGTATTTAATATAAGCATTCCATTAATTAAATGACTTCCTACTACATTAGAGGTTATATTGATACCGAATATTTTTTCTGTATATAGTCCATATATTGTGTAGAGAATGCTGCTTCTTCCTAAACTGATATATTTATCGATACCGTACACTCTCGTGTTCCAACCTTCATGACCGTTTCGAATGGTACCTACCATTAGTTGCCATATTTGATCTCACAACTGAACTGAAGAACTGTTGCTCAAGTTGTTGTTCTTTTTACATGTAATGTTTTTGTTGAAATGTCACTTCTTTTTGCTAGTGATGGTCTTTATCAAACATCTCTCCTCATGGGGTGTTATTCTACCCTGCACCCCACCGCACAGTGGGCTGAAAAATCAAAATGTGGACTTAGAGGCTAAGAGACTTGTTTTTGAATTCTACTAATAAAAACAATATTTTTTCATTCTTTGACTTTTTTTGATAAAGTACATACTTATCGAGATAAAATTATTTGAAGTTTATATGAAACTAGTGGAAAATAAAAAATACGAAATCGATTTTTTTATACTACCACTGTTAATAATACAATACAACAAAAATGAAACAATAAAATATCCACACCACCCATTACAGGTCACGACATATTATACTTTCTCGGATTTTTGACAAAATCAGGGTAATCTAATTAATTTTTAAAGTTTCAGATATATGACTAATGATGTTTTTTTTCGAGTGTGGCAAGTGGATTAAGCCTACTGGGGATACCACATAAAAAAACCGCGCCTAATCTTTAACCTCATTGGGTGGTGTGAAATAAAAGATAAAAAAATTGGTTGCCTGTAAAGTCGGTATACGGGCGAAAGTTTTACGTGACAACGACTTTGAGTGGTAAAATAATTTTAATGTGAATATTCATTCGTATAGTAGGAAGAAGGATGAAAGACGCGTGCCTTTCACTTTTTATGTCTGTCTCTCTCGCTCTTAGGCGGGACGCGTGCCTCTCACTCGCTCTCATTGTGAGCGCATAACGTGAGCGGAGCGTAACGCAGTTTCTTGAAGTGTCACCCGGCAAACCAATTTATAAGACGTTGTCACGTCAAAAAAATATTTCGGCCAAAACGCAAAAAAACGCAGTTCGCGATATAGTGCATAAAAAGCCAAAAAATATCTTCTATCATAAACTTTCATTGTTTTCTTGAGATAGTTTAAGAATTACGAACAATTCTCATTTTATTGTTTTCTTCCATACAAAAAATCTTTAAAATTAAATAACTCAAAAACCACGCGTTTAATCAAAAAAATTGTTTTAATATTTTTGACTTGTATTTGATCATAGAATCCAAAAATTGAATTAGTTTATTTATATTCCACTTTCGTTTTTTCGAAATCTCTTAAGTCCACTAGCGAACTTTTTCAGCCCACCACGCACCGTGACCCCCATCCGTGAACCTCCATCCGTACCCCATCCGTGCCCCCAACAGTGCCCACACCCATGAACCCCCACCCGTGCCCTCACCCGTAAACCCCCACCCGTGCCCTCACCAGTGAACCACCACCCATGGCCTCACCCGTGTACCCCCACCCTTGGCCTCATCCGTGAACCCCTACCCTTGCCCTCATCCGTGAACCCCTACCCGTGCCTACACCCGTGAACCCCCACCCGTACTCCCACCCATGAGTTGCACCTGCATCCCCACTTATGTACTCCACCCGTGAACCCCCCCCCCGTGTCCTCACCTGTGAACCCCAACCTATGCCCTCCACCCGTGAAACCCCAGCCCCCGGGCCCCGACTTATGCACCTCCACCCGTGCTCCTCGCCGGTCCCTTCCCGGTGCCTACTCGATCCCTACCCTGATCCTACCCTACGAGTACTTCTAGATAGCCAAAAAGCCATTATTATTTAATATTTTTATCAATGACCTGCCGGACTGATTTCACCCCTGACCTGCTATTCGCATATGAAATTACAATCTTTAAGCCTGTAGAGTCATTTAATGAGGCCGTACATCTTCAGAACGATCTGGATTCGTTGTCTATATGGTGTCATAACAATGGTATGCAATTGAATGCAAATAAATGTCAGTTTATGAAGTTTACTCGTGAGATTGACCAAATAACATCAAAATACTCGATCAACGGCGTAGAATTAAATGAATGTGATTGTGTTAGAGATTGAGGCGTTTTGTTAGACAAAAAGTTAACCTTTGTACCTCATTTGGAAATAATCATTAGGAAAGCATCTAGATCTCTGGGCTTTATTGTAAGGAATGGAAAGGATTTTCGCAAGCCTCATACAACATTTTTGTTATACAATAGTTTTGTGAGAAGTCATTTAGAATACTGTAGTGTAGTTTGGCGACTGCATTATGCCGTTCATATTTTAAGGATAGAAAGAATTCAAAAAAGATTTCTGTGGCACTTGTCGCCCCGCGTTTCCCAAGAATGGTTTCTTATCAGGATAAACTTAAAAAATACAGAATGGAAACACTTGAAAAGAGAAGAAAATATTTAGCCCTGGTTTTATTATATAAACTTGTCCGCAACAAAATTGACTGTACACAACTCCTTCATAGAATAAATTTTAGAGTGCCATACAAATATCCTAGAGTATACATCAGTCTCCTTTATCCGCGACCCAGAAAAACTGTTTCAGGCTCTACCTCTCCTGTCCCTCGCATGTGCAAGCTACTTAACCTCTGCAATCACGATGTTGATATATTTGCTGATTCTTTTACTAAATATCGCAAAACTATAAAATGTAATACTTTCTTATAAATGTATTTCTATATGCTTGGCGAATTTTTGTGTCAGGAAAAGGTATGCTATGTAAAAAAAAACTGAACTGTAATCCGTACTTTTTTTTACATGTTATTAGTAATACTTACTTATGTTTGTTATTGTAAGTGTAAGTGGTGTTTGCTTATAATTGGATGTAACTGTTACTCTAGATCGTAAGATGTTTATAATATTTGCTTGTATTACTGTTACAATTGTTAGCAAACCTAAATAAATAAAAATAGACAGTCCCAGTTGACATAGTCAAATGCCTTACTATAGTCGACGAAGCACATTATGACAGGTGTGTCGAACTCGTAGCATTTTTCCACAATTTGCCTGACGTTTAATATTTGTACACGCGTGCCTTTTCCCTTGACAAAACCGGCCTGTTCTTGCGGGATCTGCCAGTCAAGATAATACCGGACCCGGTTGTTTATGATGTCTAACAGGACTTTGCTTGCGTTACAAATTAAAGCGAGTGTGCGATAATCATCACATTTTTTGGTCGAACCTTTTTTATGAGCCTTGGGCCACTTGCCGTTCCACTATACGTGGTTGCAGATGTTGTGCAGTGTGTCAACACCTTTTTCACCCAGAGCCTTCAACACTTTAGCTGTAATTTGATCCAGACCTGGCGCTTTGTTAGTTTTTAACGATCCAATGGCCGCTACTATCTCCGATCTTAGGATGTCGGGTTCCAGGTGCAATTTAGCCCAAATGGATAACCTAGACGTCTGAATGTTTCATACCTAACTAAGAGAATATCGTATGACGAGGTATATTTCCAAATTTCATTTAAATCGTACTAGTAGTTTAAGAATTATATTGCAAGTCAAAGTTTTTGATTTATAATCCACTTGAAGAAGGAAGTTATCAATTCGACTGTATGTTTTTTGTATATTTATTTCGCGGATTACTCCGCCAATAAGGAACCGTTTTCAATGGTTTTTTTTTCATAGGTCATACTTCAATGTTGGTCCCTTTCAAATTTTATCGAAATCAGCTGAGCTGTTTTTTAAAAATTAAGGATTATTAAAAAAAAAATTATATACTACTCAAAACAAAATAAGGGCCACTAAGATTTTTTGCTGTACCATGAAAACAATAAAGACAATTGTTTAACTTATGTAACTACAAAATAATGTTATTGGTTATAATATAAGCTAACAATTGTTTAAAATAATGATCAGGAATTGTTTTTTAAGTCCATAATGAAATTGGCCATATTGAATGAAAAACATGAACAAAAGAAATCACCGAAAAAATACAAAATACTGTTCTTGTCACTTTTGTTTTTTAGTAACGAGTATGTCCTCCTCTCTTCAGTGGCGTAGGAAGGGGGGGGGCGGTGGGGGCGGTCCGCCCCGGGTGCCACCCTTTTTGGGGTGCCACCCATCCAAAAATAGGGGTGACACCTTAAGAACAATGTACAAAAACATAGGCACTAAGCTGAGCACTACGAGAGTAGAGCACGGAATTGTTAGGTGTCGACTTAAAAAAAAAAAAGGTCATTCGCCGACTACCGCTCCGGGTGCTACCCATGCTAGCTACGCCACTGCCTCTCTTTGCAATACACCCCAGAAGCCTTGTGTGCATACTCTGGATCAAGTTCCTCACTTTTTCATCTGGAATCTCCTCCCAGGCACGTTTTAAAGCGTCAATCAGCTGCTGTTGATTGTAGACCCCTTGCTCATTCACTCTAACCCTTCGTTTCAATTGGTCCCACAATTGCTCGATCTCCACCTTGTCGTGGTGGGGGGGCTTAGTAACCGTGGATTGGTGACCCGCGGTGAAGCTAAGAGGGATCCAGGAGGGGACGCTCCGCGTGGGCTTGACGGAGGCCTGCGCAGGATGCGTCCAAAGGGGCGGGTGCGAGGGACAGTTTTTCTGTCCCTCGCAGTCGGGTGCGGTCGCGGGAGGAGAGGCGTGTCGGTGTTGCGTTGCCGCGCGCCCTGTCTCCCGCGACCAAATGGAGGCGCACCATCGTTGCGTCGCGGTGGGGCCGCAGAGGAAGAGGAGATGCGGTGTTTCGTTGCCGTCCTCCCTATCCTCTGCGGCCGCTGAGTGTTTTGGCGGCGGAGCCCAACACCTTCATCCGCCGCCAAGGGGGTTTCGTTCGGGGCTCGCCTGACCATCTGGCGGGCCAATACCCGTCGGGGGGTAGCGAGGAATGCTTAGGTGAAACCCTACCCTCCGACACATGGGTACATGAGGAGCACGGGTTGGTTTTTAGTCAGTAAGAGTCTGACAGTCCCCTTCGTCCTTCCCCCCCCAGGGCGAAGGGACTCCATGAGGATTTTCCAACCCGACACCAAAAAAAAAAAAAAAAAAAAAGCTGTGTGTGCACGGGTATTGTCTTGCTTCAGGATGAATCCAGGCCCCACTCGCTGTGCAAATGGGATCACTTGAGGCTTGATGACATCCTCGATGTAACGTTCTGCAGTTACGGTACCCGCATTTAAAATGGTAAAATGGAGCTTTTTTTACCGTGTAAACTAATCCCACCCCAAACCATTACGTTAGGACCACCAAAACGGTCAACTTCGTGGATGCAGGACTCCGAAAACCGCTCGCCGCGTGGTCTCCACACCCTAACACGCCGATCATCATTGAAAAATTTTACTTTGCATTCGTCTGTAAAAAGCACCTTGCCCCACTGATTAATCCCCCAGTTCAAATACTGACGGGAGAATCTTAAACGGTTTGCACGTTGAACCCTGGTCAGAGGAATTAGAACAGCTCGTCGTCTTGACATTTGTTGGTCTTCGTGCAATCGATTACGTATAGTTTGATCACTGACACTGACAAGAGGTACCCGTGGGTACCTCTTGTCAGCCGTAGGCGGTGTTGTAACTTACGGCCCGTAACTGTACGATCACGACGAGCACTTAGTTGGATGTACCGATCCTCGTGCGCCGTTTTTACACGAACTCTACCTGAACCAGGTCTTCTGGCAGCACTGCCGGTCTCTTGGAAGCGATTCCATACATTTTGGACAGCTCTTCAAGAAAATCCCAACTACAAACCCAGGTAACGATGAGAACGGCCTTCTTGAATCATAGTAATGGCTCTGGTTTCCGTAATTGTATCCATGTGCCTTCGTAATGGAGGCATGATTACCGCGAGATGATAAATGAATCAATTAAAATTGAAAAGTAAAACTTTTTTCCTAAAATAACCGAGACAAGTTAAGGAGACAATCGAAGAAAAACTTAAGAATAACATTTAATTTTTTTTTCTTGGAATGATGACCAATACTTTTCAAATTAGGAACACGAACACCAGCTTAAAAGAGATCAAACACCAAAGAGTTCGTAATATCAATATAATGCTACTTATCAGTCACTTTTAGTTTACTAAAGTGCACTTAAATGTAAATAAACTAGTGGCCCTTATTTTGTTTTGAGTAGTATATATCAACTCGAGTGAACTATTAGAATTTTGTACACGATTAAAATCGGTTGTGTGCCATCTTTGGTGAAAAATAATTAGTCACCGACAACTGACCCACTCACTCCACGATCATCATAACAGGTTAGACGAGTAAAAAATATATAAAGACAACCAGTGGATATCGGGCGAGGCATCAAGGGAAGCAACCAGAAAATAATAAGGGACGTATAGGCTGCGCCATACAAGTTGGTGAATGTGAAGTTAGCTACAAGCAGCCCAATCCTGACTGAACCTCACATAAAGCTGCGCGTTGATTGGATATTGCGCAGCTTGTAGCTTATTTAACATCCGCTAACTTGTGTGGCGCGACCTATAACCAAGGTGGCATCAAGGGAAGTAACCAAGGGCCATTAAGGGGCCCAACTTAGGAAGCATCAAGAAGAAAGGAATTGTATCGGTAATACCATCAAGCTTTATTTTGCCGAGTTATTAAGTACAATATTAGGACCATAATCATAAAATTACAAATTTTTTCACGATTCAATCAAGTCAATCAACAACACTAGACATATTGTTGTTGTTTTGACCCAAACAAACAAATAAACTGGTCAAGCTAAATAAAACCGTAAAATATGCGTAAAAAATTTGAGGTAAAAAGTAGGTTTTCTTACAAATACACCCTTTCACATAAAGAAGGAATGTTGTTACATCGTTTGATAGTCACACCACTGTTTTTGCATCCGCCCCGGCTGGCTAGTCAAAATGGTGTAAACAAGATTACGCTGTGGGCCTCTAACAGGTTGCAACCCGCGTGCTAACTCCGCCCTCTCACACTAGCCATCTCCGTATTTGCGCCGTTTTGTTGGACGCAATTAAATCGCTAATTAGAATCGATAAAAACTTTTTATTATACTGAATAAGAATTACGGAAGCAATATTATCGGCATGATGTATGTAACCAAAATAATGAATATACGCCATTAATATACACCTCTCAGTAGCGGCCTCTTAAATTCGCGCGGCTCACTGCGGAACTAAAAAATACGCCGAAATTCACTCTCGTGACAAAACTACGTCCATGTCAATATTTCACCCATGCATTGTACTGATCTTTTGATGGCTCCTGGCTGAATTTGAGAGATGGTCAATCTTGCGTCCGTATACAGGACGCAACAAGTCAGTCGGACGCAACATCATCGGTAAAAACCGCCATGTAGGACGCAATATCAACATGGGGATGTAAATATATATATATATATATATATATGTGGTGTGAAGTGGAAGTAAAATAACCAGCAACATGAAAAGAAGTGCCAGGTTACTTTCATTTGCAAGTAACTAGTATCATAAAGTTCAATTAAAATAATTAATAGGTAAATGAGTATTTTTAAGTAAATAACTTACTAAGTAAATAACTTGTAATCAAATTGTAAGCTAAGAGTAAATATAATATTTCTTGAAAATATACCAAGAAATGTAGAGTATGTTTTGTTTACGTAACTCGTACTTCCTTCAATAAAACAATTTTTTGCTGAATTAGGTAAAGCTATCAACAAAAGCTTTAAATATAATTGACAATAATAAACATAACTATCAAACGATGTAACAACATTCCTTCTTTAAATGAAAGGGTGCATTTGTAAGAAAACCTACTTTTTACCTCAAATTTTTTACGCATATTTTACGGTTTTATTTAGCTTGACCACTTTATTTGTTTGTTTGGGTCAAATTTACAACAAAAATATGTCAAGAGTTGTTGATTGACTTGATTGCATCGTGAAAAAATTGTAATTTTATGATTATGGTCTTAATATTGTACTTAATAACTCGGCAAAAATAAAGCTTGATGGTATACCGATACAATTCCTTTCTTCCTGATGCTTCCTTAGTTGGACCCCTTGATAGCCCTTGGTTACTTCCCTTGATGCCACCTTGGTTATAGGTCGCGCCACACAAGTTAGCGGATGTTAAATAAGCTACAAGCTGCGCAATATCCAATCAACGCGCAGCTTTATGTGAGGTTCAGTCAGGATTGGATATTGCGCAGCCTGTAGCTAACTTCACATTCACCAACTTGTGTGGCGCGGCCTATACGTCCCTTATTATTTTCTGGTTGCTTCCCTTGATGCCTCGCCCGATATCCACTGGTTGTCTTTATATATTTTTTTACTCGTCTAACCTGTTGTGATGATCGTGGAGTGAGTGGGTCAGTTGTCGGTGACTAATTATTTTTCACCAAAGATGGCACACAATCGATTTTAATCGTGTACAAAATTCGAATAGTTCACTCGAGTTGATAAATACTACTCAAAACAAAATAAGGGCCACTAGTTTATTTACATTTAAGTGCACTTTAGTAAACTTAAAGTTACTGATAAGTAGCATTATATTGATATTACGAACTCTTTGGTGTTTGATCTCTTTTATGCTGGTGTTCGTGTTCCTAATTTGAAAAGTATTGGTCATCATTCCAAGAAAAAAAAATTTATGTTATTCTTAAGTTTTTCTTCGATTGTCTTCTTAACTTGTCTCGGTTATTTTAGGAAAAAAGTTTTACTTTTCAATTTTAATTGATTCATTTGTCATCTCGCGTTAATCATGCCACCATTACGAAGGCACATGGATACAATTACGGCAACCAGAGCCATTACTATGATTCAAGAAGGCCGTTCTCATCGTTACGTGGGTTTGCAGTTGGGGTTTTCTTGAAGAGCTGTCTCTATGGGGTTTTCTTAATGAGCTGTCTGATCTTGAATCGCTTCCAAGAGACCGGCAGTGCTGTCAGGAGACCCGGTTCAGGTAGAGTTCGTGTAACAACGGCGCACGAGGATCGGTACATCCAACTAAGTGCTCGTCGTGATCGTACGGTTACGGGCCGTAAGTTACATGCTTACGGCTGACAACGGGTACCGTGTCCGTGATCAAACTATAGGTATTCGATTGCACGAAGACCAGCAAATGTCAAGACGACGAGTTGTTCTAATTCCTCTGACCAGGGTTCAACGTGCAAACCGTTTAACATTCTCCCGTCAGTATTTGAACTGGGGGATTAATCAGTGGGGCAAGGTGCTTTTTACAGACGAATGCAAAGTAAAATTTTTCAATGATGATCGGCGTGTTAGGGTGTGGAGACCACGCGGCGAGCGGTTTTCGGAGTCCTGCATCCACGAAGTTGACCGTTTTGGTGGTCCCAACGTAATGGTTTGGGGTGGGATTAGTTAACACGGTAAAACTGAGCTCCATTTTACCATTTTAAATGCGGGTACCGTAACTGCAGAACGTTACATCGAGGATGACATCAGGCCTCAAGTGATCCCATTTGCACAGCGAGTGGGGCCTGGATTCATCCTGAAGCAAGACAATACCCGTGCACACACAGCTCGATCGACCCAAACTGTCCTAGAAGGGCCTCATATTGAGGTATTACAATGGCCAGCTAACAGTCCGGATTTAATTCCAATCGAGCAATTGTGGGACCAATTGAAACGAAGGGTTAGAGTGAATGAGCAAGGGTTCTACAATCAAAAGCAGCTGATTGACGCTTTAAAACGTGCCTGGGAGGAGATACCATGAAAAAGTGAGGAATTTGATCCACAGTATGCACACAAGGCTTCTGGAGTGTATTGCTAAGAGAAGAGGACATACTCGTTACTAAAAAGAAGAAACAAAAGTGCCAAGAACAGTATTTTGTATTTTTTCGGTGATTTCTTTTGTTCATGTTTTTCATTCAATATGGCCAATTTCATTATGGACTTAAAAAACTATTCCTGATCATTATTTTAAACAATTGATAGCCTATATTATAACCAATAACATTATTTTGTAGTTACATAAGTTAAACAATTGTCTTTATTGTTTTCATGGTACAGCAAAAAATCTTAGTGGCCCTTATTTTGTTTTGAGTAGTATATAATATATATATATATTTTTAATTATTCTTAATTTTTCAAAAACAGCTTAGCTGATTTCGATACAATTTGAAAGGGACCAACATTGAAGTATGACCTATGAAAAAAAGAACCATTGAAAACGGTTCCTTATTGGCGGAGTAATCCGCGAAGTAAATATACAAAAAAAAACTTACAGTCGAATTGATAACCTCCTTCTTCAAGTGGATTATAAATCAAATAACTTTGACTTGCAATATAATTCTTAAACTACTAGTAGGTATTGGGTTCACAGGTGAGGACACGGGTGGGGGTTCACGGGTGAGGACAAGGGTGGGGTTCACTGGTGAGGGCACGGGGGGGTTCACGGGTGGAGTACATAAGTGGGGATGCAGGTGCGAACTCATGGGTGGGAGTACGGGTGGGGGTTCACGGGTGTAGGCACGGGTAGGGGTTCACGGATAAGGGCAAGGGTGGGGTTCACGGATGAGGCCAAGGGTGGGGGTACACGGGTGAGGCCATGGGTGGTGGTTCACTGGTGAGGGCACGGGTGGGGGTTTACGGGTGAGGGCACGGGTGGGAGTTCACGGGCGTGGGCACTGTTGGGGGCACGGATGGGGTACGGATGGAGGTTCACGGATGGGGGTCACGGTGGGGTGCAGGGTAGAATAATACCCCATGAGGAGAGATGTTTGTGAGACCATCACTAGCAAAAAGAAGTGAGATTTCAACAAAAACATTACATGTAAAAAGAACAACAACTTGAGCAACAGTTCTTCAGTATATAGTTGTGAGATCAAATATGGCAACTAATGGTAGGTACCATTCGAAACGGTCATGACGGCTGGAACACGAGAGTGTACGGTATCGATAAATATATCTGTTTAGGAGGAAGCAGCATTCTCAACACAATATATGGACTATATACAGAAAAAATATTCGGTATCAATATAATCTCTAATGTAGTAGGAAGTCATTTAATTAATGGAATGCTTACAGAAACCAGCGAGAATTATTTGAAATTGAATATCTTCATTTCGTGTTTAATCAAAATTTCTTGTTGATAATTGAATTCACATAACTAAAGTGTACCTATATTCGCACAAATAATAATTGAAATCTCATTGACAGTGGTGGACGCCACAAGGTTCGACTTTGAAATGACGCAAGAAGTCTTCCGCGATTTAAATATATATATATATATATATATATATGTGTATATATATAAATGTATATTATGTATTTATTTATATGTTTAGCACCTATCATATCTATTGTACGTATGCCTGCTTATGTATGTATATATATTATGTATGTATATAATAAAACAATTTCTAGTAAGCAGATACTTTTGGTCGCTACACATCAAAGCTTTTTGTCATTTTCAGTCTGTCCATCCTAAGGTTGCCTGTAAGAGATCGCACTCAGCGATAAGGCCGCCCTTGTGCATTTGATATGTATCTACATTTAAGTTATTTACACCAAATTTGTACAAACATTTGCACAATAAAGCAATTATCTATCTATCTATCTAATACATACATAGTCAAATACATAGATTATTACTTGAGGATTATGATCATTACATTCATCAGAAACAACATGACATTCAAAATTAAAGGAAAGCTTTATTAGCTTATCTTGCCCTGAAAGTGGCAGTAGTTGAGACCTATTAATTATTTTGTTAAAGTATTTTACCTTATATTACTTTGTAACAGTAATCCTCTTCAAAAACATGAATAACTTTATTCATTCTATTTTTCAGTTCTGTTGGTGACACATTAAGTTTTAGTTTTATTAATAATTTTTAATTTAAGATTTGAAATGTTACAAACAATATTATAATTATTAAAATACATATATGTACATATATAGACACGAATTTTATACATAATAATTATTGGTTTATATAAGACTAAAGATTCTGACAGACAACGCACTCCCAAAACTATTCGGCACAAGAGGCTGAAAGGAGAATGACCATCTATGTATGGAATTCCGCCTCAAGTTGTTGCACAATAATTCTTTATTTATTATAGACTACACTTTATATATTATCAAATAATATTGTTCATTTTCCTTCAAATACTCGTGTTTTCAAGTAATTTAACAAAAACAGAGATAACCTAAAATTATGTTTAAACTTACTCGTAACTTAAAACCAAAGATTATCATGAACTTACAAAACACATCGGCTTCTCTGCATTACGACTGGTATTGGTTGATCAGGATCAAACATCAACATGATTACAGGTAGACTCGAAGAGTTCATAAACACAACACATGAAACGCCCTGTCGTAATAAAACACGTAGGTAACTAAATATAAAAACGTCCTGTCGTAAGATATATGTAACACACGCTAACTTATTGAAAATAAACACTGAAACGGAGTTTTATAAGTATTACTATTTAAACGGAGAGATTATCGCAATGAATATTCTCAATCAACATATAAACAGTAATGGTCACAGACTATATTGTACTATGGCCGATGCCAGTCCCAGACGCCGGTTGTCATCTGGCTTAACAGTCTGCGTGAGACGGAACACAAGAATAATTGGACGTAGTTACACGAAAAGGATCCAATCCACAACATAGTCAAAAATGAGTTAAATGTACCAAACTGATGCTAAATATCAAAACTATCGGCCAGTAAAAAAGATCCAAGCCAAAAAAGAATTGCTTAACACATTTTGTCAACCCCAGAACCAAACCACTTGTACTTGTACTGCACGTTAAAAAAAAGATCACCTTGAACAATCCAACCTTCCTGGTTCAATGACCAGTATTACAAACCGATTAAGTAAAACGAATCAAGGAGTCTGGATTATTTTTGCGAAATTAAAATTTATTCATCACCGACACTATAATAAAACACTAAAAGGATCCACTATGCTTGGAACTGTTTTCTGAATACACTTACACCTAATTAAAACAATTAAAACAATCCAGAATGCATGGATTCTTTTCGATAAATAGATTTTCGTTTATTATTCCAATAAATCTGACAGCGAAAATGATCCAGACTGCTTGGTGAATTTGTTTTGATTGCAAAGTCAATTTAAATCATTCTGTGAAAACGATCCAGGCCTATTCGGGTCGTCTCGCTGATTATGTATACTTCGATTCATAAATTTAGTCCTAAGTAAAAAACCAAAATAAATCATAGATTACTTTTGATAGGTAATTAATAATAGTAATTTATTCAAATTGGACGAAGTTACACGAAAAGGATCCAATCCACAAAAAGTCACTTTGGAGATATTGACGTTTGAAGTTTGGAAGATATTTCTTCATTGGTATTGTAATGGTGTTACTGGCTACACCAAATTAAATAATAAAATATAGTCCTTAGGTCGCATACTTGTTTCCACATGTGTTTGTCTTATCGCTACGATGGCGCCAGCTTTATGCAATTAGTAAACTCATAAATTCGAAGAGGTTGACAAATTTATAAGACTTATGTGACAGACATGAGTAAAGAAATAGCCATGAAATATGAGAAAACATTTGCACTGTAGTGTTCACATGCGGCATAGTTGAGGGTCATAAAAAAGGGACCAACCATAAGAAACGGACCCTATCAGGTAGTAAGAGGTCAGGGGCGTTGCCTTGGGGGTGTTTGACTGGACAGTCGGTCTTAGGACGCGGAGGTTGACAGATCTCAGGAAAGCGCGGCGTGGTAGTACGGGACAGTCAGTCTTAGGACGAGGAAGAGGGCAGATCTCGGGAACAGACTCGCGTGGTAGTTCAGGCAGTTGGTCTGATGGCGTGAGAGAGATCGGACCTGGCCTAGCGCGAAAGAGGTTCGGTGTTGGTCGATAATTAGTGCTTAGTGATATCGAAGAACAAGGCGAGCGGCATCAAGAGAAAGTGATCAGCACAGGGCAAGGGGTAAGTTTGGCAGCGACGCAGCTAAAAGTCCGGTGAGTTTCTGTTATTCACTTTACTGTAATTTATTGCATGAACTGTATAACATTAATAACTCTGTTGTGTATCTATGTCTATATCACACCATATATATACCAGGCTGACTAAAATATAAAGTTCTCTATGAGATATTGTACATAGTTATATTATTAATAACCGCGTGTCCCATTAGTAGTGGTTCGTACCTTGTTGATAATGGATGTGAAGACGAGCGATGTATGATGGGAGTCTCCGTATTCGCGATCAGGTGGTAGAATGCAGGACTTTCACAATCGCTGTCTAAACCTGCGTACAGGCCAGTACAGAGTAGCTCACAAGGTTTTAAAGAGCGAAAGAAGAGCCACCTGTCGGTCACGTGGTAGCCGTAAGTCCTGGCAGCTAATCTAGCGGCGATTGTAACGAGAGCTTCCCTGCAAACTATGCGCAATAGCTTAATACGTTTTAATTGACTATGTTTGTATGGGCTTCAATGTTGTGACTTGCGGCAAGGAGGCGTTTTGTGACATCAGTTCTGAGACTGTTACTGTACGGTCAATACTATACACTGAATATCACTGAAATACTCGGTGCCGATAATACTATATGACTAATATACCTGAATCGAGGTCTTCGTCTCCCTGGAGCTGCCGTCTCTGAGATACGCTGCCTTGTACTCAAGTACCAATATGCGAAGCATGAATATATGGAGAGTGATTTTGTGATGACAAACCAATACTAATATATCGCTTTCTTAATATTTTGATGTCCACTTTCATTCAACTATAAGCATTTACGTTTGGTAAATGCTGTCAGCAGAGGAATATAAAGTAAGGACGAATTCCATGGTCCTGCGCGGGGAGGGGCGCGGGAACCTGGCCACAAATTGCTTGGCAGGGTGAATTTGATATTTTAAACCCAGTTAGTAAGAAAACTAAAATTTTAATCAGCCTGGGGTATTGTATTTTGCGAATCATATGTAACTTTATGCGGCTGGATCCTTTTCGTTAAATTACAGTTTCCACAGCGCATGCTCTAGTCTCAATTCCGTTAAAACGCCTCAAGTAATAAATTGTGTATAAAAAAACCTATTCCATGAAATTAAATACATTTATTTTGTTTTCAATTAATTTGACTGAACCTTAACCTAAAACATGACAACACAAACATAACAAAATTAACAAAACTAAATCTCAAAATCAACATAACAACCTCTCAAAACTTACATTATATTTTTGGAGATATTGACGAATGAAGTTTGGAAGCCAATTTTTTCATTGGTTTTCGTTTTAAATAATAATTATTATTATTATTTAAATAATTATTATATTAATAATTAAATGTATGATGTTCTGTATGGAATAATAGTACTTATTTATTGTTAATACTACAATCAAGCGTAGTATTGTGTTTTCCGAGTTATATGTAAAGGAGATGTACCATTTGGCCATACATTATGGGCCTGGCACGGCCAAACACGAGACCATGTGTGTTTTGAAGATAAATGACTACTCTATTAACCTGTATAATTTATTTTTAAATAACTTTTGGTGGAAATAAGATACGAGATATTTGAAATGGAAATTATTCCGCAACTAAATATACCTCAAAATTGAATTTTAACATAAATATAATACCTAGATGTAAATAAAGGTATGTCTTTGCATCTTAAAGAACAAAAACTACATAAAGAGTACTAGCGAACCTTGTACTATGTATACTCGTCCAAAAAAGCTAACCACAATCACAAACACCGCTGCATATTCTTAGCATGGGTAGAAGGTACTGATCATTATTATTGAATTTATATTCAATAATTACATTACATTAAAACCGTACGAAAACACCAATAAATCAGAGCAAATTAATTACGAAACACAGTAGCAACACGAATGACATAACAGACAAAAAAAGTGTTGCAAATGGTTTGAAAAAATATTTCTACTATCGATTAAAAAACAAAACGATTTTTACCAATTAATAATTATGGAATGTATAATAAATTATATATTTCTTGATTATTTTTACAAACATACTTATGAAGTAAATAAAATATATTGTTAGCTAATATAATAATAAAAATATTATTTCCTTAAAACAATTTCTGCCTACCATACTTCATTTTATTTTTAATGCTGGCAACATAAGACATTCATCCGCTATTACCATAGCCTATTCAAAATAATTTATCTTTAAAAACTAAATTCTTTCACCGATACTCTATCAAGAAACGAAAACGATGTAAAAATTTTAAAAATTATATGTTTAATTTCAACGATTCACAACTTTCTGGCCGCTACAGGCCGTATTTGGTATTTCTCCTTTAACGGTTGGATCCTTTTTGTTAAATTACAGTTTCCATAGCGCATGCTCTAGTCTTCATTTCGTTAAAACGCCCCAAGTTATAAATTGTGTATGAAAAACCTATTCAATGAAATAAAATATTTTTTTTGTATAAAATTCGTGTCTATATATGTACATATATGTATTTTAATAATTATAATATTGTTTGTAACATTTCAAATCTTAAATTAAAAATTATTAATAAAACTAAAACTCAATGTGTCACCAACAGAACTGAAAAATAGAATGAATAAAGTTATTCATGTTTATTAAGAGGATTACTGTTACAAATTAAAATAAGGTAAAATACTTTAACAAAATAATTAATAGGTCTCAACTACTGCCACTTTCAGGGCAAAATAAGCTAATAAAGTTTTTTTCCACCGTTTAACACCCGAGAAACAAATTTATTATACTTTTTATCCCTTCACTTTGTACCCAATGGCAATTAGCATAAAAACACTTAGCGTTTAATATTTGTAAGGCTTTGCCTGCGAAAATATTTGCGATGATATTCGAAGATTTTTTTAGCTACGGGGATTTATTTTGCCCGATAAGCGCCAATAGGCTCGCCACCTATTACGTGGGATCAAAACACTGGCGAAAAGTGGGCGTTGAATATGCCTCTGCCTACCCCTTCGGGGAAGCGGGCGTGAGTCTATATATGTTATTTTGCTGCTTTCAAGAACAAACTAAGAGCCTATTCTCACTAATATAGACCGTCTTTTTCCTCGGTCTGTTTAGGGTGAATGCGCCTGTGGCAGTACAATTTGTATGATAGTGTTTACAGTTTACGCGCATTTGTCTAAATGTGAACAAGGAATTACAAATTGTACTGTAACTACATATTAGTCTCTTTAGACGGACCAGGAAACCAGATAGATGGACTATCTATCTAACGCCAACCAACTGTATGTACATTTTGCCGTTTTTGTATTTTAAAGTTTTATTTTCTATGAAATAAAATTCAGGAGGACCGAGGCCTTAGCAATAATTTGTAGTACTAGCTTGGTTATTTCTTTTGTAGTTTAGTAAGGTTCCGTTATCAACCTGGTATATTGTATAAAATCAAGTAGATAAGTTACGCAACATATCGATGCGGTTTGCCTATATTGCCTGTCGCTGTTAATTTTTTTTATAAATTTGGCTTGTCTAAGCCATGGAAAATCGCTATGCTTTTGGGTTGACAGAGTGTACCGTCAAGTCTGGTTGGATTAGAAAGCGGAATGAGGCTCCAAATCTTAGTCTCCAAATCAAAAGTCATGAATGCAACCGCAATTACTATATTCCCATCATTGAAAATCTTGAAATGGCGCTTCAAAATAGTTTAGGTAATAATAAAATCTTGTCTACAGGAAGTCTTGGCCAATTCTATTAACTTTAACACAACATCCCAAAACAATAAGCTTCATATACGGACAGCTCTGCTGAATCTGAAATGCATCTGTGCCAGCTACATACGGTTCCCTAAAATAATTAGGTATAGAATAGAGAAACTTTGCACAGACGGCGTAGTGGGTTACGCACCCGCCTCGCCATTTAACACTATAAAACAGAGTTGTGGGTTTGATACGACACGAGGCAACAATTCGAGTGATCCAAGAATAGTTGTTTGTTTGGCCGTGATGTGTGTCATTTTCGTAATTTTTTTACTGTCTGTTAAATCTCCTACGACGAAGGGCTTATAGAATAAACAGGAGGTATCGTTTGAAACAAAGAGAACTGCTTTTTTACCTTTCATTTATAAGGCACCACCTTAATTTAAAAGTAAAAGCGTTTTAAAAAACATTTGAGGTTACCTTTACTGTATGAAGCGGGAGCTAATTAATTACTGTGTGTTCTGTGAAAGTGGATGTAAGAGACAAAAAATATAAAATTTTCGATTGTTCCTTACTGAAAAATCTTGTAGTTGAGGTAAAGTAAAACCACGGCTTCGTTATATGACGTATATTCGCAGACTAATTGAAAGAATTACATTTTTATAAACTAAGACACAAGTACCCACTATTTACATACACACTTCCACCACTATACCATAAACATCTTTATTGTACAATAATCTTAAATCTAGAAATAATTAAAACTAACTTATTCTATTCTAAATCTATCAACAGGTTTCCATATACGCCTGGAATATCGATTCACCGGTGGTAAGGAAGTTGCTGGCGTGCTAGGTGGTGAATGTTCTGAAGGAACTATACCATAATCGCCCGGTATTTCAAGGTCGTCTTTTACTGTTAAAGTTTCAGGCAGCGCTAGCCCTTCTACCGGCGTGCTTTTCGGCTCGACAGCACTCTGCTCACCCTGCTGTTGCTCATCATTCCCTTCCGGACAGGTAATATCAGATAATCGTGATCGACGCCGCATTTGATCTATGTGCCTTTTATATAATTGACCGTTATCCGTTACTACTGAATACCTACGTAAGCTATCTAGTTCCTGATCAGTCCCTTTCACTCACTTATCCTGCGAACCATACTCGCGTGCCCAAACTGGATCCCCTTCACGAAAAATACGCGGAGCCCCACCTGACGACGATTCGACCTGACGACTCTGAACTTCATGTACACAAATCCGACATTTTTCTGTTTAATAAAACTTTTTAAGCGACAGGTGACAGATGACAATATGCTTTATTAAACAGAAAATTGTCATGACATATTGACATATTTGTAGAATTGTCCGACAATTTGACAGGAGCTGTACGCTCTGTCGCGAAATCCAATATTTGCAAATATGTCAAAAGTCGACATAATTGTCACGACTCCGAATCCTACAATTGTCAGAAATATGTTGACCGTGGTTTTCTGACATAATATGTCAAGTTTTATTAAACGCATTTTTACATGACAATTATGTCAAGATTTCACCTCATATTTGTCACTTTTATTAAACAGCTTAAGCGCGACAATTCTATAATTTTGTCTTTTTTTGACATATTTGTCGAGTTGTCGGCTTTATTAAACAGGGCCCTGTACTCTCTTAGATATTATCAAAGGCTGGTTATTGTTAGGTGCGGGTGTCGGACTCAATACGCTGACGAAGTTCGTCCAAGTTTCTCCTCTTAAATTAATTTCACACTTGTCGAGTTGCTGACTCTATATGGAAATGTTGAGGCGGTGTTCTTCGATGAGTAAGGCAGTTTATAAGTTGTATATGTGCTGTTGTATATAAAGTGGGTAAGTGAATTTAATATACAATGATATTTTAGTACATTGTAATGACAGTATGATGGACTATGACCGTGAGAATTGGCTAATGCCTAGCAATGGAACAGATTATTAACAAAGCTGTTATTATACCTAATACTTCAATGGATTCTGTTACAATCCCTTCCACCTTTACAACTTCAAAGTCCACTGCTGCACTTCTCCTAAATTGCTCACAGTGTCACTGCGAGTCAATAGAAGAATTTGGTCTACTCTAACGAGTCGGTACAGGGTTTGATGTCGTGTTGTCACTTTTCACAAAGATACCATTTCCTTCGTTTATTTTTCTTAATCACCTCTTACCCATGAATTGAAATGGGGCACTGACATATTATATTTTTAATCCATCACCACACGAAAACCGCATGCCAACTAGATATTATTAATTCTATGAAATAAGAACAAACGCGTGAATACCTTATCACCATCATCAGCCTGTATTAGTCCATTGCTGGACGTAGTTTTTATGGAGCGCCAATAAATTCGGTCTTTAGCTTTCCCCTTCCAGTCCCTGCCCCCTGCCCTACAAATATCAACGCCCACCTGGCTACCGGATGCCCTGCAATCTATTTGCCGAGTCGCGATCGCCATTCAAGAGCCTGACTGCTCCAGTGACCATCGTTTTTGAGGCATCAGCTTGCCCACTGCCACTTCAGCTTGCTTATTTCCTGAGCCATGACGGCCTTATGTTAAGAGATAATTTTTGCTCATACAAGATACGACTACCTACTGGATTTCGCCGTGTTCTACTTCTGGCATTCTTAGACAAACACACTAACTGTCTTAATACAAAACTGCGAGAATTTTATATGTAGTCAGGAGCACTAAAAGATAATAAATAACGTTTTGTAGAATAAATGCAGAAAGTACTTACTTCTCTCAAGTTACAACAATAAAATTAAGTACTCTGTGTCTGTTTCTTTGGATATAGTATTTAACTACTTACTGACAACTTTCTGTAATAAATAGTGTCTGTCTTTTGGAACGAAGTAATAAAATATAATTACATAAAGCTGGTAGAGCGCTAGATATGTAAGATCTAGGAAGAAGACCTCTGACATGACCCAACCATTCTGGCCCTAATAAGGAAACGGGACTAGAAAGGGCTCCTCGTATCCTGCAAAGCGATTACGAGCAATATAAACTGACTTTAAGTGACACAGGTACTGGTCCAAATCTTTTATGGACCTTTGTTAAATATTCGGATGCAACTTATACGGTGCCCTAAGTTGAAAGATACATAGTTTAAAGCTTGAATTCCGGCTTCTAGCTTCTGCCAAAATGGTTAAAATTATTCACACATAATAATGCTTATCAAATTTGGCACATATGAATCTTGTGCAATGTAGGCAATTTAAATTACGAGTCCAATGATAACCTCGTCCATTACAAAAGCTAAATACGTACTTTATTCTTACACCAACGCTAACTTTACATAATATTAACCTTCAACTACAAAAAGTAACAGATTTAAGTTTACATTTCATTTCATTCCAACATATCAGTTTTAAGCACTCAAAATAAACATAGTTTTGTGACTTAAATTTAAGTACGTCTCTCACTTAGATACTACGTTCTAAATACACATTACTGCCATTCTTACCCTCCAAATTGTTACTTTAATTTTGGGATATAAGGTGTATTTTTCTGTAAATGTTGCGCTATTTTTAAAATTCATAGCGGGAGGCATCTGGCCGTGGTTGCTTGGAGTTATTCAAAGTGTATTGTCATATAATTGTTATACGTGCCCCGAATACCGGAGTGTGTGAGAAATTATATTTTCCAATAAACATTAGCGTTAATTGTGGAAGCTGGAATGATGGCAACTTGAAGAATTTATTTAGTTTGTACTAGCATTTCGTCGCAGAGTGTTAGGTAAGATTAGCTTTATTATGTGAATACTAATTCTATGGTTCAGTTGTGCCTGTGCTATGGAGTGAAACGAGAGAGAAATTGTTGACTTGTATATTTTGCGAATGGATTACAATATGTTAGTGTAAAATTCTGTTTTGTATATTTTGAAATCAAATTTTGTCTTCCCTTCCTGATTGTATATTCTTTATGTCATCGGCGGCCAACAAGCAGACCGGTCGCCTAATGGTAAGCGATTACCGCCACTCATAGACACAAGCAACGCCGGAGGAATCACAAGCGCGTTGCCGCCTTTGTGGTGGGTCTACGGCTTGATCTTAAGCTTAAACTGTGCTAATCTGAAAAAAATTAAACCTATTTTGGTTAAATTTTATTAGGCTGTCATCCAACTTGTCAACTAAATCAATTTTATATTTTTTTACATAATATTACAAATACCATCTGTTAAGAGATAACGCTGGTATAATTTATATTTAATTTACCTATAGTTACAACATTGTATATTGGTAGCGCCATCTATCTATTCTATTGATAATTAATTATGTCGACACCTAGCTAATAAATCCCTTTGCATACCGCGGTGTCGGAACGAGCGATCTTTTATCCCTTTCTATCTCATTCCCTCCAAAAGGCACGCCTCGCTGTAATTGGTCGCAGAATTCAACGACGCTGCGAGCCAGTCAAGAATCAACGGTCCCGCTGACCGGCTGTGTCCTGGTGCAGCTCCACGCCGCGACGAATACATGCAGCACCGCAATATTTTACCGCTATTTTACAATATAAACGAGAACTAAACCACCAGTGGGTGTTGTGGAGTGATCAATGCAGCTTCAGGATTCTCGAAGACACCAGGAGGCCGCCATTTCGTAAAGAAGATGACTGACTTACAAGGTAAGATGTGCTCCCATACTTCCGCCTCCTATTCCTCCAATGAACCCACCCCTTTTCCTATTCTAGGCGATCAGAACCCATCCTTATACAGTCCACAATATTAATATTTTTCCAAATCGCCTAGTACATACGGTTCGGTGCATCGCCGAACCATTTTTTGGTCCGTACGAAGCCGGATTCATTTGCGTTTATACGTAACCTCTCGTTTATATCTTTCGTAGGTATCTTCTAGAAGTACCTATGTACCTAGGTAGTTAAAGCACCTAGCTATACTCCTAGTCCATTTACATACCCATTACGTGGTTATTTCCGCACGCTTCCGTAGGTAATATACTTTTATGTAGCTACCTACTGACCCAATTATTATTACGGGAACTATCATAGTTGTCTTGTAAATTACATATTTCAAGCACCTTTTATTTCCACCGCCTTAAAGTGTTGCCCACTTAGGTAAAATAATAGGTACTTTAGGTATTCTTATTTTGATTCAGTCTCATTAGCTTATACTTACGTAAACATGCCGCAACAAAAGAAGCCATGCATGTCGGAAGAAAAAGAGCTGACAATCTTGGAAGCTAAACGTAATATTTTATTTGAGCGTATTCAAAACACTTACGAGCGCTCAAAAACTGCCGCTACTTCCGATATTAATAGGGAATAATTTCTTAGTTATTGTATGACAGTAGATAGAATTCGAACAGATTTTCATAAGTTGTTAGACGATTATAACGCAAGATTGCTTTCTATTAATCCTGATGAACAGCCGAATTATCAGGCGTACACCTCATTCGAAGATCTGTATTGTATCATCAAGTGCATACAATCACAATTGGAGGGTAGGTGTTCCGCGCAGCCTGTTTCGGCCTCGCCGGCGGTTCGGGCGCCGAGATTACCGCCAATTGAGCTTATGTCATTTGATGGAGATATACGAAATTGGCCGTTATTCTATGCGAGTTTTAAGTCTACAGTGCACGATAATGGTTCTCTGACAGATGCTGACAGGTTGTACTATTTAATAGGTAAGCTGTCACCGAAGGCCCAGTCCGTATTTGCAGGTCTCACACTCAGTGCTGAGAACTATCAGGTCATATTCCAGTCACTACTTGATAGGTATCAAGATACTCGTGTTCTAACGTCTACTTACTTTGATCAAGCTTTAAATCTTAGATTGTCCGGTGCCGCGTGTGTTTAGAATTTCCAGCTGTTTATAGACAACTTTGTTACCGCATTTAATTCCCTTAAAATCTTAAAATTATAAGATCTTTCCGACTTTATGTTACTTCAACTCGCTTTAAAAAAGTTTGACACTGAAACAATTCGTCCGTTTGAGATGACTGAACGTAATCATAAAATACCTACACTAGATAGTTTTATTTCGTTCATCAAAGATCAGTATCGAATATTTCATAATACGCAGCCTAGTTCATCTAGCTCGTCTAATAATAATAATAATAGTAATCAAAAGTCGAATAAATCGCGAAATAGCAATAATAACTCGGTCCCTAATCCGCAATCTTACGTAGCATGCTCGGAATCTAATAATAATAATTCACAGAAGTGTCTGTGCAGTAATATAGTACACGACCATTTCTATAAATGCCCCGCTTTTAATAATTTAAATCCGACTGCTCGTTTCAAATGTGTAAAAGAAAACAAAGCTTGCGTTAATTGTTTAAGTATAAAACATAAAACGAGTGATTGTTCTAGTAAGGCGAGGTGTCGTTCATGTAATCAACGACATCACTCATTATTACATTTTGATAAAAGTTATCCGTTGTCGAGCCAATCACGTCTCAGAACGAAGTATCGTTGTGTCCGACGTCCATTGCGCGGGCAGCGCACACACGCGGACAACCCTCGCGCGCTTGTCGTGCTCAGCGCGATGCTAAACCGCAGTTTACGGCGTCGAAGACGGTTCTATTAGCGACAGCGCAAGTTATCGTTTATGATATTAATAACGCCCCGCACATAGTTCGTTGTTTACTAGATAGTGCGTCACAGAGTAATATTATTAATTCTGATTGTTTTAAACGCCTCGGACTGTGGGATAACTTTAGAAATACTAACTTAGTAGTCAAGGGTATCGGGGGGTCAGAAAAACATTGCAAGGGTCCGTAGATATTAAAATACATTCGCGTTTTGATTGGAATATTAACTTTAACATTTTTTCGCTTATCGTGGCGCGTATTACGGACACATTGCCGAACGCTAATGTGGACGTATCACTACTCACACATCTCGAGACATTACCGCTAGCAGACGCGGAATTTGCGAATCCGGCAGACATTGATGTTTTGATTGGAGCTTCAATATTTCCGCATTTGTTACTACCTAAAGTTGTACGTAGTGAGCAACATAATTTACCGCCCGCTATTGAGACGGTATTTGGGTATGTGATTATGGGTACCATACCTACGTTACATACTTCTCATTATATTACGTCTTGTTGTTGTTCTGTTCTTCAAGAAAATAATATTGATTCTCTTCTCAAGCGATTTTGGGAGCTCGAAGAGATTACGGCACCGCCCTCGATGAGCCGTAAGGATATCGAGTGTGAACAACATTTCTGCGCTACCACTGTTCGTGACGACAGTGGCAGATACGTTGTGGCGTTGCCATTCTATGGTGACCCTTATTCTTTAGGCGACTCGTACGCTGCTGCGCTTAGACGTTTTCATTGTTTAGAACGTAAACTTGATGTATCACTGAAGTTATACACGCGGCGCCTATAATGACGTCATTCGTGACCACCTAAATAAAGGATTTTTAAGAGTGGATTGCACCACATCACCGGTTAAAGTAAAAGCTAAAGTCAAATTTTACAATAACTTTAACAGTAAACTTGACGGCTGCCGCAAAATGTGTTGCACCAACGTTTTTGTTGCTAATGTTAAAGTTAACAGGGTTGCTAGACAAATGAGGCGTAATCTACCCCGATTCGCTGCGGGAACTATTTTTAAGTCCGGCAATACTAGAGCTTCGCTGTTATTGATAATGTCAAGATGTCAATTGTCAAATATTATATCGAACGTCAAACGAATTGAACGCGCTGAACTTGATTATCTTTCTTGTTTATACTACACCTATTACTTACGAGTTCAAGTCTTACGAAGTGTAGAAGATAATAATGGCATCAAATTCAAAAAGCTTGTACATAAACAGCCAAACAAAGTAAGTATGCACAACTTATTCTGTTGCCCATAACACTTGCTTGTTATTTTTTTTACAGCACACAAACTTATGCCTATCTTTACGTTAAATTCTGTATATTTCAGGGAAAGAAGCGTAAACTTTACCGGAGCTGAAGTCGATAGGCTTCAATCGTTAATAATCAAACATCAAAATGTATTATTTTGTAAGAAAACCGATGCTATAAGTAGTAAGCAAAAGGATAGCGTGTGGACTTTAATAGAAAGCGAATTTAATGCCCTTGGAGAGATCCCACGCACTGTGAAGCAGCTCAAATACAAATTTGAGAATATCAAGAGAGTGGCAAAAAGGTACACAAATGGATACAATGATAAATATATTGAAGGGCCTGGTGCTCAAAATTTCATACTTATTTATTCTTCGCGACAGACATTAAAAAACTCTATAGTGAATAGTGTATTCGAAACCGCGAGTGAAAATCGTGTAAAAATAGTGCTATCCAATCGTGCGGTAGGTATACCGGTTTCGGTTCCCGGACGCGTCAAAGTGATAACATAACGCTAGAATAGTGAAAATTCGCAAATCGGTAATAAGTAGTGCCGTGTAGTGTATGTATAAGCATTAAACTTATACTTGTGCTAACCGTAGGGACTTAGATATCGATCATAAATAGTGTTATCAGTTGTAATAGATAAATAACTAATAGTTGATAAACAGCTGTTTTGTTTACATACATACATATCGTCACGCCTTTTATCTCCGAAGGGGTAGGCAGAGGTGTATTTCTACACCCACTTTTCGCCAGATATACTTTAGTCCCACGTAATAAGGGGCGAGCCTATTGCCGTACCGGGCACATTTCCAGACTCCGTGCTGCTACTGAGAATTTCGTGACAGAAAAACCCAATAACACTGCCCGGCCCAGGAATCGAACCCGGGACCTCCCGATCCCACGCGCACATTTATGCCGCGAGACCAACGAGGCAGTCGTATAGGGTTTGATGTCGAGTTTTCCGTCTCTACGCAAAGATGGTATTTGCATCGTGTTATCCCTTAGTCGCCTCTTACTACACCCACGGGAAGATAGGGAGTGGTGACACTTGTATTCTTTGCCGTCAACCACACGGCATTTTTGTTTACATAGTAGTTTTATAAGTGTTTTTAGCTTTGAATAGGCTTGAAATCATGTTTAAATAGTTTCTTATTGCTAGTTATTTGTTTATATAGTCAAAATAATCGTAATAATAAACATTTGCATGTTTATCATAAACTTTCTTTATGTACGATAGAAAGAAAGATTGTATTTTATGCATCGTAGCTTTTATTATGTTATCTTAGAATTGAATAAAGCTATTTCCATGGCGTTTGTTTTATTAGATGCGGCCCACAAAAAATTACATACCTACATAACTATAGTATTTCATAGTTTTTTTATAGAAAATATAGTGGGCGGATCCTTGTGTGACAAAATTTTTCGATAATTTTTCTTGAATAACTTAGTGATGCAAACAGTTAGGTTTATGTATTATATACCGTTCGATAGAACTTTTTGAGACCTATCTATCTATATAGAAAATATATGCATGTACCATAGTATCTAAGATAATTACATGTATCACAAATAAAGATTTGTTGTGCATATGATCGGTGCAGTGGTCGGCGTTAAGGTAAAATTTCGAAGTAGCTAAGCGACCATATTTTTGGCCATTTTGTTGGCGTCCCAACCACCATGTTGTAACCAAGTAACTATATGTAGCCATCCAGCACCGAGCACCTGAACAGCATCGCTCTCAACGTATGAAGATGTTTTATTTCTGAAGCCCCGAATAGATCGAAGCCATACAGTCCACTAGCACATAGAAGATGATCGTCGTAGGTCTAGGAACACTCGCCAGTCACACACCACCAGCGCACTGGCGGCCCAGCTAAGGTTCGATTCCTGGCATCATCACATTTATCTTTTCAACTGTTATTATTTTCATTTCTACATACATACATACATAGACTCACGCCTGTTTACCCGAAGGGGTAGGCAGAGGCATATTAAACGCCCACATTTCGCTAGTGTTTTGATCCCACGTAATAGGTGGCGAGCCTATTGCCGCTTATCGGGATATTTTGTTTGCCAGAGCCTCGTCCGTTGATCGGCAGGTGCACCACTTGCAGGTGAGGTTGGCTTGGGACCCTAAGTTCTTGGCGGGAACCCTATGCACCTACCATTTCTACCTAATACCTTTCATTTCTACCTAATAAAATTTCAGGTAGCTAGCACAGAGAGTGTTCCGACCGTTGAGCTAGCCACCGCGCTACATTTTTGGAGACTCGAAATCTAGCCAAGAATGATTTGTTGACCCCTTTTGAAACTCGATCGGTTCTGGAGAAATACACTTTTCTTTTCCTAAGCCTTTCACTTATCGGGTCTTAATCACATTCGTCTTCAGAAGAACTAGTTTCTGCGAGTATTTCTCGAAGCAGTGATATTTTCGGTGGTTATATTCGATGCGTATCAATAATAGAACAATAGAACTGACTTTAACAATAACATTAACCGGCCAACATCGGGCGGTTACAGTTAACGTAAAATTATGACGTCATTTTAACAATTGTCAAGTGGTGCAACTAATTTTTTGCTTAACCGATACTTTGACAGATGTTGCGATCTTTGTCATTGTTAAAGTAAGATGATGCAACCCAGTCTTAGTGTAGTTGTAAACAACGAAGGCAATTCTCTTCCCTCATATTATATCCCGCATCACGGCGTAGTTCGCGAAGATAAAACCTCTACTAAACTTCGTGTGGTTTTAGATGCTAGTTGTAGGACTAGAGCGGGTCAGTCGATTGATGACATTTTGCATGCCGGCCCTAATCTTCAGGGTGATTTATTAACATCATAATAAAGTTTCGTCTTTTCCAAATCGCTCTGTCAGCTGATTGCCGCCAAATGTTTCTCAGTATCGGCGTTCGCGAATCTGACTGTAGAGTTCAACGGATTTTTTATCGTTTTAACAATAAAGAAGCTTTATCCGTGTATCAGTTCAATCGTGTTTGTTTTGGACTCAAGTCTAGCCCATATCACGCGTTACGAGTTGTTCGCCAGTTGATCGCTGATGAAGGCGATCACTTTCCCGCCGCAGCAGCTGTTGCTACTTCCGCTTTATATATGGATGACATCGCCTGTAGTGTCATATCCGTTCCGCTAGCAATTACGCTTTGTGAAGAGCTTATTCAGCTTTTCAAGCGAGGCCAGTTTGATCTTGTCAAATGGACAAGCAATTCTAAGGAGGTTCTCGCACGCATACCTGATTCTCATAAAGCTTCTCCAGACATTGAGTTTGAGAAGTCTATACCGCATAAAGTTCTCGGTTTACGCTGGGACAAATCCTGTGATAGTTTTCGGTTTCGTCTCACCGCCAGATGATAAGTGCACCAAACGCACTATGCTGTCCACAGTGGCTCGACTATGGGATATAATGGGTTTTGTGGCTTCCACAATTTTGTACGCCAAGCTCTTGATCAAAGAACTTTGGTTATCAAAGTGTGAGTGGGATGAAACACCCCCTGACCATATTGTCGCCGCTTGGAGCCAGTTTTGTATTGAGCTTACCGCGCTAAATCAAATTACTATTACGCGTCATCTTGGGTTGGTAGATGGATGTACCATCAACTTAATAGGTTTCGCTTACGCCAGCGAGCGTGCTTACGGCGGAGTCGTATATCTGCAAGTCCGCATTGGTTCTAACTACTCGATGCAGTTAGTTTGTGCCAAGTCCAAGGTCTCGCTTATTAAAACCATTTCGGTTGCGAGACTGGAGTTGTGCGCGGCCCTTCTGCTGTCTCAGTTGCTCCGCAAGGTTCAAGACACAGTTTTGCCCCACTACCCTATCAATAAAATATACGCGTTTTCTGACTCCAAAATAGTGCTCGCTTGGATTTATTCTTTTCCTCACCGCTGGCAGACTTTTGTCGCCAACCGCGTTAGTAAATTAATTGAACTTGTTCCTGCTACTTATTTCAATCACGTCGCGGGTATTGAGAACCCCGCTGATTGCCCGTCTCGTGGCGTTACTCCACTTAATCTTCTGCATGATCCATTGTGGCATCATGGACCTTCTTGGATTTCCCATGATCCGTCAGAGTGGCCCATGCAACCCTTTGACCACAGTGCAGAGGACAAGGATGTACCCGAACGGAAGTCTGTTTCTCATCCCGTGATTGTTGAGGTTGCTGAATCTCCGATATATGCAGTCGCACTACGCATGTCATCGTGGTCTAAGTTACTCCGCACCATCGTTTATGTCTGTAGATTTCTTTCACGACGCAGCCCTATACAGTGTTTGTACACGGATAACGGCACTTGTTTCGTGGGCGCAAGCTCTTATTTACGTGACCTTTATAAGTTTCTCAGGGAGGAGTATCGTACTGGTCTTCAGGAAGAACTTTCCATAAATCATATTGACTGGAAGTTTATTCCGCCAGCATCACCACATTTCGGTGGATGTTGGGAAAGCACGGTCAAAGTAATTAAAACGCATCTCTTCAAAGTTATAGGTCAACAGATCCTCTCTTACGAAGAGCTTTTAACTGTCCTTGCACAAGTCGAGGCGCTGATCAACTCGCGTCCGCTCACGGCATTGAGTAGTGACCCTGCAGAATCATCCGCGTTAAGCCCTGCACATTTTCTGAACACAGTGCCATTATCGTAATTTCCGGCACCTGAAGCAGACTCTTCAAGCTTGCTCCAGAGACATACTCTGCTGGATAAGCTCGTGCAGTCGTTCTGGCGGCGCTGGCGTGCGGAATATTTACACCAGCTTCAGGCTAGATTCAAATGATATAGTCCTGCATCCCCTATACAGGAGGCTACGTTGGTCGTCATAATACATGATAATGCTCCGCCGCTTTCATGGCCGTTAGCCATCGTAAAGAAACTGCATACTTCCAAAGACGGTACAACCCGCGTTGTTACCGTGAAAACCGCGAAGGGGAGCTACGTGCACCCTGTTGTACGTCTCTGTCCGCTTCCAACTCAGTGACATCTAGCCTGAAGTTAGATCTACCTCTTAGTTTAAGTATTTAGTTTGTAGTTTTCGTTATAATTGTTTCGCTAAAGTTAATTTAGATTAATTTTAATATCACATCGCTGTCTTAGCCTATTGATGGGTCATGCGGTAGTACATCCAACATTGCTAAGTTCAATTTTATTTTTTTAAAGGCAACCATTTAGGGCCGGGGGGATATGGTAGCGCCATCTATCTATTCTATTCATAATTCATTATGTCGACACCTAGCTAATAAATCCCTTTGCATCCTGCGGTGTCGGAACGAGCGATCTTTTATCCCTTTCTATCCCATTCCCTCCAAAAGGCACGCCTCACTGTAATTGGTTGCAGAATTCAACGAAGCTGCGAGCCAGTCAAGAATCAACGGTCCCGCTGCCCAGCTGTGTCCTGGTGCAGCTCCGCGCCGTGACGAATACATGCAGCACCGCAATCTTTTACCGCTATTTTACAATATAAACGAGAACTAAACCACCCGCGGGTGTAGTGGAGTGATCAGTGCAGCTTCAGGATTCTCGAAGACACCAGGAGGCCGCCATTTTGTAAAGAAGAAGACTGACTTACAAGGTAAGGTGTGTTCCCATACTTCCGCCTCCTATTCTTCCCATGAACCCATGAACCCACTCCCTTTTCCTATTCTAGGCGATCAGAACCCATCCTTATACAATCCACAATATTAATATTTTTCCAAATCGCCTAGTACATACGGTTCGGTGCATTGCCGAACCAGTATATATTACCAACATCCACGAACCTTGTTCAAAACTTCTTGAAAGTAATATTACAAGAAATATTTGAAACAACAAGTGAACCTTGAAACTGAAAGGACGTCGAGTTTAAAACTATCGATTCATATAGTTCAGAACTTGTACGAAGCGAACCCACAACTATAAAGGAAATATTGGAAGGCTCTTCGGAGATTATGTTTATTGAAATGCGGTGTTGACATGTCGGGGATTTTATATGTTTTATTTATGTTGTAGAATAAAGCTGATATCGTCCGAGCGTTATCCCAGTTTCAAACCGGAGTCCGCTTTCTAGTCTAACCGGATTTGGCTGAATATTAGCTTTTCCTCAGAGCGACTGCCTGAGTGACCTTCGTAACCCGAAGGGATAGCAATATTCCATGGTTTAGACTAATGTCAGTTTATTCAGAGGTACGTAGATGCACTATAACGATTGTCTAAGATCTTCATGAGAGCTGGGACCGACAGTTTAACGTGCTGTCTAAAGCACGAGGCAAGTGATAATTAATAATTATATGAATGCACATAACTCTGAAAAGTCATTGGTGCACGCCGTGGATTCGAATCCAAGCCCTCTGCATGGCAGTCTGTTGGCATCTCCCACTAGGCTATTGCTCCCCTCTGTAGAATAAAGCTGATAGATCAAGCTAAATCTCGCTCAAAATTTTCCTCTTCTGTATCATTACTCTTTCTAAAGCCTTTAAAATATAATTATATTTGTGCCACAAATATATTAAATTTTGCTCTACGCTATACTAATTCAAATTCCTATTTCATGATTGTGTTGGTCTTCAACAACTCTGTCAATATAGACTGCACGGCTGTCGTAGTGGCAAAGAGCTCAGATATTTAAATAGAGGCGCATTTCCTATGGGCGCTCTGAAGACAAACTTTATGTGACCCAAATTGCCGCTTGGCGGCGTGGCAGTCGCGCTGTGACAGCTGTCTCTACGAGAGCAAGAGAGACAAACGTTCCTCCTGTGTATCTTAACTATGAGAACAAGAGAGGCGGAGAACGGCGCCAGCGCCGCCAACGGCGCCAACTACGAACTAAGCTGGAGACAGTAGCCACTTGGAACCGGCACACGAAATCCTTAAGAACTGAGGTTCTATATAAATCTGTATTCAATGGTAGTGGTTTAAGCGGCTGTCTCACCGCTTGACACTACCTCGAGTGTTGTGGGTTTGAATTCCACAAGAGACAATACTTTCGTCGTGTCCGTTAGTTGTTTGTTTGTAAAGTCCCTCGCGACACAAGATTTAGTCCTAGTAAGGGAGTTGTATTTTTGTAATGAAACGACATGAATAATTATTATTGTAAGTCCATGGTTGCACCAGCATGCAATTATCACTACATAGTATAAAACTAAGTCTGTCTTCTGTCTGTCTGTCCCTATGTATGCATAAAGCTTAAAAATTACGCAACGGATTTAAATACGGTTTTTTTATAGATAGAATGATTTAAGAGGAAGGTTTATAATGTATTATTGACGCGGGCAAAGCCGCTGGCGACGTCTAGTAATCTATAAATAATTGCATTAAGAATTACGAAAGGCATTGTCTGTTGTTGCGAAAATTTCGTATTGTGAACTATTTTCCTGAGTTTTTTTTACTTACTTTAAGTTAAAATTGTGTCTTTGAGTGAAAACATACCACCTACTTAACATAAGCTGCATACAAAATGTGTCAAATATCTCGATTATGTCCAAATCCACGGAAACATCATATATTAGGACCTGTCGTTAGTGGTGAAATATTAAACAAATTCTTCCTTAGTAGATGTCTCTATCTTATAAGGATTCCATTATCCAAATCATAGACTGCCTCGTTGGTCTCACGGCATATATGTGCGCGTGGCGTTGAGAGGTCTCGGGTTCGATTCCCGGGTCGGGCAAAGTGTTATTGGGTTTTTCCGTTAGATCATTCTCAGTAGCAGCACGGAGTCTGGTAATGTGCCCGGTACGGCAATAGGCTCGCCCCCTATTACGTGGGACCTAAAAATTCATGGCGAAATGTGGGTGTAATATTACACCTCTGCCTATCCCTTCGGGGATACAGGCGTGAGTCTATAAATAAAAAAATAAATGTCCAAATAAAATTGTAGGGTCTGGGTAATACGATTTACCTACCGCCTTTAAGCACTCAAGCAAAAAAAACAATTATAACGTTCTGTCCAGCATTTAAAGAACAACGCATTTATTTCTAAACAGAGCCCACCTTTTCTTAACACTTAACATCCAAATTAAAATAAAATTACGAGTCAGAATCGAATCTCCACGCTTCAACCCTCAAGTATAATGACGTAGAAAAAAGGTATTTTGTGTTTTGTACCTTCGAGCACTTGTGAAATAATAATTACTGGGAGTACTTCCATTGTGAGAGACAAGTGTCCTTGTCTCAGGGCGCAATGAGAAAGGCTCGGGTCCAGTACTGCAGAATGCTTTAGAATTTTAGATAAATGAAATACGTTCAGATATGTATTTTTAAGAGATGGAAAAGGAAGAAACTCGACAGGAAGATGCGGAGATAGTGTAGTGAGGCGACTAGACAATTACTACGCACAGGGCTTTGCTATTTAAAACTACTACCACAGTCGAATAATCCATACAGTCGTTCGACGAACGCGTCTAGACGGGTCAATCGTGCGGGGGCCAAGAGGTGAGACGCGGGAAGAGCGGTACCTAGTTACGTATATCGCCTTAGTTCGTAACTAGGTACATGTTTTTGGGGGCTGGCACGTGCTTGTTTTTTGTTCGTTACTTATTTATTTGCTTATGAATATTAATTAAGATTGTGCATACGACTTGTGCTATGAGACATTGAAATTCTTTATGCTGTTTAAAGATTTAAATAAATAAGGATTTAAAAAATCTGCGATTTCATCAATTTACTTATACTAAAAAATAAAATTTAATTAATTATAATTATTTATATTATTTTGAAATGTATGTACCTATAACAACTTAAAATAATGTGCACATCCCTACTTATCGACTAACTTTTTACAATATCTCATGTCTGGCCAAATCACAGAATAAAGTAGCAATTATTGTACGTAAACAACATGGCAGACGTAAGAAAATATGCGTTGTAAGGTAATATTCGATTCTGGTGTGATTTTAGTTTAATTCAATAAGTACTTAGTACCTTCGCATTAGGTAAGTACCTATCACATATTATTATGTATCTTGGTAACGGCGCATCCTAGCTCAAAAATAACCATATTTTTAGCCCCATTTTATAAACCCCTCACATTTCATTTAATTTCATTTCATTTATTCAATTTGTAAACATAGGTATTTATGTACACACAGATGTTAACATGGTAAAAGTGCTAACTATGTTTTGCCGATGCTTGGCGTACAAAATGTCATATGGAATTATATTAAAAGGTTTCAATATTCGGATTACAATTTAAACAATAATGCTATTATAAATAACCAAAATAATAAGAATTTAAATGTCGGAACAACTTAATCATAACATTGAAATGTCAAATTACATAAAAAAAATACTTAATAATTTAGTCCATACAAAATATCATAAGGTCCTAGATTCTATCCTAGATTAATAAGTCGGCCCTTCATACCTCTATTTATCCATTATAAAATCGGAGATAGAATAGTAACACTTATTTACTAAAAATATAAACAAGTGTTTTTTAAAAGAATCTAAACATTCCTGGGTCCTAATTTGCAGGAGTATGTTGTTGTATAATTTAGAAGTCATACCGAGTACCGATTTGCCGAACAATGCCGTATTATGGGGTGCAACACAGGTAGTATTTTGATGCCACCGAGAGCGCAGGGTTTCAAATAAATACCAGTTACTTCTTACAAATACTCCCATTTCATAAATGTACATCGATGGAAATGTCAATATCTTTAACTCTTTAAATAGAGGTTTGCAGCTATCTGTTGACTGTAGATTGCAGAATGTCCGTATACATTTTTTTTGCGCTTTGAAAACTATATACCTGCCACTTGAGTTACCCCAATAGATAATACCATACCGAAGAGCAGAGGCGACGTACGCATTGTAAAACAATAGTGTAGTATGGCGGCTTACAATTTTTGACAATTTATAAAGAGCATATGCAAATGAATTTAATTTTTTTGTAAGGCTCTCTATATGCTGTTCCCATGTCAAATGACAGTCTAATTGAAGACCTAAAAATTTTGTGATGTTTGTTTCACAGACAGTAGTGTTTTCGTATTGTATGGCAAGATTTATTTTAGTAGTACGTTGATTAAATGTCATTATTTTCGTTTTATTTAGATTGATTTTTAAGTTGTTATTTATAAGCCAATTAATTATATTTTTTAGGTCGTTATTTATATCATAATCGAGAGTACTTATGTCATTTCCTGGATAGATTATAGTGCTGTCGTCAGCGTACAGTGTCATATTATATTTGGTGACTTTCAGCATATCATTGATATACATTACGAACAATAGCGGACCGATCAGACTACCCTGGGGCACGCCAGACATAATCCCACGGGCTCGAGAAGTGTACGTAGTATCCGTTAGGGTGTTTTTACATATTCTACTTATTGTTGTCATTTGAGAGCGATATGTAAGAAGGGATTTTATAAGGCAAAGAGCACTTCCTCTGACTCCATAGCGCTCCAGCTTATCCAGAAGTACACCGTGATCAACGTAATCAAATTCCCGGGACATGTCCATGAGGAGAGCCACAACTGGAGTTTTATTGTCTACATTTGTAATAATCATTTGCATAACTTCGCATAGCGCAGTGTTGATTGATCTACGTTTCCCGAAGCCGTACTGCTCCTTGGCTATGAGATGGTACTTTTCGAAAAAATAATACAGGTTGTTATGTATGACCTTTTCTATAATTTTTGAAAATATAGGAATAAGAGCTATTGGGCTATAATTTTCCATAAGATTTTTGTCGTCCCACACACACACACAACGTCACGCCTTTTATCCCCGAAAGGGTAGGCAGAGGTGTATTTCTACACCCACTTTTCGCCAGATATACTTTAGTCCCACTTAGTAAGGGGCGAGCTTATAGCCGTACCGGGCACATTTCCAGACTCCGTGCTGCTTATGAGAATTTCGTGACAGAAAAAGCCAATAACACTGCCCGACCCAGGAATCGAACCCGGGACCTCCCGATCCCACGCGCACATTTATGCCGCGAGACCAACGAGGCAGTCGTATAGGGTTTGATGTCGAGTTTTCCGTCTTTACGCAAAGATGGTATTTGCATCGTGTTATCCCTTAGTCGCCTCTTACGACACCCACGGGAAGATAGGGGGTGGTGACACTTGTATTTTTGTCGTCCTTTTTATGAATTGGCTTAATTATCGTAGTTTTTAATTTCTCGGGGAAGTGACCATGTTCAATGCAGAGATTGATGATATGGCTCATAATAGGCGCTATTATGTGAGCAACACGTTTGATAACACGCGTGATAATGCCATCATACCCATGGCTGTTGGTGTTATTTAGCGAGTTTATTGTGTGAAATATATCTGCTGGAGTTGTAGGTGAGATGAAAATAGAATTTGGGTTTCTGGCAATATTCGTACTACAGGATCTTAATTTGAATTTAGTACTGTCAATTCCATCAATGAAGAAGTCATTAAAGGCCTCTGCAATAAGTTGAGGGTCCTTAATTAGCGCATTTTGTACAACTATATTCGGAGTCATATTAGCATCTGGAGAGGACATGTTATTATTAGTGATAATTTTCCAGACAGCTTTACATTTATTTTTGGCCTTATTAATTCTATAGTTATTTTGAGCTTTCTGTGTAAATGCAATAATTTTCCTTAACCGAGTAGTGTAATCTTTTAACAATTGTCGATTCTTAGTAGTAGGGTTATGCCTGAACTGCCATAATATGGCTCGTTTACGCTTACTACACAATCTGATACCTTTAGAAATCCACAAGGGTTTCTTACGTGTAGTGTTTTTATTTTTTTAATGGGAAAGCAGAGGTCTTAAAAAAGTTTGAATAAATCATAAAAGTAATTAAATGCGTCTTCAGGATTGCTACATTGATAAGAATCATCAAAGCTAAGGTTACGAATGCATTCAATAAATTTTGTCATATTTTCTGAGCAAAAGTCACGCTTTAGCGTGTACCAATATTTAAGAGTACATGTTTTCTTTACTGGGCAGTTTATTATTTGGGCGGTATGGTCTGATAATGCAAGATCAAGTACGTCACATTTACTGCCACGGACATTGTGTATGATGTGGTCAATACATTTGCCACTGGCTAATCGGGTGGGCTGTATTATGCCATTTTTTAAATTATAATTTAAGAGGAGGCTTTGTAGATTGTGCGTTAATTTAGTTGATACCAGTGTGTCTATATTTAGATCACCACAAAGAACTATTTCCTTACTATTTTTTGTACCAAGAATTCGTAATATACCATTTAATTTTTCAAAGAATATATCTATACTGACGTTTTTAGTTTTAGGTGGTCTGTATATGCAGACAACTATCAATTGGTGTATTACCAATTCAATAGCACAGCACTCTATGACATTAGGTACACAATAACTGTTCAAATCAATAATTTTATACTTATGTATTTGATAGACAAGAATACCCGAGCCACCATTTCTAGTACTTCGCATTGAGAGTGTAGCCAGCCTATAATTAGGAATGTTTAGATGTATATCATCCCCACTTATCATGTTGTGTTCTGTTACACATATTATATCAATACATGTTCTCCGTAATCTCATAGCCCGGTCACCCATCCATAAAATGACCGTGATGTCTATTGCTTTACCTGAACGTAGTTTGCACGAAAAATATCTGCAAAATACTTCATATCGATAACTTAGGCTCTGCAAGCTGATCCCAAGGTTACCCATCCATGAAACCACCGCTATGTCAATCGCTTTATTTTAACTTGGTTTGTACGAAAAATGCTTTATATTCTTAACCGCCTCCCACGACACCTGCGGGATGAAATTGGTGGTTACTGACACTTTGTATGCAAATCTGTTACCGCACGGAAAATGCAACGTGTTTTATAATAATTATTTATCGTTAATTATTGTAAAATAATAAACTAGCTGTTTCCCACGGTTTCACCCGCGTCCTGAGGGAAACTTCTACGCGTACCCGTTTAATTTTTAGCCTAAGTTACTCCTTGGTACATCAGGCCAGTGAGGGTCCCGTCAAAATAGGTCCAGCCGTTCCAGAGATTAGCGAGAACAAACAGACAGACAGACGAAAATTGTAAAAAATGACATTTCTGTGTATGTACCGTGTACACATCCATATGCATTTAGTAAAAAGCGGTATAGATAAGTGATTTACACTATATTATTCATGTAGCGTAGCAATTGTAATATTTTTCTAAAATAAATAGACGGTGTTTGAATAAGTAGGTATTGTTTACATGTGGCAACCCTAGCCTACTTACCCTTGTCTAGACGTTGTCGGCTTTTTCTACGAGATCAAAGGCGTCAAACTACTGTATGTCTTTATGCTGTGCTACTACACTGCTTCTTGAAGCGATGTTCGTAATTTGCGCATTTAATTCTTCGTCATTTGTGTCCTAAATGCTAAAAGATAAACATGAGGAAATCTGTATGTCATAGAGTTCTCCGTAATGTACTCAGAAAACAATAAAGACTGCCAAAGCGCATTTAAAAGTAGGCTAGCCTTTCTCGTAGTGACAAGGGGACAATTCGAGTCAAGTGTACTTTGGGTCCGTTGGATGTATATATTTAAGTCCTCTGCGACATAGACTTTATCCCAAGTGCTGCCTTAAAAAACACATACACACACACTTTCCTTTAGATCGCTTTCCAAATATTGTCAGGTGGCAGTTCAAACGGGTTTTAATAATTGTGATTGTTATCCAGATACACGACATGTCCGACGTCGTGTATCAAAACCATATTATTATTTACGATTCCTTGTAGGTTACTACGGAACCGTACAGATCATATTGCAATCATAAATATACTTAACTTAATCTGTTATTTTACGTGGTTTCAATTTATATTCAAGTGACACTCATAATAATATTATCATCGTTTAGCGTTTCAGTTTATAGACGTCCACAGCTGGACATTGGTCTCCTCGAGGCTCTCCATAATACACTAATCTATAAAATTACATTCTACTTTTAACTCTATTCTCTCTTATCTGATTCGCGTTCCATAACACGCACAACGACAAAATAGGAAATATTTAATTTACACATACTAATTTTTTTTTTTAATATTAGTAGTATTTAATTCCAAAATTCAGTTAATGAAAAAGCGTGCATTTAGCCTTTGAAGTCGAGTACAATAGACAGAAATATGCATTACAATTTTAATATTAATATTTTTTATGAAAATCTCTTTACAGCGTTATCTCGTTCTGCTTTATACCCCTTTGATTTAATAGAATGAAATATAAGAACAAAACAACTAGCGTCTCTAGTTGCGCAAGAACGAGTAAAATAATGAATTGTTCTTAGAAAACTAACTTTTATCTTTGTGATCTTTTTTGTTGAGAACATAAAGTAAATATGAAATAATTGAATTCAGAGATTATATTCTAGAAACTAGACTTTGCTCGCGGCCCCACCTGTGTGGAACGTTTTAATCACTTTAGAGGAATTTCTCTTAGTTTACAGAGTAGAGAATTTCCTCTACATGTAATGTAGAGAAATTCCAAAAATTTAAGACTGCGGTACCCAAAGAATTTACCTACATGCAAAATTTCAGCTTCCAGTATTTCCTCCGTTGTCCAGTGAATAGCGTATGCGACTGCTGATCGGAGATCTCGGGTTCTATTCCCAGGTCGGGCAAAAGTGTTACTGGGTTTTTCCGGATTCTCAGTAGCAGCACGGAGTCTGGTGATGTGCCCGGTAGCGGCAATAAGCTCGGCCCTATTACGTGGGACCTAAACATTCATGGCAAAATGTAGGTGTAATCTTACACCTCTGCCTACCCCTTCAAGGATACAGGCGTGAGTCTATAAATAAAAGAAAAGTATTTTTGTCTGTGCGTTGTCTATCAATCAGTCAGTAACGGCAGAATTTTATATAAACTGATATATTAATTTGCGAAAATATCTTGTATTATTTCATAAGCAATGCACTTAAGAAGTTCTTATAAGTTTCAAATATGAATAGACACAAATCTGAGATAGATTGCAATGGAAGTTAGATCATAGTTTTGAACTCACTTAAAGAATAACACAAATATTGAGAGCATCGATATAAGGCTGTAGTCTTACTGGTGATAAATAGCAGGCGGTGATTTTTAATTTTATCTTGAAACTTGAGTATCTACATACACACATGCCCTAATATGTTTCTAAATGAGTCTTTTTTATCTCTATATTTTAAGCCGCTTGTACACGCCAAAAGTAACTGAGCGTGCCAATGTTCATGTCGTTTCTACACATGAATTGTAACGCTTTATCGTATCTGCATGACACAATCTAGTGCATGAGGCATTCATCAGCATTCTTTATAATTTGCCTCATTGCTGGGCACTCCCTAATTCTTATTAAGAGAACCGTTAGGCTTTAATAATAGTCTACCACGCTAGTCTAGTGTGAGTTGGCAAATTTTCTTTTGGGTTGGGTGTAAAAAATAAATACCTACTCTTATTTATGTTGCCTGCAGCAGATAATTACAATCTCAAATAATATTCCTCTGTTTTTGTAACGAAACAATCAATTTGAATGAAAGTTAATAAATATAAATAGGATGTTAAATGGTAACAAATGTACCAATTTTATATATTTCCGAAAAATCTAAATAAAAGACAATGATTTTTTGTCATACAAAATCAAATTGGCTACTATATTTATAAGATAATAAGTTTTAAGATGTTTAATCAATTTTAATTCGAATAATTTAATTAGTTTCCGAAATAAAAGAGTCGAAATCTTGTATAAAAATGCTATTATATTTATTTTGTCGCAAGCAATACTATTATTTTACTCAAGCGCTAATCCGTTTCCTCTCCTCAGTAGGACATGGCCGTACATAATCCAAGTTTCGCTGAACCCGTGTCAAGCTGTCCCGAAGAAAAGGGGTGTTTTATTAAACAGTTTTCAGATATTTATACACCATCACATCTGTCAACGCTTGATATAAATTAACTTGAAGATATCTCTTCGGATTTTTGTTATTTTCTCATCTACTATTTTGTGCGTTGAAGGAGAAGACTTAAGACTTAAGAAGTTATTGATACTACTGTATGTCAGAGATATTCTGGAACTATTTGGGTTTATCTTTTACGATATGTACATTATTGTATACTCCTATTATAGAAAATAAAGCAATGAGTTTCGGAAACGTTGTTTGTAAATTGTGAATTGATGTGCACACTTATGACAGAGGTTTTTAACTAGTTAATTTATAAAACAAAGTTTATACAACGGTGCCATTAAAACATATTGTATGGTCTTTTATCGCTCGCCTTATCGATAAAACATGATCGTTGATCAACCATGCCTGCGACTCTTTCACGAGAATGAGACGAACTACACCTCAAAATCTCATATGGAATTGGTTAGCAAACTGGTGGTCATTTTATTAGTTTTTGACAAGTGGTGCCTCTTAAATTATATCAGTCAAAGACCGACGACACATGGTGTTTTACGTTTATTAATTAATAATAAAATTCTCGCCATTTTACGCACTTGTCATGATTATTTTCTGCATTAACGAAAGGATGACTGGTAGAGAATGCCTTTGGTATTAAAAATGCCTCTGTACATTGTTGTTATGTGCAAGAATAAAAGGTAGTATGAACTTTGCATTTTCTTCTTAATTTTCTTGTGTCTTTTAGGCTCTTTTATTCATGTGCTCATTTGACAGGCCAGAATAAAATAGCTGCATTCAATGAACAAGCAACACATAAAACGAAAATAACGTTTACACTAACCCAATACATAACTTAAAGGAACTACAGCAAAAGGGACCCACGAAATACACTACTAGTTTATTTACTACAACATCAAGTAATTAATACACTAGCAAAAGAGGTTTCAAGCAAATATCTCTCTTCATTTGCATCGCAGTTTAAAACGACGGTAAACTTGGCCATATTAGATGCCCGGTATTATAGAAGACTACTTAAATGTCTTTTTGCCCATCTCCCGCAACTGACAAAGTTATCTCGTTAAATGCACCCAGAGTTTGCGAGACAAGAGGCCAACTTTGAAGACGGGAACCGGTTTAAAATGATCCCTATGAAACTGTAGAATGGTACTACAAAAAACTAAACTCTAAAGGCATTGTCAAGCGCCAAAGCTCTTAGCAATCTGGCCGTTTAACTGCGCATCGCGAAATTCGAGGATCTTCATATTTGTTTGGTTAGGATATGAAAGTTTATTTTTGATGTCTTTAGTGTAGTTATTTGTTTCTATTCGGTGGAAAGTTGTTGTTATATTTAAGCGAAGTAAGATATGAATTAAGATATGTCCATTACAAAATTTGACTCTTACTCATAGCACTACCGAAAAAAATCCATTTTCTTTAAAAAAAACTCGCCACGAGTAGGTAAATAATCATATAATAACATTTGAGACATTCAATCAGAAGAGTCAAAGAACCGTAAATTCTAAAATAGTATTTGTGGTAGTGTGGCAGTATTATCCCGTGGGGAGATCGAATCCACTCCTTCAGCGCAGTAGTAGACATAAGGCTAGCCGCTTCACCACTCTACGTCATGCATGCAGCAACCAACATCAATTAAACCTAAGTATACCAACCTTCTCACTGCCTATCTACTGCTAATCGGTCCCGGGTTATATTCTCAGTTCTGGCTAAAGTGTTACAGAGTTTCCCGAATTCTCAGTAGGAGCACGGAGTCTGGCAATGTGCCCGGCAACGGCAATAGGCTCGCACTTTATTACGTGGGACCTATATGGCCGCTTATGTGAAACTCTATGACTCACAATATACTTTTCCTGTTTGTGACATTTCTGATTAGATATACTTATTTATGTTTAATATATATCGCTGAGATATTCAATTTGTTCTGATTTTATGATGATGTCTATTGTCTAGTAATTGAGAATAAGGGACGCAATGGAATAGTAGTGTCTTGTTTATGGTTAATAAAGAAAATAAAGTGGTTATGGTAACGATAACAACATCATAATCGTTTTTTTTTATATTTTACTAGTCTTCATATTCATAGCAATACATAATGTAGTTACATTATGTATTGCTGATTAAACAAATATGGCCACGATAGACTATCACTTCGCTTCATAATTTCAGCCTAAAAACGTCCAATGCTAGACGTCGCTTATTTCTATAATAATATCCGCGGCTGCCTCAAAAGTATACTTTTCAGGAGAGGGCTAAGAAAATTCTTATTTTTACGACAGAGGGTGAAGCCACGGGCATTGCTAGTAATATAATAAAGATTATCCCACAAATATTTTTTATTGACCCATATTCGTCAAAACAATAATAAAAGAGGAAAAATATAGTCATTTTCTTTTGTTACGTATTTCCCTGTTTTCTTACCAACTCCCTTTTACCGATCTCATTATGCCGAAATAATCTTTTACTTAAAAATTTTGTTAAATGAAATTTCGTGTTACATCGGTTCAAAGTAAAGATTTTCTCGGCAAATCTTTAAAAACGTAATCTTCGGTTTTAGCGAGTTTAAAAACTTTGTAATACGTAAGTGCTTACAGCTTAATAAGTGTGGAAGTTTAAGGATATCATAAGAAAATCTTTGTTGATTCTTAAATAAAAACAAATATTTATACACCACTATTGTATACATGGGTACTTATATACACATCAAAAAAGTCTTAGCAACACATACTATTTCAAATTATTAATCAATTATTATATCATTTCTTACCAAGTAGGTAATACCTATGTAAACTTTTTTGATCTAGAGAACATACTGGCTGGTTTAAAAAAAATATCTAGTATCATATTTGTTTTTTTTCACAAATTCAAAAGCGAATGCATTTGTTCGAATTTTATAGCGTTTTCGTTGCTTATTAAAATTTAGTATTCTGTATCAATTTTATGATTTAAACAGTAATTTGAAAAAGTATTTGAACAAATTTGGATTTTGAGACATTTTTTACGTCATGGAGCGACATCATTTGAACGCAGATGAAATGCAAAGAGCTGTAGGAATGTTGCAAGCGGGAAGAAGTCCATCTCAGGTATCTCGCTATTTTGGTATCAACAGAAGCGTTATTTGCCGTCTTCATCAGCGTTACATTAACACAGGAGATCCAGCCGAGCAGCACCCAGGTCGAGGTAGGTGTACAACCACACGGCAAGATCGATCCATACAACTGACTGCAAAACGCCAGCCGATGTTAACGACCCGAGAGATAGGTTTAAGGCTACAAAATCAAATCAATCAAGTGATGTTGTTGTTAGCTGCCAAACTGTGCGAAATCGACTGCATGAGTATGGCCTACGAGCGCGACGGCCAATTAGGTGCCCACCCGGGAATCGCGCTCGTCGAAATGAATGTTGTAGGGAACACATTACATGGACCCGGTAAGAATGGGATAAAATTTTATTTTGTGATGAGTCTCGATGTAGGTTCAAGCCTGATACTAGAAGGGTAAGAGTGTACCGTCATCCTGGAAATACTGAAGGACTGAGGTATGTTCAGGAAGTGCATCTATACAACGGCTCAACAGTTATAGTATGGGCGGGTATTATGAAGAACAGACGAACTGAGCTCGTTTTTGTAAATGGTAACATGAACGCTGTAAATTACGTTGAGAATGTTCTAAGGCCTTATGTCCGTCCATTCGCACAAACGCTTGGCTCTGATTTCATGATGATGCATGACAATGCTCGTTTGCATACAGCTTTGCACACACGGGGGTACTTGGCAAGGGAAAACATCCTGGTATTGCTTGGCCTGCACAATCGCCAGACCTTAACCCCATCGAGCATGCATGGGACATGCTCCAGAGACGTGTTTTAAAGGACTTGGATGGAATGACAACAACCCAACAACTGATGGACTTACTAACATTTCATTGAGAGCGATTTCTGCAGGATAACATTAACAATCTCATCGATTCTATGAATAGTCGGTGCCAGAAAGTTCTCAGTAACAGAGAAGGCCACACTTTGTATTGAATTATGCAATTTTTGTACAACCATTTAATTTTAGTTTAAGTTTAGTTGATTAGGCACCTTACTTTGTATTACGTACATATAGTACATACTCGTAATTATTGTTAATTAAGATTATAAAAAAAAAACTTGTTTAATATAAAAAAGCATTAAAAATTACATAAATAAGAAAATACTAAGGATTTAATGCGAAAACACATTGTAAAATTTGTATGTGTTGTTTAGACTTTTTTGATGTGTGTATTTATTTTTTATGGACTCATGTAGCGATGGTATCACTCGGAATATGATCCTCCCCATGCTTAATGAGATCCTTCCTATTATTTCCCACATATTTAATTACTTAATTTCTAGCGGCATCTTTCCAACATCTTGGAAAGATGACCACGTAGTTCCTCTGCCTAAGAAGTCTAATCCTGAATCCTTCTCTGAATAACGACCTATATCCATCTTACCCTTTCTTTCCAAAGTCCTTGAACATCTTATCCATAACCATCTTAACTCTTTCCTCTCTCGACATAACATCCTCAATACCTTCTAATCTGGTTTACGTTCGGGTCATACTACGCTAATCAACATAACGGATGATATCAGGTCAGGTATGGAGAATGGCAAGTTCACCATTCTCTGTTTAGTCATACTGTAGACTTTGATGTTTTCCTTGCCATTTTAAGCTCTCTTAAAATATCTCCATCAGTAATCGATTGGTTTCGTAACTACTTTTTATCTCCTTTGCTCTTCTCAATTTTTATTATTTCTATCTCCAATCATATTTCTTCTTCCTACCATCTTCATGCTGGTGATATGCAAATCTACTCACAAGCAGACTGTGAAAATTTGTCGTCTGCTATTCCCACAGTTAATAACGATCTGGCTAGTATATCAAATTTGACCAAAATGTACGGACTTATGATTAACCATACGAAGACCCAGATCACAATTGTCGGCAGTTCTAGACTGACGTCAAAGGTGTCTTGGTCATTGCTGCTCCAGACGTGTTTTGGTGGCGTCTCTATTCCTTTTAGCAAAGAAGGGATGAATCTGGGGATATACATCACCAAAAAATCTTGGACTGTCCAATTACAAAATATAAGTCGACGACTTTTTACTGCCGCTGCATCACTGACAAGGTTACGCAATTTCCTTCCCATACCTACTAAAAATGCACTTGGGCAATCTATTCTTCCTCCCATTCTTGACTATGCCGATGCCAGCTATCTAGATCTCAATGAGCTAGATAAACTTGAGTGCCTCTAAAACTTCTTCATATATGGTTTACGTAAATATGACCACATCACTGAATTCCGTAACAAGCTCAAATGGCTGCCAATCCGCCTTCGACGGAATACTCACATCCTTTGCCTTCTATATAATATACTTTTTAACCCTTCGTTCCCCTTATATCTTAAACGACGATTCGAATATCTACATGACACTCATTCGAAGTGCTTGAGATCATCAGAGGATCTCAAATTGAAGGTCCCAACTCATTCTACAGTTTTCCTTCAAAAATTCTTCACAGTGCAAGCTGTACGTTTGTGAAATGGGTTACCCGAAACAATCAGACGGGCTCGATCTCTCCCTGTATTTAAAAAACTTGCCACGAATCATTATTTGTCACAATTATCATGACAGTTGTATATATTGATAAATATATTTAAATATATGTACTTAATTATATATAGGTATGTATAATATAATAATATAGTTTAGATAAATATTATATCATATTTACTATTTAGTTTATTTATCTACTGTATTTAAGTATTGGTTTGCTATTTAATATTTTTAAACTTAATAGTTATTGATATTATTGCTTGAGTATGATATCAATAACTATTAACTTTTGCAATAGTAGATAACTCACAATGTGAAACAGTTGCAGCTCGTTACAAATATAACATGTAAAAGAATTATACTGGCAGTTAAAAAGAGTGGCCACGATTTTTATTGCCCGTTCTTTCTCGTGGTTCTACCTATTGCATTGCGAACGTGGCAGTAAATGTAAATGTAGAATCATCTAGTAATTAACTTTAATATTTGACGTTCATAAGCGTCACTTTGTGACCTAAATGAATAAATGATTTTGAGTTTGAGTTTGAGTTTATTAGTATAAGTTTGTATCCATATGTACGATTTATACGTATTCAATGTTTTTACTCATATAAAATTGTATTGACATAATGTTATGTCCTATCATCTTAATATATAAAATCCTAGCGTTACTGACTGACTGACAGACACGCTACAGCTGAAACTATTGGGCGCAGGAAGCTGAAATTTGGCATGTATGTTCCTTGGGTACCGTTGAGGTGCACTAAGAAGGGATTTCCCGAAATTCCCAAGGGATCGGCCAAAACGGGTAAATTTTTAATATATAAATTCCTTGCGTTACTGACTGACTGACAGACACGCTACAGCTGAAACTATTGGGCGCAGGAAGCTGAAATTTGGCATGTTTGTTCCTTGGGGACCGTTGAGGTGCACTAAGAAGGGATTTCCCGAAATTCCCAAGGGATCGGCCAAAATGGGTAAATTTAAAAAAAATGCAGGCGTAGCTGCTGGCGTCCTCTAGTTTTACCTAAGTATTTATGACACTGTTCCTCATGGTACACCGTAACCCGCACTATTATACTTTTATTAATCGTATTCCAAATCAAAACTAGGTTGTCTGGAAGAGATCGCATTTTGCGATAAGACCGCCCTATTGTGCAACTAGTTTTGATCATGTAATTAAATATTGTATCTCTTTATGTTTACTTTACTTAATAATTCAAAGACCTTAATTTTTTAATTACATCAAATATTTTTTTAAATAATTATAATATACCTAAAGGTTTGAACGAAACCCTCGGTGCGCGAGTCCAACTCACACTTGACCGGTTTTTTTTTTATCATACTTCTTGTGATTCAGAAATTCTACAAGAAAAAGTAGTAGTAACAGAAAGAATACTACCATACGAGTGACGCCATAGTGCCGATTAGTCTTAAAACTTACCCGATGTTAGTACATTAATATACCCACGCCTTTTTCCCTACGGAGTAGGCAGCTAAAACGAAACGCCACTTGCTTCTATCCATAGAAACCTCACGCGCTTCCTCTACATTCATTACTCTTTACATACAAGCTCGCACATTCGGGGTGTTTCGGATCTTTCCGCCTTTCAAAATGTCACCAATAAGTATGAGTCAAAAACATGCTAATAAAATCATTTGGATCTATATTCCACTAATTGTATCTTTAACGCACAATCGGATATATTCTCTACAATTTAACCCTCTAATCCATATTTAACAAGCTAGCGAGAACTTACATAAAAAATTACAGCCACCGGATTCGAACTACAACCGACACATATGGCGATATAAATAATATCCATCCAACGCATTTACATCTCCGTATCCGTAACTATATTCCATGTCAGCGTTCGGATAGGGGCGAGTACCGGATGTTTTTATAACTTCATCCCTTATTGGATTTCTTCCATTGGCAGCTATAAACGGTAATAAAGTTTCTGCACGATATTTGTGTTCCGCTTTGTTATGTTTGCACTGTTTTTCTTATAGGGTTTGCAGAACTTTGATAAAAGGAAGGGATCAGACGTATCTATACAAATAAATTTGAGTAATTTAAATTTGTTAAAGAAAATATAACTGCATGTATTGTTTGCTTCAACGCTGGACCGAGAGTCGTGGATCGAAAATAAAAAAACATTTGATACGAACATTTATTTCTCGCTCTCTCACATTAAAATCATGAACCCAAATGACATAAAGTAAATTTCTAAATTATTAAATGATTTTCGGGTATATACAAACATTGGAATTCCATTACTGTTAATAAATATTATCGCGATTATTAGTCTTACAGGAACAGTGACTGTGTTCCTGGAAAGCAAGCAAAAAACGTAATGAAATTTTAATTTAAGATCGTTCGCTTCATGAAATAACCGTGAGACCAAAATAAACTATGGCAAAATTTTCTTTAAGTACTTTCAGTCGCGTAATTTTATGATACAGACTTCTGTTTGCGAAAAATACCAATATCACAAAGTAAAATGAAAGATTAATCAAAAATCTCAGCCCAAAAAAGCAAAAAATATCAACTATAAGAAATTATTCACGTAATTTGCTTCTCAATCTATCTATCTATCCTTCTCTGCATTCGGGTACCAATCCCCGCAACGATTACCAAAATCAAATACTTCTTCACCTTAACCTTAACAACCCTTTGCCCTAAGACACGTGTCTACATCGTGAGGGACGATTGAACCGCCGTAATTTCCTCCGAGAGGCCACGCTAAAGCCTTCGGATCCGCAAGGACTGTTTAATCAACGACACTTATCTTCGTGATTGAGATTAGTATACAACATTATATCTAATGTCAAGGATAGTGTGTGTTTTCATGTGTGTCATAAAATTATTTTATTTATTTTATATACACACGCCTGTATTCCCGATGGGGTAGGCAGAGGTGTAATACTACACCCACATTTCGCCACGAATCTTTAGGTGCAACGTAAAAGGGGGCGAGCCTATTGCCGTTACCGGGCACATCACCAGATGCCGTGCTGCAACTGAGAATTTGGAAAAACCCAATAACAATTTTGCCCGACCCGGGAATCGAACTCAGGACCTCCGATCAGCATTCGCATACGCTATCCACTGGACCACGGAGGCAGTGTATAATTATGATTTATGATATGGATGTTGTGAGGTTTGTTGTCAGCTGCAAGTGCAAAATACGCTATGGACTGAGCAATTATCGACATTTCAGATTGCTACAGCATGAGATCTATGGCATAATAGCCAAATAGTTAAAGTTAAAGTAATGTAATAAAGTTGTAAATCTTATTCAGTGCAGAAAAATAAACATTGGTCATTAAATTCTGATAGCAAAAAGATTGTTTTATTATGGATTTAGACATTCAGTCAGATAGCAGAACTTAAACTAAATCCGATATAAGCTAACGAATAGTTAAGTACATACCACATCTCCCCTTTTTTATTATCTACAACATGACATTAAGCTTACTTACGGTGCTAAACCTAGTTAGACTTAAAAAAGGGGTATATTTATAAAATGCTCTCTATATTGAAAAATATGATCTAACAAACGTAATTGATCCTATTTATAACCAGTGGGTGGTTGCGACGGGTTTACTATTGTTTGACAAAAAACGTATGACAAAAGAGCATTTTACAAACAACGTTTGAAAAACTAATCATTTGACAAACTTTCATTTCGCAAACATATTACTTTAAAAACAATCATTTGACATAAAACAGGTTTCGCAAATGTTTTACTTCGAAAATAATTAAAATGTTAAATAATTATTTTAAAAATAATCATTTAACTAAATAATTCGTTTGCCAAATTGGTAATTGTACAAAAAATTAGAAGATAAATTATTAGTTTTTAAAAATAACTAATTTCTAACCAATACTTACGCGAAATTTTGAAAATATTTATTTGCATGGTTGAAATTTTCATCTTGGACAGATTATTTATAGGCAAGTAATAATTTTGTATTAATACTTATTCCATAGAAACTTAAGTCTTAAAAAAAAAATACACACTGCCTGAATTAAGCGAAATAAGTAGAATTCGGTTCTGTTCTTCGTTGTGGTCGCAGTTCTAACGTAACCTAACCAGCCATTATTTCAGTTGACCCTACACAAAGATTGTTGTATTATCGTTGATTTTGGTTAGTAAAATATTTACCAAGCAAGGCATTTTGTCAAATGTTATTTATGCTTTACGTTATTTTGCCAAATAACATGTTTAAAAAAATAATTTAAAAAAAATCAATTTGTAAATTAATGTTTTAGCATAATACATTTTTTATAGTAAATATATTGTCTAATGAGTAGTTTATTAAACAATAGTTTGTAAAATAATAAATTTATCAAGTATAATAATTTTGTCAAATGTTATTTGTCAAATGAAAATTTTTCATTTGTTTTTTGTCAAATGATCGGACACCGGTTGCGACGACATAACCGACTTAAACCCACGAAACGGCCAAGTAGAATCGGTGGAGCACTCACGTATAGTAATTTTACGTTTTATAATATTATGCTGGTACAGTGTGTGGAAATGTCAGCGATAAAATAGATAAAATTTTCCGTTGATAAAAATAGTTGATAAAAAAGCGATAGCCCAGAGGTGTATGTAACTGAGACGATGGTCTCGGGTTCGATCCCCAGTTACCCCGGGCACACACCTGTGACTGTTAATTATCGCTCGCTTAACAATGTGCCCGGTAGATGGCAATAGGCTCGCCCCCTATTACATTGGGACCGAAACATAATTGGCGAAGTGTGGGTGTGTAATACACCTCTGCCTACCCCTTCGGGGATTAAAGGCGTGAAGTTATGTTATGTTATGTAAAAATAGTTGTAAAGTGAGGGTAAGTGTCGCAAGCCGCACTTAGCGCTGCAGGACAGCAGTCATCTGGAGTAACCCATACCGAAACTTTGGGTGAAATCTAAGGCATAATACGTTTATTTTCATTAATAGTAATAGTTACTTTTCAAAGTTAAATCTAATGAACGAATTTTGGTAACAGTTTGGTGAAATTGATGTCGGTAAAAACTATTATAATGACATTATCTCAGCAAAAGGACAGGTCAGAAGTACTCTAAAACTTTATGGGAGTGAATGAAGCAAGAGAGGTTTGTCAGGATTGTTGCAGGTGGCGTTCCGTAGTCTCTGCCTACCCCTACGGGAAACAGGTGTGAATCTATGTATGTATGTTTGTATCTCAGGAAAATTATCCTGAAAAATTCCTTAATCATCATCAGCCCTGTATATAAACTGCCTCACAGCTGGACACGGGCCTTCTTCTCACTATAAAACACGGTAAAGTCGTAGTCAATCACGCTGGACTGACAGACATGCAGCATTCCTCACGATGTTTTCCTTCATCATAAGAGCGATAATAACAACTTAATGCGCACCTTACTTATTTCGTCTGTCAGCTTCTCCACCAACGTATTGCTGATTATCATGAGTATATGATTATTTGACTAAACTAAGTCTTAGTTAAGGTGGGGGGATTGCTTCATCTTTATCCACTTGAAATATACACACATAAGTCCAAGCAATATGTGTATGTACTTAATCACATTTCAGTCCATCTTCCACCATTGACTTATTGTATTAGTCGTTACTGACTGACTGACAGACAAGCTACAGCCGAAACTATTGAACGCCAGAAACTGAAATTTGGCATGTATGTTCCTTGGGGACCGTAGAGGTGCACTAAGAAGGGATTTCCCGAAATACCCACGGGGTCGGGCAAAACGGGTAAATAAAAAAATATTGCGGGCGTAGCCGTGGGCGTCGTCTAGTCTGATATAAATCAATAAGGTACTCAACTCAAGAGCCTCATATTGTCAAGCTGTACGTATTACTGATATTATATTATATTACATTTTCCTACGAGGGTCAAACTGAAAGTTCTTAGAACTGGCCACTTATAAACAATATAATAAACTCAAACTCAAACTCAAAATCCTTTATTCATTTAGATCACAAAGTGACACTTATGAACGTCAAATTTAAACATTATTACTGTATGCTTCTCCATTTACATTTACTGCCACGTTCGCAATGCAATAGGTAGAACCATGAGAAAGAACGGGCAATAAAACTCACGGTCACTCTTTATCAACGCCAGGTTTTTAATAATACATAACAATTAAACTTTTGTAAGGTGCTGCAACTGTTATACCTTCTATGTTACTTGTATATATTTACTTTACATGATACTCAAGCATAATCAAGTTAAATTTTGATGTTCATTTAGTTAGCCTCCTGAACATAGACATGGTGAAACAGGAGCATCCACTTACATTATGCACCTAACAATGCAGGCAATCCGCGCAAATGTTCAGAACCATGATGGAAATGATGACGTTAAATATAAATAAAAAAATATACCAGCCCATAAGACCGCCATCGACCAGTCATCGCAAGTAGCACCCGTTCACGAGTATGACGCATGTGCCAGCCATCATCCCTCTCGCCATATCAGAGGGACAGGGATGACCCGACACACGACGCCACCACAAGAAATGACATTTTAGTGAGCATGACGACAACGGTATACGAACCGGCAGTAATAAAATTAACAATCTGTTGGTATACTGACCATGAACGCGAATTACCTCCATTTTCCAGATCATTAATTATAGCATAAATTTGTGAAAACGTGTGAAGAAATGCAAATGTAGTACCCATATTTAATTGACGTGATACCTTTTGAAATACAACCACCGATCCAATTGATTGAGTACAAGACAATAAAATTAAACATAATAAATAAATAGTATCTAACGACATGAAAGACATCTAATGATGTGGTGGCGATTCCAAAAAACATCATTTACTTATATAATTTTATTGGGAATAGAATCATATTTAATTACATGTCATGAAAATTTTAATATTATCTACCTACTTACCCAATAATTATGTGAATACTAAAACAGATTATTGCCAAGCGCATTTGTCATTAAGGTAATCATTTAAATTGTAATAAGCCTTTTGCATTAGGTTATTTTTAATCGTTGTCTTAAATGCGCTAAACGGCAAGTCTAAAATACATATCGGTATCTTGTTGTAGATGCGTAAACTTTGTCCTATAAAAGAATTATGAGTTTTACACAAACGGAAATACGGAACACATAATTTATGTCTATTTCTTGTATTAATAGAGTGAATATCACTATTCTTTGAATATGAATTTATATTCCTACGCACATGCAAAACACTGGCATAAATATACTGAGACGCTACAGTTAAAATACCGATGTCCTTAAATCTTTCCTTGAGCGAAACTCTTGTTCGTAATTGGTAAATGGCCCGAACTGCTCTTTTTTGCAATATAAAAATACTTTCGATATCAGCAGCTCTACCCCATAGTAATATGCTATATGACATAACACTATGAAAATAGCCAAAATATACCAGCCTAGCCGTATCGACATCTGTTAAACTACGCACCTTCTTAATGGCATAAGCAGCCGAACTAAGTTTCGCTGACAGATATGTAATGTGTGCGCCCCATTGCAACTTTGAATCAAGTGTTATTCCTAGAAACAACGTAGATTCAGTTGTTTCCAGTACATCACCATTTAAAACGATGTTAGTACCAAGGTTTCTGACGTTTGGCAAAGCAAACTTAACACATTTGGTTTTTTTGGCGTTCAGTACTAAGTTGTTTACAGTAAACCATAAAAAAAATATTCTAAAATTTGAAAATAGAATTCTTTGCCAATATTACTGAGTATATATTTCATTCATTTGTCATTTGTTTTACGATTTGGCGGCAAATTGAAAATTGTCTGTGTCACGTCAACATGAATTTAACACGAGAAAATTTTCGTGCAATGATTTTTTATGACTTTCGATGTCATTTAAGTCAACAAGAAAGTTATGATAGACTACGATTGGCCTTTCACGTTGAAGCCCCATCTCGTGCGACTGTTTACAACTGGTTTAATGAGTTTAAACGTGGTCGCACTAATCTCACTGATGATGTACGTGAGGGACGGCCTTCTACGGCGACGACTGAAAATAACATCTGTGTTGTGCGGCGTATGATAGAGACTGACAAAAGAGTGACCTATCAGCAGATTTGCACAAGCTTAGGCATCGGTATGAGTCAAGTGCACAAAGTCCTCCACGAACATTTAGCGGTCAGGAAGCTTTGCGCCCGGTGGATACCTCATAATTTGACTAAGGCTCAAAAACTCCATCGTGTGGATTGGTGCCGTAAAATGATTGAAAGATTTAACGGAGGTGACTCAAATGCTGTGATCGACATACTAACAGGTGACGAAAGCTGGATTTACTGTTATGATCCTGAAACCAAAAGACAATCTGCTCAGTGGGTGTTTCCTTTCGAGGAGTTGCCAACTAAAGTGAAGAGAGATCGAAGTGCGGGAAAAAAAATGGTGGCCTCGTTCTTTGGAAGGATAGGTCATTTCGCAACAATTGTGTTAGAGGATCAAAAAACAGTTTCTGCAGAATGGTACACTACCAATTGTTTGCCACTTGTCTTGGAAAAAGTTCGAGAGAAACGACCTCGCAGTAGGATCCTCCTTCACCACGACAACGCCTCGTCGCACACCGCCAAGCGAACGATCGACTATTTGGCGACATCAAACGTTGAATTACTGGGTCACCCGCCGTATAGCCCCGACCTCGCGCCTTGTGATTTTTATTTATTTCCAAAAATTAAAGAAAAACTTAAAGGAAAGCGGTTTATGAATGCTGAAGAAGCGGTGGCTGCGTATCGCGATGCCATTGAAGAGACCCCTAAGGACGAGTGGGCAAAGTGCTTTTCCCAGTGGTTCCATCGCATGCAGCGGTGTATTGACGTCAATGGACAATATTTTGAAAAGATATAATAAAACTAATAACTGGCTAATGTAATCAGTTTTTGATTTTCTAAGAACTTTCAGTTTGACCCTCGTATAAGTGATAACAATACGACTTATCGACAAATCATTTTCAAGTGGAGCCACTCACTGGATTTCTCGGTATTTGTTATAAGTACATGTATAGTATATGTGGCTATATGTGTTATATTTTTTTTTATACGAAATTTTCGACAGATTTCGCCGAAGTCTGAGAAGTTCCTGATAAATTAATTTGTCAGAAAATTTATACGTGAATGTTGTGTATTTAACTGGAAGGCGAGGCCTACCCAGACCTAGTAAAACTGCGCTTTGTGGTAAGATATTGAGTTGGCTTTTGTGAGAGAGAGTGGAGAGGCCCTTATCCAGCAGTGGACTGTGGCAGGCTGATGATGATGATGATAATATAATAATAATATTCTACCACATATACACATCACCATCTAGTCCCAAACTAAGCTGAGTTTGTACTATGGGTACTAGATAATGGATAAACATACATATATATATATTTTTGTAAATACATACATATTATACATAGAAACACCCAGAGCAAGACAAACATCCATGTTCATGCACACAAATGTTTGACTTGAGCGGAAATCGAACTCGCGACCTTCGGCATAACAGTCGCTTACACTCTCGCTGCGCCAACCGGTCGTCAATAAATCCAACAATAACTTCTAACATTGCACGTCCACACAGGTTGAAAATATCAACAAAAACTATACTTTTTTCATTTCACTTACTCCCATTAATATATATACGCATCCCACTTTTCTACTTAGATGACTTCGGCTATCTATCCCATATTCGGATATTTTCCCAAAGGTAGAGAGAAAATATCGCATGAAATGGACCACGACTTACCAATGTAGAATTTCAGATAGAAAGTTTTTGTATGTTCCATGAATGTTAAAATAGACGAAAATTGTCGGGAAATTTCTGGATTATCTATATGAAGGTTTGTGTAAGATTGTTGTGGGTACTATGTGGTGGAGTTGCTGATCTGTGGGAGAATGTGTTGGGTGAAGTTGGTATGCGTTATTTTGAATTATGTGATACGTATGACTCGTGTTTATTATTTTATTTTATTGACAGTTTATGTGATGCGTATGATTCTTTTGAGCCCTTATTATATTGACATTTCATTCAGATTCTGAATGGGATCACCAACTGCATTGAAGTCCATCAATCAGTCAAAGACAGTTTATTGGATTTGGATGCGATGTGGCATGCTGAGGCCTAATGCTCCTAAATAAATTTGTTCATAGGGTTCCCACCAAGAACTTAGGGTCCCAAGCCAACCTCACCTGCAAGTGGTGCACCTGCCGATCAACGGACGAGGCTCTGGCAAACAAAATGTCCCAATAAGCGGCAATAGGCTCGCCACCTATTACGTGGGATCAAAACACTAGCGAAAAGTGGGCGTTTAATATGCCTCTGCCTACCCCCTCGGGGAAACAGGCGTGAGTCTATGTATGTATGTATGTATGTAAATTTGTTCAAAATACAGTTTCGATATAATGTCAGTGTCATCTTACGTCACAAAAATCGTATTCTTCTAAATTATCTGATATTCGAATGAAGTTGTAACGAGATCGTATATTGAAATAAGTGTCAAAATATGTGTCAACGACGAACTGTTTATTTCAAATTATACGATAATGACATTTGGTTAGCAGAATACCGCTTCTGAGTCCATTCAAAATAGAATTTCAATGGCATATAAATAATACGAGAATTGGCCCCCAGATCAGTAGTTTATTGCATGGATTACATAGGACATAAAATCAAAGCCCCCTCTAGTATTATTAACATTGATTAAACAGCGAAGCTACCGTTTAAACTACTATACTAAACGTGCAGTCAATTGAGTTATATTAATACAAAACGCAATGCCACCGACAACTAATTAGAACAAGACACTATTATCTTCGACCGTCCGGAAGAAATGGTCCATTTTCAACTGTGTCATGCGGGTTCAGTACAATTTTCCTTCTATTGTGGGAATATTATGGGGTAATAAAGTAAGTTGACCTTCGTCTATATTGTCCCATCGGAAGTACGCTCTTAGTTACGAAGTAAGGAATCGAATGTTGAGGGTCTCGGCCGTAATACTTTAAGTGGCATTGATATCATCAGTACGATGTTGGGTAGTTATTTGACCTTCAATTAAAAGAATATTCATTTCTATGGGAGAAGTACTTGTACGTAAATAGTGATTGGTTTTAAGAAGGCAAAATAGCATGACTTTGTTATATCAAGGTAAAACATAATATACAGTACTTTCCTACTTTTAGTGTACCTTAACTTTTATCGAGAAAGAAGTAGCAACTCAGAGATGGAGGATGGATGAACCCTACGAACCCCGAGAAACATACGTGCCAAATTTCAGCTTGCCTGCACCCAATAGTTTGGCTGTGAGATGTCTGTCAGACAGTCAGTCAGTAACGAATTTTTTTTATCTATACAGATAAATAGGCACCTACGAGCCATTTATTTTGAAATTAACTACTGAAATTAACTACCGTTAAAATTAGAACTTAATGGAACAACTATGTAGTTTCCCGGTATTATCTCTTGGAAAGACAATATTGTTTTAGGCTAATAATAGTTCACCCTCCAAGTCACGTACACTGTCCGTCAAGCTTCAAGGCAAGTTCCGAAATTAGAACAAGTTTAGATAGCGAAAATTTTACTAAAGATTTGTTGTTATTTTCTATTATTATTTTATGTTATATATTTGTCTGTTATTTTCGTCTACTGATTAGTGACTGGTGTGCAAGCCAAAGAATAAAAATTCAGATTCGTTAATTTGTTTGCGAATATGGGTACATAAAGATATTATATAGTTAAGAAATATGCGTTGACCAAATCCTACCATAAGGCATGCAAAACTAATAATAAAACAGTGTAAAATGTTCAAATTGAGTTAAGTATGGTATTTAATAAAATAGGTACAAAACTGAAAACACAATTATAATTTATCTTGCAATAGTAAGTTGACTAACAGTATAATAACTTTTGACAATAGCAATGATTTAATTTTTTTCTTAAATATGTTAAGAATAAGGCAGCATTCGAAGTATTTCGCCGCTCTACCGCATATTTCTATACAAAATAAATATAAAACCAGATTAAACTTCAAAGATATTATGAATGTCTTTTCATACTCTGAACAACCGCTTATATCTTTCTTTTTCATATGAGTGTATCGCCAACTCTGGTGACATCATTTCGCCACATAAAGACCGTCGTCATGGCCTAACAATTCTTGTAAACCGCGAACAACGCTTTTTCGTGTCCTCTGAAGCACGGTAGCACTCTAATATTAATGTCACACAAGTTGTCACCCAACCAAGTAACCACCACCAATCGGTCACTAATCGCTAAAGTAAAGCTGCTTTTACATGGCAGACCTCTGTAACTTGGTGATAGGGGTCTCCCCCCGTAAACGCGGCCTTACTTTGCGATCTGTTAACGGGAAATTAAGTTACACTATGACCATTATATTCACCTCATATAATAATTTAATACACACACTCATATAATAATTCAATATCTAAATTCCATACACATCGACCTTTATAAGACCTCGCTAAGCTCAGTATGGTCATAAACAAAAGCCTTATTGAGATACAATAGCAAAACAGCAGTCATTTACTCTACTTTTCACTAAAACAAGGCATCAAAAGTCTATAAAGTTAGCGATTACTACTATCAAGTACACTGTCACACAATTTTTAATATGAAAACAGATCACGTCCATTCATCCCCACCTAACGGGCAGTTAGTGCAAAGAAATATTCTTTTCTATCGATAACAGTGGTTTCTATTGCAGTTTTTTGACCCATAAAGTGTTGTTTGGTCTTCGATAGTTATTAATTGTACGTCGTCCATTGAGATTTATTCGCCAACTTGAAAACAATAGCCATTTGATTTTCATTATGCCCAATTTTAGTTGCGGGCGATTGTTTATTGTGTTCATAGTAATAAATACTAAGGCATTGTTCTAAAATATCTTCCTCAATCTATTGCCAAGGTATTGTCTTTCAATTTATAGGTAAATTATTTTCGTTTGTTATATTGTGGTGGAGTTATCAAACTCCACCACAATATAAGTCTTTTAACGCGACTAATTGTTATGGTTACCGACAAATTGGCGATAAAATTCTGCCAAGAGATAACGAGAGACTTCTTACGGTTTCTTTTGATGAGAGAATCTGCTAATTAAAGATTTAAAGGCAGCCTTGCTGATTTCAGCATGTATTGACCGGTTGGACCATGGAAGTACCTAACACACTCTCACAGAATCATCATCATCCTCTTAGTGTTGTCCCAGTTTCAACCTGAGGTCCGCTTACTAATCTAACCGGATTTGGCTGAATATTAGCTTTTCCGCAGAGCGACCTGCCTGTCTGACCTCCGCAACCCGAAGGGATAGCGATATTCTATGGTTTAGACTAGTGTCAGTTTATTTAGAAAATACTAACGCCCTGTAATGACTGTCAAAGATCTTTATGACAACCGGGACCGACGGCTTAACGTGCTCTCTGAGGCACGGGACAAGTGATAATTAACAATTCAATACGCATATAACTCCGTAAAGTCATTGGTGCACGCCGTGGATTCGAACCCAATACCCTCTGCATGGTAGTGTTAGTATCTCCACTAGGCTATCGCTGCCTTTCACAGAATATCGAGGTAAAATAACATTATCTATAACATTAGGTACGAATCGTTCTGTGAGTGAAAGTGCCGGATCCCCTTTCCTACTGCCTCATTCTACTCCTCTTTATCCTTTTTCCCATCCCAAAGGACGGCAATGTTGTTGTGCCTCCTTTGGTATTGCTTGTGTCCATAGGCGGCTGTAATTGCTTCCCACAGTTATTGTTACGCAAATAAAAAAAAACTTTTATCTATAACACGCGTACTCAATAATGTTATCAATCTGAACTTTGATGTGTTATTATTCCTATCTCGTAATTTTTGTGTGCCGATAAATAAGCAATTCTATTTTTCAGCTGGTACATATTAATGATAAATTGAATACTATAAGGTTTCAAGTTTCACTCAATATCTCGTATTGCAGCCATTATATAAGCTGTCGTCATATTTTATCAAACTAAGAATAAACGAAAAACAGAAAAAAGAGTTCTCCTGCTACCCAGCTCACGTGAATTATACACTAAACCTTTCCCAGGTATTTACGATTTTTACGATTTTTAACAATACATAGTTTTTTTATAGTTATAGGCGGCAAACGAGCAGGCGGATCGCCTGATGGTAAGCAATTACCGCCGCCCATGGACACAAGCAACACCACAGGAGTCACAAGTGCGTTGCTGCCCCTTGGTGTTGAGAAAAGTGAAAGGATGAGGAGTGGGATGAGGGAGAAGGAATAGGATATAGGGGCCTCCGGCACTCTCACTCACCGAACGAAACGCAACAGTTTAGGTACTGTTACTTTACGTCGATTTGGCCCCGGTCGAGCCGGCCCATTCATGCTGAAATCAGCAAGGCTGTGTGTGAATTTTAATAGTGTAATTATTAAAAATAGTACAAAAATCCGTTTGATAGTTTTCATGTTCATACGCAGCCAGGACGAAACCGGACTCAATTTTATGATATGTATTTAAAACGTCTATTTGAAGAGTGTTTATTTCTTCATTATATTATGCCATATAATGGGATCAGGCCCTCATTCTAATACTGACAAATACCACAGATTTTGCTATTTGCAATACTATTTAATCCTCTTTCTTACTTCATTTCTATTACCGGTGGCAGAACATCTATAGCTCATTGGAATTGCTCAATGAATACGTTTATACTGATCCCAACCAAAAGGCTGCAGTCCTTTATACATATTTAGTTTTATATACCTAATACTAGCTGTTGCCCTCAGTTTTGTGGTGCAAGTTTCAAAATAAGCGGCTTATCAAACAAATCTATAAACCCTATTTTACCTACGATGAAAAAGTTTAATACGTCTTTTTTTTTTAAAGTTCATGGTGTGTATCTTAAGGAAACAGTGTAAGTATGTCATAATTTTAGCAACTTTTTAGGTTGATTATTTATGACAGTGTCAGAACAAGTGCTTTTATATATGTGTGATGTGGTCAAGTGATTTTATATAGCCGGCTGATACTAGGCTGTGTTCAATGAAAAATACCATAGCATATTGATGATTGACGCTACCTACTATACGGTGGATTGCACTATCTTATCTACAGGCAAAATATGTTCAGGGGTAATTTGATATCTGCATAGTTCATATAAGGATAAATATGGTATCTTAGTGACACTGCTCTCGTGTTATAGTTCACCAATCCACATGGCACAGCAAGTTATACAACTTATTTGTATGTATTGATTTATTGTTTCTCAGGGGTATGTCAGGGGTACAAAAATGAGCTCAGTTTCGAAGAACAATTTGGTTCGCGTATCAGGCTAAGATTATTTTCCTTAGAAACTTAATAATAGTGTGTTTGGAAAGGACTGTCTTAGCAACTGGAAACGTAAAATTTAACTGCGATCATATTTCAATATCGGACATCATTTCCTCTTGCATACTCCTCTATCTTTGTCGAAAACCTCACTTTTATTCGATAAACAAGCCTTAGAAACAAATCACCATCCCTGTAACGATTCTCATCCACGCAATTGATTTAAAGCATCTTTTAACATTACGATAACTATTTCTTTCAGGCGATCTCCTTGATATTATAGCCCATCCTTTTTTCCACCAAAATCAGCAAATACATAAAAAAATAATAATATTTTCGCAATATTTACCTTTATTTCATAAAATAAAGATTACGCTTGTTCGAAATGTATTTTCTTAGACCCAATGTGTATTGAAGCGAACATAATAACCATTATAGATATTCAGGTTTTAGGTTATGATAAAACGGTTGACTATACGTTATACTGAAAGTTTAAAGGGTAGCCTGTTATCTAAACCGTTATCTATCGATTACAAAGCAATGATGTGTGCTTATAGTACTTATAGGGTGTTCTGAAATTAAAATAATGGCAAGTGTTAAACTAGATCTTAAAAGCAGAGAGGCGACTAATATTATAACAGTAAAGGCATTTAATACTGCTTCATGTGTATTGATTTATTTATTAATTAAGTATGTAGCCAGGCTTAATGCTATTTGCATTATCCCTTAGTCTACCTTTGAGTGGCGAAGAGGGGAAGACCTGGATGTTTAGTATAAAATAAAGGTAATATATTTTTACATGAATTATTAAATTCAATTTACATAACTAATAACTTACAATAATTGTAAATATATAATTCATTATTTTGCACAATTCTTCAATTTGACACGATACATTTCAATTAGTAGATGGTAGTGTCTGCTAAGGAGAATCAACTTGATTCTTCTTTTTTATCCCGTCTTCGGAAGCAGTTCGAGCGAACTATCTTCATAATGCTCCTAGAATAGTAAGAGTTTTTATTCATATCTATCAACTAGGATTACTATTGCACGCTGGCCTTTTATCTCCAAAGCTATAAAAGTATTTGAAAGCTAGGTACTCTATTCATATAAGGTACTAAAACTTGTTTGATTACTTTCAAGATGTCTCAGCCATGCACTTAATGTGTTTTCAATGATAGTGCTTGAAGAATGAAGCTTATTTTAGTTATCACTAGCAGCTTGCCACAGTTTTATTTATCTATTCAGCCTTTTTTGAGGACCGAAATATACGTTCTTAGCAAGCATCACCAACCCATATACTACGTACTTTATAAATTTTCTATGAAGTTTCATTACTTTATTCAAAAGTTATGCTTTCATATCAATAACTAGAGGATACTCGCAACTAAGCCCAGAAATTTTAATTTAATTTTACCTGATTATAGTTTCTTCCCGATCCCGTGGTTACTTTGGGAAATCCCCTCATAGTTCCAATCCTATGGATGCCAAATTTCAACTTCTTGCTGTGCGGTGTCTATCAGTCAGTCAGTAACACAAAAATTTATATAGACAGATTTAATGCTAATTTAGGTATTAAACATTAACATTTACGCTTAAAACAGCTAAAGATATAAAAAACTATAACAATTCCATTTTATTATTCTCATAATACTATTTCGAAGTACAAGACGTAACGAAAAGCCTTTTGAAAGCACAAATACATCCCTTCGTTTAGTAAAAGCTATTACGAGAAATTATCGTCTTCAAACTAATTAAAAACTTAGTAGAAAAGTTTTCAAATAAAATAACACTATCACAATCTCTGTTGAATGTAATTGTATTTGTAATATTAACGGCTACAGTTTTAATTTATTGTACTGCTGTTTTAAGAAGAAAAGTAAGTTTACCTTTGAGATGAGCTTAGAGCTGGTTTGTATCTTCATCAGCTTCGTTTATAATCTGTATTACTGCTGGCACATTCTGCTGACTGCTGGCATCTGACTGCCTCGTTGGTCTCGCGGCATAAATGTGCGCGTGAGATTGGGGGGTCTCGGGTTCGATTCCCGGGTCAGGCAAAGTGTAACAGCTGATAATGCGAGTTTGCGTGATCCTATTTACATCGCAATTTTTTGGAAAATTGTCGAGTCCTTAGATTTATTCCGGAAAATTCGACCGCCAAGGGTCTCAGTATATTCTACTGAATCACTGGTATCAGTTTTCGGTACACCGTCCCTTCCACCCGGTATAGAACGGCCAGACATGTAATGTACGTTTCTTTATGATGTTTTTTGCGCCGTTGAGCAATAGTTATCAATTAAATACACTATAATATTAATACAGTGGAGCTTGCTGTGGATTTGAACTCAAGTATTTCTGCGTAACAGTCTGTTACTTTGTCCTTTAATTAGGCTTTCGCTGTTTTTGGTCTCTTAGTCTTCAATACGTTTAGATGTTTGCAGTTTACAACTGATCTATTTCTAGATTTTTCTGTCTCACGCAACAAAATTGTGGAATGGGCAAGCGGTATTTGTGGACCAATAGGACCTTCAAATTTTTAAGAAATGTGCATGCTCTTTTTTAAAAGTCCGGTAACGAACTTGCGCCTCCTCCGGTATTGCTGGTGTCCATCAGGCGATCCGTCTGCCCCTTTGCTTCTTATATCATAAAAAGAAAAATATATCGAAAATAACCCTGTTTGCTATATCTAAATCTCCTTAACATATTTATGACAATAAATTCAAACTACACTTTACCTAAGCCTGGAGTCTAGTAGTCGAATATACGTTTTTTTCACACCTACCTAGTTGTCTCGACACAATGTTATCATCGCTGTCAACCCTACCCGTCGACAACAGTCGTGATATATTTGCTTTTCATATTCTATAAACAGGCCTCGTGTATCGAGGTTTATTTTGCCTTTTAGTCGATTTTTGCCAAGGATTGCGTAGCTTTTTACAGTTGATTGCTACAAAATCTGCTCAGGATTTAACTTCAAAGAAATTGCATATCAAATTATTATGTAAAATATATTAATTACAAAGTAATGTGGCATATAGTATAATTCCCAAGGACAATCATCGTTTAACGTTAAATCCTTGCCATATTTGTATAAAAATTATGCTAATATTTTGTAAAAACACAGAACAGGACATGCCTCTACAATTTTTGGTAAAAATATTGAAATTATATAGATTCTATGGCAATGCATATTTCTTAGTCGTAATCGGTGTAGATGTTTCGTTTACGAAAAATGTACATGGATTTAGATGAAACTTGCAATAATATAGCTTAGGTATACATGAGTATAGCACATACATTTGTTTTTACTGACCACCAGGTTTGCGAAGCCGTGGTCCCAATGTTGATATGATCTCTATGTGTTTAGGGTCGGCGTAGTAGGTTCTTAGGTATTTATCACTTGTCTCCCTACATAACATGTCTAATTTATCTATACCAAGCCAAACAGTATCCTTTCACCTTCTCGTCTATGGGCGCCACTTTCAGACTACCTCGAAAGTGCCTAGTTTGGCCCATTGTCATCTCTCCACACATCCTGTACCTACTTTCATAATTGTTTTATAAAAACGAAATTAATGATTATTATTATTATTATTATTATTATTATTACATCATTAAAAAGCCGCTTAGTTATAGTTTTTAAAATGCTTCATATTACAAAGTTGCATTGTACGTCTTTTGCCATCGTAAGCAACTTTGCAAGTTTCTAAAGTCATTCGTGACTTGTTTACGTTCTACGTGTTTATACTATTACGCGAAGTTAAAAAGAAAATTAACATTAAAGTAATAATTTCTGCTTAAAAGTTTCTATGCGGTTAGAAAAGAGGAAAGGTAGCAGAACACAAAATGTACATCCTGCGTCACGAGGGACTTTACAAGTACTCAACGGACACAAATAACACTGAGACTCGAAGCGACAATTGTTGGATCTCACCAAAGTTTGTCTTGTGTGGGGATTGAATGAGATTGAACCCACAATACCTCGGCGCAGTGTTAAGCGGAGAGATAGTTGCTAAAACTACTACACCATTCGTGCAGTCATAATCACTGAGGTCATAATAGTACTTAAACAAAACTTGTGTGAACGAGACAATTACTATTCATACGTGAAACTGTAATTACCATACTTGCTTGTAGAATCTACTGTTCAGATTGTTATTACTCTGCTTACCTATCGTCGCTTTTGCAATAGCATTAATTTTGAATGTTATAATCTACAGTACTGAGGCATAGACTTCATATCTGTATATATAAAATTATTGCGTTACTGACTGACTGACAGGTGACACACAGCCGAAACTACTGGGCGCAAGAATATAACATTTCGCATATATGTTCACAAAGAGAGCATTTTTGGAAGTTCCCACCCTAAGGGGGTAAAATATTGACAATTTACTTCAGGCAACAATGTCTTTGAATCTCCTATCATCATCATCAGCCTTTATCAGTCCACTGCTGGACTAGGCCTCTCATTTGAAGGGAGGAATTGGCCTATTATACCACGCTGGCCAAACGGGTTGGTATAGGGTTTGTATCAAGTTTTCCTTCTCTTACAGTGCTGTTCTCTGCATAATATGCTCCCTCTGTCGGCTCTTACGACACCCATGGGATGATATGGGGTGGTGACATGCCGTATTCTTAATCCGTCACCACACGGACAATATACACGGACATATTCTCTATAGAGTAACATAAATAAATTTCACAGAAACGTTAGTCTTGTGGTAAGTGATCTAGACTTCTTATGTGTATGTCGTGGGTTTAATCTGTACATATAAAATCCTTGCGTTACTGACTGGCTGACAGACAAGCTACAGCTAAAACTATTAGGCGCAGGCAGCAAAAAATTGGCATGTATGTTCCTTGCATTGAGAAGGGATTTCCTGAAATTCCCGCGGGATCAGGCAGAAAGAGTCATCCTCTTGTTTCCTTTAAGGAGCTTTTACCTTTAAGTGAGTATAAATTACAGCATTCTCTTAAGCATTGACTGTTGTTTATTTTGCTGTAAATATTTGACGCTTCGTTCTTTGGGATCGTGAGAGCGTGCAGAAATTTTTTTGAAGAGCGATACATAGCCAATTAGTGCCAAATCAAGTAGCAGTACCGGTTGAAGACTTCCCATAACATAACGGAATGAAATTTATTCAAAAAGACCTGCACCAAAATGATCGAGAATGAATTAGGATGATAATAAGACAATCTTTGTATTCAATCACAAATAAATGCACTATTCATATAAGTGATAATAGTGTTCTTATTTTCTTAAGTTGTTCAGGAGATTTTTCTGTGAGTACCCTCATAGAATGAAATCTTGTTCTATATTCATCCCTTCTGTACAGAAGTTACGTTCGCCATCAGATAAATATGGCGATAATTCATCATCCCCTAAGTTGGGGATCTTTAGTAATTTTTTTGCGACAGCGCCTGAAGTTTTCAACCGATGACGTTATAAAAAATGTGTCAAACTTTGTTATGAAGTTTCTTGATGAATTGATATTGTTATGATGGAATATATTATAATGTGTTGTATCAGTTTGATATTTTATGTAGCATTTTTATTTATTTGCTGAGATAACGCTAGATTGTTGATGATGATAAAGTATTCTATTTAATAATCTTTCTAGGGGGTTGAATAATTTCTCATCCGATCTTGAACCATCTACATGTAACAAGCCGCTGAGCGTACCTACTTTATCGAATCTTATGTCTCGCTATAAAGTTACCATATTCAATGACGATCCTGAGCCTTTCAAAAATAATCCTACAAGATGGCTTATATCTTCCGAAGAAAATCTAGCTCGGCGTAAAAAATACTTTGTCTTATGTAGTTAGTTACAAGAAATGAACAGGTTTTTTAACGAAGTTGAAAGAGATTAAATCTTTACCAAACATATTGAATTTGCTCGGTTAGCGTACTAAGACAAAAATGTGTACTTGAAAATTCTAGAAAATTCACCCTGGAAAATCTTAGAAAGTTGGAATAAGGAAATCTTTGTAACGTCTCGAATGAATTCCGCTGTGATGAAATTGGGTAGTTTAATTTTGTAAAGTAATAAGTTGGCTTGAATCTTATTATATTAAAGGGCATGTTACTGAAATAAGTCTAATAGTTTTAGAGACAGAATAGTAGTAACACAGCTATCTAGATCAGCACAAAGGTTGCAAGCTGTCGTCAAAGAAATGAAATTGATTTTACTGGCAGGATACTGAGCTTAAGGATGAAAAGACTGATTAAGTAATCAAAGCGTAGTAAAATGTTTTTTTCTATTTTTGGTCTTCCTAGATAGTTCTCAATACTGGATTTGTGTAGGTGTATGAAGAGGAGCTGAAAAGCTGACGGTAGATTGTTGGAGTAGTGGTTTAAGCAATCGCCTGGCAGCTTAACACAGCGCCTAGATCCTTACACGAGATAACACTTTGTGTGATTCATAAATATTTATTATTCCAAACCAGGGTATTTTTTATTGGAATTTTGTAACGTCCCCACAGATTAATAAAACAACACAGATTAATAAAAAAGTGGCTGGTGATGTTTTCAGTATAAATGATTTAGAATTTTTAGAATTTTCTCAACAAATAAAGAAAAATATTATTATGATAAAATATATGGTTGGACATGTCCTACAAATGACAAAAAATGCCTGATCAACAACAACGCTTACTTTTTATATAAGAAGAATTAGGGAAGAAACTCATGGCCTCCCTTTTTGGTTTCCCACCCCTCGAGCGCTTTTGGTTAATGGAATACAATTTGTCCATGTCTATTTAATGCCGCGGAAGCTTCAAGCTGACTTTGTAAGAAATTTAATCAAAATCGGATCATTAATCATAAGCCATGAAAACATAACAGACAGAATCTCAAACATCATTTTGCATAATAATATAGTATAAAATTAAATATAGAAACAGAATAATTATGGTTTAGATTTATGAGCATTCATTTTCATAAGTAAAAGGTTTAAGTGGTAAATCCACATGGAAGTCGATGCTACATAAAGTACGTTACAAATGGTAATGATCTGGCAGGAGAGAACACAGTGCTAAGTTTTATTTTGTTAAGCTCCTCGCCGAAGATTTTACAAGTGAAGTAGATTACAAAATATATGTATTATTTGTCTTTGAAAAAAAGATGAAATGCTCGCATTATAAATCCATTTTCGCGTTGATAGATAATGCTCTTTGCGTTTCAAACAAAGAAAAATAATTAAAAACTGATGTTCAGTGTGGGATCGAACCTACGACCATTTATGAATCGCACAAGGTAATAACTAGTGTGAAATGAAATGTATTACAATCGACACATTGCTAACCAGTACTTTTTTGTTTAAGGCGCTGTCCTAAGCGACTGTTTTGGTAAATGAGGGGGTGAAGCAGGGGAGGTGAAGGGAGCTTAGCTCCGTCTACTGCGGGGCGCCCCCCTTCATTCTCGTGGCGTGCGGCCGTATTCTGGCGACATCCGTATTCCAATATTTCAAAACCGCAAGCAAAACGTTTTAGCATATTGAATTGAGATACTGATATTGAAATTTATATTACATACATCAATCTGTTTGTACAGTATAGGCATAGCGCAATTTTTGTTCTCAGTGCAGCCATGAGCAAAACTGGTTTACATTAGACGTTATAGGTATTAAATGTTGACGAAAGTAGGTAAATACCTACGTGCCGTAAGATGATAAAAATAATTAAGTCAGTTCCATGTATGGAGAGGCCATTATTATGTTTGTTTTGTTTTTGTATAAAAATAGTGAAGCAGTTCATAGAATACCTACATCTAATTCCATTCCTGCCAGTTTTCAAATCTGTTTAGCAATAAATTGGCTGTGACATACGGGCGGACAGGCAGACAGACATTGCGAATCTATAAGGGTTCCGTTTTTACAATTTTTGGCTACAGTACCCTAAAAACACAATACTGCTCTACTAAGCGCAAAAGCCGTATCTCAACTAAAGCGAGTTACGAGATAATTGAAGTTTAGTAAAAGTTGATTTCTTTTATTTATTTATGGATGTTTATTGTTATTATAGGTATAATTGTTATGGCAAAGGTTTCGAAATACGTCGCCGTTTTTAGGGGTTGTGAGTGATTGGAGAGGGAGCAGCTCCCCTGCTCCCTCTCCAATCACTCTCTTGAAACCCCCCTCACCATTTTCACTTGCCGGAAATACTTGGTTTCCTCTGGAAAAAAAAATCTCCAAACATCGGTGTGTATGGCACTGCCAACTTCCACATTCATCACACTAGTTTAATAGGAGCCCTGCGAAGGGCTCCTATTTTCGGATTAAGGGTCAAAAGAGAACCTAACATAACCTATTTATTTACTTATTACAGTCGCACCTAACCCAAGGCACTCGAAAGCAATGACGCACAAATTTGACATTAGCTGTCAATATGATCATTCCAAGATGGCAGTTTTGCGTTTCGTTTCACGTTTTTCACATAAAACCTAAAAATTACATTTGTAAAACTGTACTAAAGTATAAAAACTATGTTCCGTTTGCATAATTGCCGAAGTATTTATGAAATTTTGGAAATTGTTTAAAAATATTTAGACGCAATCCGGCAGCCAAAATTAGGCTAGGGCTAGGGCTTAGGGCTTTTAGGGGATTAAAACGAACTACCTTAAGCCCCCTACACTACCAATACCCTGAAATTCAGGCGACTCGTTTCGAAACCCAACCCATTATGATTTTTCAAAATAGATGAAACATCAAAAATATATGTGGATCTTATTCATGAGATACTGCTATGTTGCTTATAAAATTATAGAATTAGAATTTGAGTTACTGCTTTTTCGTTAGCTCTCGTCATACATGTTTGTATGGAAAAATATAAAAAAAATTCTTTCGCTTCAAATATGTGTTGTTTCAAAGAAAATAAATATTAAAAGATATTTATTTATATTCATTTATAATTTATTAACGAAATACAGAGTTTACAGCTCATCAAAAGTTAGCTGTCTGCTACAACCCGGCAGGTTTTCTTTATTCTCATCGAATGTTAAAGGCAGTGTGTGAGGTGATAAGGCTTCAATACTTATTATTTGCTGTTGTTCACGAGGCACAGTTTCATTTACTGTCCTTTTACGGCTTGGTATTGTAGAAATATCAAGCACTGATGAAACATTTTCCTCTCCGTGATCTCGCAATGCCATCCCTTGAGCTTGGCGAGAATCAACAATTTCAGGCAACTGCCAATTCATATAAAACGCCACAAGCTTCTCCCAGAAAACATCATCTCTTTCTATAATTTCTATTTTTAGTGGTATACTTTCGCCACTCCACACAGCAAATAAACACTTTTGTTTGCGTGTAACGTGGCGTTGCCCCTGAATTTGGTAATAACAATTACAATATTTGTTTAGACTAGTCAGTTCACTTTTTTATCATGTTTCCATATTTGTTTTTTATTTGTTCTTATACTTTTCTCCAGGCCATTCTTATAGGCAACTTTAGAACATTAAATTTCCACAATCGTGTTTGGACCTATTAATCCATCTGGCGTGGCACCAATAATCGAATAATCCACAAGGCTCGATTGTTACATTTTCTTGCTTCGTCAGTTGTTTATTTTAGATTCCATGCGCAACTGATTTTACATTGCAAATATTTTATTTGTACAAAATATTTTTTTCTAAGTTGGCTTCACTGCTGTTATCTCTGCTTTTTACCACTATACAAAAATTTCAATCTGTCAACATATTCTTACGCAATTCGAACCAGTCACTGCTATCCTCTTGTAATTTTTGCTTATCACTACGGAATTTGAGTCGAATTTGTTAAAAAAATTGTTTGGCATTTCTTGGCTAGCTCTTGAACAGATCGTGTTAGGAATGACTGAAGTCAAATGTGTGTAAGACGTTGCAGAACTGTTATCTTTAACTTCACTGTAATTACAATAATGATAATTAGTTACGTACTTTATTATTAAAAAAATACTATATCTTGTGTTATAGCAAACAGAGAAGTTACCTTCTTACTTATAAATGATTGATTTTAGAAATTAAAAAGATATTAGATGTATAAACATACCTAATAGTCTATGAATAATCAAAGTTTTACCCGATGTACCTAAAAAGGTTTATGTTCAAAACACAACATTCGTTACCGCTTGTGTGCGGATTGCGGAGCGCCATATTAGCGCTGTCATCATTATTGTTCGCCGTGGCGGCATCTTAGCGCTCCAGGCGCTCTGACAAGCTAATGAATTTGAAATATAGGTACATAAAATGATTCGATTTTATGTTATTACTCTTTCAAAAATTGAAAACTGTGGCAGCTATGTATTGTGAGAATAATTTATATAATTATATTATGCATAATCGATAATATATAAGTAACATAGTTAGTCATAAAAGACTCTTATGTAAAATAATTTGTGTAAAAATGTTACATATTTCATAATCACTTGGCCATGGATGAATTTCTATTTTATTACGACGCTTTCTTGTACAAATCCTTCGTAGAACTTCATTTCTCTATTTGTCCATATTTTATTCTTCTAATTATATATTTATAAGCACAGAAACAATAACACATTAAACGCAACAAGAGTATAAACTTAGGTCCTAATTATATGTGCCCATAGTTACATGAAAAGCCTATTTGATTCAAAGTATTCAGTCTATAACATAAAACATGAAATTACGAACTCAAATCGGCGTATTATAATAACAAACAGGTTTACGTAAAATTTTGTGAAGTGGAGACGCAAGCGACATGACCTATCTCTCACAGGGCTCATAGCCGAATGATGAGGTCTGGGCGGGGCGTAAACTAGCAACTGACACTCAGTACACCGCTTATGTTAATAAGGTTTAAATTGCTGAAGCGTTTGATATTGATGGGATCTACCGAGCGTCAAAATCATAGACGTTTGGCAGATTTTATTTAATTTTACAAAATATACACGTATAATATGAAAATAAATAGGGTAATTCTTTAGTTCATTAGATTTTCTACAATATTATCAAAAAAAATATGACAGCTTACGATCAAAATATTGCAAACAGTGAGACGAAAGATTATTTTCTGCCTCGATTTTGTGATTTTTTTACCGTGATTCTATTTTACGTACATGAAAAATTCTTTCAAAAGTCTTTTGTTCAGACTTTTGACTTTAAGCTCTAATTTTTGCTAGTTTGTAATATGTACCGTTATGGCTAGATGCGCGACGAAAAATTAGGTGTTTCACGGCTTCTGAGGTATAACAGCGCCTTAAACCATTACCATGCAGCCACTATCCCTACATACATACATAGAATCACGCCTGTTTCCCGGAGGGGTAGGCAGAGACTACGGAAAGCCATTTGCAACAATCCTGAGATATCTCTCTTGCTTCATTCACTCCCATCAAGTTTTTCATGCATGCTCTTCTGATTATATCCCAACTTATTATTTCTAAACCGTCAATCTAGAATAGTGCTTACAGTACAATTTAACTGCACTCGTTTGAATATACCATAGTGATTAAAACACCTAACTACTACACAAGAAAACAATTCCATTTCATATTTTGAGGAAATAGAACATTACACACACCTAATATAATATTACGAAACCAATGCCCATTTATTCCCTCTTCCTATCGAAACACTTCCAAAACGACACAAGAGTTGAATTATCATACAAAAGCAATAAAACTGTTGAACAAGACACAATAAAAAAATACCGATTTATTTTAATATAGGCAACTATTTGTCTTATTCAAGCGTTCGCCCCACTTTCGTTAGACTGTCTTGTATGAAACACTTCGTTTTATTTTTGGATAGTTTTGTGTATCTAGGCACGACTTTCACCCGGTAATCTGATTCTAAGTTCCTGGGACGGGCTACTGCATATGCAATAGGTAAGCAAGCCATTGATAAACATATATACATGGATTCTTAAATACATACATGGTATTAAAAATTTCAAACCACCGTGGTCAGCAAAATATCGATCCTGTGTAGGGATGGAACTCACAAACTTCAACTTAGCACTCAGATATGTTGACTTATCAATAGACCAACAGACCAATTTTGTGTAAGTATTGACATTAATTTTCTTGTGCATTCCTCTCTCGCATTATCTAAAGGTAGTTGCCATAACAACATAATAATATTATTATAAACTAGCTGTCGCTCACGGCTCGCGGTACTAAAAACTACCTAAGGTCCTTTCTCGTGTCTTTGATTGATCGAAGAATTTGTTATTCAACAGAGAATGCTCATCAGATTGAACAACTTTTGCTAAGACATCTAGTCTGTCTATGATATAGCGTAGATGGGCTCCACATCAGATGTTCGAGATCTTCGAATTTTAATCTCACAACAGAAAATGCACATCAAGCATAATATTTTTTGCTAATCCGCAATTTTTTATGTCTTATAGTTTCGCTGGGCTGTTATGGTACTGGATCAGGTGTTCCACTTTCCAAAATAAATTATTTAATATTTTATTGCTCTGTATGTTGACCAGACCTAATAGCAATATAACATAAAAGTTTCATTCAAATCCGTACAGTAACTTCGGAGATTAGCGTGTACAAACAGACAAAGACACAGATTTTTTTAGATTCTTTCTCCGTTAATGTTTTTTACCCTCCCTGTATATTATTGTTGTAAATATATTCAATGTACGGAAATATTTTTTTTGCTGTTTTATCATATGTATAGATAATTATCTTTCGAGGTTTTTCTTGATGGTCGATACAAAAGATAGACCGGTGTTATTTTCATAGATATTTATATATATATTTCTTGTGTGCGTGTGTATGTCACTGAACTCTTTCTAAACGACTGGACCGATTTTGATTAAATTTTTTGTGTGTTCAAGGGGACCTGAGAATGGCTTAGATTAAAAAAAAAATGGCGAATATTAAAACAAAATATGTCGTGCCGAAGTTCGCCGGGTCAGCGAGTATTAATATATAAATTTATAGACACAAAATACACGTCAGGTCGTGGAGTTGTGGAAACAGCCTGTGCTACCATACCATAGCAAATAAGTTATATTAACGCTAAGTTTATTTTCCCCTTTTAATTTATTGCATTTATTTGTTCGTTATTTAACTATAGGGTATATTAGTATACTATTGATTTATTTTTGTGAAATATTTACTTAGTAATTTTTGTTTAACAGCTAAAAACATGGCAATTATTTGATTAATTTTCATTGAAAATAAATATGTTATGCAAAGTTTGATATCTGTTCGGTAATTCTAAGGGAAAGACAACAAAGATCCTCATAAACTTTTACGTTTATGAGGATCATAGGTAAGTATTAAAATGACGGAGACTGCACTTTTGCGTAGCTCATGAACTATCGACCCCGTTTGACATGCATATTGTGATAATCGATAAGCTTACTGCAATCTGTCGCAGTTTCAGCACCGACACAAAGACCCGATTTCAGTTGTTTTGACTCATTACATAATGAGTCTAAGTTTGATTAAAACTAAGTTTGATTACACAATCAAACTTAGTTTTTATTGTCTAGCCGCGCTGTTTGATATCAATTGAATATTTTTGTAACTGACTATAGCATTCGTATGCCAAATATTGGCAGAACTATGTAAAACATTAAGATCTTTGTGTACTTCCGACGTATAAATGATTACTTACCTACTTACATTACTTGCTCACTTATTTTTTTAAGTCCTGGCCTATATACCTCTGTTTTAATGCGTCGTGGTTTCCAAAACAGTTTAACTTTCTCTGAGATTTTACTAGTGTCAAAGTACGGTATCTTCTATGGTTTGCTGTACTGTTTGCTGACGATACTTCTTTGATTTTTAAAGAAGATAGAAATAAAGAACACTTCAACGAAATAAACAGTGCACTAATCCAAGTGACTGAATGGTTTAATGTAAACAATCTGGTACTGAACGCCAAAAAGAAAAATGTGTTACTTTTGCTCTGCCTAATATCAGAAACCTTGGTCCTAACATAGTTTTAAATTGACGATGTACTCGAAACAACTGAATCCACATTATTTCTAGGATTAACACTTGATTCGAAGTTACAATGGGGTGCGCATGTTACATATCTCTCAGGGAAACTTAGCTCAGCTGCTTATGCCGTTAAGAAGGTTCGTAGGTTGACCGATGTCGATACGGCTAGATTAGTTTATTTTAGTTATTTTCATAGTGTTATGTCATATGCAAATTGTTATGAGGTAGAGCTGCTGATATCGAAAATAATTTTATATTGCAGAAACGTTAGTGGTTGGGGTACGAACGTAGTTGGGGTCATTTACCAGTTAAAAGACAAGAGTCTCACTCAAAGAAAAATTTAAAACTATTGGTATTCTTACTGTAGCGTCACAATATATTTATGCCAGTGTTATGCATGTAGGTAAGACTAAATATAAATTCTTATAAAATGAATAGTGACATACACAATATAAATACTAGAAATATACATAAATTATGTGTTCCGTATTTTCGTTTACACAAAACGCATAGCTCTTTTATTGGGCTCAGTATTCGCATATACAATAAAATACCAACGCATATTTTAGACTTGCCGTTAAGTTCGTTTCAGGCAGAAGTTAAAAATAATCTTATAAATTAGGCATATTACAGTTTGAAGGATTATTTTGATGACAGGTGCGCTTGGAAGTAGTTGTTCGCTTTTGACTAGGTCAATAATTAGTAGTTTTATTTTATAGTGTAGTTAATTACGATATTCTCATTTCATACTATATTTTGCACTCATGTTCCATACTTTCATTATAACTTTGCGGATTTGTAAAATGTGGGTAACTCATGCTCATGGGCTAACTAATATGTTGTCAATTGCTTTGGTTTCATATACCGTTACTTTCTGCTTCATTCACTTCCACCATAGTTCTGACCATGTTCGCGAGTTGCCTACATTAAAAAAGACGTAAGTGGATGCTCCTGTTTCATCATATTTACTTTGGGAGGCTTACCATATGAACATCATTTACTGCTTGAGTATGATATCAATAGTTACTAAAAATTTTACTAGTAGATGTCTACAATGTGAAACAGTTGCAGCTCCGTACAAAAATAAAATATACAACCATTATTATTTGTTTGAAAAGAGTGGCCATGAGTTTTATTGTCCGTTCTTTCTCGTGGTTCTACCTATTGCATTGCGAACGTGGTAGTAAATGTAAATGTAGAATCATTACGTAATTAACTTAAATTTTGACGTTCATAAGCGTCAATTTGTGGCCTAGATGAATAAATGATTTTGACTTTGACTTTTGACTTTGTTGCTGCTGATCCTGGCTAATAAGTGAAACCTACGGTAGAGAAAACTGAATATACTAAGCGCGTTGAAAGCTTCCCGTATGTATGTATGTTTAATAACAGCGAGGATGTTTAAACCGCAACGCCATCCATGTCAATAGTCGATATTAACGTGTTGCAAATAGTTTTACCAATTTTTTTATAGACGTGAGTCTAAAAAAATTGATTTAGATAGAATAATATTTGACAGATGTGAATCTGTATCCCCGAAGGGGTAGACACAGGTATAATATTATGTTATGTTTTCTTAGGTCCCATGTAATAGGGGGCGAGCCTATGCTGTTACCGAGCACCAGACACCGTGCTACTACTGAGAATTTGAAAAGCTCAGTAACACTTTTGCCCAACCCGGGACCACCCGATCATTAGACACATACGCTTTTCACTGGACCACGGAGATAGTAGTATTTCCTTTAATTACTAATACTTACCAAATAATATTAATATTAGGTATACTTACAAATACTTGCACTTGTTTGCCGATCTGCTTATCGTACCGAGTCGTAGTCTTCTCATTTTCCCCAAATAGATTTTATAGCATGCATTAAAATATCATTGCTTGTAATATGATATATCTACCTATTCACTGGCGTTTAGTAAATAGATTGCAAAGGGAGTGGTAGTATACATTTGTGAGAGGTCTGTTTTTGAAACAAACATAAAATACTAGATACACATAAAAGTTATGTTTAAGGTACCTATCTAACCACCACTAATTAAACAAATTACGGGCGGTAACAGCCCTGTCTATAGGTACTAATTAATGGAAAACGGACTCCTTTTTATTTTGTTTCAAGACGAAAGATTATCCACCCTGCATAATGTTAACTTTTTTAACAAAACATATTGGAAGTTAATATTCTGCCAAATCTGGTTAGACTTGTAAGCGCACCTCTGTCTCCAAGACGAAAGTATTCTCTCCAACAGTGATAATGCTATAACGAATAGTCTTATACTAATATATAAAGCTGAAGAGTTTGTTTGTTTGTATGGTTGAACGCAATAATCTTAGGCACTACTGGTCCGATTTGAAAAATTCTTTCATTGTTAGATAGCCCATTTATCGAGGAAGGCTATATAACATCACGCTATGAGCGACGGGAACAGAGCAGTAGCCTTAAATAACGCGAGTGTAACGTTGGGCATCCTCTAGTGCCTTTATAATAATTCTGATTACATTACAATTTAATATATTATATTGTAATCCGTCGATTTTACCAAAATTTGCTCACTTGCGTTAAAATAATCCTTCAACTGATAAAGTATGTTATTCACTTTGATTACAAAGATTGCTTGAATCCTTGAGGTGGAGCAAAATATTCTTTGATGCTCATTTGCATTTGCCTTTGTATGCGCCAACGTGTCAAGTGTGTTTTACACAAAAGGACAAACAAATTAAGTATGCATGGAAGCAAATGCTTTTTCCTGTTGTATTTATATGTGAAATATTTATTTTTAACCAAATATTCTTTTACCTTGAAAATATATTTTTTGCTGTTTTGTATATAGGCACCTATACTTGATCTAAGCTTCTGATAAATCTAACTGACTAGACTAGAATAATAAGTATCATCATCATGTCAGCTAATAGATGTCCACTGTTGGTCATAGGCCTCCCCCAAAGCTCTCGAGACAAACTGATCTTGAGCAACCCGCATCTATCCACTGCCCGCGACTCCAACAAGATCGTCGTTCTGCCTTACCTACCTCTGCTCCGATGTCTGATAGGCTAGTTAAATTGGTTACAGACAATGATTTAATTTGACTTTATTAGAATTTAATAATCTTCTACCTGCTTGAAATGTAAGATATCTATACACAAATCTATCCTACATACAGTAGCCTATATCCTACTATATACTTTATCTAGAAGCTCAGACTCTTACCCATTTCAAATCTACTGTAATACCTAATATGTTTAAAGAGTTTATTGCAAATAAAACGAAAAAGAATACAATTTTTATATTTTTTTATTAAACTGATAATTTTTACAAAGAAACTATTCACATGAAAATCATTACAGTTACCTTGATATTAACAGTAAGTTGACAAATAGATCCGATAAAAGATGTCAGACATCATTATCTATCACTAATCATTACAATATATTTACAATATTATTTACATTTAATACAATCGAAAAAATAAATTCGACAGAGACCATTATGATATTCCATAAAATTGTATAACTAAGGATTCACAGCCTGGAAAATAATAAAAAAAAACCGAATCGAAAATTTCAAGTCTTTTACATTATGTTGACGTGTTAACATGTTCCAACATTTCGGGGAGCACATTATAAGCAACCATATTACCAAAACCTTTAGGTTCTTTTTTAGTTACAATAGCAACTATTTCTTCTTCGGGGGGTGGCGGTGGAAACTCAGCATTAGCATTCACGGCCGTTGTAATATCATCTACACTAAGAACTACTTCCCTATTGTCGATTTCGATTCGGTTACGTTCTAAAGTACTGTCCTCCATTATACTATACAAATTTTCTGATTTACTTTTATTATACATTTGTCAGGAATTCATATAAAACGGATCGTAAATATTCACTCCATCATTGACTGTATTTCCTTTCTGTGACCACTGTTTCTGTTGGTGTTTTATTCTGTAGATTATTTCGTCATGTATCACACCAAAACACATGGCCGTCAACGCCAACCCTGTGAGGGTATAAGCCGAACAAAACCAAAGAGTCGTCGACCTGATAGTGTAGTATCTAACACCATTGATATTCGTATAACTCATACCAGGAATAATATTTCCGAAACCAATTGTACTCAACGCCATGAAACAGAAATAAAATCCATCTACGATACCCAAATTATCTATCTTAAACAGAACTATTGCTCCGATCACTATATAAATAAATATTGCTGCGAGACACAGAAGCACTGGAGCTAGAATGCTCAATCCGTGCATTGATAGCTTAGAATCAGTATCAGGCCAACTAATGATGTCGTCTTTGGCAGTACTGGTTGTCGGTCTTTCAGACAACGATAAGTCTTTTTGACTGTCAGGTTTCAATACGTAGCATTCTTCTGTTGGTGTCTTGCTCGTGTTCTGACTGTTTAGCATTTCTTCTTGCTGTCGTTTTAGCTTCATTCTTCTTTCTTTCTCTGCCATTCTTCTTTCGTCGTAGCAGCAGTACCCGCAGTTTGAACAGAGACAGCAACAGAGTGCTCGGCTGAAGACGCTTCTCGCCATTTTGGATAGAAGAGATCCAACGCTTGATAGGTAGACCAGTGTGAGAGGAATGCCAATCAAAGCGTAGAGTATCGTGACACCTTTACCGAGGATCGTTCTTGGTGCAATGTTTCCGTAACCTGTGTGAGAAAGAAAATATTACTTCAAACTATATTTGAAAATATTTTCTACAGCTTCAATCCTGCATCGCTGTGCACAAACATTTTGTGAGTAACAATCTCTAACTAATAAAGAATGATTAAATAGTTCAGACTTTTATACTACAATTTTAAAAATATTCTTGTAATACTAGCTGTATTTGAACGTGAGTCAACAATAGGAAAAAAAGTTTTAAGTTTCTTGAGCGCATTCTTGTTTAATAGTACTTAATAAAAGAAGCAACTACAAATGAGTAAATCAATAAGTACTGAAACAGGCAAATTATATTCATTTGATTTATATTTATATTCTTTGTTTACTGTCATGACAACAGTGAACGAGGCTATCGACTCATATTTTAATTGGACCTTATAATAAGTATAATACATACTTATTATAAGGTCATTTTCTGTAGCCTGAGGTCATGCTGGTAATCTTTTATAAACATTTTTCCTTTATAAACTAAGCTTTTGTGACTCCATATTATCTGCCATTCTGTTTAATAAGCTACGTAGTAATAACAGTAATAACCGGCCACTGTCCACTCAACAAGCACCTATTCAACATAGGCGTTACGGACAGCCCACTGTGCAGGGGCTGCATGGAAACCGAAGAAACACCCGCTCACGTCATTCTGCACTGCACAAGCGTGAGCGATCAACGGGCAAAGCTGCTGAACAACCCCAGAACCATGTGTGAGGCTTTGAACGACAACAGCCAACTAATGGCTTTCTGGAAGGAGTTAAGGTGGCATGAGTAGTCGGCGTCAATCAAGTCGCCACTTACGCACAATGGCCCAAATAAGGTGCTAAGTGCGGAAAACCCACGTCCAACTAAACTAAACTAAGCTACGTAGTAATTTTCAGACAAAAATACAACCAAAGGTCTATTAGATTTGTAACTAAATGAAAGTGAATTCTTACCTATTGTTGTTAAAACAGTGAGCGAGTAGAAAAATGCCAGCGCCAAATTCCACTCGTGTTCTTCGTAATGGTTGGTTAATTCACTCCCAAACTCGCCGAGAGCCATCTCTTTGTAACTGACGCCATATTGCGACGCCATTTCAGACGTCACCCTCTGAACCAGCTCATTTTGGAACTTCAAAATCTCTTGAGCAGCCAACCGCGTCCAATTTTCCCTATACAAGATATTAAGAGACACCGTTATCTCCCAAATATTTTCCACAGCCCTGCTTCTGGCGTCCCAAAAATAATTTGCCGACAAAGTCAGATTTCCATAATCGTAGTCCTCGTCCGACTTTTTGTGTGTACTATTACTATCTTTGTGACTTAATTTTTGTCTGTCTGGTAATATTCTCGGCCTGACTGGTACTTCCGCGCCGCCCTCTATTGCCAGAAAAATGAATGATCCCAAAAAGGTATATGCTAAAAGTACGATGAATATTACGACGTTTGTGAGGGATCCAATAATGAATTGTTTTCTTCTGTACTTGGTAGTTTTGAAACAAAAGCAGCAAACAACTTTTTGTCGGGATGTTAGTGCTCTTTTTCTACTATTAGATGCCATAGAGTCGCCGTCTTGGCATCTGTCCAAAGGGATTCCCCCATTGAGGGAGGGTTTTGCCAACGTGTACTGTTCAAAACGACTGATTGCTTCTTTGTCCAACACTACATGATCTATATCCATCTTGGGCCGTTAGTCTCTATGACTTCGTGACATCATTATACACGATCATCTGAAACAAAGAAAAATATGCTATTAATATTTGGTTGTAAAAACTTTTAATGCAAGTTTAGAGCTTAGTTTGAAATAAAACTTCTGTGGAGGCACACAATACGGCAAAAATCATTAATCATGTTATTTTTGGATTGTATGGAAAATATTGCGGCGGTGGCGGAATATTCGTACAATGGACTTTTGTACTATTAAACAACTTTCAGGTGCAGTTCTGGACGCCAAATCTGCCTGTTGTTGTCATTCTTTTTAAAACTTTGCCGCGTGTTTTTTATTTGACTTTATTTTGTACACGTGCATCTTTCGTAATTTTCGACTGATTGAACAGATTTATCCTACACATGTTTTTGGAAATATCTTATGTTTAGATATAAAATCCTTGCGTTACTGACTGACTGACAGACACGCTACAGCCGAAACTATTGGGTGCAGGAAGCTAAAATTTGGCATGTATGTTCCTTGGGGACCGCAGGGGTGCACTAAGAAGGGATTTAACGAAATTCCCACGGGATCGGCCAAAACGCGTAAATGAAAAACAATGTAGGCTTAGCTACTGGCGGCCTCTAGTGTTTAGATAATTGGATGTTTCTTCTTTAATCACGCAACAATGGCAATAAAGATACAAATAAAATTTGGCAAGCAGATAGCTAACAACCTGTGAAAGAACCCTATCTATGAGATAGGTTACTTTCGATAAATATCCTGGTCGGAAGCTACATTATTGTACTTGTTCAAAAATGTGGAAATACACATAGTTATTTCAATGTTTTTTCATTTTAAAATCTGTGATTTATTTTCCGTAATTCAATCGCCAATATTTTCATCAATTTATAGTTAATCCTAATTTGCAAGCAATGTTTTGCCTAATTTACTCTTGATATATCACTGTCATCTTTAAATCAACACTTTACAAAGGAAATATATCCTTTGTACAATAAATAAAAGCATTTCATTGCTTGGGGCATTCTACATTTCACACAATATCACAAGAAAACTTTGAACTTAAAACTCGAACCTACAAGTAGTAACAAAGATTTTCTAACAAAAGGAGAGGTACCATCCACTCTAGTATTATATTCACTAAAGTAGATGATACCCGTATTGAACACCGTGCAATCCATAACCACATTTAAGCGACGTAAACTGTGTTAAGAGACTAGTAATTTTTCAAAGTCTCTTTAGTAGACGAGTTGACAAATGAAGAAGTATAGACTTAAAGGAATGATAAATGATGGCTCGATATCCCTTGGATGCTTGATATCTCGAAACAAGTTATCAAGGTTGGTTTTAGTAGAGAAATTGATGTTATTGAATTTTTCGGAGTGCTTCCCGTTGTAGATTTATTACTGCGGGCATCATAAGATACGCCTAGAAATTGATCATGAGGAAAGTGTTTTAGTTTATAAATGCGGTTCTTGGTTTGACTTTGAGCATGTTTTTCAGTTACCTACCATAATAATTCGGATGGATATATGTAATATGTGATGTTGAATGTATTTCTCCGTATTGACAACATAAAATTTTTAAAGGCTCTTTTCATCACGTAAGCATCTACTGAGGCAGGATTTTATATTTAAATCCACCACTTACGGCTGGTTCGAATCATTATATTATTAATCTATCTTTGGCTTTGGATACAAGAGATATTTAACATATTTTGTCAAATAATGTTTCTCTAGTATCAAAAGCAGCGATAGCCTAGTGGAGAGACCGGCGATCCGCCGCGGCGGATTGCTACGCAGAGGGTCTCAGGTTTGAATCCACGGCACACACCAATGACTTTTCGAAGTTATGTGCGTATTAAATTGTTAAAGTCCGTCCGTCCTCAAGTTGCCCGTAACATAGACATCATTGCTTTTAACATGAAATAAATTTGCTCGTAAGTAAAAGTAGGCAACTGAGCCAATAATTATATTTATTCCACAAATTAATTCTAATCAAGAAACTTTACAAAAACTTTACCATCACCACGTTTATAAAGAACACATGGGTCTCCAAGTAAAAAATTGTGAACCACACTAAGTATTGCTTCGTGTTAAAATCGAATTCACAGAACTAAACTCATTATTAAATTCAGCCAGTGATAGTACTCTTTATGTATTACTTTTTAATGAGGGACCTGGTTTAATTCATAAAGCATTAAAATATATACATAAACTCTTCCTAAAGCATTTAATATAGTAGCATTACCACAAAAAACGTAGTTTGAAGCTAAATTAGATTTGCCACGTAAAAGACAAATGTATTTCTGCATTTTGATTGCTTACAACACTAATACAAGTCAAAGCCCTATTCTAGATGATGCCGGCTTTTCCTCATAAGAAGTAATTTAGCTATGACTTCTTGCAGAGAAAGGCTGAAACAAACTCAGAGTAAGCACTGATTGTATTAATGTGAGTTTAAATTTACATCTCTTTGTATCGTTTTTTTTATTTATATTTCCATTGAGTTGTCATACAGCATTAAAAGCATAACAAACTAGTATTGAAACTGCCTAACTCTTTATTTTATAACATTTTTATTTCTTAAGAAATATCTAATTTTTGTCCCAAGAAAATAAAATTAACTGCAATTTTAAAATCTATTTCTCACTTCGAGAAAATCTAATTTCGACAGCCACTCTACCATAGTGAAATTAACAGATCAAAAAACACCCAAGTCAGAGCCGTCAATTTTCGGAGCGGAAAAATTGCGAAAGTCAAATCAAACTAATTAAAGTATCCCAAATTAGTCTAATCTACTTCACTGAGTTACTTTTGAGGTTCGTTTGACAAAAGTGCCCTTTTATGCTTCCCCATAAAGTCAGTCGTTTTATAAAGGACGGGAGAGAGCTCCTATTACTGTGATATCCACATCTTAGCTATAATAGCTGGAGTTTCAACGTGCTGTCTCGAGAGCAGAAAGCCTTATATTTATTTATCGGCACAACTTTCAGCACTTCCTAGAAGCTTGCTTCTTTTATGCTGTAGTAATTTCAATACTTTATTGCTCGTATTATTGGATCGCAAATATTTGTATAAGGAATATATTCGTGGTTGACTGTAAACAAAAAGTTTCAAGGTTAATTTTGCAAAGATTTCTGTCGAATATTAGAAGCTGCGTTTTAATATGAGAATTTATAGTATAAAATCTCATCTAAAAACTCTGCTTCTCAAATAATTTATCGAGCTTAATAGATTATAATAGCAGAACAGTTTGTACCTTTTTAATGTCGGGAATGAATGATCTAATTTGAACATTCATTTTGTTGTTAAGTTATGTAAGAACTTTCAGCGAAAATTTTAAAACAATATACTTAATTTAGATGATCGGTGGCGTAGCGGGAGTGCAAACGACTGCCACGCCGAAGGTCGCGGGTTCGATTCCCGCTCAAATCAAACATTTGTATACGTGAACATGGATGTTTGTCTTGGTCTGGGTGTTTCTATATTATATAATTTAATTTTCCGTATATGTGCGTTGTGTTTAATTTTCCGTAGCTGTCCGTGCGGTGACAGATTAAGAATACTGATTGTGACCACCCCATATCATCCCATGGGTGTCGTAAGAGCCGACAGAGGGAACATATAATGCAGAGAACAGCACTGTAAGAGAAGGAAAACTTGATACAAACCCTATGCCAACCCGTTTGGCCAGCGTAGTATAGTAGGCCAATTCCTCCTTTCAAAGGAGAGGCCTAGTCCAACAGTGGACTGTTAAAGGCTGATGATGATGATATGTTAGTTTATCCATTGTATTATATGTGTAACAGAAGCTTGTATTATGGGTACTAGACCCATGATACAAGCTTCTGCTTAGTTTGGGACTAGATGTGTGAATGTGGTAGATTATTATTATTATTCTGAAATATAAGCGTGTGCAAAGGCAATTGGAAATTCTCAATATTTTCAAGCGTTGGCTTGTTTATGTTATAATCACATGTACTAATATTTCGCGTTAAAATTATCGCATTCGTTATAATATTGCGATTTTACATAAATTCTTGTTCTACACAATGTAATTCCTAAATCAAGTTACTGTTACATAAATAGCTATTAGAAACCTGGAACAGGCACCCGTATGTTTCATATTCCCTTTTGTTCTAGTTTCGGCGAAATGTCTTCGGTACAAACTTTACCGTTTCCCGCCATACACATATCTGAATAGCTTCAGTTATGTTGTTGATATGCACGCTTGCTTCCTTTAGTATATCTATACATCTCTACCTATAATTAAAATTGGAGTGTCTGTTTGTAATATTAAAATAACCACTTTTTACTAAATTCATATATTGATGTATACACGGTACGTTTACCAAAATGTCATTTTTCCCAATTTTTGTCTGTCTGTCTGTCTGTTTGTTCTCGCTAATCCTTGGAACGGCTGGACCGATTTTCACTGGCGGATAGCTGATATACCAAGGAGTAACTTAGGCTATAAATTAACCGGGTACGCGGAACGAGATCCCTCGGGAAGCAGGTGAAACCGCGTGAAACGGCTATCATCTATCTAAAGTTTAAATAGTTGTATATTATGTTAGCTTATATTAAAAACAAAAATAATAAAGCTGAAGAATTTGTTTGTTTGATTAAACGCGCTTATCTCAGGTACTGCTGTCCGATTTGAATAATTATTTTGTGTTGGAGAGCGCATTCATCGAAGAAGGCTACAGGGTTTAATCAATCACGCTGCGAGACTAGGGTGCGAAGCAGAAGCTCGTAATAACATAGGAGTAACCGCGTGTTTAACTAGTCTTATATATTTCCTTAAACTTTAAGTTCTGCGATAAGCTTTAACAGCGGCGATAGCCCAATGGTGTACGTAACGGACTGCCGAGGCGATTGTCTCGGGTTCGATCCCCAGGTACCCCGGGCACACACCTCTGACTTTTCGAAGTTATGTGTGTATTAAATACGTCAATTATCGCCCGCTTAATAAGGTGCCCGGTAGATGGCAATAGGCTTGCCCTGTATTACATTGGGACCCAAACATAACTTGCGAAAAGTTGGTGTGTAATACACCTCTGCATACCCCTTTAGGGATAAAAGGCGTGAAGTTATGTTATGTTAAACTTTAAGTTCTGCGTATAAATCTGATATAAAAGTTAACTTTTGAAGTTACGCTTTTGTATGTGGATATAAGTTTAGATATTTTTGGTTTTATAGAATTTCATTCGAGGGTTAATTTTTGGCATGTGCGTTCGGTTTCTCTAACTCTTGTGTCTCTCGTTAGGAAGTCTACAGAGTAAAATTTACCCAGAAATCAAATATATAACCAATCCTTTAAACTATTTAAACACTTTTACGGTATAAAATAAATTTTAACTTTTCGACGATATTACAAAAATTGATAATGTTTTTTTGTAATTTAAGAGGCAATATAAAAATTAAGACTATAACACTCACACCTAAAAAAGTTTTTAGTATACAAAAAATACACTTGTATAGTTGCCAAAGCATATAAGAATACTGCTACATGAAACAATTGCTCGTTAGTTACCAATAAAAACAAATTGTTGCGTCTTCCGAAGGAAACAAGAAACTTTGGATCCTAAAATCACATTTTCCTTTCAAAGGGGATCTCTGCTTATATAAACGTAATTGTTTATCGTTTGAGATCTTAACAGTCGACCGGAAAGTTTCCCTATAAAAGGTAAGTGATGAAATGTTCACTTTTTTATAGATAGGGATATTATATGATTTTTATCTTCATTGTGGTCCAGTGGATAGCGTATGCGACTGCTGATCGGAGGTCCTGGGTTCGCTTCCCGGGTTGGGCAAAAGCGTTAGTGGGTTTTTCCGACTTCTCAGTAGGAGCACGCAGTCTGGTGATATGCCCGGTAACGGCAATAGGCTCGCCCCCTATTACGTGGGACCTAAACATTCATGGCGAAATGCGGGTGTAATATTACACCTCTGCCTACCCTCTCAGGGATAAAGGCGTAAGTCTATAAAAAAAATCTTCATTGTTTATATGTCTATGTGCTTGTGCAATGGTTTAAACAGCCATCTCGATATTAATTATGGTGGCAAATCTGGTGGTTTTGATTATGGGGATCACCACTTTGTGACATCCACATATTGTTATCCGACGACCACTTGGCGCCGCGGGAATGTAAGCGAATGCTACGCCGAAGGTTGCGGGTTCGATTTCCGCTCAAGTCAAACATTTGTGTGCATGAACATGGATATTTGTCTTGGTCTGGGTGTTTCTATGTACATATATATATATATATATATATATATATATATATATATATATATATATATATATATATATATATATATATATATATTTACAAAAAAAAACAGTATATAGGTATGTGTGAAAATAATAGAATATATATATTTGCATTAGCATGACATGTGTACACATTGATAATTACAATCTCATAGAGTGTAAATCTCTAAAAACCATGGTCGTGAATCAACTAAATAAAAGCACACTTGATTAACTACATTCTTATCAGAAGTACTTATTTTAGCAAGAGAAAATTATTACAGCCAATGATCGTTTGAAAAGCTGAAACTTTATATCAAAATTATCCAGATTATAAAGAGTTCCAATTCTACCACATTAAATCTAAAATTAAATAAGTTTCATCCAACTTAGTCTTAAAGCACTTGTTATCATAATAAATTACAAAGTTTCGGGTATTGAAATGATGTTAACTTAAGACTTAGCGAAAAATATTGAGGGAGTTTATAATTGAATATTACTTATGAAAACTATGTAACAGTTTATCATTTGAGATAGCTTTAGATTCGTTTACTACGGTATTCAATATTCGATCTATAGATAGAGCTGAAGATTTTAGATTCGTTTTTGACATAAGCTCCATACAAAATATGTCAAACACGAATCTCGAATCTCAAAATCCATGTATGGATCGAATATTGAAAATGGCCGTTAGTTGGACGCCTCAAGCTGTGATAGGGTATTGGTCGATAGAATAAGTTAATGTTTATTTTGTAGGTGTTTTTGAAGCTCTGGATTTGCAAGCCGAGTTGTAAAAGAGTGCTTGATATATTTGTCATGCAGTTTCAATATTGATAATTAAGATTCAAGTCATCAAGCCTAAAATAATAATAAAACATACATAAATACATAGACTCACGCCTGTTTCCCCGAAGGGGTAGGCAGAGGCATATTAAACGCCCACTTTTCGCCAGTGTTTTGATCCCACGTAATAGGTGGCGAGCCTATTGCCGCTAATCGGGATATTTTGTTTGCCAGAGCCTCGTCCGTTGATCGGCAGGTGCACCACTTGCAGGTGAGGTTGGCTTGGGGTAAGTTAGGGTTCCCACCAATAATAATAAAATTTTAGGCTTAAATTGATTCTGTCAAATAATAAGTGCGATGTTTAATATAAAAAATTCAATCAAATCTTAAGATATGTCAATTACAAACTGGAAAATAGTTTTTTTCAAAGTCATTAATCATAATTATTTATAATTAATCATAGTCTTCTCAGGTCTTGGTCCTCAATTGCTGTCAAAATATTTTGCTGACATATAAATGTGGTCTATGAAAGCGAGAAAACGAGAGACTAAAAAGTTCATCGTCATCATCTTAGCATTATCCCAGTTTTGATCTAGAGTCCGCTTACTAGTCTAACCGGATTTGGCTGAATATTAGCTTTTCTACACAGTGACTACCTGTCTGACCTTCGCAACCCGAAGGGATAGCGATATTCCATGGTTTAGACTAGTGCCAGTTTATTCAGAAGGTACTGACGCCCTGTAATGACTGTCAAAGATCTTCATAACAATCGGGACCGACGGCTTAACGTGCTCTCCAAGGCACGGGACAAGCGATAATTAATAATTCAATACGCACATAACTCCGAAATGTCATTGGTGCGCGCCGTGGATTCGAACCCGATACCCTCTGCATGGCAGTCTGTTGGTATCTTCACTCGGCTATCGCTGCCTTCTAAAGACTAACAAGTTATATGGATATAATTGTTCAAGTCATTCTTTATTAGCTCTTCAGGTTTTAACACTGAGATCTCAATACCTCTTTACATAAAATTTGTCAATCGTGGACAATTTAACTGTGGCATTGAAGTTGTATTATTGTTGGAGGTAAGAAACTCTAGCCTAAAATTATGACATCATAATAAACCAAGCGCTCTCAAACCATCTCCTCTCAAACAAAGGTTACAATTTTACGCTTATTTAAGTACTAAGCAGTAAATTTTATTATTAAAAATAAAACCAAACGTATCCTCCATTTTACCCTACCAAATAAACTAGAAGAAAAATATGTACATAATTCACATTCCTATCTAAAACGTTCCCTGTTTGATGGATGAAAGCCCTGAAAATTTTATTTATAATAAATTTATTTTCCAGGCACGCACAGTCTGTTTCATTTCAAGGCGAGAGATGTATCGTGAAATAAAACCTATCCGTATGTTCGTGTCAGTACGGATGGATTGTGTACTTTCCACCTGGATGAAACGTTTCCATGTGTTTTTGTTATTTAGCTTAGAAGAATGTATGAATATTTGATTGGAGGCTGTCTTTTTAAGACAACACAAGAAATTCGGCCATAATGCAAAGAATTTAGCGAATATCCTAAGAGGTATTCGATTTGGCACAGTAACACGTGTCATTAATTTTTATTTTTAGGTATATCAAATATTTTATTTATTTATTTGAACTATAAATATCTCAATCTATTATTTAAGTCAATTCAAAAGAAATGCATATCTTTTGAACATACATAGTAAAATGAATGAACTGCATGCAGTCACAGAGTGCTGGCGCTGTTTTCTACAGCGCCAGCACTCTGTGACTAAACAAGAATATTTAAAACTCAGGCAACGAATCTGTAACATTCGATGTTTAAATTTGTTCTGTTATAATAATTATGTTATATACAGAATGTCACAAGACCCATCACCAAGCCGAAGTCTACTCGTTTTGGACATCATGTAGAGTCCTACTAAGCAAAAATAAAACTTGGGAAATGATATTTTTTTCAAATAATTACATTCTTTAAGCCGCAATTAAAATTGTGCGCGTACAATTTTCTAAATACCTACTTATCCATGGGTGCATTGGACATCCATAGAACAGGTTGGCATGGTAATTGCATCGATTTTGTACCTAATTATAAAAATTCCATAGTAACTTTGAGCCTCAATATCGCCTGAACCAATAATTTCCCAGGTATGGTGCCGAAGGAAAAATGTTCGTAATGGTTGGTATAATATGGGGTTTTAGTTTTCGTTAAGGGTCTTTTTACACCTTGTTTAATATGTTTTATTATCATGTAGGGGAAAATGCTCAAAATATTTTCACAATGACTTTTGTAAGAGAAAAGAAAAATATTTTATATGCATCCCTCCTTTCCCTTTCATTCACAAAGGCAAATTTGTGTTATCTTGTCTGATTCTTTCCTAGATTAGCCACCTTAGATTCTTTAGTCTTCCATCAGATAAGTATCATTAATGTCATCTTCTTCCTATAATCATCGGTGAAATGGCTTCTAATATTATAAAAAAATAAACGGTGGTTAGATGTCTTGCTCTCTTTTTACTTTAACCTCACCAACTGTTACCTCATATTCTTAAAACCCCAACAGCAACTTCAGCACAGAATCATTACACAACAGAATTTATCGATTTTTTGTACAAAAGCCGCGAACTTCCAATAAACTTCTAAATATCATGGATTATATTTCTGAGAAAGCTTGAGCATATCCTCCCCTGAAGGGATGAAATATCGTTGTATTGATGGTCTATTTTTGTATCGCATGGGGGAATTTATCCCGTTGTGGAATGATGGAATCGTATTTCGAATACCTAAATGGTGTACGATTGACGAGCCGAGAGCACGTGACATATTTATTAGGTATCTTGGCTTTATATTTTTGTGTAGGTGCATAACTACGTAAAAATGTATTATGCAATATAAACGTATAATTAATGTATTATTAACCAAAGTTGCAGTGGTCTGGTAACATTTGTCGCAGAACCAATAACCGTTGGAGTAGTCGTATTATAGAGTGGAGGTTGCGCCTAACCAAACGTAGTGTGGGACGCCCTCCGACTAGGTGGAGTGACGATATACGCAAAGTAGCAGTAGCTGGACACGGCAACATGAAAATCGAGCTCAGTGGTGTACCATTGGAGACACCTACATTTATCCAAGATCCTAATGATGATGATTATAACCGACAGCTGCACTTACGCACACAGTCTAGAGACCCAACCAATAAAAATCTACTGTATAACGTCAAACAAATTCTAATTGATAATAAAAATCCTACTTTTTTTCAAATCTGGTAAACACTATTAAAATTATTTCAGAAAAAAATCTGTCATTGAAAGGATTAAATAACCGGTCAAAAAATTTCAATACATTCGATCCAGTAACATACATGGCAAGTACCAACCGGCACCTACAGCTGGTGGTCTCTATGATTAAGCAATAGGAAAATACGGAACCCAAATAAACCAAAAAGTCTAATGTGAGTTTTCTGCCCTCACAGCTAACATCTCCATTACAAAACAAAACTCAACTCCCATAAATACAATTCCACATCTACGGAACCGGTTTAAACCAGATATAAGTGGCAAAAACTCGCTAAATCTGGGGTGAACTGGTTTAAAACCAATTTTAACTAGTGAATGTGTGCGCCAATTCGCGGTAAAACGATATTTGCGGCTCATTAAACGACATATTGGCATGGCAATACGCTTGAGTGTAAACAGTTTTACTTTAAAATCCGTGCTTCGGTAGTATGACGTTTTACATTAATACTAAAGCGTTTGGGCTCCCAGTTTGTTCGTTTCTTTTGACTGGGAGCATTTGTATTATAAAGACTGACAATCTCTATAATATGTGTGTGAAGTTATTTAGTGTAGTGGCCGTCGTTGTAATAAGTATTAAATAGTGGTAACAACGGCTTGTAAATAAAATCTTTATGGTCGACCAAAAACAGGTGGGTTGTGTTATGGATTTAAGCGGCAAAAGATAATTTTCTTGTAGACTTATTTTTGGCCTCTTTTGTCTGGTTTTGGGTTTCGATCCAATTTCTTTTCTTTTTCTTTTGATTTCAGCTATTGTACATATCAATGTTTCTGGAGACAAAAACTATTCCTTTCCTCCTCGAGTGTTTCCGTTGATAAGGTATTTTATGCAGAGAACTACTTTATGGAATGTACACTAGCAGACAGTTCTGTTTACTTGATTTTGATATTTATTAGGTACGTTCTTTACGTCACTTGGGGCAGGCATTGAAAACTAGCAAGTCGTGTCGCGGCTTACGTCGAGAACGACGCAATGCTGAATGCCTGCTTCGTTGTCACATCGGCGGCGTACAGTTGTAATCTGTTATATTTTTTTAATGTGGGTATTGCTATACAATGTATGTGAAACTGTGTAATGTGTAGTGTATTAGTAAGAATATAATTCCTACGTGCCTACCAACTTACTTGAAACGAGTTATACTTATTAAAATATATGAACGTCCCTATTATTATTTGCCTATGGATGTAACATGATGATTGTACGTTATTATGATGTGACAATAAAGGAATTACTTACTTACTTTTACTTATATTCAACTGTTAAAGATTAGACGCAGTTTAAAGCACCTATAACCCTTCGCGTTACGCAGACGGGTGAAAACAGAAATGCAATAAAAATCTCTCTCTCTATCTCTTAAAAAATTGATTGAAAATAAGTATGGATGTCAAATATGACGTGAAATCAGACATGATAGTTTTGTTTGTACTGCACGCATACTTTTTATCGACATACCACGCGGGCAAAGGCGGCAGGTATAATAAAGAAAATACGAAAAGGCTGTTCCATGTATTTCGATGCTTCTGAAATTTCATAAAAATATACATACTTTTCATATCTTACAATATCGCTTTTGTTTAAGACAGATGTATGAACCACAAACGATTTATGACTTATAAAAATAAACTCTTTATTCCAGACCTATTTTACAAAACAAAGTCATATTTCTTTGACATGTTGGTATAATAACTTATGTTTCTTTGAAAATGTTCAAACAAAGTGAATGTCACATTTAATTATAAAGAAAATCATCATCATCCTCTTAGCGTTATCCCAGTTTCAATCTGGGGTCCGCTTTCTAGTCTAACCAGATTTGGCTGAATATTAGCTTTTCCACGGAGCGACTGCCTGTCTGACCTCCGCAACCCGAAGGGATAGCGATATTCCATGGTTTAGACTAGTGTCAGTTTATTTAGAAGGTACTGACGCCCTGTAACGATTGTCAAAGATCTTCATGACAACCGGGACCGACGGCTTAACGTGCTCTCCGAGGCACGGGACAAGCGATAATTAACCATTCAATACGCACATAACTTCGAAAAGTCATTGGTGCGCGCCGTGGATTCGAACCCGATACCCTCTGCATGGCAGTCTGTTGGTATATCCACTCGGCTATCGCCGCCTTTTAATTATAAAGAAAATGTTTCAAAGTAAATCATAATATTATGTACCTACAATATATTTTGAAATATTAATGCCAATTATAGGTTAGGTTAGGTTAGTATAGCCTAGTGGAAGGAGTGATAGACTGCTACACAGAGGGTCACGGATTCGAATCGTCGGCGCGCACCAATGTCTTTTCGAAGTGCGTATTAAATTGTTAATTATCGCTTGCTTAATGGAGAAAGACAAAATCGTGAGGAAACTTGCATGACTGTGCGTTATAACATGTGAAGCTGCCAACCCGTAGGTACCTACTTGCCAGCTTGGTGGACTATGGCTTTGCTCTTCTCTTAGCAGGAACAGGCTAATGCCCAGCAATTAGCAATTCAGACTAAATATATTATACCTATAGGGCTGATGATAATGATACTTTAATAAGTGCAATAAAATTAATATGTTAATTTTAGAGTAATTTCTTAAGAGCTTTAGAACAAAGCAGCAAAATTGAATTTAAAACGACACGAAAACAATTTTTAACAGAATTGTACTTAAAACATTTTTAGGCACACTGGTCTTGTGCTAAACCGAAGATCGTGGATTCGAATCCAACTCAGAACATATTGCTGGGTGATCTATGACGCAACCTAGATCGGATTGTAATAAAAAAAGACAGTTTGCTATATCTTATACTAATATATAAAGCTGGAGAGTTTGTTTGTTTGTTTGGTTGAAGGCGCTAATCTCAGGAACTACTGGTCCGATTTGAAAACATTTTTCATTGTTAGATAGCCCATTTATCGAGGAAGGCTATAGGTTATATAACATTGCACTATGAGCGACGGGAGCAGAGCAGTAGCCTTAAATAATGCGGGTGTAACCGCGAGCATCCTCTAGTTATAATATAAACAGTAACTGCCCTTTGCCCCCTTTCAAATATCCCTTCATTAGACATATAACAGTAAAACTTATCCATTATAGGGTGCATAGGGTTCCCACCAAGAACTTAGGGTCCCAAGCCAACCTCACCTGCAAGTGGTGCACCTGCCGATCAACGGACGAGGTTCTGGCAAACAAAATATCCCGATAAGCGGCAATAGGCTCGCCACCTATCACGTGGGATCAAAACACTGGCGAAAAGTGGGCGTTTAATATGCCTCTGCCTACCCCTTCGGGGAAACAGGCGTGAGTCTATGTATGTATGTATGTACTTATCCATTAGAATACATTATATAAACATGATAGAACCCAGTACAAAACATATATTAATTGCGCCCATAATCTCCGTAGTAACAAATGTCTTACATTTACCACTAGTGAGCTCTCGTATTAACTAAAGGACACATTTATACACATTTCGTAGCCATTGTACACTGTCTTGTGTTTTAAGTGTTTGCTATGGTAGAATGGGGTATATTTATTTTGTTTTTGTATATTGTAATGTAGGTTATATGTATAAGTTTACATTTTTTTTATTGCTGCTAGTGGCAGACGAGCGAACGGCCCATCTGATGGTGAACGGTAACCGCTGCTCATGGACTTCGCTAATGTCCGGGTATACACAGCAAAGCCGCTGCCTACCGTGAAAGTAATGCTCTCTTTAAACCTCGTTTGAAGACATGAGATTCACGTTATAAATTAGAGGTTATAAAATAAATTAAATGGGAAGCAGTAATTATCTACAATTTTTTCTTAAGTTTTCTTCGTTCGGCAACACTCACAATACTCAATCAACAAACACGAAGAACGTTCAGACCTAAAACAATAACAGCCATACAAAATAATGTTATAAGTTGGGATTAAACCCTGTACTGCTGAACGACGAGGTAGATGCTTACTAAGACATCAATGCAATCAAAAATACTAATAGTTCTAAGAACATTTGGTCACAGTTCACTACTTTATGAGAAGTCAAAAACTGTTTTGCATCTTGACTACCATTTTAAGTTGAACGTTTACGTTGAAAAAGCGAAACAGTTCAAGTTATAAATGGATATTTTACCACCAGATTTTCTAAATATTCTAGAAAATGAAGTCCCTTGTCTCATTTTATTTTTCGTCATTATAACGTTAAAAAAGACTAGTAACACAGTTACACCAATTTTGTATGCTCATGTAGACTCAATACAAACCACTTATCACGAAATAAAAACCAATCTCAATCATATTAACTCAACAAAATAAATACTCCACAATTGCGTCATCAATCAGTACATTCAGGATATCCGTAAACCACCAGTTTAACTATCAGGCTGTTTAAACAAATTACGTATAATTAAGTGCAGTACATACATCGGTCAGTTCATCAATCATTCGATATATTCTCTTGTTTTACTTCATTGTCAGCGTATCCGGTTTGCCGTTCGACCATTTTGTCTACTGATAGGGAAAATGAAAGATTGCAAATTATGGCCCCACTTTGAGAATGACTTGACGAATATAGCTGATAAGAGTGTTCTTATTTAATGTCTAAAAATTTTATTTAAAAATAAGATTTTGCCCAAAATTCGTATCATCCAATGCTGAATAAGGCAATTTTAAGTTACTGAAAAAGTGTAGCTAGGTGGCTTGGAGAGATTTGATGCGGAAGGCTGAGGACCGTGTACTTTGGCGCGTGTTGGGAGAGGCCAATGTCCAGCAGTGGACTGCGATATACTAATTGATTGATTGAAAAAGTGAAGTAATAAAAAGCTTGCCGTTTTACCACCAAGTAATGTTGTTTGATTATTATCTATTTTAAGGTTCTCTATGACCTTACATTCTCTATTCGGATGGAAGTAAAACTTATCATCAGATAAATCAATAATAATACCATTTACACTGCTAGTACCTTTATCTGAAAGTTGATTTAAAACGATGCAAAGATAACTCAGCTGTTGACGCAGTTTTACTCTTATTTTTCATTATACAACGAATCTCATTTTCTTTCGAAAATATAGCATTGTTTATCATTTTATGCTTTAAATATCTAGTCAGTAATATTCTAAAATGAACAAATGTTTATTATGAACAGCGCTAGTAAATAATTAATCAACAAATACAAAAGAGAAGACAATTCTGACCTTCAGTTCAAGTAATTTTGATTCAGATTTATAAATAAGGATTTTAGTGCGAGAGATGTTGTACTATAAATCAAAGCAATATTTATTACAAATCGAAGCTAAAATAAAATCAACTCCTTATAAAAAATCATTTTACCCAAAACTAAGGCTGAGTCGATGAAGACCCGAACGTGTCCCAACATAACAAGGTAGCTAATAATAAATTTATGAGAATCCTAAAACAGACCAATAAACCTTTAAGCATACTGTTTATGACGTTCAAATGGTGAATACCCTTATTGAGTAGCGTGAATCTAGGGAATAAAAAATACAGTACATTTCTGCCCAATATGTTTTTGGTTAATATTTCGTGTTGGTCTACACGTTAAGTCAAAATTTTATCACAAACTTCAAATGTACCTACTACAATGTCGTGTACCAAGTTGACTTCTGTTATTTTCAGTCGTTTGATAATCTGACTAGTGCTTTTTATGTAGCATAGTCAGTATATAGATTTTAATCTCCACGTTTTAGAGAGTGTCAACTATACAGTCTTATCATTCCCTCATTCCTGGCTTAAGTTTAGCAACCCTACGTCCTACGTTAATTTCAAATTTCAAATTTATTGTGGTCTAACACAACTAATTTTATTCACAAAACCATTTAAAGTTGAAAACCAAACCCATCTCACATAAATTCAGCTTCAACATACATATTAGTACGTTAACGCCTCTAATTATGACTTCTTTTAAAACGAGCGAATTGCTAATGAAGCGGCGGTAGAATAATTATCATAAATTATGTTATACACTGCACCTTTATGATAAACGACTGTAGACTTGGGATATGCTGATATTAAAATTTGCTAAACTGCTTTCACCACACGGATTTTGTGAGTTTAGTTTAATTTTGTAACGTAGCAATATTAAAATATTCAGGTGGGCAGCGGGCTTAAGTGCATTTTTTAAGTCGAGATTATGTTATATTGGCTATCTGATTTGAAATGTTTTTTCGTAGACCATAATGCTTCGAAAGCGAGGAATATCACTAATGGGTTGTGTATAGCATTAAGCTTATGTTATCATAGCAACTATAAGCTTCTAGCTTTTGCATGAGGCTTCATCTGCATGGTATGTAGTTGAAATTAACAAATAAATGTGTTGAATACAAAATTAAAAGGTGCTGAATTAAGTATTATCCCTTATTAATAAGAAATGAACTCCTTGCCAAAAATATCAATCTTGAGGATTAGCCGTAAAAGCGTACAACTATACATAGATGCGAAAGTTTGTCTGTCAGACAGACAGACTTTCACAATTATGTACAGTTATGGAATATTTTCCACACAATTAACAGCATATTATAATAATGTTTGTATACTTGTAAAGGAGAACAAATCAGCATAAAATGTTCTGCTTTAAAGTCTTGTGCCACTTACTATGTCTGAATTGTGGCTGGAAATCCCGTTCGTCGCAGTAACTTATGTAAGACTTGCCCAAGTGACTTATCTATGGTTGCGGTTTTAATTCAAGCTTCTATTTAACTTGCCTTGTTAGTTAGTGTGAGTAAAATTTTGTAGCTTATTTATAAGCAAATTTTTTTTACCTTAGGAGTAGAAATGTAAAAAGTCGATTTAGTTTCCCTTACAATGCTTGTTTAAGAAAAGCATGACGATCTTCTACTATGAAAATCTCTATGAAAGGCTCCACAACAGGATACCTTTCAATAGCTAGCTGCTGTCAGAAAACTCCCAAGGCTTAGCTTTATATTGTTATACGGGATATAGTATACCAAGACCTTTCTTTCGAGTATCCGACATTTCAGCACTGTGGCAAGTGTCGAAATATTGGATACTCAAAACAAAGATACGGGGATACTCCATGCGTACGTCCAAACGTATAGCATCGACGGGACAACGAGGCCAGGTTAATTGCTGGTAAGATCGAAAATATGTATAAACATGGCTGCGATTGACAGGAAACAGAAAAATCGACAAAGAACGCATGAAACACTTATTTGAATGCATTAGGCAATAATCTTATTGAGACACTATTGATACATTGGTAAAACTAAGGAGAAGACTACAAAACGTACTGTAAACATAGATTTATGTTCCAACAGCATACAAACAAAGCGCTATATTGCCGGCAAAAATGATAAAAATAGCGAATAGTGTCGCCGAACCAATATTTACGACAGATCATCAGTTCATCGCAATATGTACTGAACAACAAAATGCACTATGTCATAATATTCGGGATCAAACATAAACAGCTGAGGATGAGCTCGTAAAATCACCTCTTTATGACTATTTGCTAAACTATTATGTCCAGCGGCTAAATAATTTTGTTAGCCTCCATCCTTTGACTACATCGTAAAGTTGCGGATACCGTTGAGTAAATAAACTGGTAGTGTCTTATTTTAAGAAGCTGGTAGTTTATCAGCTTGGACTTTGACGTGGTTTATGTTTCGGCTTGAGATTTGTGAGTGTCTTTACTTGGGTAGGGTTTCATTTAGGTGTTGATAGAGTTGAGCATTCTCTTGAAATGTAATATCGAGTATTAACCATGGGTGTTTATTGTGTCCGTTAGAAGTATGTTTTTAAAGTCCTCCGCAACACAGGATTTAGTCCTAATGCGGGAATTGTCTTAAAAAAAAAACTTTTTTAAATTTGTCGCACAGAAAAATGTACGAAACCAAGCTCAGAGCTAAACATAGCTGCGAATACTTACAATCTTTCTAGCAAACGCTCTAATCAGCATAATGCTAGAAGCAGGTTTACTGTCATTTTGCTAGAATGCTCGCTAGAACACTCCGTTGATTTTACTGTGACGTAACATTTGCATGCATGCTCATTACTAGTAAATGCTTAAGTCTATCAGCACCGTTAAGTGTTTCAGTATTTCTTAAAATTTATTGCAGCAGCTTCTTCGAGAGTGTGTGGCGTTACTAAAAAAATATCAGGAGGATCTATTCCTCTATATTTCATCAAATTTTCTTTCAAGCTGCCTTTTTTTTTTGTTTTACGAGGTGGAAAATCCCTTCGGATCACCGACTCTTGGGGGAAATAAGAGCCGGAGTATGTGGTGTTTCCACTAAAAACCACCTCGACTTCCGCCATGTACCCGTGTGTCGGAGGGTGGGGCATCACCAAAGCACTCGTCGCTACCCTCCGACGAGTATTGGCCCGCCAGATGGTCAGGCGGGCCCCAAACAAAACCCCCTTGGCGACGGATTAAGGTGTTGGACTCCGCCGCCAAAGCGCCCAGCAGCCGCAGAGGATAGGGCGCGCGGCAACGCAACACCGACACGCCTCTCCTCCCGCGACCGCACCCGACTGCGAGGGACAGACAGAACTGTCCCCCGCACCCGCACCGTTGGACGGATCTTGCGCAGGCCCCTCCAAGCCCACGCGGAGCGTCCCCTTCTGGATCCCTCTTAGCTTCACCGCGGGTGACCAATCCACGGTTACTGAGCCCCCCCACCACGACAAGGTGGAGATCCCATGGGGGGGTCTTTCAAGCTGCCTGCATAATATACTACGGAATGTCTTTTACGTAGCCAACTATACTAGTCTTGGGCTCGGTGCTGGTTGTCGTTCGTACAATTTTTATTGAGATAGTACAGGCACAAAATGAACTGTGTTTTCTGGTACTGGCTTTTTCACCCATCTAGAATCTATAGCAACGTTGCTCGGCGCAGTCACTAGCTGCATGAGTAATTATTTTTAGCTCTGTCTATTCGAGTTAGACAGAAAATAAATTTGCCCACATTTCGACTGTGCTCGGTAAATTCAACCCACACGTAGTGATTTTTTCTATGTATGTTACCAATGCAATCGAGTCTTGCCATATTAGCCCCACATTTCTCGCCTTATGAATTTTAGGTCTTACGTAATAGGGGGCGAGCATATTGCCGTTATCAGTCACACACAGACACCGTGCTGTTACTGAGAATTCGGATACACTATCAATGGACCACGGAGACAGTCCTTGCAATTTTTTTAATTTAAATTATAATATTTCAAACCCATTCTGATATCCATTTTCATAATTGCCCTAGTTGTTTCTGCAACTACTTATTTACAAGTCAAGTTCAACACGAAAATTGTCCATCAAAAGGCAAATTTTCTTCACAAGTCACAGGGAGCACGTGGAAAATTTGTGGTTTTCCAAAGAGCTGCGGTCAAAGTGCCCAAAGTTTGGAACTGTGAGGAACAGTTGGAAAATTCGTGCTTTTACTAACTTTTAACAACTAACACAGTTTCTGTTCTGCCACTGACGGCATTGTGTGGACAAAAATTACTACTACTGGTAAAAAAAGACGTTTGTATTTAGTATTTGTCTGTGTAGTGGTGAATGTAGTTTGTTATAAATATTTGTAAAACGAATTTTAGTATTTGTTAAAAATATAAAAAAGGTAACAGCTTAATTTGGAATGTTGATGTATTTCGTTTAGGAATATGACACACACCGCTATTACATCGATATTTTGGACGAAAACTTTTCTTGTGGTGTACAAAGGAATATATTCCTCTCTACATTTTCAGATTATTAGCACAAAAACTACTAATCTTTATTAAAAAAATAATATGTATTTGACCAGGAAATAAAAACTTCATATTTTAACATATGGTAACAAATGGCTAGAATGCGTGGTACACAGAAAAGCATAGCAATATTTTGTCTAGTAAGAGAAAACAAAACACGTCTTGCGATTCACCTCGTGCATCTACCAAGATAGTTTCAATATCGACAGACCACCCTGTAAAATATTATTAATCTTCGTAAACTATCGATCGTTTCATACCTCGCAACATTTTGAACAAAGGTAGCATTCATCTTCTCAACACTGTTTCCGTTCACGGCATGATTTATAAAACGCCTTACAATACAAACTAGCTACCATAAATTCTCCTTACCCCGTTTCACTACGTCGTGAAGTTTTATTACTAGTAAACTTGCAATCTCTGGTGTAGAAAAATGAATGCTTTTTCTACATTGTTGAGTGCAAAGTGTATTTGAGATTAAAATTTGTTTTATCGTTTTCATATAAAGCGATGCTGCAACGTATCTTGCTTTTAGGTAGCCCATTGCAGCTCTTTCATGCAGCGGGGTGATATTCGAGCGTTAAAATCTAATTTAAGCCAGCTTCTAGCTGAGAAGAATTGGTAATGTTTTAAGGGGACGTATTGTAAAATCATTGTATTAATAAAATCATTTTAGTTTAAAATCAAATGTCGAAATTCACTGATATTTCCCTTGTACTAATATCAATTTCATACGCTCATTTTACAACCCAATTAAGAATTCGTACAACAATCTGTGAACATTAAGTCCATTCACATGAGATAAAGTTGTGCAGCTGTCATAACCAGGACCGTTAAGACACCTGTGCCTATACAATCGTCGTCCCAGCGACGCAAGACGTTAAGTCGTCCAAGATTACGAGGCTGCACTCTCCGATAGCGCTTAAGCCTGTATACTGTCTTTAAGATGCTCATTCGATTCTGTTAATTTTGCTTGATATAGATTTCTGCAAAGGTAATCATTTGTAGAGGTGATGTGTGTGGAGGAAATCTCAAACGACTGAGGGTCTAATGTCAACTGATTTTCATTGTTTCGTATTCAAATACACGTAAAGAATTGAAATTACACATAACATAAACTACAAATAGGTATCATGTACTGAATCACTTGTATCGTTTTCGCCTTCACTTACACGCAGTATAATAGCTACCACAACAAGGTCCTGGTCACAATACGAAGTAGTAATTATATATGCTTAGTGCTATAAAAATATTCGCACAGTTAAGTATAAAATGGATAGCACAATAAAGTATTGATTGGAATGAATACTATGAATCCTGACTTAATAGAAATAGATTCGCCAAATAAGAATTTTAACAATTTATTTGATATAGTTAATAACACGTTTCAGAATACTTTTAAGACTAAGGAGAAAGTAATTAAGGAATCTCGAGCTTTTAATGAGTGGGCTACTGCGGGTATTTACAAAAGCAGAGCAAAAATGTATGAGTTGTATGGTATGAAACAATACAATTCTGATTTAAACTTCACTGAGTAGGTCAGGAATTATTCTAAAATATTTAAAAGAGTGTGCAATACAGCTAAAGCTTTATTCGTTAGGAATAAAATTAAACAATCTTCGAATAAAGTTAAGGCAACCTGGCGAGCTATTAATGAAACAACAGGTAAGACAACATTAAGAAGTAATAGTTTTAGTCTTCTTGATAATGATAAATTAATTTATAATGACGAAGAAGTCGTACACACATTTAATAACTTTTTTGCTAGCACCACTACTACTAGAGAATTAAAATCATCAGCTATAGTCGCAGAAAACCTATTAGAGTAGAGTCTAGTGTAGGAAAATGTGAAGTAATATTTAAATTTCATAGTATTAGTTCTACCGATATTATAAATACTTTTAAGTCTTTAGAGTCTAAAAATACAGGTGATCTCTGGGGCATTTCTGTTAAGGTTTTGACAAGTATAATTGATGTAGTGGCTCCTTATTTAAGCAACTTATTCAATAAGTGTATAAAATCTGGCAGTTTTCCAGATCTTATGAAACATAGTAGAATAATACCTCTGTTCAAATCCGGCAATAAGACTGATCCTAGTAATTATAGGCCAATATCGATACTACCTGCTTTTAGTAAGATTTTTGAAAAGATCATACTCAAGCAACTACTAAGACATTTTAATCAAAACAGCCTCCTTCATGGTGAGCAATATGGTTTTACCAACGGTCTCTCGACAACAGATGCAGGAGTAGCGTTACTCAAACATATCTACAGTGCTTGAGAGAATTCCCAAAATGATTTTGGTGTGTTCTGCGACCTTTCGAAAGCATTCGATTGTGACTGCCATGAGACGCTCTTGTGCAAGCTTAGACATTACGGCATCCAGACTAAAGCATTGGATGTCATTAAGTCGTACTTATGTGACAGGATCCAATGTGTTGAAATAAATAGCTCAAAATCCAGTGGCTTACCTGTTAAATTAAGGAGTGCCACAAGGCAGCATCCTAGGGCCTTTCTTGTTTCTTGTTTACATAAACGATTTACCTTTTTACTTGAGAAACATTTGTGACGTTGTTCTGTTTGCTGACGATACTTCTTTGATATTTAAAGAAGATAGAAATAAGGAACACTTTAACGAAATAGACAGTGCACTCATTCAAGTGACTAAATGGTTTAATGTAAACAATCTAGTACTGAACGCCAAAAAAACAAAATGTGTTAAGTTTGCTCTGCCTACTGTCAGAAACCTTGGTCCTAACATAGTTTTAAATGACGATGTACTCGAAAAAACTGAATCCACATTATTTCTAGGATTAACACTTGATTCGAAGTTACAATGGAGTGCGCATGTTACATATCTCTCAGGGAAACTTAGCTCAGCTGCTTATGCCGTTAAGAAGGTTCGTAGGTTGACCGATGTCGATACGGCTAGATTGGTTTATTTTAGTTATTTTCATAGTGTTATGTCATATGGCATATTGTTATGGTGTAGAGCTGCTGATATCCAATATATTTTTATATTGCAGAAACGGGCAGTTAGGGCCATTTACCAGTTAAAGACAAGAGTCTCACTCAAAGAAAAATTTAAAACTATTGGTATTCTTACTGTAGCGTCACAATATATTTATGCCAGTGTTATGCATGTAAGACTAAACATAAATTCTTATAAAATGAATAGTGACATACACAATATCAATACTAGAAATAGACATAAATTATGTGTTCCGTATTTTCGTTTGCACAAAACGCATAGCTCTTATATTTTAGACTTGCCATTAAGTTCGTTTCAGGCAGAAGTTAAAAAGAATCTTATAAATAAGGCATATTACAGTTTGAAGGATTATTTTGATGACAGGAGCGCTTGGAAGTAGTTCTTTGCTTTTGACTAGGTCAATAATTAGCAGTTTTATTTTATAGTGTAGTTAATTACGATATTCTCATTTCATACTATATTTTGCATTCATGTTCCACACTTTCATTATAACTTTGCGGATTTGTAAAATGTGGGTAACTCGTGGTCATGGGCTAACTAATAGGTTGTCGATTGCTTTGGTTTCATAATACCGTTACTTTCTGCTTCATTCACTTCTACCATAGTTCTGACCATGTTCGCGAGTTGCCTACATTAAAAAGACGTAAGTGGATGCTCCTGTTTCACCATATTTACTTTGGGATGCTTACCATATGAACATCATTTACTGCTTGAGTATGATATCAATAGCTACTAAAAATTTTACTAGTAGATGTCTACAATGTGAAACAGTTGCAGCTCCTTACAAAAATAAAATGTACCACCATTATATTTGTTTGAAAAGAGTGGCCATGAGTTTTATTGCCCGTTCTTTCTCGTGGTTCTACCTATTGCATTGCGAACGTGGCAGTAAATGTAAATGTAAATGTAGAATCATTTAGTAATTAACTTAAATTTTGACGTTCATAAGCGTCACTTTGTGGCCTAGATGAATAAATGATTTTGATTTTTATGCAATTTTGTTGCACATTGGTAGAATGTGCAACAAAATTGCATACATTGTGCAAAATGACTCGTAGACCTAAAATAAACTAATAACAGACGGCAACAAATAATTAACACGTGGACAAAACAAAGTTAGTATCTCTCTTAACTCTATGCATAGATTTAGGTGACACGTGTAGATTAATTTCGCACCGCAAACAGCTTCAAATCTTTAACAGTCTTATATTGAGTCAGTATCTATGAATAAACTGACACTAATAAACCTTTTGTCTTTTTCAGTTTGTTTATCCCTACGGTTGCCTAGAGAAATCGCACTTCTCGATAAGGCCGCTCTTGTGCATTTGCTTGTGTGTACATTAAGTCATTTATATCAGATTAGTACCAAAAATGTATTTGCACAATAAATAATTAACTATCTATCTAGTCTTAATCATGGAATATAGCTATCCCTTTGGGTTGCCGAGATCAGACAGGCAGTCGCTCTGTGGAAAAGCTAATATTCAGTCAAATCCGGTTAGACTGTTTACAGGCGTTTACAGTACGCTTTAGCGTACCTGGGGGTTTTACCTGGAATAGCGCTTAGAGGATGATGAAACAGCTTCAGGTTTGCAGTAATTTTATATTTAGAGTCAGCCTTACTTTTTTTTTTTCGTATGAGTGTGTGGCCAATTCTGGACTGCTCGCGTTTTCAGACCGCCCAAAGGCCTCCTCCAACATAGCCTAGTGATTCTTGTCTTATGATAAGGACTAGGACCGACTGCTTTAAGTACCCTATGAAGCACGATAGCGCTGTGATGGAGAAGACACGTTCACACTATAAGCACTTTTACTCGTCGATATAAAATCCCAAATGTGGATTTACAGCGTTGTAAGCTGAGAGTTGCACCTTATAAAATTTTACTCCTAAATCTTTTCTAGGTCATACTACATATACAACAGGTTACAACCAAAACGCTATAAAATAAAGTAAATAGCCCAAAACCACCCTACGTCTAATTCAATTCCCGATAAGTTTCGTAGGAAACTTTTATCCGCGCCCTACCTTACAAGAGTAATATTTAAACTGTCTGCCGCGATATATCACTTTACCAAGTTTGCTAACTGTATTCTTCGCACATAAAGACTTAGTTTACACTTCGGTTTGTCCGGAGTTCAGATTATATATATATTTATACACGCCGTAAGAAATAGTTTAGTAACGGAAATTAAGAAATGTATTATAAGATGAATAGATTTTATTTTATCTTTTTAAGTTTCAAAGTAAACTACAAGAAACGTTTTAAGTTTTTCCTGTGTCAAGTCTGTTCATCTGTCCGTTCTTCTTGAATTTTGTTTGATTTAGGTCATCGTTTTCATCAACCTAGCGTTATTCTTATCTCATGCAAGACATTTGCGCTGAAACCTACACCCCACTTTCTATTATAAAAAAAAAATTGTCAGGATTATCTGATTCGATATCTTGTTTCATCTAAGTATCTATAAATAATTTGAAACCTAGCACGTAACTGTTTTTAAATGAAAAATAGCCTTGCCATTGTCCTCGAATTTGCTCTCTGAACTCATACCTAAATAGATGTGACTAATAATTATAAATTGGTTATAAATATCCATTATGAACGGGTATCGTTTACATGCTAAGTATCAGGTATATTCTACGTTAAGGATTTGACCCTCACTACTCAAATATTGACGGGTTCATGTTTTATTACAGTTTAGAGTTTGAATATTGGTGCTTCTAAGGAATCTCATTTCACCTTCATTTGAATGTGTCTACTGACTTCGTAATTTAGCTGTATGTGGCTCTTTTACTTTCCTATCTATTTGAATTCTTATATGCTCTGAATAATGCAATACGTGCGGTGTAGCAATACGTAACCGAGTCATCTATGGTACAATAGCAAAAAAACAAAAACAGGTGACATCTAATGGATACCAATGCAACTAAAAAGACAAGTTATGACTGACGATCATGACTAAACTATAATTCACACGCATGATTACAATATACATAATATACGAAGTCTAAACTAAATATCAAGCCGCGGTGTTCCAGGCATGATCGTTTAGCCTGATCAGTACATCGTCACGCTAATCGAAGGTCCACAAAATCGCCGTAATCATCATTAGCCTAGTATAGAATTTGTCCCACTACTGGGTACACACCTCTTTTCATTATGAGAAAGGTTCACAAGTATCTCAAGAACACAATTGTAACAATTTAATGCAGAAGTTCACGGACTGCCTCCGTGGTCCAGGGGATAGCGTATGCGACTGCTGATCGGAGGTCCCGGGTCGGGCAAAAAGTTTTATTGGGTTTTTCAGAATTCACAGTAGCAGCACGGAGTTTGGTGATGTTCCCGGTAACGGCAATAGGCTCGCCTTCGGGGATACGGGCGTGAGTCTATAAAAATAATATATTGTGACGTCAATCCTTGACGCATCACTCGGCCCGGTCGACCCCGCCACCCGCGCCCTACAACGGTCTATAAATATGGAAGCGCTGGCCGCGTTCGGCCCCTTATCTGGCGGCTGCGAGACGAGTTAAGTTAACCAACTCTCCTGGAGGAACCGGCAGCGGGATTCTCAACATCAACCTGACCCATCGCCGAATCACGCGACCCTGTGTAATTTATTATTAATTCCTAATTTTTTCGCTTGCTAAATGATGTCTAAAATTAATTGGCAATTAAATCAATTTTTATTGTAACATTTAACCACGTTTCTCATTTAAACACACCCTAGTAGGGATAACGTAACAGTGGACACCTGAAAGGTCTTTTTACGTTACAGTGGCGCCCACGGGAATATTATAGGTAGGGTTTTGTTGAGAATCCGCTGCCGGTGAGTTTTTTTTTATTTTTTTTATTTTTTGTGTATGTGTGAAATCGTTCCAAAGCAGTGTGTAATTATTTTAGTGGCATTTATTGTTTCTTTTTGCTTGTTTTATTGTGGACGGAAAGTCGGTGGTGTTATGCCGGCCACAATAGACATTTTCTCTTTTTGTTCTGTTGTGCTCGGAAGGTCGGTTTTGTGTTGAGCCGGTCACAACAGACAAATTTTGTCTTACTACGCATGGTAAGCATTTTATATTATAACTATTTCTGTTGCCGCGTGTGATAATTAATTTTGTATCAACCGCATAAGTAACAAGTTATAATCGTTTTGCTTGCGACCACGTGTCAACTAAATGACGCGCTGTGGTCACATTCCTTGATTGCATTCTTTGTATTGCGATTTATGACCTCACGTCCACTAACGACGTGCTAAGGTCACCTTCGTTGATCGTATGCTTCGCGATTAGCTTTTTTAAATGCCACTAAGGTAATTAAGTGCTACTGGTAATTATTGCTAATAATCTGCTTTGGCTGACTTATGGAACGAATTCACACCCTTCTCTTTTTCATTTCTTTCTATTTTCTACTATAACCTTCTGCTAGTGATTTTGTACGGCGATATATTTCTATATAGTCGGTATTATTTAATACTTTTACCGCCTACTACGGCGATTATCTTTTAATATTAACTATTCTTTTCTTTCTTACTAAGAAAGTTGCATCTTTATTATACCACGTGTACCTAACATAGTTGGACTAGCTGAGAATGAACGTACCTAAGATGCTAGCGTATTATATACTAGGTATTATATCTAGCTAGAATTCCCCGTTCATTTATTAATAAAATGTACACGTGTCACATGCAGGTTGCTCACTAACAATAATGAACGAATGTAATTATTGTCTATTTGGTATAGAAATACGAATATCATCGTAGAATTATTAGTTGTTCGTTTTGTCAAATGTTTATTATGCTACAATCGTTGTTTTTGGTCTTCGATTTTATCTCCTTGTTACTGCCTATCGGTATGTTATTTGAGAATGCATCTATTTATGCATTTACTGTTCATTGTGAACTCAAACATAAAATTCCTGCGTCGCAATTATTGAATTATGTTCTTTTTGTAAAGTTTTGTGTCACTAGGATTGTTTTTTCAATGTCTGGTTTCTATTGAAATATATAAAACATATAATGATAAATAAATGGTAAAATTAAGCCGCTGACGGCCGGAAAACTACTTAATTGTCAATATGTAACTTGTTTCCTTTTTACTAAATGCTGTCCCAATTTCCTAGGGAAATCCAACGGTGCTGATTGGAACCACTGTAGTTCAACAATAAAAGACCAGGGTATAGATGAAGCACGTTTATTGTCTTAAAACACCCAATATTTATACTAGCCGCGGTAACCAAACCATACCTTGAATTTAAATCGATGACTGCCATCTATCGACACGAAATATAACTATAAAAATGCCCAAAACTATTTATAGTGTCATCGGTAACGAAACCATAGCTCGAATTTAAACCGATAAGCTCCCTCTATCGGTCTCCTTTGAAATTAACAATTATATACATTAAAATAATATTGCGACTAAAAACTAATATAAATGTGTACAAACCATTTTGCTATAAAACCCTTAACATACCCGCCCACTAAGGACAACAGTCCTTAACATTTTCCATTTGCTATACATATACACAGTAATGCCATAAAAAATCTATGATACCGTGCTTTTAAAGTGACTGCCCTGGTTACAATATCCACGCCAGTGTTTTCCAAATATTCTACCCAAGAACCATCTGGCGGATGGTAAATTAGTTTCCCTAACCAAGACGACGTCACCTGTATCTGGTCACGATATCAATTTATACCATTTGTGCCTGTGCATCAAACCAAAAAAATAACCCAAATGTGATTCCATGTCAAATGTGTTGTATCCGCCCAGCAACACGAAGTATTACCTTATTCCAAATAAATATGATTTAATAAGGTGAGATTTTCTTGTATTTTTTGCTTAAAATATGTATTTTGAATTATTTTTATCATTATGTTTCCTCCTATAGTTCTTCTTTCGAAAGATAAGTATGCTTTGGTATTTTATCTCTATCATTTTTCAGTAATCTTCTGCAGTAGGCCACTACAGCGCCATAGGAATAAGATGCATTATAATACCCATGAAATTCTACTAGCCGTTCTTTACCTTTACCTTTCATCCAATAATTAAATCGAAAGTTAGTCAAATCATTAAATGTTTCTCGATAAGTAACCCATTCATCACGTGATTTTGGTGACTATTCTTCATACCAACGTGTTCCAGATAACCATGACATTTGAATGCATATTATTACTATTATAATACTCAATGCCAATCATCTCAGCGGGTCATATAAACGAGATGACAAAACCTTGCCTTTAGACACAAGTTCCAGCATGCCAGGCAGTTTAACAGCATTTTCAAAACGATCTTTAATCCGATTCCAGGTAAGTCCAAGTATCTTATTTGTACCTACTTTAAGCTCTTTACTAACTTCTGTATCTTCAGTCCTTTCATTATTCTTCTGTATCCTATTCATTGCTGTTTTGCTGTTGCCATTCCATTTGTGTAGTTCAAACTCACCTTCATTTTCCAAGTTAGTTATTTGATCACAGAATTGATTTACTTCTTTCTCCAGATCTCCTTTGACCTTTTCTGCTGGTTTCCCTTCTTTAAAAGGTAACATGACTACATCACGACCACTTCTATCGTGTGTAGTAGTAGAGGCGTAAATGTCTTCACAGCGTTGTTCTTCTTCTTCAGACAAGACCTTTTCAATAAATTGTGGTTTGTTTTCTATGTCCCAAGATGCTTTCAGCCTATTGACCATCTGAACATGCATACTCACTATGTTTGATGAATACTTTTGTTCCTTGTGTGTTCCAGATAAGATCCACCCGAAAATTGTTTCTTGAGCTAGCAACGAGCCCGATGGACATTTATGGAACCCTTTTCGTAATATGTTGCCGTAAACATCAGATCCCAACAACATGTCTATCTTGTTGGGTGAATTAAAATTTGGATCAGCTAATTTGATGTTTTCTATAACTGACCAAGGTTCCAGTAATATTTCCCTTGTTGGCAGTAACCCGGTCAATTTGTCTAATACATAAGCGGTAACATGAACAACGCAGCCTGGATTGTGCAATGAATGAAGACAAACTTGTGTCTTTGATTTAGAAACTACCTGCAATTCACTGCCCAATCCCGAAAAATTACCCATGACTGCGGTGCTGTTTAAACCCAACAAATGAACCGCTGCTTGTGCTATAAAAGAAATGTGTGACCCCTGGTCTATTAACGCGCGTAGGGGTATCACACCTCTTCTTGACTGAACATTAACAATTGCTGTTGGTAATAAAGAAACTTGTGCTAACCCTTTTGTAATGTGTGCGCTTCCCGTGGTAACTTCATCTGATCCCTGGTGTGATGCTACAGGCTCCAATGGTGATTTAGTCTCAGCACTACTGGAATGTAATAATGAGTGATGTCGTCTTTTACTAATTTGGCAAGAATTTGTGTTACGACAGTACTTTACACTGTGATTATTCCCCAAACAGTTGTAACATAAGCGATTGTCTTTTACAAATGTACGTCTTGTGTTGTTGTCTAATTTAACAAACTCTTTACAGGACCATATTTTATGATTACCCTTACAATAAGAGCAAGCTTGCGAACAATTCTGTGCTTGCGAAGTATGAAAATTGTTACCGAAATGAGGTTTGGCCACTTGCTGGTGATGTGTATGTTTATTAGTAGTATCCAAAAATTCTAAAGAATGAAATCTGTTTTGCATAAATTTCTGAAATTGTTCAAAATTTGGTAAACATGTAATTGTAACACATGTTATTTCACTGACTTTAGCTTCCCATTGTTTCCTCGTTTCAGTATCAAATTTCTGTGATACAATATAAATAATAATAGCATCCCACGAAGTTGTGTCTATACCCAAACCCTTTAATCCATGCAACATGTCTGTGGTGTTGTCCAACAATTGTTTAAGATTTGTTGCAGATTCTGTCGTTATACTCCGCTGTGAGAAGAATCTTGAAAATATATTATTTGCCAGAAATTGTTTATTATTGAACCTTTTCTCCAAAAGGCTCCAACATTGTTGATAATTTTCTGTGGTTATAGGAATGTGTCGCAATAGCTGTTCCGCTTCTCCCGTCAAGTGTCCCTTTAGATAGTGCAGTTTCTAAACACTATCAATGCTTTCGTTGTTATGGATCAATGATACAAACAAATCCTTAAAAGTAATCCACTCTGTGTAACGACAGTTTTTGGTCCACACAACACAACACTATTTACACTTGCCCGCTTTGTCCGTCCAGTGATACTCCTCTCTCCTGCTGCAGCCAATCCCGTGCATTCGCCGAGATGTCGTTGTCTTGGGTACTGTCGCTCCCCGTACCCAAGTGCCTGAGATCCTCAACGACAATCCGTCGCCCTTAATCTCGGGTTGAGCTTCGCAGCTCTGGTCCGACAAAGATCAACTTCAAACCTGAATTAAATCCAATTAAATCCGGCTCGAAGGACCATGTCCCAATTTCCTAGGGAAATCCAACGGTGCTGATTGGAACCACTGTAGTTCAACAATAAAAGACCAGGGTATAGATGAAGCACGTTTATTGTCTTAAAACACCCAATATTTATACTAGCCGCGGTAACCAAACCATACCTTGAATTTAAATCGATGACTGCCATCTATCGACACGAAATATAACTATAAAAATGCCCAAAACTATTTATAGTGTCATCGGTAACGAAACCATAGCTCGAATTTAAACCGATAAGCTCCCTCTATCGGTCTCCTTTGAAATTAACAATTATATACATTAAAATAATATTGCGACTAAAAACTAATATAAATGTGTACAAACCATTTTGCTATAAAACCCTTAACAATGCTATGCATCTGATTTTACTAGACCAGTTTAAGTAGTGGTTATATTGTGTTCTTGTGTTAACGCAAATGTTATTATATCTAACTGAATTTATCAAACTTAATTGAATTGAAACTAACTTTAACTAAATGGGTATGGGTATTTGCACATAAATTGAATCAATAACTTCTTTTCTTGAATAAATAAGTGCCTATTTACATATGAATCAAATAAAAAATATTTATACCTCATTAAATAACTAAAGTGGCTGTTTACACACAAATTAATAAATAATTTCAATACTTAAATAACTAATGTGGGTACTTATACATAAATCAATAATTTATATACTTTAATAACTAAAGCAAATTAATTGATTTACAAGTTAAAGATAATACCATTTCGAATTTCACCGTCGTTTATTTTAAACCTAAAAGCTGAATAAAATAATTAAATCTTATTCTATTATAGCATCAATGTGTTTATAATCGATTGGGTACAGTTTCATTCACAACAATGTAAGACGCATATCTATACAAAGTTATAATTACCTACATAATTATTTGTGAAGGCCAACAATGGTTCTTTTGTTTTCGAGTCGAAGCTCACAAGATAATGCATTGTGTTCTGTTAATGATTTATGTAAACATGCTAACATAAAATGAATAAATGTTTCAGTTATAAATTGTAATAAGGTTTATTAAATGTAATATTGTTACAAAGAATCTGTTATTTATCTAACTATCAGTTATGGTTTGCCAAACAAAAACCTCTTTGTGATTTCCATATAAAAGATCATGAATTAACTCACTACAAAGTTTAAGAATGTAATGATTAATGCTCATCACTAATGAATTAATCACTAAAATAACTTAACACTTCGTTACAAATAATATAAAAATCTTTAACTCCTAATTACAGCTAAATCATGTACCCATATATCTTGTTATATATAGCTTTAGTAATGACTGATCGAAATATAATAATAAAAAATTTTTCCCTTATGGCTCAGTGGCTGAAAGGTTGTTGTCGGATCGGTCTGTGGTTCGATTCTCGATTGTGTTTATTTTTTTTTGTGTTTTTTAACTATGGTAGTGTATACTATGTCGTCGACAGTCTCCTTCGACGATGTACTATACATTACATCTTGCAGCGAATTTTTTTTTGTGTTTTTAACTATGGTAGTGTGTACTATGTCGTCGACAGTCTCCTTCGACGATGTACTATACATTACATCTTGCCGCGAATATTTTTTTTTGTGTTTTTAACTATGGTAGTGTGTACTATGTCGTCGACAGTCCCCTTCGATGATGTTCATTACATCTTGCCGTGAATATTTTTTTTGTGTTTTTGGCTATGGTTGTGTACACTATGTCATCGATTGTCTCCTGCGGTAATGTACTATACATTGCAACCTATTCCGAATTGTGTATTTGCCGTTGTTGATTTTGTATCATAATCAGAAACCAGTTAATTGTTCGCGACAATGGAATGCGGCCGGCGCCAAGCGCGCAGTGATGACTCACTTGTTTACGTCAGCCGATCACTCGGCTCAAAACACTGTATTATACTTTATTATAATTAACACTTTTTTTATGCTTTTACAATTCGCATCGAGCGCGTTAATGAGCAATTTGTTTGTGATACTGCCAACTGATCGTAATATTGTTGGTATCGTAATATAGTAAGATCGTAATATTGGTTTACGACTTATACACTTTCAATTAATTTCACTTATCGAATATGGGTGGTCAGGTGGTGCCTACCAACATAGACTGGTTGGCTATTTGCTATAAAACTCACGTATAATACCTCTTCGCGCGTCGTGTATTATAAGGAATACGACTCGCATCGTGAATGAATGCTGGCTTGTTCATGCGTATAATTGTGTGTAGGCCTTTTGAATGTGATGTATGTCAGGTAATAGGAACGTTCAATGCTTGGTGACGTATGAATGGTCGAGGGTTATACTTGTTTTTTTTTTCTCCTCTTTCAGGCTTAGTAGTTGCCTTGTATTTAACCTACTGACACCACTAACACTCATCTGTTTCAGGGTCCCGGAATGCAGTGGCCGCCTACCAGCCACAGAATTTTCCCTCTGGGAAAATTCTGGCCTAATGGGGGGAGTGTGTGACGTCAATCCTTGACGCATCACTCGGCCCGGTCGACCCCGCCGCCCGCGCCCTGCAACGGGCTATAAATATGGAAGCGCTGGCCGCGTTCGGCCCTTTCTCTGGCGGCTGCGAGACGAGTTAAGTTAACCAACTCTCTTGGAGGAACCGGCAGCGGGATTCTCAACATCAACCTGACCCATCGCCGAATCACGCGACCCTGTGTAAATTTTTATTAATTCCTAATTTTTTCGCTTGCTTAATGATGTCTAAAATTAATTGGCAATTAAATCAATTTTTATTGTAACATTTAACCACGTTTCTCATTTAAACACACCCTAGTAGGGATAACGTAACAGTGGACACCTGAAAGGTCTTTTTACGTTACAATACATCATTATAACGCAAAAGTTCAGTGGTGTGTGCACCGCGGGTTCGAACCGTAAAGACATAAAGACATATTTATTTCTGCATTTTGGTTGTTTACAACACTTATACATGTCAAAACCCTATTCTAGATGATGCCGGCTTTTCCTAGCTAAATGACTTCTTGAGAAGAAAGGCCTAAACAAACTCAGAGTCATTGATTTTTTGTCACTTCAATTTCTTTAGTCTTTTCTTCATCTTTTAAATTCCAGACAAAAAAAGGGTTTAGTGTGCAAGTACAATGCAGGAAATTATCTGACGCTTTTGACTGACTCGGCCCACTGATGGCCCGCATTCAACAGCAATCGTACGGCTCAACCTTAATTGAGGGAGCCAGCACGATCTGTATCACTATGCCTCCACGCCATCAGAAGGTGTATGCATAAGCATGTCAGCCTAAGCCATCAGACAGGTTGCCACAACTATTTGTTTACATGTTTAATAATACCCACATCGTACTCACAACTTTACATGCTAATACACAGTATACATGTTGCAAACAATAAGTAAAAATAATAAAAATTTAAACAATAAAATGTCATATATTTAAAATGTCAGAAAATATTATTAAATGTCAGAAAATATTATTGAATGTCAATTTATGAATAATAATATATTACTTAAGTAATTTTAAATGTCAAAAGAAAATAAATAAAATAACAATGTCAAATCAAACAATGTCAAAACAAAATAAATAAAATTACATATGTCAAATTAAAAATGTCAAAAAGTAAAAATATAAGTATTACAAATGTAAATAAAAATATCATGTCACTAATTTCAAAATGTCAAAATTCATAATTTTTAAACTCAATTCCAGGCATTTTTGTCTCAGTGAATGCCTTGAACCAAGACTGTAGATTGCCCGAATAGCCCGCTTCTGCAGTACAAACACAGTTTGAATTTCGGCTGCGTTGCCCCATAATAAAATGCCATATGACATTATGCTGTGGAAATAACTAAAATATACTAATCTGGCCGTATCTATATCAGTTAACTGACGAATTTTGTAAACCGCGTATGCTGCAGAGCTAAGTCTATTCGACAACTGACCTATATGTGGGCCCCACTGTAGCTTAGAATCTAAGGTTATGCCTAAGAATACGGTGTTATCTATAAGATCCAACTCTTCTCCATTCAAACATATGTTAGGTTTAACTTGTTTTACATTCGGTCTTGAAAATCGTATACATTTTGTTTTTCTTTCATTTAACAGTAAATTATTAGCTGTAAACCATTGAACTACTTTAGAGAGAGCGTTATTTACATCGTCATTATTTGATTGTTGTCGTCTTAGTTTAAAAATAAGTGATGTATCATCAGCAAATAACACTATCTCTTCATTATTTTGCATAATGTATGGCAAATCATTAATATATACAAGGAAAAGGAATGGACCAAGAATTGAACCTTGCGGCACTCCCATTGTGACCACTGAACCCATAGAAACTTTTCCATTTACCTCAACTCTCTGTATCCTATTACTCAAATATGATTTTAGGAGATCTAAAGCAGTGTTCTTAACTCCATAGTAATGTAATTTCCTGATCAATGTTTTATGAAACACGTAATCAAAAGCCTTAGATAAGTCACAATAGACTCCCAGAGCATCATGCGACTCCTCCCATGCATCAAAAATACTATCTAAAAGCTCAACTCCAGCATCGGTAGTTGAGCGACCCCTAGTAAAACCAAATTGTTTTTCATGTAACAGCTTATTGTTATTAAAATGAATTTGAAGCTGGCCTAGAATTAATTTTTCAAAAATTTTACTAAACGTGGGTAGCACAGATATTGGCCTATAATTTGTGGGGTCAGATGTGCTACCTGATTTAAATAAAGGAATTACTTTACTACTTTTCATTTGATCAGGAAACACACCACAGTCAATGCATCTATTGAAAATCATTGCCAGTTCCGGTGCTACTGTGTTGATTATAGATTTCGTAATCACAACAGAATTGCCCCAAAGATCACTAGTCTTCTTCAAATTAAGGGTATTAAAAGTTTTTACAATATCTCTGTCAGTGACATAACTAAAACTAAATTCAATGTTACACCTATTGACATTTTGTTTCAATAGAGATTCGGCGTCATTAGGGTACTAGATGAGGGATTTTGTGGTTAAGACTGGAATGTCTGTGAAGAAATTTTCTAATGCTGTGGCAACCTCAAAATCTGACTTTAATATCTTTTTATTTAATTGAAGAGTGTAGTCGTTACTATTAATCTTGACCCTTCCAGTCTCATTGTTTATAATATCCCACGTTGCTTTTATTTTATTGTCACTGTTTTTAATTTTTGATTTTAAATAAAGTGTCTTAGCTTCACGACAAATATTTTTAAATAACTTGGAATAATTTCTTACATATTGACAAAATTGTTCATCATTTTTATTAATTACTTTCTGTTCATTTAATTCGTAAAGCTTATTTCTACTTTTATAAATTCCAGTGGTTGCCCATTCACTGAAGGTGTAGTACCAGCAACTGAGATCCTCTTAGGGACAAAGATAGAATTGAATATAGTACAGTACATGTCAAAGAAAGAATTGTACAACTTATTAGGATCGTTATTATAGCATAATTAGTATGGTAATGTACTTGTGAGTTTATCCTTAAGTCCCTCCAGACGACGCAAAGCTTTTGGCACCACACTCAATTCCTTTCTACCTACTTTTTTAGACTGCATAGCAAATGTTATAGATTGTCCACAATGATCTGATGTTAATTTGTTAATTATTTGCTTTCTAACTGGTACAATATCTGTAAATATATTGTCTATACAAGTAGATGTCGTGGAAGTTATCCTGGTGGGTTCCAAAAATAAGCATGCAAGATTATATGACTTGAACAAATTTTTAATTTTGTGGCAATTCTCCCTGAATTGCCACAAAATTATCTTAATCTTCTAGTAAATTAATATTAAAATCGCCACCTACTATTATAGATTTATTTTGTTGACATAGCTTCTGTAACACATCATCCATGACACTTTCAAAGTTATCATAGCAGGATGATGGTGGCCTATACACACTCAAAACAAGAAGTTGGTCCAACTCCACACAGGCTATTTCAACTGTCCGTTCAACAGAGAAACTAACAATGTCACTACGATTCTTAAATTTAAGGAGCTTGTTAAGAGACACGTATGTGTAGTTATTCGATCGTTAAACGAGCCACTTATTCACTTCCCAAGAATTGTAAGCGACAAATGTAGTAAAAGGTTCCGAGCTGCCATAGGCTTATTCAGCCGTAGGAGAAAATGCAATTGCAGAAATTAATCGCAACACAGCTGAAATCATCTGTCAAAACTGTAATGGCCACCGATGAGTTTTCACGCTGTCAGCGAGGACTCGCTTTACTAGTTTATAGTTGAGTGGCAACAGCAGCTATCAAAGGTAAACTTGATAAGCAATGTTAGCTTAAAACACGTCTGTACCTCGTGCAATGTCGCCTAGTACTAATGAAATCGCCACGAGCGAGTAATGCGAGTAATCGCCTGACGCAATCACACATGTTGAAAGTCCAGCGAGAAAACTTTCGAAGCTACACACTCGCTGCTTACTGTTCGCCAATTCGTTTCAGTTCCAAGCTCTTATCATAACTCGCTAATCGCCAGCAGTTGGAAGACAGCTGCCTTATGAGTCAGTAGAATCTTTTTCAGTTATTTATGTTGACTAAACAATGTTCGAGTCTTCAGAGAAAAACATTGGACATGGCATCAGATATTTACTATCTTAGAAACGTCAAATAAGTGTGTCAATAAATCACTTCATCTTCAAGTTTCGTTACTTCAAAGTTACCTAGTAAAATGATTCCTATTTTTTGTCATGTCGTCGTTGCAGCAGAAAAAGAGTTTTTAATTATACAACGTGCACTTTAAAGGGTTCATAGTAAACTACATTATAACTTTGCCGATTGCCAATGAAGTTATTTAATGCAAATACTACAATACAATTGCCAGAATATTCACAGTGCTAGCTTCAAATTAGCGGATTTCAAAACTACACCTTTCCCTCTAGGGTTGGAGTACAAAAAAATAGTTTTAATTATACAACGTGCACTTTAAAAGGGTTCATAGTAAACTACGTTATAACTTTGCCGATTGCCAATGTAGTTATTCAATGCAAATATTACAATACAATTGCCAGAATATTCACAGTGCTAGCTTCAAATTAGCGTATTTCTAAACTACACCTTTCCCTCTAGGGTTGGAGTACAAAAAAAAAGTTTTAATTATACAACCTGCACTTTAGAAGGGTTCATAGTAAACTACGTTATAACTTTGCCGATTGCCAATGTAGTTATTCAATGTAAATATTACAATACAATTGCCAGAATATTCACTCTCTTTAGAAGGTAATATATAAAACAATTTCAAAGTAACGTACACTAGTGCTATCTAAAATGTCGACCACAATAAAACCGGGCAAATATCCAAAGAAGAATGTCAAACAAAGTTTACCCTTCCATAATGACACCAGATCCTCGAAATATCGCAAATACTGTTGAAAAAAGTTCCTAACTGGGGAGTGCAAGAGCTGAGATCTTTGTGCCCTTTTCTCAAAGAGTTTGTCACTCATTTGAATAACAAGAGAATCCTTTTTCAGACCTCTCCCCTCTCTCGATCCTTCTGCCTATTTAGGTTCGTTATATAGGAATAGATCGTTTTTGTCCTAAAAGCAATTTTAGCCACGTTATCAATATTTTTGAACCCATTTTACTCTAAGGATATTAGTGTATTCAAGCTGCAATTTATTACACCTACTTTGATATAAAATTATAATTTTCTTTCATTTAGAACCAATTCCGTGACTTTCGTCAATATAATTTTATATTGCTTCACGACGATGAAATTTGTTAGCTACGAATCGACAATGTTTGCTGCGAAGGTTTGCACAATTTCGGGGTTTCATTTGAGCTCTCCGGTCTCTTGATCTTCCCTGAGGTTAAATAAAGGGATTCTATTTAACACGTTGACAGTCCCTGCATCACATATGATACAAATTGATCTTTCACCATACGTTCTTGCATCACATATGATGCAAGTAGGCGTACAGACTGTACGCCGTTTATTCCCGAGGACGTCTGAGTGAGGGAAATAAATATTATTAGGACGTCTAGTGTAAATATTAAGAAAAGTAAAACACCAATGATCCAACACATTTTTTTTACTGAAAGAAAATAATGCAATGACAAAAATTAAACAAAAAATTAATGAAATTTGTTTAAGCATAGGATACAAGATGGCTTATTACATTGTTTACACTCTACATATGTGTACCTGAGGTGATTTCTTCTGAGTTTTTTTGTGGTGCTGCCAGCATCCTCTAATTTATTTTTGGAGCATTTTGGTTGGACAGGATCGTTAGTTTCCCTTATAAATTGTTCAATTACCTCAATGGAATCTTCGTTTCCCAAAAGTTCTTGACCTTCCACAGGTAACTACATATCAATGGAATCACTGACTTCAGCATCTTCTAATTCCAACAAAACTTCGCCTTTCCCATCACTTTCTTCTAAAATACGCAGCAAATTGGCATCACTTAACGATCGGAAACTCATTTTTGCTAACTATTTTGTGCAGCAATAGCTTCGCGATGCTCGATTAATCATGACTGATATTTATAATTATTTTTCTGCAACTACCGCAAGAAAACTAAGATAATTAGTTATATGATTACCCACATTTTTTGCATCGACGTCCCTGCATCATAAGTGATACACTAAAATTAAGGACGAGACGTCCATGTATCACATGTGATACATGCTGAAAATAACTGAAATATTACAGTGACGGAGATTTCTAGTATATATTTATTAAATGTGAAGTGTTTCCAACTATCTTTAATAAAAAAACCGCGGGACGCCACGTGACGGTTGTTGGATTTGGCCTGGACAGTCAACGTGTTAAAATTGTACTTTGAGACGTAGTACATTAAGCATAGCGTAGTAATTATCTAAGTGCCTTTATGTTTAGGATACGATAGTTCATGATTTCTATTAAAATACATTTTTATCTTATTCCCCATTTTTCTACATTTATTGACTTTTAAGTTAGTTTCAGTAAATTATATCTAGTATAATTTTAATGAATTGGACAGAAATTGCTGGAGACAGGGACCTTTGGAGAAGTGTAGGTGACACCTTCGCCCAACAATGGGACAGTATAGGTTAAAAAAGTAATGAATGCTGAAGGAACTGTCTGTTTCATAAAGACTCAAAAAGGTCACAGTATAAGTCTAGGTACCGCCCACGTCAAAATTAAATTAGGTAGGTACACACGTAATCAAAAAGGGCCATAATTAAAAAACGTTCCTAAAAATAACAATGTCATCCAAATACAAAATGACAGTAGAATTTCTGGTACACACACTTCACGTAAAATGATGGCTTATATATCTTCAAACAAATGTAATCTACGTTTAATCTGCAAGTCAAAGTCTCAATTTAGTTGTCAAAGGGCAGGCCACGGCGGCCGCTCGCAATTTGCTACCCCGGTGGCCGAACATAGACCGACGAACATTTGACACGATATTTTAATATCGAGGTCCTTTTTGCGACTAACTGTTTATTGGTTGAAATGAATGGGTTTTACTTTCCTTAAATGTGCCCTGAAATGAAAGCTTGGTTTTTCTACTATTTTTGCATAAGCTTGGTTAAGCTGATGATGGATGTAGTACTTATATAATTACTTCGTTCCCGATCGGCCTTAGAACAGTACAAAAAATAAATTTCAACAGTTAACAGAACAGTCTTATTTTAATATGCGTATTCAAAGAGCTTATTTTCAAAAGTATCTTACTCTAAACAGACATTTACTACAGTCTTTTTTCTTTGTAAGTGATTTATTGGAAAGACAATGGGCTTTCTGAAACGTAATGATATGAAGTAATTAATTTGCCTCAGGATAAATGTTTGTGCAATCTATGACACATTGTTCCCAGTCGATCAATAGATAGATAATGAAATAAATTAATCAGAAAATTTTCTGATTCTGAAATAATTACAATAATGTACATTTCCATATCTAAAGCCTACTCCACGAATTCCATAACAATATGCGCTATGAAATTAGCCTGCGGCTCTTAGCCGCACGAGACTAATATTCCGAGAATACTGTTACGAGCTGGGGTTCGACGATAAATTATAACTCACTATGCCACTTAAACTGAACTTTATTCACTAACACAATAACACTAGATACACACACTTAATTTTCCAACACTAATAAAACTCACTATTCACACCACTAGAACAACACTAAACACTTCCGACTTACTTCCCTTCGCTTCTTGTTGATCGCTTCGCTATTCACTTGTTACTGTCCGTTCCGTTCGCTCGCACTCTATTTATACTGGCCGGATAACATCACAAGCGCATTCTAGATACTTCCACAAAACTGTCGAATAATCGCGAACAGTCTATGCTCGATACAGCAACGCCATCTAGTACAGAGTAGCTGAATTACCTTTAAACCACCGATACATTCAATCTCTTCTAGTACCCCCCATTCACCGATAGATGGCGTAACACTGCCCCCCTCTTAAACGTGTTCGTCTCGAACATCGTTGGACCCATGGTAACGAGCCAACCGGTCCACATGAACAACCTTCGGTACACCTCGAGACCCCTTCTGGATTCGATAGGTGACGTCGTTCATCCTGGTAATTATGCGATATGGCCCGTCCCATCTGGCTTGTAACTTAGGCGATTTTCCTTTGCTTCGTACTGGGTTATGAAGCCACACCAATGATCCCTCATCGAAGCCTTTGTTGTTTGCCTTCCGGTCGTAGCGAGTCTTCATCTTCTCAGACATCTGTTGTCCAGATTCCCTGATGTGCTCGTATACGTCGTTCATCCTGTTGCGTAGCTCGGTTGCGTAATCCGTTATATTGCGTGGAGATTCTGGTGGAATACCGGTGATAAGGTCTGCAGGTAAACGGAGTTCTCTACCGAAATTGGCAAAAGCTGGTGTTACTCCTGTAGTTTCGTGGACCGCACTGCGATATGACAGGAGAAATGGTTGGATGTGCTTGTCCCAATCTCTTTGTTTGCTCCCCACGACCTTCGCCAGGTACCTTTCCAGTGATTGGTTAAACCGTTCAACCATGCCATCTGATTGCGGATGATAAGCCGTGGTCCTGGTTTTATGTGCACCCATTACGCGACAAGTCTCCTTGAACACCTCAGATTCGAAGTTCCGGCCTTGATCGCTGTGGATTTCCAAGGGTACCCCGAATCGACAAAAGACTTCATGCACCAGCTTTTCGGCCACCGTGGTAGCTTCTTGATTTGGGATTGCAAATACTTCAGGCCACTTCGTGAAGTAATCCATCACAACCAAGAAGTATTTGTTTCCGTCCTGGCTCTCAGGAAACGGCCCAGAGACATCCAACGCTATGCGCTCCCATGGAGCTCCCACATTGTACACCTTTAATGCACCTTAGTTTTGGGCACTACCATTTGCAAATGGCACTGGTTACCGCGAGCGTTTTCCCATTTGCGGCACAGAACTCCATCCTGGACCAAGCTTTCCCACTGTGCCCAATAACTCTTGGCGATAGGGCTCATTGCTGCGATATCACTCCATTTGGGCCTAGGAGCGCCTGATTTCTTCCATTCAAGAATCGGCTGTACATCCTTGTCATCTTGCTGAGCACTCTGCAAAGCTTCTCTCCATTCGTCGCTTAGATCCGTCTTTAACATCCTCACTAGCGCTGCCTGTTTTGCTTCCTGTCGGCTACAGTGCTTGCACTGGTCGGGACACGGCCTACGCGATAGGGCATCTGCGTTACCATGGGACTTGCCGTTTCGATGTTGTATTACAAAATCAAACTCTTGCAGTAGTTCAATCCATCTAGCTACTTGTCCTTCTGGGTCCTTAAATTGAAGTAGCCATTTCAGCGCTGCATGGTCGGTTCGCAGGTGGAATTTACGGCCCAACAAGTATTTGTTGAAATGCTGCAACGTCTTTACTACAGCCAAGAGTTCCCGCCCGGTGACGTAGTAGTTTCTTTCGGGTTTGGATAAGGTCTTGCTGAAGTATGCTATAACAACTTTTTGATCACCCTTCTTCTGTGACAGCACGCCGCCAATTCCGGTGTTACTGGCATCTGTGTCAACTATGAATTCATGCTCATTGTCAGGGTAGCCTAGAATAGGTGCAGTACACAGATGTTCCTTAAGCTTCTGGAATGCAACGTCACAGCTCTCATTCCAACAGAACTGCACTCTGTCTTCGGTGAGCTTATGAAGAGGTCGAGCAATGTCAGCAAAGTTCTTCACAAACCGTCGGTAGTAGGAGCATAATCCGAGGAATGCTCTGACCTGCGTTTTGTTCTCTGGAACTGGCCATTCCTTCACGGCAATGATCTTTTCCGGGTCAGTTTGAATACCGTTCTCCGAGACCACATGTCCTAGAAAGTTCACTTGCCGTCTGAATAACGCGCATTTGTTCGGACTCAGCTTCAAATTAGCTCCTCGTATCTTTGACAGCACTTGTTCCAAGTTTCGAAGGTGATCCTGGAAGGTGCGCCCCACGATGATGATGTCATCCAAGTAGACCAGGCAGGCGTCTCCAATCAGTCCCGTAAGCACTCGCTCCATCAGTCTCTCAAAAGTAGCAGGAGCGTTGCACAATCCAAAGGGCATGACGTTAAATTGCCATAATCCTTTCCCTGTGGAGAATGCCGTCTTCTCCTTGTCTCGAGGATCTATTTCCACCTGCCAGTAGCCACTTTTTAGGTCTAAGGAAGAAAACCACTTCATCCCCGTCAGCGTATCCAGTGTGTCATCGATCCTTGGCAGCGGGTAGCTGTCCTTCTTCGTGATGTCATTCAATCGGCGGTAGTCTACACAGAAGCGCATGCTGCCATCTTTCTTCTTTACTAGGACAACCGGAGAGCACCACGGGACGAAGGCTCGATTACGCCTTCTTTCACCATACCGTCGATCATAGCTTCCACTTCACGTTCCCGTGCCACTGGCACACGTCTTGGTCGCTGGCGAATCGGTGCTTCACTTCCCGTGTTTATTTTGTGCTGGACTAGTGCTGTCTTCCCTATGTCGGCATCACTGGTCGAGAAAATATCGGCGAACCGGTTTAACATCTTCTTAGCCTTGGTCTTCTCTTCTTCTGACAGGGTACTTTGGCAGTCCTCCAAAAGTGAAGACACGTCGAATCGTGCACCCTGAACCTTGTCGCTGGTAGGTTGCTCTTGACATCTACGCATCCAAGCCGCTCCTTCATAGGTGCCCAATTCCGTCCCTTTTTTGAGCAACACTTCCTTGTCACTTGCATTTAGTGCGCGTACTGATGAAACTTTGGTACCCCTTACCAACGTTCGTACAATCTTCCATGAGGCATCTTCCTCTAGGCCTTCGATAAGTACGCAGCGGTTACCTCGACCAGAACTCCCGGGTAAACAAACCGGTACTACCGTTTCCGACCGCGGTTGAAGCGTGACATTCTTCAGGCAGTACACTTTTCCTGAAGTTGCGCCTTCCATGAAGACTTCTTCCGAGCCACATTTCAACACTCCTTGGTTAACATCGATCTCGCAGTGATACTTCCGCATGAAGTCTAGGCCTAAGATGCAGTCGTCCACTATATCGGCCACGATGACTTTGTGACGGTAAATTTTGTTGCCTAGCTTCAGATCCACCTCCATTTCACCTCGGACGGTTATGTGCTGACCGGTAGCTGTTCTCAGATTCACACATTCATTGTTCCTGAAGCAGCCCCGAAGAACCCGTCTTGCCAGATGGAAACCGACGACTGTCCGAGAAGCACCCGTGTCCAATGTCAGCTTGCATGGTGTTCTGTTAATTTCGCCTTCGATGATCAGGCTGTTCCCGTCGCATGATTGCGAGATCGAGATACTTGGGGCTCTTCCATTACCAGCCAGCACCCGCCCCGCAGTCCTGGCTTCTACTCGTTTCCCTGCTCTCGCTGCCTGGCAGGCACATCAGACGACCTCTTTGGTGGAGACAGGGTGTCACCAGGCTGCCTACGCTTTGGGCAGCTCAAGCGGATATGGCCTCTTTCTCCGCAGTTGTAGCACCGAGGTGACGACACAACTTCCCTGATGCGGTGACCTCGGTCGTCGCGTCGCACTGCTTCCACCTCCAGAGCGTGGGCTAAGGCATCCTTGAGGTCCTTGAAGTGCCCAAGCCTCACTGCTGCTCTTACATCCAGGTCCCGGATCCCATCCGTAAACGCCTGTACGAGGTTCCCGTCAATAAGCGCAGGCGACGACTGGTATGCCTTCCTGACCAGCTTTTCCACCTCTAGAGCCCACTGCTGCAGAGTTTCTCCGGTGCGTTGCGTCCTGTCCTTCAGCTGAGCACGATACACATGTTCGAGGTGCGCGTCTCCGTACCTCGCCTCCAGCGCCTCAAGAAGGTTCTCGTAGGTGACGTCTTGTCCGAGTGCCTCCAACACTATCAAGGCCCGGTCGCGAAGGCCCAAGGTTAGGGCGGTTAAGGCCTGTTCTTTGGTCCACCCATTCGATCGCATCACAGCCTCAAACTGGATCTTGTATGCAGACCATGATGACGAGCCATCAAATGGTGGAACCTTAAACCCACGAGGTGAGGGCACTACAGTCGCAGATGTCACTTCGTTGGATCCGAGCCCACGCAATCTCCTCTCCACTTCAGCGACACAGGTGTCGTGATGGTCGTGTACACGCTTCTCTATAGAGGCGACGCGAGTCTCAAGCTGGTCGTGTACGAGCTTCTCCACGTCGCTGATACGAGCCTCGTGCTGCTGGAGCTCCTCCTTTACCACCTTCAGGTCCTTCCCTACAGCGGCGCTGAGGTCTTTCATCACCACCAGCTGTTCCTCCAAACGGCGGGCCTGCTCCTCCTTGTCGCGCTGCAGCTGTTCCTCTAGGCGGCGCGCGTGCTCCTCTTGACGGCGGGCCTGCTCCTGCATGAACGCCATCAGAGCCGCGATGTCGGGCACCGCCATGGAGTGTGCGCTTGCAGGCTCCACTGCAGCCGCGGAGTCGCCTGATCCACCAGACGATGGAGAAGGAACGTCTCCGAAGCGTCTCTGGTCCAGGTCTTGCTGGTGCTGCTTCCTGGTACGCACACCTTCAGTTTCTTCCTTCGGCATAACCGGCATAATTTATCCCTTTCTTCTGACACCAATTTGTTACGAGCTGGGGTTCGACGATAAATTATAACTCACTATGCCACTTAAACTGAACTTTATTCACTAACACAATAACACTAGATACACACACTTAATTTTCCAACACTAATAAAACTCACTATTCACACCACTAGAACAACACTAAACACTTCCGACTTACTTCCCTTCGCTTCTTGTTGATCGCTTCGCTATTCACTTGTTACTGTCCGTTCCGTTCGCTCGCACTCTATTTATACTGGCCGGATAACATCACTAGCGCATTCTAGATACTTCCACAAAACTGTCGAATAATCGCGAACAGTCTATGCTCGATACAGCAACGCCATCTAGTACAGAGTAGCTGAATTACCTTTAAACCACCGATACATTCAATCTCTTCTAGTACCCCCATTCACCGATAGATGGCGTAACAATACGTACATGCTAAATGAATTAACTACATCACTTATATCTGTAAATATAAGTGTGTTATATTTTGCATACTTCTACTTACAAGTGTAAATCTCTTACGATGGGACGTACGGTGTAACTAGACATCTTGCTAATTGTAGTGCACTGCATGTTGTGGATTCGATTCCCATACACCACGTTGTCCGTGTGGATTACGGATTAAGAATACGAAATGTCACCACCCCATATCATCCCATGGGTTTCGTAAGAGCCGACAAAGGGAGCATATTATGCAGAGAACAGCACTGTAAGACAAGGAAAACTTGATACAAACCCTATACCAACCCGTTTGGCTAGCGCGGTATAGTAGGCCAATTCCTTCTTTCAAAGGAAAGGCCAAGTCCAGCAGTGGACTGTTAAAGGCTGATGATGACACCACGTTGATGTTTATGTTGGATCATCCACCAATTATTACTTTGAGTGTTATTTTTTAGGGCGTTTTTAGTGTCATGCGGATTTGCTCACGCACGCGGGATTGGCCCGCATGCGTAAAATTTCACGCAGCGTGAAACCCGGTAGCCTACGATCTAGTGTTATGCGGGCTGCTATGCGTTGTGGTTGCGTATAATGGACGACAAACTCAGAAAGTTGTTAATCATTTATTTAATTCACAAAAGACGAAAAAAGAAGACAAGGTCACAGTATGGCCTGTTATTTGAAAGGAGGATTCTTGCTGGAACACTGGTTTTCATAGACGCGGGGGCCCCTCGCGTTGCCGCTGCCCAGGATCACGCCCTGCGTCCCGCGTGCATATTCCACGCATTACAATAAATACTTGTATGAAAATGACATTTGCGGGGTTTACGTAGGCGGGCCAATCCCGCGTGCTTGAGCAAATCCGCATGACACTAAAAACGCCCTTAGTGACCACAATTGGAATATTCTAAAACGCTAAAGTAATAAAAAGTCTTCGCTCGTACCTCAGATGTTTTGTTCGTTTCCTTTCGATTAACAACCAATAACCATTATATTGATATTTTTTCTTTGCCATAACATGATCGCAGGATTTTAAAGACGCATATATGTGCTCACGAAATAATAACGACCTATCTAGTCATTATTTCTTAAAGCAGAAATCCAAGATAAGTATAATAATATGTATAGATGTCTACATGGGATTTTTTGGTAGTATAGACTATCCTACAACCATTTCATTTTTTGCCACCAAAAACGCAATTCCTCTAATTGAATACCAAGGCTGTGCATTTTTATAGTGCACCGGTCCATTCGTCTTGTCGTGACCGGGGCGTGCGTGGAATGCACATAACGTCAGTGCGGACGTTAGACATAGCTGACGCCACCGGTGTTAAATTCCCTTCACTGTGTTAGTCAAATAGTGATGGATCTCTAGGCATATTGGTCACGTTACTAATAAGTTACAAAGCGTTACGTTAATCTCATCATTATAATTATCGTTCTAACATAGTCTTTTTAGCCCATCGTTTTTTTCTTTTTTTAGGGTTCCTTACCTCACAAGGTAAAAAAAGGAACCCTTATAAGATCACTTTCTTGTCCGTCTGTCTGTCTGTCCGTGTGTCACCACACATTTTCTCAAGAACGGATGGACCTAGCAAATTGAAATTTATACCAGATACTGAGGTTAGGTGTATAAAAATCAGGGTCCTGGGTCAACCGGATAAAAAGATATGATCAAAATTAGATTTTTGCAAAAACTTGTAAGTACCAAAATTAAAGTAAATTTTCAACTCTTTTTAATTTTCCTTTAATTGTGCTGTAAGAACTTGGTTTTAACCAAAATTGACAATTCTAGGTCAACCGTAAGTACCCTATAGGTTTTGGGTCGAAAACCTATATTATGGTAGTTCCCGTTGAACTAGAATCACGAAATTTGGCCAAAAGCAGGGTCTTACAGCACAAATAAAGGAAAATCTTATTTTAAAACTTTCGGGATATATACCACGTACCTTTGTTTGGAATAACCGATATTTCGGCACTGTTGCAAGCGCCATGTTCACGGATGTATTGAGAGTCTTGCGGGTGGATGAATGTTACGAGCAAGTACCTATAACGGTCTACCCGCTTTCTTACTCGTGTTTTGCGTTCAACACCACTAGCACTGTTATCACTATCGAACTGTACCCGATCACGACATACTACACTCACTACGTCAGCTCGCGGTTTGACTTTGTTCTTTTCTCGGGTTTTACATAGACGTACCACTGGATGCCAGATACTTGACAGTTGAAACCCATCCTCTCTATTGAAATTTTTCCACTTTTTAATTTCAATAGCCTCCCTAACCATTCGAGGTATGTAGTGGCGTTCTGTCGAAAGCACCTGAGGGTTATGTAACTCAATCCAGTGGTCGGTACCCGAGTCTGAGAGGTGTTGAGCTATGGCCGACTTGTGTGGTTCATTATTTTTGACTGCCCTGATGTGTTCCTTTATCCGGCAAGAGATGGTGTGTTTAGTTTGTCCTATATAGGAACTCCCTCAGCTGCAGTCAATTTTGTTTACACCTGGCTTTTCTAAGGGAAGACTGTCTTTCGGCGTTCTTATATATTGCGAGAGTTTCATAAAAGGAGTAAAGATAGTTTTTTCATTAAATCGGGTATATAACATGTGAGAAAGACGTAAGTCTTTTGTATTACATGAATGCACGACATTCAGTTTGGTAAATGTCTGTGACGTAAACACGTATTTTGTAGAATTATTTTTGTTTAAGTTATAATTCATAAATACCGCATATCTATTCATAATTTTAATGCTTGTATGAGCACATTTCACTCAGTAAATCCGCTTTTCTCTATGCGTTAATCTCTGCTCTATAATTATTGACATGCGTAATTTATTCTGTGTTAATTAAAAAAATATTAATTAATAAACCTCGTTTAATTATGTATTGTAGTTTTTTTAGTCCCTTACGCTCAAGTATAAGTATATGCCTCCAGTAGTCTAGTGATTTCAATAAAAATATATAATAAGTTACCAGAGACTATAAGAAATGAGGACAAATTAAATAGTTTTAACAATAAATTAAGAAAATTATTATTGAGTAAATCATATTATAGTATTAATGAATATTTTCATGAAAAATTAATATAAATATAACAATAATCATATTATTATAAAAATAAATATTTTAGTGACAAATTAATACCTATAATGTTACAATAATCATATTATAATAAAAATGACTATTTTAGTGATTAATTAACACAAAAATAACAATAATAACAACTCCCAATCACATAAAATAAAAATAATTTAATATCCAATTACATTTGTTTTAAATACTTATTTATTTTTTATACATAAATAATGACAGCAAAAATACATACATTTTTAAATAACAGATACATATAATACATACAATAAACCAAATCATATTTAATATTAAACAGTATATATAGCAAACTACATAATCTTCTTCTTCTTAGCGTGTCGCTGGCAAACACTTAAATTTTTGAGGCCCAGAAAGCAGCCACACTGACTGACTGGTCGGCGGCAGTCATCAGTTCTTCCTGCGTGCAAGTATTTGGGCACGCAGGGCACGATGTTAGGTGGGACATCGTTTGTCTTGCACCGCACACACAAGCCAAATCGGTACCGTCCGAGAGTCCCCATCTGAACATGTTTTCTTTGCACCGGCCGACCTGAGTCCGTAGTCTATTCAATGACTTCCAGACAGACCATGGCAAGCCATGCCCAGGTGGAGGACTCTCGGCTGGTGATACGAAAGGAGATGGTAGAAGGCTCTCTTCTCGCCATAGGTCGCACCTTGCCTTTGATGGCTCCTGGGTCAATGGATGGGTACTTTTCACAAAGCTGCTACGGCTCTTCAATCGTGCCTGCACTGGTATGTGACCATGCAATGGGTGCCGTGGGTCACAGTCCATCTTGGATCTTTCTGCAGAGCTCGCCACGGCCCTACGAACATTCGATGGTGCGATGCCAGCAAGTGGGTACAGCAGCTTTATCGGGGTTGATTTTAAACAACCAGTGATAAGTCGGCAAGTCTCGTTAAGTGCTGTATCCACTGAGCTTGCATGAGCGGATCGACTCCACACAGGGCACCCGTATTCGCCTGCAGAAAATGCTAGTGCCAGGGCCGAAGTTCGCATTACTTGCGGTGCAGCTCCCCACTTAGCAGTAATGAGGCGCCGGAGCAGGTTATTGCGAGTATGAACCTTACTTTTTAATAACTCGCAGTTCCTTCTATAGGTAAGAGCCCTATCAAGCGTAATGCCTAGGTATTTGGGATGATGATTGTGAATTATAGGTATTCCCTGCCACTCTATGTTAAGTTTACGACCGGCTTGGCTGTTACGCAGATGGAATACACAGGACTCAGTTTTAGTTGGGTTAGGTTTGAGTGCGTTTGCCTCATAGTAAGAACCCAAGATGTTAAGAGCCTTACTGAGATTTACTTCTATTTCTTCAAAGTTCGTAGCTTGGGATGTTAGGGCGAGATCGTCTGCGTAAATAAAGCGGTAGGTGTTCGGGTTGGTCATAAGTGTAGATATTGAAGAGTAGCGGGGCCAGAACACTTCCTTGGGGCAGCCCATTCTTTTGAGATCTCCAACGACTTTTTTCAGATAGGAGATGAACCTGATAGCGACGGTTATGGAGAAGCTCCCGGAGTATCATGACAAATTTGTGATCGCCTGTCATGGTTTCCACCTTCCACAACAGCCGCCTGAGGTTCACTGTGTCGTAGTGGCTGCAGAGAGATCTACAAAAACGGCGCCAGTTATTTTACTTGTTTCAAAGCCGTCCTCTATATACTGCGTGAGTTTCAGTGTCTGGTTGCAACATGACTTCACCGGTCTGAAACCGGCCTGCTCTGGGATCAGAACCGGCTCGACCAGGTTCGTGAGCCTTGCCAACAGTAATCGCTCGAACAATTTGTAAGTATGGCATAGGAGTGATATAGGCCGGAAGTTTTTTGGATTATCTGCTGGCTTGCCCGGCTTTAGTATAGCCATAACTTTCGATTTTCGCCAGAGACGAGGTATTGAAGCGGATTCCAGACAATAATTGAAAAGAAGCCGCAACCATGACACAGCAGCTGGGCCTAGATGTTTTATTTGCTCCACTGATATATTATCCATCCCCGAGGCTTTGCCACTCTTAAGGTCGTTAATTGAAGAAACTAGATCGGCCAGGCTGAATGGCTTACTAACCTAATTAGCTGTTCCAGCTCAAGCGACTGGGTCGCTTGAGCTGGAACAGCTAATTAGGTTTGGAACCTTTTTAAGGCGGCACGATGACTTGCCATTTAAATGAAATGAAATGAAATACTTCTTTATTTCGTATAAACTTTGCAAGTACTTACGAAACGTCATTAAAAAAAAGCATTTTATACAATTATTTTTGTGTGCCGAATTAGAACAGCTCAATCCCAAGCGTTTTGGTCGTCTTTATATTGAGATATTTTATAGTATGCTTTTGAACGTAATTTCGCTTTAACAATTATTTTGAACTCATTTATAGATAAGTTTCTTAAATTATAAGGGAGCTTGTTATAAAAGCGTATACATTGCCCCATAAAACAGCTACTTATTTTGTGGAGACGAGTGCTATGAACTACCAGATTATTCTTGTGTCTCGTATTTACAGAATGTATATCACATTTTTTACTAAATTTGTCAATATTTTTATGTACATATAACAGATTTTCATAAATATATTATGATACAACAGTTAGAATGTTTATTTCTTTGAATTTTTCTCTTAGAGTAACTTTTGGACCTAGGTTATAAATTTCCCTTACAGCTCTTTTCTGTAGAACGAATATTGTATTTAGGTCTGCAGCACTCCCCCAGAGAAGAATTCCATACGACATTAAACTATGAAAATAACTGAAATAAACCATTCTAGCTGTTTCTAAAATCTAATTGTCTTAACTGCATAAGCTGCAGAACTGAGTTTGCCCGATAGCCTTTCAATATGTGGACCCCATTGTAGTTTGGTGTCGAGCATAATACCTAAAAACATGGTTGTCTCGACGGGCTCAATCCTAGATTCATTAAGTTGCACATTGGTTCCCATTTGTTTAACATTAGGCATAGAGAATTTTAAAAGTTTCGTTTTCTTATTATTAAGTAATAGGTTCTTTACATTAAACCAATTAACAACTTTAGAGAGTGCATTGTTTACTTCGTCAAAATTAACCTGTTGTCGTTTAATGTTGAAAATCAAAAGTTGATGAGCAATTTGGTTTGCGGTTACTTGGCCAGGACGGGTTGGTGGAGGCGGATCGCTAGTCAGCTTCCGGATAGTATTCCATGCCTTATTACTATTGTGAGTCAAGTCTATGCTAGAAATAGTGTTAATCCACCTCTTTGATTAGTGTCACTAATACGCGACAGCAGCTCTTCGCCGACCAAAGTGGTTTCTTACTACATTTTAAACTACATAATAATAACAGATAATTACTTTAGCTTAGCCTAACCTATTGAATACAGCGCGCTTCCTCCTCTCTCCAACACTTTGCTGTGCCCGACAGGGTCCACAATTGAAACACTGTACTGCCTTACTTACCATCTAGTATAACAACATTGTGGAACGCAATAAAGTATTGAGTATTGAGTATAAACCATATATCGATATTTAAATTGTTGTTTCGAGTATGGGTGTTCATTGTCCTCGTTAGATGTATGTTTGTAAAGCCCCCCGCGACACAGGATTTAGTCCTAATGCGGGAGTTGTCTTATAAACCAAAAAGAAAAAAAAAGATTTAAATAGGTTTGTCTGGTATTTTATATTTTCACGCCGAAGAGCCGCACGAAGAAGAAGTGACCCTCCAAAAGAAAATGGATGCAACGTGCCACTTACTACGCTATAAAATATCTGAGAATAAAGCCAAGCTCTTACTGTTGCTACCTCTTTCAAAGTCACTTTTGGATATTCAATGTGGCTAAACCTATAACTATTTTACGAAGTACCAGCCGTAAACCGATAGAAATCTGAGGATTGGTCGCAGTATATTGCGCGTATGGTGTAGTGCTTAAGTGGTAGCCATGCTTTTTGCACTGCACCGACTTTAGTGGGTTCAAACCAAATACAGAACAACACCTTTGTCTTCCAAGAATATTTTGGGTCTGGGAGTCCATGAGTCCGTTAAGTGAATGTTTGTAAACTCTCTCTAGCTGATTATTGCTGATAATATAATTGGTCAATATACTGATGGTATTAAGGGGACTTTCTCCCCGTAATGTCAAAGATCTTTAATATGGCATATTTCATTTAATATGGCGTAATGTCAAAGATCTTTAAAAAGCTGTTTTGCATACTTAAGAGCACTCGCCAAGAAACTAACAAAGCGAGAAAAATTTAAACCAACGTTGAAAAGTCTATAGTGAACGCCAAGGTTTCAAACTCGAGACCCTATACGTGTCAGTCTACACACACATTCGTGTCATTACTGGGATATTGCAGCCTCATTCTAGTACATATATTATTATAATTCGCTAGACAATTATTTCACACCCCACAAAAACCATGCTTTAAAAATTAATTTACCATTCGTAAACTGTTTGTATACATACAGACAAACTGCGTTTTATTACGGGAAAAATGTAATTTCGGTTTTCATTGGGATCACGGATGAAAAAGCCCAAATAAACCGGACTGTCTGGTTCTAAAACGAATAAATTTTCATGTAAAACAAACATGGAAAAAGAAACGATACAAATAGACACAATGGGAGCGTTTAAATGTAAAATGTTGAGTAACATTAATATAGAATGGGATCGTAAATTAAAATGTTAGGTGCGTATTGAATTGTTAATTATCGCTTGCCTCGTGCCTTGGAGAGCACGTTAAGCTGTCAGTCCCTGCTGTCATGAAGATCTTTGACTGTAGTTATAGGGAGTCAGTACCTTTAAAATAAACTGGCACTAGTCTAAACCATGGAATATTGCAGAGAGGCCGTCGCTCTGTAGAAAACCAAATCCAGTCAGAGTAATAAGCGGACCCAGGTTGAAACTGGGATAACGCTAGGATGGATAGGATCGTAATGCTAGCGTAGTAGAGACGTCGCCAATTAATGAAAATGCTTTTAATTTTGTTATAGAACCAGTTTTCGTAGTTTTGAGTTTCATGTGGTAAGTTCAAGCGCTGCGAACGCGTAATGAGTGGAATTATGAAAAATGAAATGAAAAATGATTTATTTCTGCCACAACCAGACAAATTACATACTAAATAAAAGAAAAGTACAGGCAAACTAAAAAAATAAAAAATAAAAAGAATAATAAAAGAAACAAAAACATCGTTAAAAAATTACCCAATAACATTAACAACACGCTAAGGCCAGGTCGTGGCAGTAATGGGACCCCGTTCAGCATAACACCAGACCCGCTGGCACTGATATTCTACGGGGCCCTGCTAGTGACTCACGAAGGCGCAAAGCAGTGGATAATTAATTAGGCTACTCGTGTTCATAAACTCAATATATGCATGTATTCTACCTTCTTCCTTTTATCAAAAAATATCCATAATGATCTTGTGAGACATGTGAGGTCTGCCAATCCGCACTTGACCAGCGTGTTGAACTTTGGCCTTACCATTGTCATAGTAAGAAGAGGTCTGTGCTCAACAGCGGGGCAGTTTATATTATAGTGATTTTTTTATAGACTCACGGCTGTATTTCGAAGGGGTAAGCAGAGGTGTAATATTAAACCCACATTTCGCCATGAATTTTTAGGTCCCATGTAATAGGGGGCGAGCCTATTGCCATAACCGGGCACTTCACCAGACTCCGAGCTGCTACTGAGAATTCGGAAAAACCTAGTAATACTTTCGGCCGACCCGGGAATCGAACTCGGGACCTCCGATCAGCAGTCGCATATACTCATGATTATGAGTATTTATTATTGGATTTTGGCCTAGGCGTAATACTATCATGAAAACAAATCAGGAAGTCGGCAATATCCAATATTATAATTTATTAGATTCAGATGATTTTTGTACTATTGGGAATAGTTAATGCTACTCATAAATTATTTTCGAATCTGTAATAGCTATGATAAAAAAATTAAAAAACAACATTATCTGTGTCCCAAAATCTATTCTAGACAACTACTGACCTTCTAAAAACGTATAAAAATAATCTATTGAAACATCAGCCCTTAGCAAAAGTTTTACCGTTTTTCTAAAAAAAAAAGGTTTATTGATTGATGAAACACTGGGTCACTGTGAGTCGGCACTTTCTTGCCTTTTTTAATATCCCGCTCTTAATATCTGTGCCCGGGTTTCGGAAGAGGCTGCCTAATCATCTATTTGGTTAGCATCGGGATGAATATCGCTCGGACGGTGGGGATTGGGATCCTTGTTTTAGTTTCCATGTGGGCATGAATGTTTTGATATTGTGTCTAAATTTAATTATCGGACTTGCGTGAGACTCATGCCAGTCGTGAAAAGTAGACAATGCTGTGATAACAAAGTAACTTATTTTTTTTTATAGTTTCACGCCTTTTATCCCCGAAGGGATAGGCAGATGTGTAATACAGAGGTACAATTGGCTACAGAGTGAGTCACGGACATCTGTCACGGTGTCACCTGTGTCGTATTAATTTAACGTGAAAAAATAGTTATAGCACGATAATAAAGTCATAAGTTCAGTAGACATAATCTATTTGTGAAAATACAGTGCTACAAGTGTTATTTCTGAGTAATTATAAGTGTATATCCATTAAAACTTATGTAAAAGTTACAAACTAGTGACCAACTTTTTTTTTTTTTTTTTTTGCATTGTGGGTGTACGCACATTAAAATAGTTATGGCCCGATAATTACGTTCAAAAGTTTATTAGGCATAATCTATTTGTGAAAATACAGTGCTACAAGTGCTATTTTTGACTAATTATAAGTGTACAACTAATAAAACTAGTGATTAAAGTTACGAACTACTGACTAACTGTTTAAATTGTGGGTGTACGAACATAAAGTGTACCGTTTAGCCGAACAGCTGATTGATAAGCTACTATTTTTACATTTAGTTATCGTTAGATGCACCAACTTCTACCAAATTAGCACAGCCCGAGGAAGACCTTTGTCATACGTTTGAATCGTTCCTACTCATGATGCCTATGAATAAGTGTAGCGCGTGTGGTCGCTTCATCTCGCAGGCAGATGGCGTGGGCTGTACTACTTGCACCCTTACTTACCATCAAGGCTGCCTAGGCAAAGGTAAAATTACTAAGCCATGGTCCTGCCCTGAATGTACTAAAAACAAGCAACGCGACAATGGCCCCGACACACCGGTTAAGGGAGATGCGGATCAACGTACCGTGGCGAGTTCGTCTACTTTTGATCGTGCTGGAATCGATCTGGCACTCGAGGTTCGTTTATTTCGTCAAGACTTGCAAGCGCTCAGAGATGAAGTAAAAATGATGCGCGAGGATGTGAGAGAATTACGTAGCGCAATGTCATTGAGCAATACTCGCATTGATTTGCTCGAAGAGAGGGTCGGAGCTCTCGAGCAAAGCACAAATAATAAAAGCGGCGAAGCGTTACAATTTGAGAATATCGTTACCCAGCTACGGCTTGAGCTTAACGAGAAGGATCAAGAGCTACTTCAAAATGATATCGAAATAACTAATCTTCCCGAGACACCTGCGGAAAATCCATTGCATCTTGCAGCTCTCATTGGTACCAAACTGGGAGTGGTGATTAACGAATGTGATATTGTGCGAGCAGAGCGTGTTGGGCCGCGATATCCGCGCGGTGGACGGGCGCCGACTAAAGACTCATCAGCTGCAGCCGCAGCTCCTGGTGGGAGGCCACGCCCACTCATTGTTCGCTTCGGTCGTCATGCGCACCGCGAAGATGTACTGAGGGCCATGCGTGTGAGGAGAGGTGCTAGCACGGCGGACTTCGGTATACCAGGTGACTCATGCCCATTTTACATTAATGAACGTCTCACAAAGATAAACAGACAGTTGCTGCATAAAGTGCGTGAGGCGCGTCGGCGTAAGCAGTGGAAGTACGTATGGGTAAAGCGCGGACGTATTTACGTTAAGCAGGACGATGGGAAAATGTCTCATAACATTAGGTCGGATGATGATATTACGCGTGTTTTTGGGTCGGACATCGTTAAATCGACATATTAAATCCTTTTTTATTTTAAACCTTATAGACTCAGTTATGTTATTTGATAATATTTGTGCTTATGTTTCTTTGTGTGTTGTTTTGAAAAGTATTAGAGGCTATACGTGCGGTGACGAAATTGTGTTAATGTCCCAAAGTAGTTTATGTTGTGTTGTTGTAAATGTTTATTGTTGTACTATAATTTTATACAAAAGACTAGTGTTGTACCTTTTTGTTTGCTTAGCCCTATACATTTATATTATTATTATATGCTTTTGTTTTATCAAATCACCTGTGATTTTAGATTATGTTTTTGCTTATGTTTCTTTGTGTGTTGCTTTGAACAGTAGAGGATGTTATATATGCGCTGATGCAATTATGTTTATGTCCCTAAATAGTTTACGTTATATAGTTGTTATTGTAGTAAACGAAGTATTTCTTTTGTGCGTTGGGATGGTTTATTGTTGTACTATATTTTTATACAAAAGATTAGTGTCGTACATTTTTGTTTACATAGTTTCATACATTTATATTATTATTATATGCTTTTATTTTAAAGACTCAGCTGTGCTTTCTGATTATGTTTGTGTTTATGTTTCTATGTGTGATGCTTTGAACCTTAGAGGATGTTATATATGTGCTGACACAGTTATGTTTATGTACCCAAGTAGTTTATGTTGTTTAGTTGTAATTGTTGTAAATGAATTACTTCTTTTGTGCGTTTGGATAGTATGTTATTGTACAGTATTTTTTTACACAGCTTTTATATTGTGCCTGTTTATATACATAGTCCTATACATTTACATTATTATGCTCTACTCTTGTCACTGTTTGTTTCTTTTGTTGTTAATGAGCATACTTACCCATTTAGGCACCTGGTGTGGGAATCTGAAGAATATTAAGTTTATTAAAGCGTGTTTTCTGCTGAAGCTTTCTGGTATTACTCAAAGGACGTGTATTACACTTCAATTACATTTTTATTTATTTAGTACATATTTATATGTTTATATTATTGCATGTTTAATACCCTTTTATATTACTGTAATAATTGCTATATTTATATTATTATCCTATGGCGTCTAAATTCTTTAAAGTTGGTTTCTTAAACGCCGGCTCTCTGAGTACCAATCACGATAATTTCTTGTTTACAATGCATCAGCAGGCGGCTGATATAGTTGGTATAAATGAAACTTGGTTGCGGCACGGTGAGGAGGCGCGAGCACCGTGTGTTCCAGAGTATAAACTCAAGCATACTCCGAGACCCTTATGGATTCGTGAAGGCCGTGGAGGTGGAATAGGATTCTACATTAGACGTGGCCTTACCGTCAGTACCGTCTGCCATCCAATACATCGGTCTGTTGAACAAATGTGGTTAAGGGTTAGAATAAATCACAACAAGGTGATTATAGGTACGGCATATAGGCCACCTTGGCTTGATGCGAGCCTCTTTTTTAATGCGATTATGGATACGATTGGGGCCTTGTCAGATTATGACTATTTAATACTTTTAGGAGATTTTAACGTTGATTTGACTAAGAAGTTTGACATTAAAACCTTACTATTTAATACTTTTGTCAATTGTTTAGGTTTAACTCAAGTTGTCTCTGACCCAACCCACTTTACGAATACTAGCAGTACATTAATTGATGTTGTCTGCACTAACGCTCATGTACGCAATGTAACTGTGAGTTCAGTGGGAGTTTATAATGGTCATACATTTATAACAACCGAATTTACTTTTCGTAAGCCAAAAATTCCACCTAAAATAATATCCTATAGACCGTTTAAGGACATAGATATGGAACAATTTGACAAAGATGTTGTTACTGTTGACTGGAGCAAAATACAAGCATTAGATGATGTAGATGATATGGTCAGTGACTTTTCAAAGATAGTTAATACTATTTTTGACCTACATGCGCCGACTAAGACTAAAATTCTTCGTGAGTTGCCCGCACCTTGGCTGACTGACAACGTAAAACTAATGATGAAGCTTCGTGATAGGGCCTTGAATAGGGCTAAAAATAGCAACTTGCCTCAGCACAAAGAATATTATAAAGAGTTAAAGAAACAAGTCGAACTAGCTATTCATAATGAAAGGAAATGTTATTTTAGGTATAATATAAACAATAAAATGAAGAATCCTAGACAATTATGGAAGAATTTAAGAGCCCATTGGATTCCTTCAAAGCCCTCTGATATTCCTAAACTAGTTGGCGATGCTAACCAAATAAACAACCACTTCTTGAACATACCAGGTAGTTCGTGTGTTTCTATATCGCAGTTATCGCTGTTCGAATTTAATCGTTATAGTGATAATAGTTTTTCTCTCACGGCAACTGATTCATCTAATGTACTACAAATACTGAAAGGTTTGAAGTCCAATGCTATAGGTGTTGATGGCATATCATTGGATATGATCACAATGACACTACCACACACGGTGGCACTAATAACATCAATAGTAAATAAATCCATAGCAACTTCCAAATTTCCTTTACTTTGGAAGTCAGCTATTGTCAGGCCCATACCGAAGAATAATAATGTAACATCAGTACAAGACCTTCGACCGATAAGTATTCTACCTTGCCTTTCTAAAGTACTGGAAAAAGTGGTAGCATCACAATTGACTAAATACCTAGAAACCAACAGCATTTTGCCAGACAAGCAATCGGGTTTTAGAAAGAGCAGGGGGACAGCAACAGCCCTTCTTGATGTTACTGATAACATCTTAGCAGCTCAAGATATAGGACAGGGATCAGTTCTGGTACTGTTGGATTTTTCTAGGGCTTTTGACGCGCTAGATGTTTCCTTGCTTATGTCAAAGCTATCTTATTACGGATTTGATCATTCCACTATTAGCTGGTTCAACTCGTATCTAACAAACCGCTCTCAATTCGTAGAAATTAATTATACTGATGGATCCACCTCTCGTTCCGAGTTGAAATCGGTGCCACGAGGAGTCCCACAAGGTTCTGTATTAGGGCCACTTTTGTTCATTGTTTATAGTGCTGACATAGTCAAAGTAATTAAATATTGTAAATTTCATGTTTATGCTGATGACGTGCAAATATATTTATCTTTTAAACCTGACGAAACTAAATCTGCGGTGGATAAAATAAATAAAGATTTGGATAACATTTATAGCTGGGCTTCAAATAATTCTCTCCTACTAAATCCGAATAAGTCCAAATTTATGATCCTGGGTTCCAAGGAACAAATAAAAAAAATTGCTGGTTTGGAACCGCAGATAAGAATAAATGGATCTCGTATAGAGCGTGTGCTGGAGGCACGTAACCTAGGATTGATTATGGACGAACAGCTGAGGTACGAACGACACATAGCGGACGTGGTCCGTAACTGTTTCTACCGTCTCAAATTATTGTATAGACTACGAAATTATATAAGTACGGACCTTCGTATACAGCTTTGTGACTCGCTTGTTTTGTCCAAGTTCAATTATCTTGACGTGGTGTATGGACCTAGACTACTGGCCAAGACTGCTAGTTTGATTCAAAGAGTACAGAATGCGTGTGCGCGTTATTGTTATAATATTCCGAAGAGATCTCACGTAACTCCATTTCTAAACACAGGAAATATTTTAAAAATGAATTCGCGACGGGAGTTGCATCTAGCCGCACTCATGTTCGGAATTATTAAGTTCAGACAGCCGGGATACTTATACGACAAATTAGATTGGATGGAAAGGGACAGGAAATATAGTAGCAGAGATGTATCTTTACCGTTACGTATACCTCGACATAGAACCACAGCATTTAGGGGCGGTTTCCGCTATAATGCAACAAAATGCTGGAATAATTTGCCACCACCGATTCGAAATCTCAAAAATTTGATTAATTTTAAATCTAAAGTTAAGGTAGTTTTGCTAATTCGACAAAAATCCAGCATTTTATAAATAGTAATTGCATTGTCAATTCGGTACATGGCCGCCACTCAAGAGCCTAAAATTGAAGTAAATAGTTTACTTATGTATACTGACTATTATTATTATTCGTTTGTATTTTTCCGCTTAATAATTTATTTTTGTATCATGGAATAGCTGTGTCTTTTATATATACCTAAATACTATATAAATATATATATATTAATATGTATATATATGTATATATGTGTGTGTGTGTGTGTGTGTGTGTGTGTGTGTGTGTGTGTGTGTGTGTGTGTGTGTGTGTGTGTGTGTGTGTGTGTATGTGTGTGTGTGTGTGTGTGTGTGTGAGTGTGTGTGTTGTGTTATATTTGTTTTATATATTATATTGATTGATACTGTTCTTATGTCCGTGAGTCACCTGTGGGCTTCAGCTGAAAATCAGCGCTTTGGTCAGTGGTCACCCATCTGAACCACAGCACATGCTGAGCTAGTAGCCTTTAGACACATTAATTTCATATTTTTATTTCAATATTTTTGTTGTCTTTGTACCTAAATGCTTTTTGCTTTGCTTTTTATTTATTTTTGTTTGTGTTATGTCAGTTATGTGTCTAATAAATATTTTTTCTTTCTTTCTTTCTTTCTAATATTACACCCACATTTGGCCATGAATTTTTGGTCCCACGTAATAAGGGGCGAGCCTATTGCCATTACCGGGCACATCACCAGACTCCGCGCTGCTACTGAGAATTCGAAAAAGCCCAGTAACACTTTTGCACGACCCGGGAATCGAACCCTGAATCTCTGATCAGCATACGCTATCCACTGGATCACGGAGGCAGTCTAGTAAAGTAACTTTAAATTCTGTATTGCAAGAAAATTTACAAACATTCAGCCAAATGAAATCCAGACCCGACCCAAAAACTTACGTTTTGACCGCTGTTTCTTGAGTAGGTTACATTCAGCTCAGTGTCAAGCGGATGGTGGCTGCTTAAGCCGCTGCAACATCCAGATGAACAAAAGTTGACTAAATTCTGAATTAAATACTTTTTTTTTGTAATAATATTAATCTGCAGCAGCCTAATACAAGTTCGCGTTTTGCGAGAAGGAAATGTATCTCATCGTAATTTTAAGTTGTTTTAAATATGTACATATATTACTGATTCTTTCATTGATCGGCAAAAATTTGCGTATTTTATATGAAATGCGTATTATAATTTATCATTTCAACTGCAGTAAATTACCTGATTGTCAGTATTTCAAGAGACGCAATACAATAAACTCCTATCGATGAAATTCACGTATTCCTTCGAATATTCTCGAATACCTCGAAGCATTGTTCAGTACATTGGTTCAACCAAAACTTGAGCAGTAATACAACTAGAGTATCTTACGCCAGGCTGGCAATACCTGCGAATAGACATGAATTTATCCGAACATCTAGTCAGAGCCAATGAATATTTGGAATATCCCGGAGAGGTATCCCAAATAATACGATTGGGCGAATGTATTAAGATTTATATAAGGAGATATGTCTTTTGAGATAGATTTGAATTGAGGTAAATATATAGACTGTTATATTCACTTAGCGATTGTGATGTTAATGGGTAATTTATTTTAATATTAGTCAACCGCATGCGTATAGTTATCACCATCAGTTTTGTATATAACTATTTTCTCTGCCTACTAATAAGTAATAATAATGTAAGTCACTACGTCCCAGTCGCTAGAATGTGCAGAAGATACAATGCCCATTCCACAGAGCTTGATATTTTTATGAGAGTCACGGTGAATACCTGCGGAAATGCAAACAGATAGTCCAATCTGAATGTAACAGTCGTAAGATGTTTTGATTTATTTAATTTTATTTCAATTTATTTTATTTTATTTCAATTTGTTTAATTTCATTTCAATTTGTTTAATTTTATTTCAATTTGTTTAATTTTATTTCAATTTATTTAATTTTATTTTAATTCTCTCAATTTTGTTTTGATTTGTTTAAATTTATTTTGTTCCAGTTTGTTTACTTTTAGGTATATTTAATCTTAATTTTATTTTATTTTGTATAATCTCATTAATTTTCACAATTTATTCGACTATTCCTTATTCTTATATTCGTTAGTTCTTAATTACTTACCATGGTAACTACAAATCAACCGTAATCGGATTTCAAATTTATATGACATGTATATTATCTAATTACTTCTTCGTCGTCACGCTCTTGGCAAAGTGGTCGTGGTCGTCACGTTAGGGGTGGTGGCAAGCCTCACAATCCGTCGCCATTCCTCCTATACTGCAGCCCTTCTCGAAAATACATGGAGTGGACCATTGAGTGCAGTTTTAACTTGGTCGGTCCAACGCATGGGTGACCTGCCGCGCACTCTTGTGCCTTCAACCTTCCCCTGAACCACAAGTCGTTCCACAGATGTGTCTCCACGACATGTGATATGACCAAAGAAAGTCATACTATAACTATTCAATATTGTAATTTGTTTTCTGTAGTTGTGCCTATTATTAAATAAATAAATACTGTCCCACTAATAGAAACGGGCTCTTTCTCACAGTAAGATGGATAAGACATTCCACCACGCTGGCCAACTGTGGGTTAGCGGTCTTCACATGTTTGTTGAGAACATTGTAGAGAAATCTCAGACTTGCAGGTTTCTTGAAGATTTTTTCTTCACCGTTTAGCAGGCGATAATCAACAATTTAATCCTCTCATAACTGGAAATGTCAGTGATACGCGCGGGTTTGAACCTGATACTGTCTGTGTCAGTTATTTGGTCTCTTCATTGCTATTAATATATCACAGTTACACTACGGCCGACGAATCATGGCGGGTCTGAAGCTAGCCTTTGCGAATTACCGCGCATGTATACTCGTGTAGAAAACTGTTATTGGCAGACTTTATATAATTTACATACAAGTAGTATTTTATTTTGAATTAACCTCACTTGACAATAGTGGCAGATATTTTAACCGGAACATACACAATATTACACTAAGGTCTACAAACAGTACTGGATACGATGGTGTATCAACTAGGATATTGAACACCGTGTCTAACAAAGTATCAAATCCACTGAGCCACATTATTTTCGGTATTATCCAGGGAGTAGTTCCCACGGAATTAAAAAGGACCATAATAAAACGGCTCTTTAAGAAACATGATAAACATAGTATGACTCGTTACAGACCTAAGTATAGCATTGATTCCAGTCAATTAAAAATATTTTAGAAGGTTATCCATAAGCCTGTTGAACAATCGGAAACAAAAGAAACATACCTGAATGCTGCAGTTTTTTTTTTTTTTGAAAATTGCTCTGACATGGATCGAACAGATTTTTCTTTAGGTAGTTACATCTTTGAAGCCGCAATTAAGAATGCGCGCGTGTTGTATTCCAAATAAGTAGGTATTTGGAACATGGCACGCATGGTTTACACCCATGAGTAAGTATCCATGGGTGCATAGGGCCTTTATAGATCATTATCTGAAGATATGTTTTGTATATTTGCATTATGATAAAAGTTTTATGACTAAAGTTGTAGAGAATTTAATTTGCAACAAAAATCTCGTTCACATATTCTTTGTGTGGTCTATAGTTTACCAGAAAATCAAGAAAAACCGAAAAGGCCGAGGGACAAGAGGTACGTCCCCATAAATTTGAATCAAGCTTTACAATAGCCCTTCCCACACATCTGTAAAATTAAATTGTATCGTCTGATAAATACAACCTCAAATGTAACTTTTCAATGGACTATAAAATATACTTTTGTCATCGCCTGTACTCAAGACAGAGAAAGTAAAACGAATACTAAGGTGTGACAGAGACACATCATATCACACCGAAAACTTCAAAAGTAAAAAAAAGATGTCCAATGTACGTGTTTGACGCTCAATTTAATCGATTTTTATTGATATCGATTAAAATTAATTAGAAAAATATACGTGTATTCAAGTACATAAAAAGATTGAAAATGTGTTTCAACTCTTTTCATTTATGTCATCGTTAATAGATAACTGATATAAGTAAATCTGGTCTTTAATCCGAGAAAATAAAGGAGACCGGCCAAAGTTGGCTTGAACGTGAACAATCGTCTTAAAAAAAAGTAAATTACTCAAAGTTTTTGTTTTAATATATTATAAATATTGATCGCTATCCAGTAGTAGGAAATAAACATATAATAATGATGGATTTTAAAATACTTTCATTTGATTATAAGCGTGTAGGTACTTCAATGGACTATTTGAATGGTTGGTTTGTGACGTTTGTGTTGCCTTGTAAATAATCGGTGGAAAATATCGTTAAAAAGTGTTTAACAAAATCACATTTTAAAGCGCTTGCCGAAACTTGAAAGTACGTAGATATTTTTTTTATAATTTTTTTATTTTATATTTTTTTCAGATGACGGTCATAATTAACGTAAAATAATGATATTATTTTTAATAATATCAAAATGGTAAAGTAGGTTGGGTATTTATTTTCATACTCCAGCAACACTTGACTAACTTGTCAATTCTGTTAAGTGTTAGGTACCGTAATTAGTTCCTTTTGGTATAGTTACTCTACTCTGTGGTAATTAGCTAGCTTTGCGTCCCAGTACCCGCTTCGAACGATGACCTGTGCTTGAACATGAATGCATTGCATCAATTGTGGTACCAATATTACACAGCGGAGAAGGCATATTCTCTATCTCCTGGAAGTACCACAAGTAGTGACGTGTACGACAAGTGAATACTTCAATGGATTGCACCGCAAGTGGTATGTATTTGGCATTTCAACAACTTACTCACATCTATAATTTTTTACAATCTGTTTCATTTCATTATTCAACTGACTTGCTACAAAAGTTCAAAGAATAATGTTTTCTACTTAGTTTACGCTATTGAAAATTAATATTGTAATTCCAATTGTAAATTGTTCACGCCCAGGCCAAACTCCCATACATTGTGGTCGGTCTCCTTTAGTTAAATTTGTTTTTTATTAAAAACAAAATCTCACTATATTGCTTGGTTTAAAAAATCTATTTCATTTTATATCTTATAGTACTTTTATTATTTTAAGAAAAAATAATTAATTCAAAATCAATTATAAAACTATACCCTGTGCGCTGTAGCATGGTGCGGATGATAGTTGCCTATATGACGCTGACATCCGTCAGTACCATATGACTAGGGATGTGATGTTATGCAATTCATTTTTATCGATCTAACGATACTCACATCATAAATCTAGTTCACATTAATTTGAGTTAATAAACAAGTTAATAAACCCCAAACCAATCCAACTGCAATAGCGAGTTGGTGTAGTGGCTGAATGAAAACGGAGTTACATCAGATATAAAAATGTTAAAGGCAGAGCTAATTGCCTTAGTACGGCCTCATAAGCCACCAACTCTTACCTGTGCTCTGGACGAAATGGCAAAAGAAAAATGCCACCAGGTCCTTCGACTACCACCCTACCATTGCCAGCATAACGCTATTGAGATGATTTGGGCCCAAATAAAAGGTCACGCCGCAAGAAATAGTACTTCGCCGCCACTTACGGCAAATAAAATGTTGGTCCTATTGCAAGCGGCCATCAACAATGTTCAACCTGAAGACTGGTCAAAGGTTGTGAATAAAACAAAGAGGGACATTATGTCTAATTGGGATCGTGACATCCAGATTGACGATATAATGGATTCATCGTTGATAATATTCGTCACAGACGATGAATTTAGTGACAATTCAGATGTTGCTGACTCTGATATGAGTTTAGACGAATGAAATCTATTCTGTATATATATAATCTATTCTATATATGTTTTGTTGTTTCATTAATATAATTATAGACTTTTTACAATATGATTTGAAGTACGCCCAACATACGTTTTTTTATTATAAAAACATCGAATATCCATCGTAGCAGTACATCCCATCACTTAATACGTCTATGGCGTTATGTTATACCCATAACATTTTGCTTATTTTTCTTTCCATTAGATTTTATTTGGAGACTAGAACATTCTGGTTGGGTATAATTTTATGTACCACAGTAATTAATGATTTAAAATATTTCGAAAGTGGTACAACTGAAATACTAAGTCATAATTTGTAAATCGCGGCAACTTTTAAAAGTGAAATGAAACGTTACTGAAACTGCCACCCGCACCATGGTACAGCGCACATAGTATAATCGATTTAAATTTTTGATTGAATAGACTATTCATTTGTATTTACATAACGTGCATCACTGGCCTAGACTACCGCCCCGCGCACCCCGCTTCTTGCCACCGCGTTGTTCCTAAAAAGGATTACTGCGCCGCCTTCTGCACGAACTTCAGACTCGCCATCGTTAAACGGCCGTACTGTACTAGCCTTTCTAAGAGCCCGCTTCATAACCAACAATTTAGCTGAATATTGACTGCACGGTTGGCGTAGTGCTTTAGGCGCGCTTTCGCCGCTTGACACTGCGCCGAATTTTGTGGGTTCGATTCCCACACGAGACAACACTTTGTGTGATCCATGAATTGTTGTTTCGAGTCTGGGTGTTCATTGTGTCCGTTAGTTGTATGTTTGTAAATTCCCCCGCGACACAGGATTTATTCCTAGTGCGGGAGTTGTCTTCTAAAAAAAAAAAAAAAAAATATTACATTTTTGGGTGGAATGTTAAAAATCCTCATGGCTATCACCAACTATCCCAAATTTAATATTTCTAGCTTAAATCATGTACCTATCGCACTTTCTTCTAGTAGAGTATGTTTTTGATGAAAATTTGCGACAGTGCAAGCTTGATCTTACATTATCCCACAAAAATATAACCAACTCATCTAGAGTTATGCTTCTTATGACGGAAAATAAAGTCTCCTAGCACGATTACGATTTAATTAATATTTTTCAAAATATGTTCAGGAGTTTAGGCTTCAAAGCACAACTCCCAAACTCAGAAACAGACACAAAACAGATTTACTAAACTTCAAATTGTATCAAAACTTAACACAATAAGTGAGTCAAAATAACTTCATATCTTATCAACACTTCAGAGAAAAGACAATATATAACAAGCAAACTTAAATCGAAACTTGGACGATCGAAGCTCCTTCATAACACACCGTTCATTGTGTAAGACTCAGATGTACACTAAAACCACGGTTATGAGTTAAATCTACCACGCCCAAACACAGTACAGTTTAATTTGAAAACTTGAAAAGGTGCGGGAGCCTGTACAATTGAATTTTCCTTCTCAGTGGTTTCGCTGTATGTTTATAGAAATGTTGCGGCAAATAAGTTGTTTTCGGGGTATCTGATTTTATCGCGGCCTGTTATTGTTTCACAGCCACTAAGTTATATGTTATGAGTTTTGGGTGGAATTTAAATATTATTTTATCTATGGTGATACACTCGGGTTGCTTCAGAGTTGGATGCGACTTCATAAATAATACAATTTGAATCGACGACGGCTTCTTCCTATTACTTGCTACTTTTTCTTTTTGTAGTGATTTCACACATGGTTTTATGTCTTACAGGAAAGTTATAGAAAGTTTGTTTAGTTTGTAAGCAAAAAACACATTCCTACACCATCATCATCATCAACCTTTAACAGTCCACTGCTGGACTAGGCATCTCCTTTGAAAGGAGGAATTGGCCTACTATACGACGCTGGCCAAACGAGTTGGCATAGGGTTTGTATCAAGTTTTCCTTCTCTTACTGTTCTGTTCTCTGCATAATATACTCCCTCTGTCGGCTCTTACGACACCACTGGGATGATATGGGGTGGTGACGTTCCGTATTCTTAATCCGTCACCACACAGACAATATTCCTGCATAATAATTTAATTAGGTTAACCATTAAAAAACTAGAAAATTTGTGGTTGAATTTGCTAATCGACAATAAAAATGTTGTGCATACAAAACTATACTCAGAATACTTATGACTTTCATAACTACTTATAGATTTGTAAAGAATAAAACTTAAAAAAACCTGCCACAACGATGTACCACTCAGCATAATGCTGCGCAGTATCTTCAGTGCTACAAAGCGCTTATTTTCAATACTAACCCGCAGATGACCCATTGATAATGAGCCAACAATACACAGGTAAAGCTCACGACAGCACTACACAAAGCACAAGATAAATACTTCAGCTTAACTTCAACGTTGTTATTATTTCCATTTTGCTGTGTATCCGTTGATTGCGGCAGCGGGAAACGGGAGTGGAAGACGTAAAGATCGCGAATGCATCAACTGCATTCAAAGTAAAAAAAAATTATATCTATATAATCGCATCAAAACTGATTTCTAGACATCGTTGCAATAATATTTTTATACGTCTTTTACATGCTCAGTAGGCAAGCCACATTTAGGCAAATTTCGTAAAAAATTATAGAAATTAGATTGGAAAAAAAATTTGGTAACTCATCTTTAAACAAGACGGCCTCGACTCGACACACTAAGCCATTCAATCGATTAATTCGTGCGGTTCATACCTTGTCAAACGTTTTTCTAGAACCACAATCAACGAAACCACATCGAACTTCTTATGGGAACTAACGAAAATCGACCTATATTTTGCTATTTTATATTTTTGATGGTAGAAAGCTTAAAACAGCATCATAAAATATTTCACTATCCTCCACATAGACTTAACTAAAACAAACATCAAAACCCGGCCAAATAAAACCGCCAATCGTACTTTATAAAAGTGGAGCCAAGTCTGCATTTTCATAAGATTCTTTGAGATGTTAAGTTCTCGCATAATTTTATTTTGAAGCCAGGAAGTTTGAAGTTTTTGTCGGGCTACTATTCATTTGGAAGTTTCGGTCAAACGACTATGGTAAGCAAAAAATAAAAGAAATAGATCGCGTAAACTATACGTTTGTTCTTTGGAATTTAAGAAACTATGCTTAATGGTCTCAACTCCGTAGAAATGAACTTGGAAAACTTATGGCTGGAATATTTCTCGCCTTTGTATTATCCTGCTTTTTTTGATTGTGGGGAGTTTCTTAGATTATTTCTTATTTTCATAGTGGATACTGGCGTTAGATTCATAAGCAATGAACAACGCCAATCGACAGTGTTATTCAATAACAAGTTATTGATGTTCACAGGGAAGCTATTCATTAAGATTACATTTTTATATTTTGGATGCACAGATAGTTTATTAAAATTTATGAATTTCACCAATTACAACATGTTTTCTTTTATCACTCAAGGTTTGACTGATAGATAATGCTTACGGTATTATATCCTCGTCTGTACCGTGTTCGTGAATAAAGTTAAAAGTATATTTACTTATTTTAGCAGCCTTCCCTACGTTTTGTATTGAACCAGGTCGTGTTAAGTTTAATTCCCACAGGGCATCTTTTAATCTGATCCACGAATCCCTCTACATTACTAGCGTGTTTTTAGTCATAGAAAACCTAGGTTGACTATAGAAGCCAATAAGATACACAAAATATGTGTAAGTGACATATTTTTCGAAGCAACGCATGTAGGTTTATTGCTTTACATACTGAAAAGTTGAAAATAAAATAAATGCTACAATACTTTTCTTAGAATGCGCATACGAATGATAGGTACTTTACGTATGTATACATCCATATAAAGTTTCATAAAAATCATTAAGTGCAGAAATACCTTAAAATAATAAACCTTAGAATGTTGCACATTTAGTTTTATCTTATTACTTCTGTTTCTTATAATTTATTACAATGTTACAACTACTGGTTGTCCTAAATAAATAAATATAAATAAATAAATAATCCAACGTAATAAAAACAACTTGTAATGCAAATCTTATCTAAAAAACATTCACTTTAAAAAGGAACCGAAGCTTCATAAAGTATATATAAATCAACTCGATTAAAAACAGGAATCTGATGGAATGAAGAAATCCGTGATAAGATTGATGTTTAGATCCCGAACGGTTCATTATCTCGACCGGGTGGCGTTCTTAATAAATGAGATAGAGTTATCTGATTGTTGAAAATATTGCAGATTCAGAGAAGATCCCAATGATTTAATACATTTTTTATTTGCTTGAACTTTTATATTGAGTTCTCTGCGATTTCTGTCTTTGTATTTATAAGGTTCTGCATTTATTTATAAAGTGTAAATTCTGTTGCACTTTGATAGATTTAGTTTTTAGAATTGCATCATTATAACCTAGTACCTATTTACTTTCCTAAAAATATTAGCTATGCCTCGTTCAATTCTAACAAGTGGATCATTATAATTATTTGATTGAAGTTAAGGGCTTTATAGGTTTTCTAAAGGATGCCTTCTTGGGCCAGTGGATAGCGTATGGGACTGCTGATCGGAGATCCCGGCTTCGATTCCCGGGTCGGACAAAAGTGTTTCGGGCGAATTCTCAGTGGCAGCTCGGAGTCTGGTGATGTGCCCGGTAACGGCAATGGGCTGGTCCCCTATTACATGGGACTTAAAAATTCATGGCCAAATGTGGATGTAATATTATTACACCTCTGCCTACCCCTTCGGGTATACAGGCGTGAGTCTATAAAAAAAAAACTAAAGGATGCCCGCAGCTACACCCGCGTTTTATTTTTATTTAACCGTTTAATCCGATCCCGTGGGAATTTTGGGGAATCCTTAGTTACTGTACCCCATGAACATGTTATGTACATACATGCCTGACATTCAGCTTCTTGCACCTAATAGTTTTGGCTGTAGCTTGTCTGTGAACAATTCAGTCAATAACGCAAAAAAAATATATATACAGATTTGAAATTTTCAGTCTAAAATATTATATTATATTTACTATTACTGACATTTTTGTTGCTTTACGGCACTTCTAGGAAACGGGCTCATAATTCTTGAAAGCAGGAAAAATCTCACACGGTCTTCGATATATGTAAATTGTTAGGAAGTTCAGTTTTATTCAAATATGAAACGTGAGAGTCTCGCCACACCTCCACGATTAGTCAACCTATGTACAATCAAACAAGTCGGCGCTGGACCAGTTTGAAAAAAGAATCCCTTGGCTCGCTCATAGAGTCGAGGCACACTAGAAACTGGTTTATATATACGAGTGTCAATGTGCGTGTAAAGTAGCACTGGAAGCGACGATGTCTTGCTGAGCGATTCTCGCCGTTCTGGTGGTCTAGCGGGAAGTTGTTCGACTGTACACTACGGTAGTTTCAGTAGGTATGCCTCGAACACCTGTAAGGTGTGTGAACACTCTTCTTACCTGAGCCTGCAATTTGAGATTCCAACGTAAAGACATAAAAGCATCGTAAAGTAATGTATGCTCTGAAAAATATAAAAAGATGTCATTGAATAAATCCTTGAAATGATAAAACTCAGAATTCTTAGTCTGTAACTAAGACAGCATATTTCAAAGTCACATTGTCCTTACGTAACACAGGCTTAGCTGTCGGGTCAAGCGTAAATAATTGCTTCATAACTGGTGATCTGCAGTCAGATAACTGTGACAGACCGCTGGGTACGGAGCGAAAGTGTACGCTTGTGGCGGCTGCCAAGCCGAGGTCATATGTGGTAGCAAAATGGCTTAATTTTCAGCACGTGCAAACGAGTGATATATATTTCAAAAAATAAATAGTAATACGAATATTTACGATTAGCGTTTGCTAATATCTTTGTCTGGCCTGAATTTTAGTCTCGTCACCCAAACTTATTACATTTTGCAGCGAAATACAAAAGAACATTCCATAGTGGATGACTACGGCGCAAAATGCACTGTTCAAATTCAACGTGATAAGCTTCAGTAGATTGTGCTCTGTGAGAACGTAAGTCAGGAAAAGTCATTTGAAAAAGACAGCTTCCGTACTAGGAATATACCCCGTGTCGCGGCCGCGGGAGACTTTACAAAAATACATACAACCCGTTGGTTGTATTGACACTCACTTACAAAAATCATTGCTCAAATATGTATCTTTAAAATTTGACAGGTAAGTACTAAAAGTAAAATTTGCCTGAGCAATTAATATATCATGAGTTTTATGAGGCATTACGAGTATCTCTCGTATCCATATTCAGTGCACTGGTAATCAAATTCAAATCATGTTAATCCAATTTTTCCAATTTTAATCGACGAAGAGTAGCTTCATTTGGTAAACATTTTTGTAGCGTCCAAACGAACAGTTGCAATAATTTTAAATATTCATAGTTACTGGTAATATTTTTCCTAGTTAGCCTTCTGTTATATATTTTTTGCGGAATGAAACACGTTTTAAAATATTGTATTGCATTTTAGTAACAACTATCGTTCTAAATCCAACTTTCTTGCTTGCTTTTAAAATTGATGAATTGTTTGCAATAACTCTGAAAGATATACTTACACAGACTTTTACGAAAGGAGATGTTTCCTTTTTGTATGGAACTCTGGCTACAACATGTACCATATTAAAAATCCTAGGAAATTAAACTATAAACATAAATAAACCAAAAATATGCACTTTAAAATAGCTTTGAAGATGTAGAAAATAAAATAAAAAATATTTGACGTCTATCTCAACAATCATGGCGGAATATTGTGACATTTGCAAATGACGTTTTAAGACAACATTGACATAAAATAATTGTCAAGTGTTAACATCAAAATGTCAAATAGTCTAAGATCCGTAGAAGAACCTTCACCGATCTGTTTATTGGATGAAAAGTATTTTATATCTAATTTTGCATGTTAAAAAAATATTTTTTTTTATTTAAAAACTTCCTGCAAAATACATTGCACAAGGCGGACTTAATGCCTATAGGCATTTTCTCCCAGTCAACCTTTAGGTGATGCAGAGATGATCATGGCAGGTGTGTACTACAACAGAGTAAAATTAAGGAGAATACGCAACATAATACATACTTATAATTTAAATTTTAATACATAAAATATCCATACATACAAATAAAATAAATACATATATAAATATAGGTATATATACATATATATAATACATACATTTTTAAAAAGATAGACTGCTAACAAGTAAGTTATAAAGTGCTACTGAGAAGCTTCCGACAATTTGCTATACAAAAGCTGGCGAACTCTAAATTTGAACGTGGCACGGCTACTGGACGTCCTAACTTCGGGAGGGAGTGCATTCCAAAGAAGGATAGATTGGATATTGAAAGAAGAATGTACTAAAGTAGAAGTGTGAGATGGACAGAGAAGAAGAAGGTTATTAGTAGATCGCAAGTTCTTATCATGGTTGGAGCAAAGATATTAAAAATAAGGTACTAGATATGACGGACCGTTAGGAGAGTGAAAAAAAGAGTATAAAGTCGTTAGAGTACGCAAATTTCGTCGCTGACGAATCGGCAACCATTTTAATTCCTTGCGAAATTTAGAAACGTGATCGAACTTACGCAGATTAAAAACGAACCGAATGCAATAATTGAGAAGTCGGTCAAGTTTGTTGAGCAGATCTGCATTCAGGTCGAGATAACACACGTCACCATAGTCAATTATAGGGAAGATTAAAGTTTGCACAAGCATTGCCTTAATTTTAGATGGAAGAAAATTTTTGAGACGATACAGTGAGCGCAGAGTCCCAAATACTTTTTGGTAGACGACTGAAATCTGATTCTGCCAGTCAAGGTTGCTATATATGTGTAGACCAAGATTTTTCACAGATGTCGAGAATGGTATAGCACACCCGTTAAAAACTACAGGCGACAGGCTTGTGAAATCTATCCTGGTAATCATACGCGGACTTCCCACCACGATAGCTTGGCATTTTTTAGGATTAACGCAAAGGCCAAATCTGTCCGACCACACTCCTATAGCATGTAAGTCTCGATTAACATCTGCAAATTAATCGGGTAGCTTGTCCACCCTTGCCTGAGCGTAAAGCTGCAAGTCGTCAGCATATAGATGATACGCGATATATCGCGATTGGGTCGGTAAAAAAAAACCGGTCCAGGCTAAAAAAAATTGCCAACTGCTTTTCCTGACAGGTTTTTCGTAGGCAACCCAATATCATCGTCTTCGCAGTGGAGTAGCGGTCATTTTAATATAATATTTGTCTATTCAAATAATTGATAAATATAACTAGTGTCGACTTCACAGTCGAAGAATTTATACTTGGCAACCCTACCAAATACGCCAGGAAAAATTGGCAACGCTATGTAAACATACCTTTTAGGGTTCATAAATTCGGTTAGTACTAAATTTATTTACTAAACGCGTATATGCACTGTTGAATAAAAACCCAAATACATTTTTGTCTAGTTTTCCTAGTCTGGACCGGATTTTTTTGCTAACCAATTCGCGATATATATTTTGACATGCAAAATTTGATATAAAATACTTTTCAGCCAATAACCAGATCGGTGAAGGTCGCTCTTCTGCGGATCTCGGACTAAAAACGAATATTTTGTTCCGAAATGCAGGACCAGCGCAGTTTTATAATTTTTTTATTACTTTAAGATAGCAGGTTCATAACCATTATTCTAAATTATTTTTATTGTAGTCGCAGTATGCTGCAATTGAGGTATGGGTACGTGACAATTTTTTATTTTTATTTTACATCTATGTGTTACTTACGTTCTGCCATTTCATCTCGTTCAATTTCTGAACGCATTAGGTATCATGCTGCAATCCAATAAACCGCCATATCGAATATGGCAAGAACATAAAAATATTTTAATTTTCTATGATCTCAAATATGAGTAAAATCTTGAAATAATACTTTTCCCTGATTTCTGATATTTTACGTTACGCGTACGTTCTGTAGCCAAAAATGAAACATCTCCTTTGGAATATATGTAAAATCAATGGCTTAGAAAATCTAATGATTTTGGCCTTACAGTTCAGAAAAAGAGCGTGTTGTTTATGCATAAAATTTCTTGAATTACAATTCTAACCAAAATTTAGACACCTAATTCTCAAAACATATCAACCCAGTAATATCATAAAATAACAGCACCCGATATTATAAAATCTGTTCCATTTAGCGCGTCCAAAAATAGACTTTCTGTAAAATTCTCTCTCCGCAGACACAATGAAGACTAAGTTTAAGTTGGCACAATTATGTCAAGTTAATTATTCATTCGTTGAGAACCTGATGTCAAATGAAGTACTCCGAAAGTAACACAATTTATTTTACATCATTGTGAATAAATACCGCATTAGCCGCATTAATATCCCCCAAGAAATCTATTAAATTAATTACTAGAACAATTTGTTTGCTAACAGATTTGGTTTTAGTAATAAATATTATTCTGCCAATCAATCGGTAATAAAAAAGTTGACTGACATTTTCTGTTCGATTTAGCAGCTGTTGTTATTGAGTTAGATGTTTTAGTTTTGTAAGATAATTTTTACCTGAGATTCATCTTCAATGAAAATGTTTTCTTTTGAGTCGGAAGTTTATTTGTAACCTGTCACATGATCTTAAGTTAAAATTATATGTCCCTAAATAACTATAAATTGTTACTAATTGGTTTGGTGTCAATTTACGATACATTTCTTTGCTCGTCTTTCTTGGTACTTTGAATACAATTTTGTAGAAAGTAAATCTGTTCGTTTACTGTGTATTCATTCATATGTTAATGAAAAGTCAAGTATAACCGTAACTATATCCAGATATGTCTACCCAAAGAATGCAAAAGACTACCGTTAATTTATGATATTGGAGTATTGATTTAGCGGGAGCAGTAAATAGGCTTTTGACAAGTCCTGACAGAAGACAATTAAAATATATTTATTGCATATGCATGTAGCGTCTTCTAAGTGTAGGTAATGTTTCCTTTTGATGACGTGTAAAATTATGTGTAATATGATACCAGAAAACTGTTAATTTTATTGAAAATGGGACCATGAATACAAAAACTGTCCAACATACTACCAAATTCTGGTCCCATTGTATTACCAGAACATATATAAAAACTAAAATAGCATGATTTCACAACTGGAGTGAAACCATTTCAACTCTTACATTGAAACATACGCTTTCATATGACATACTTTACTACAGATTTTTTTTTGCCTGTAAATTCCGTTATTCGAACCCGAAATCTCTCTCAATTCCGTATAAAAACCATTTTATTTGAAGTTCATATAAAATGAATTGCATTTTCCGCACAGCAATCGAATTTTTATCGTTCTATAATAGGTCTTTCATAACGGTCCATTTTAAGTACGCAGAAGTCATAAAATACTTCGAACCTATTTCTTTAATCTTGAAAATGGTTTGAGAGGTTTGTTTTTATTACCGACTACTTTTTCTCGCGCATTTGTTAGAATATCATCATTTTATTTTAATGATTGCTGACCTGTACGGTAGTAATGGAAAATGGCTGTCTCAAGTTTGCAAACCTGGATCGTCTATGATACTATGATGATCTTGCATAATTATTAGAAGTCTTCTTCTAAATTATAATTTTAGAAGTGATAGAATAGTGGCGAGAGAAATAAATACCTCACAGAGGATTTTGGATTCACTTCTTCCTAAATTGACATTCAATAATATTTTCTGACATGTTAAATATATGACATTTTATTGTTTAAATTTTTATTATTTTTACTTATTGTTTGCAACATGTATTTTACTGTGTAGTAGCATGTAAAGTTGTGAGTACGATGTGGGTATTATTAAACATATAAACAAGTAGTTGTGGCAACCTGTCTGGTGGCTTAGGCTGACATGCTTATGCATACATCTTCTGATGGCGTGGAGGCATAGTGATACAGATCGTGCTGGCTCCCTCAATCAAGGTTAAGCCGTACGATTGCTGTTGAATGCGGGTCATCAGTGGGCCAAGTCAGTCAAAAGCGTCAGATAATTTCCTGCATTGTACTTGCATACTAAACCCTTTTTTTGTCTGGACTTTAAAAGATGAAGAAAAGACTAAAGAAATTGAAGTGACAAAAAAAAACAATGACTCTGAGTTTGTTTCGGCCTTTCTTCTCAAGAAGTCATTTAGCTAGGAAAAGCCGGCATCATCTAGAATAGGGTTTTGACATGTATAAGTGTTGTAAACAACCAAAATGCAGAAATAAATATGTCTTTACGTCACTGACGCTGACACTCCGAAATTAGGTGTGTATTAAATTGCTTTTCTTTACGAATATCACTTTATAATTTCTCATAATTATGGAGCAACCAGTTTTAGAGTTCGTGTCAGACGAACTCTAAAACTGACGATGAGCCTCATTTGACCTGGTTAGACGATGATGCTTTGTGGACCATGGTCCAAAGGTTATTAACAGGAACGTGTATAAGGAATAGCGTGTATAGCCTTTAAAAACGCGATCCAGAATCTTTAACAGGTCTTCACTTTAGTTTCTTCAGTATACGTAAAATGTTGCTAGTGTTTGTGTCCTCACAGTTGTACAATAGCTGTCACTAATACAATAATTGTAATATGTACTTAGCTATCCCAACGCTTACAATTCCAAACTATTAAACATATGCTAGTCGTAATCTTTTACAGTTCTGAAACGAACCAATATGACCTAATAAAGGCCACATAGTGGAAATGGCATAGAAATTGTCAACATACTATATATATAGCCAGTTATACAATTTATCAATGTTGTATATCTATATCCAGTTAGACAGGTTATCAATGTTTATCTACCGCATAGTCTGTAATTCTCATTGTATTAGACTACTGATCGATTCCTTGATGAGGTAGACAAAAGTCCAGTTTACTCAATTGCAATGCAAAATGTATTAAGCAAAATGTACAAAGCCTTTCCTGGTTTGATAATGATTGAAGTTTAATCATTATTCAGCTATGTATTTAATAATATTGTTTGTGTTGCTGATTGTATTCTGTGTAATACATTCAGTTTGAGATTTTCAGCAAAATTAATAGTTCTACAAAGCAATAATTGTAATCGACATTTTAATTTTCTGTGAAGGCATAAAGTGTACAAATCTTATGGTCGCTATCCACCAAATAAATAAGATAACATAATACGTTTACATACTATGTAGTTATTGGCATTTACCAGAACCTCACAGACAACCACCAAACTTAAATATGAAAAATGAAAAAGTGGTAACCACATAGATTTATTGAATAGCGATGATAAGTGATTTAATCACCCTGTGATTTATGGATGGGTCATAGAAAGCTTTTCCCCTGTCTTAGAGTCTGTAAAGTCACTGGTACCGGCTGACAAGAAGATTCATCATTTTCATTGCATAAGATGCTGAAAACGCTGTAACCATTTTTATAAATATAAGTTTGTGAGTCTAAATATAAGTCACTATAAGGAAAACTAATATTTTGCAAAATTTGGTTAGACTAGAAAGCGAGGCCTAGGGCCCAAAGTGAAAGTTTGGAAAGTAACTGGTACAACGCTAGGTCGATGATAATTATCATGAAATCCCGGACTAAATAAAATAAAAAAACCACACAACATCAGAACCAGTTTTACTACAACAAATTCTAGCAAAGAATATTTTATGTAAAGCTTTATTAAGGTCCTCTAATTTCAATTTCATTCTCCATTGTACGAACTGGCAAGTCACATTTAAAAATCTAAACGGAGCCCAGTAACAAATTCACACATGCTGCTATTTTAAACGGTCCAATGCCTCCCAATGATTGCTACGCCAATAAAAAAATTAATTTGCATACGTAATAATAAAGGCCTGGGTGAAAATTTGCATTATTACGGTTTTCACCCATGGGCTGAGTTCAATTCGAGGTAAATGTGCAGCCATTTAAATACTTTTACGGTGTTTTTTTTAGAATTGGTTAGATTGCATTTGGAGTCTTTCAATTTTATTAAAATCTAGAAGAATAAAAGAGAGTCAGTTTGAGTCAGTTTCAGCAAGTGTTTGGTTTAGAGCAAAAAGAAACCAGGCTTGCTCGGATTGTAATTTTTTTTACAATTTCACATTGAGAGAGAGAGATAGATAGATAGATAGCGAGAAAGAGAAAGAGATCAAACTGATGACAATCCAAGAAGTTGTTATTATAATGACAACTGATTGATTTTTAGTGTATGCACAAGTTTGGTTCTTACACAAAGCTCTCTTCCAATCTGGTACATAGAGACACAACATTTTCGGCCTAATTTTGTCTGTTCAGTTCAATACAAATTTATCGCTTCACGTGGCTAAGGAACGTTCTACCTTATGCTTACTACTTTGCGGTATTCACTGTACGACGTTTTGAGGTTAGCCCAAAATTATGTCAATAGAGTAATTGTTTGGACTCGATTCGACTGCCTCGTTGTGCGAGTGTTATTGGGTTTTTGCGTTAGAAATCTCTCAGTAGCAGCACGGAGTCTGGTAATGTGCCCGATACGTCAAAAGGCTTGCCCCCTTTTACGTGGGACTAATATAAATCTGGCGAAAAGTGGGTGTAGCATAAAAGTGGCAACCACGCTGCTTACAGCTGAACCTACGTTGAGTGCTGTGCGTTCGATCTCCCGACGAGACAACGCTTTGTTGTTATTCACAATCGAATAGTTCGGGACTGTTACAAACAATCACAAATTTAGTCTATTTCCAGAACAAACTAATACTTTTTTCAAACATTATTACCATCAGCAGCCTGCCACAGTCCCCGACTAGATATATTAGCCTCTCCAATGGCACGCCACTGCGCCGTATTTTCGGCTTTGCTTGACTAGCCGTTGCTGGCACTTTTATAATGACGATGTTTAAGTACCTAGTTTTGAAACATCACCTACTAAAATATCACAATAACGTTATCCCAAAACATTACAATCAATTTCTCTTCCTACAGAAACCGAAACGTAGGTACAGGAAAAACATTTCATTAAATTGACCTAGTTAGTACATTGTTAAAAACTCCTGTGTAACATTGAGACCTAGAAGTGGAGAGGGCACAAAGTTATTTGAAATAATCAATACACGAAGTGAAAATTCGTCCGAACAGCTAACAAGCTCAAAATCAAAATCAAAATCTTTTATTCAAAATTGGCTGGTAAACAGCTCTTTCTGAACGTTAAATTTTACAATAAACAGTCCCCCAAAAAGCCCAACCCTTCACTGCTTCCTATGTGTTTTCGCTAGGAAGAAGAAGCAGCGCAACAAACTCCCTAGCAACACAGTACTGTCTGCGTATTTAAATATGAAGTTATACATTATAACCAAAAAATAATAATATCACATTTCAGTTAACATGATAGCTATCACACAACCTATTGCCATTTATTTAGTTACGTACCTACTTAAGACTTGAAAATTGAGAATAATGACTAACACTTAGCCTCCAAAACAAAATGACAAGTAGGGTGTAACTGCACACATGTTAAATACCATGTTGTTATGTAATCACTGCTCAGTCAAATCACGTTACAATGCATTGATTAGGTAGGTACCAAAAAAATTGGAACAAATTGCAAATAAACTCATAAATCAGCAAGTCAAAAGCTGTATCCTGTCCAGTAGATCAACCAGTCACCACAGGCAGCACCCGTTCACGAGTATAACGCAATGATCAGCCATCACCCTCCTCAACCATATTAGAGGGAAGTGGGTGACCCGACCACCGACGCTACCGCCTGCAGTGACAGTACAGTGAGCATGACGAACCTACTTTCCAAGACAAGCCATTCGAACTTACATTAGACTAAAATAAATCTATCCAACATTATTAACGCACTATAACATATCTAAAAGAGCAGAACGTCAACAAATAAACGCATAATTGAATTTAAAATGTCAAAGTGTATATAAAAATTAAATGTCAAATAAAATAATGACGCTAACAAATATACATGTCAAACAGAGAAACTTATGTCAAAAATAAAGTTAATCAAAATTCAAACATATGTCAAACAGTATGTATATAAAAACAATTAAATATAAAGCTGTACACAACAACTGGAACAGTAAGTATTGAACTTGTCTACCAAGCATTCTTGTCCTTGAAATAATCCTCTATTGAGTAATATGCTTTTTTTAACAAACAAGTTTTAACTGCAGTTTTAAAGGAATTTAAAGGTAACTGACAAAAATGAGTTGGTAATTTATTATACATACGTACACCTAGCCCCATGAATGTATTATGAACTTTATGTAACCGAAGATGAGGCACGCACAATTTATGTTTATTTCTAATGTTTATATTATGGACATCACTATTTTTACTATACGACTCAATATTTTGTTTAATGTACATTAAATTGGCAAATATATATTGGGAAGGTACAGTCAGGATTTCAATTTCTTTAAATCGATCCCTAAGTGACACCCTCGGCCCTAACTGATAAATAGCACGGACTGCCCTTTTTTGCAAAATAAATACACTGTCAATATCTGCAGCTTTTCCCCATAGAAGAATACCATAGGACATAATACTATGAAAGTAACTAAAATAAACTAGACGAGCCGTATCGACGTCGCACAGTGTTTTATGAAGACCATTTTTCGAACACCGTCTTTTTATTAAAGAAACTAATAGATATATTCAATAAAAAGAAATATTTCGTATCCCCATTAAGCTAGCATCTCTATTTTCTTAGAAAACTTTTTTGAAAATCTTCATATTTTAAAGCGGATATTTAGAAAAAAAGACATTCCTCTTAAACTAAGCATGATACGCAATAATTATGTAACAAGCACCGATAGCGTCTCTTTCACTGCACATATTATCGTTAAAATAAACCTCATAACTTGACTAGATTCAAATTTAAGCGAGATTTTGAATTTTAGAATTTCTTACTTTTCCCGAAGATTCTATCAAATGTGGAAAAGTTATATATACAGAAAGGATGCTCTTTACTTTCCTCATCTACTCAATAAATTTCAGACCCCAAATCCATGGAATCTAGAAGTTATTCCATATAACTGTTTTTGCTAGGATTTTCATATTTATATTCTGGATTTTAATAATTAAATTTTTATTCGATATTGATTCCTTTACAACATATAATTTAGTTATAAAATCAATATCGAATAAAAATTCTATCATTAAAATCTGGAATACAAATGTGAAAACCCTAGCAAAGACAGTTAATTTGGAATAACTTCTAGATTTCATGGGTTTGGGGTCTGAAATTTATTGAGTATATGAGGAAAGTAAAGAGCATCATTTCTGTATATATAACTTTTCCACATTTGGTAGAATCTTCGGGAAAAGTAAGAAATTCTAAAAATCCAAAATCTCGCTTAAATTTTAATCTAGTCAAGTTATGAGGTTTATTTTAACGATAATATATTATGTGCAGTGAAAGAGACGCTATCGGTGCTTGTTACATAATTGTGGCGTATCATGCTTAGTTTAAGAGGAATGTCTTTTTTTCTAAATATCCGCTTTAAAATATGAAGATTTTCAAAACAGTATTTCTAAAAAACTAGAGATGCTAGCTTAATGGGGATACGAAATATTTCTTTTTATTGAATATATCTATTAGTTTCTTTAATAAAAAGACGGTGTCCGAAAAATGGTCTTCATAAATCACTGTGCGTCGTTTAACTGTCTAATTTTTCTAATAGCGTATGCAGCCGAGCTAAGTTTCCCAGTAAGAGCCAATATGTGTGCTCCCCATTGCAATTTATTATCTACTGTACCTAAGAAAACAGTGTTATTTACTGGTTCTATAATCTCCTCGTTAAGTGCTAAGTTAGGTCCCAGATTCTTTACGTTTGGCAATACAAATTTAACACATTTAGTTTTCTTAGAATTTAAAACTAAGTTATTAGCTGTAAACCAGTGTGTGACTTTAGTTAGCGCTCGATTTACTTCGTCAAAGTTTTCCTTATTTCTATCAACCTTGAAAATTAAAGACGTATCATCTGCAAAAAGAACAACGACACAAGTTATTCATGTAATAAGGCAAATCATTTATATAAATTAAGAACAAAAAGGGTCCCAGAATGGACCCCTGGGGAACACCTAATTGCACTGGTAACCCGGAATAATGAGCTCCATTTACATCTACATGTTGTACTCTACCTTTCAGATAAGAATTAATGACTCTACGTGCCAAATCTCTGATACCGTAATGTTTCAGTTTGCGTAAAAGTGTATCATGATTTACGCAATCAAAAGCCTTAGAAAGGTCACAGAAGATACCTATAGCATTTTGCGACTGTTCCCAAGCATTGTACACATGCTTAAGTAAAGCTACTCCTGCATCAGTCGTAGATCGACCCTTAGTAAATCCGTACTGTTCAGTATGTAGGAGGCTGTTAAGATTAAAATATTGTAGTAATTGCTTAAGTAGGAGTTTTTCAAAAATTTTACTGAACGCTGGTAACACTGAAATGGGTCTGTATTCACCAATATCAGCTTTGCTGCCAGATTTAAAAAGTGGAATAATTTTGCTGTATTTCATAAGATCTGGGAAAGTTCCTGAATTAAGGCAGTGGTTGAATAATACAGTTAAATACGGAGCTACTAGGTCAATAATTGTTTGCAAAACTGTTACAGAGATACCCCATAAGTCACCTGTCTTTTTAGGCTTAAGAGACTTGAAGGTATTTAAAATGTCAGTTGAATTAATAGGCTGAAATCTAAAAGTACACGTTATTTCTGGCATATTATTAATCAAATATGTTGCAGCTACACTAGCAGAAGCATATAAACCCTTCGTAACGGATAACGGTATGTGCGAAAAATAATTATTAAATTCTTGAGCTACATCTTCATCTTCGCGTACAATTTTAGTATCAAACTTCAATTCAAACTTATTGTTATTAATTCTAATTTTGCCAGTTTGTTCGTTAATAACTTTCCAAGTAGTTTTAACTTTGTTATCCGATTGCTTTATTTTGCTACTCAAAAACATGGCTTTTGCTATAAAACAGACTTTCTTAAATAATTTTGAATATTTTTTAACGTATTCAATAAACTGTGGATTAAAATTGTAGGATTTTATAGCATATAATTCATATAATTTAGCTCTACTCACATGTATACCAGTAGTGACCCACTCATTAAATCTTTTATTGCTACCTATTTCTACAGTTTTTTCTTTAAATACATTTTTGAAAGCGTCCTTGACAACTGTAAAAAGCGACTCATATAAAACATCGGGGTTGGTGTATTTTAAAATTGAGGAGTTCACACTGGATAGTATTTTGTTTTTGAACGAATTACAACGAGCAATTTGTGATAGGTCCGCAGGGCTCTTCAGGGATTGAATAGAATATGAATGAATAAATATCCGTTCGTATTGGCTAGTTCTGCAAGATACATGCGTTTAGTAGCAGTAAAATACTGAATTCAAACATTTTTTAAGGATTGGGAGTTGGTACGTATGTGAATGTTAGTTTGAAAAAATCGTTTTTTTTTTCATGTACCCGTGTGTCGGAGGATCGGGTATCACCGAACCATTCCTTACGACCCCCTGACGGGTATTGGCCCGTCAGATGGTCAGGCAGGCCCCTAACTAAAGCCTCTGGGCGGCGGGTGAAGGTGTTGGGCTTGGCCACCAAAACACCCAACGGCCGCAGAGGATAGGGAGGACGGCAACGCAACACCGCATCTCCTCTTCCTCTGCGTCCCCACCGCGACGCAACAAATGGTGCGCTCCCATTTGGTTGCGGGAGATAGGGCGCGCGGCAACGCAACATCCCGCCCGACTGCGAGGGACAGACAGAATTGTCCCCCGCACCCGCACCTTTGGACGCGTCCTGCGCAGGCCTCTCTAGGCCCACGCGAAGCGTTCTCTCTCGGGATCTCTCTTAGCTTCACCGCGGGTGTCCAAGCTACGGTTACTGACCCTCCCCACCACGATAAGGTGGAGATCCCTCGGGGGTTAGTTTGAAAAATCTAGCGTTAGACTAAAGGAGGTGCGTGGTGCGGCAAGCACTACTGAATTTTAAGCGCAATTTTTTTTTATAGACTCACGCCTGTATTCCCGAAGGGTTAGACAGAGGTGTAACATTAAAGCATTACAACCACATTTCGCCATGAATGTTTAGGTCCCACGTTATAGGAGGCGAGCCTATTGCCGTTACCGGGCACATCACCAGACTCCGTGCTGATACTGAGAATCCGGAAAAACCCAGTAACATTTTGCCCGACCCGGGATTCGATCCGGGACCTCCGATCAGCAGTCGCATACGCTATCCACTGGACTACGGAGGCAGTCTTTAGATCCTACTTATTGCTTTCTAAAGGGTGAAAGAAAACCTGCTGACAAATCTGAATCAGATCTATGTGAATTATTTATAATTTTCTCAAAAGACGTGTAACATCTGACAAGCCGCACTTGGACACTGTGGTGGACTATGTTCAAACCCTTCTCATAATGAAAAGAAGCCTCTAAACCTAGGACTAAATATGGTGAAATATTTGTCCCTTGTTTCGTAACAAGGCTTAATATGATTATGTTAAAAATAAAACGCTTGTTCCTTGAATATTACATATGTACAAACATAAGTGGTCTGGATAAGGGTCTGAGTATAATAAAACGTTACGAAATGTTGTAATGAAATGTCGTGGGTGAGTATTCACCAACTGTGTGGGTTGATTGTAGCAAGAATGCTTATGATGTGCCCAAATTATCAAACAATGCTTTAATGAAGTTTGTGGTTGTTGAATTAAATACTCTTAACTTTCTTTAATGATACAAATTAGGGACTAGTCTAATGGTAAGTATCCCTGAATACTAAAACGGTCGTGGGTTCAATTCGCAACTAAAACAAAAATGTTTGTATGATGAGCTCAATTATTTTTTGGACAGCAAGTTTTGCACTTGCCATATCGTAGACTTTTACGTACGGTACTTTTAATATTTTACTTTAAAATTTCTTAGATAATGCTATAATGTGAAGTATAATGTGGAAACAAAATAAGGTATTTGATTTATTCCTAATGCCTAATGTAGGTGCCAGGAATATTTCCCTGCATTAAACAAACATGGTAGGTAAGTACATATACACTAGTATACAATACGTGCGACCATGGCTCTAGCTTGAGCATTTCTGTACTTATACTTTCTGAATTTATATCTGAATGAGCTAGTTTTATAAAAAAGTAAAGACAGAGAAAAAAAGGAACAAGGACAAAACCACAGGACACATTGTAATTTTTCTCTACATGTAAAATGACCGGTACAGACTGGATTAAAAGATTTTACCGGTTTTCCTTTTAAATCCCTTTTGACTATATTCAGCATTTTGTAAGTCAGTTAATCTGCGTCATTAGTGTTAACCTACATAACGGTTGATTAATCACTCGTCCCATTTAACAAGGAATGTACTAGCCCATTTGTTTCTACGGTCTCAGGACATAGACCACTCTCCTAATTACAAGTTACCTATTTGACTACGTTTCAAGGTCGCATCGGTAGATGTCTACAGTTTAAAGCGGTGTTTCTCAAACTATTTAGCTACGACATGCATCTTGAGCAAATAAATTGGGGACACAGATTAATTTCGGTGACCCCCATTATTGTAAAGAGAACAAACTTCGATTACCTTTACTCAAAAATAGGCAGCGGTAGCCTAGTGGAGATACCAACGGACTGCCATGCAGAGGGTTCGAATCCACGGCGCGCACCTCTGACTTTTCGGAGTTATGTCCGTATTGAATTGTTAATTATCGCTTGTCTCGTGCCTCGGAGAGCACGTTAAGCCGTCGGTCCCAGCTGTCATGAAGATCTTTGACATCCGTAAAGGGCGTCAGTACCTCTAAAATAAACTGACTCTAGTCTAAGCCATGCACGCTATTCCTTCGGGTTGCGGAGGTCAGCCTGTCTGACCTCCGCAACCCGAAGGGATTTCTACCTGCTTTCATCTATCTTCTACCTAGTACCTCTTCGATCTGGATGGCGAGGGAGCTGTATAGGGAATACAGGAACCTTCCCATAGAATATCGCTATCCCTTCGGGTTGCGGAGGTCAGACAGGCAGTCGCTCCGTGGAAAAGCTAATATTCCGCCAAATCCGGTTAGACTAGAAAGCGGACCCTAGATTGAGACTGGGGTAACGCTAGGAGGATGATGATGATGACCTTTACTCAAAAATATTTTGAGACTTATGGATTTTTATCAAGAGTTGTACTTTTACACAATAATAATTATCTCTATATCGGTTAAATCCACTAAAGCTAAAAGAAAGATTTTCTTACATACGACCTATGTAGCAAAATTGCCGTGTAAAAATTTGACCTGAGCCAATAGGATAAAGAATAGATAGACTTTCTGGTCCCTATAAAGCATTTTTATCGTCTTTAGAAGGCAATAGCACAGAATATATACAAGTACTAAAGTAGCAATAGATTCATTTTCGAAAATATCCCCTTCTGTAGAGAGGCTTGAACGGTATTAATAAAATGCTGATAAAAGTGCTACGTATCCTCTAACTAGGCTCACAATGTGAAGCGTAGGTAACAATTTACATAAGTGTAGACGTACAGTTTTTTATATTTTTATATTTATTATATATACATAAAGTGGGATTGGGCGGGCCACGTGATCCGGATGCCCAACTTAGCAGAAGAAGGGACTTTTGGAAGAGTGTAAGGGAGACCTTTGCCTAGCAGTGGGACAACATAGATTACATTAAAAAAAAAAAAATTACTTGACTACACGGATAGAGTTCACAAGTTTATTCAGCAGGTCTTAATCGTGATATCTAAAATATTTAAGTTATAAATACCTCGGTATTTTGCAACGTTTTGGCTTGTATTTTGCAATGTTTTAGCTGACTTGCAATGGTGGCGGTCGCGGAGGAATTATCCTCACCATTCAATTGTTAGCTGAGTGTCGTAGGTTTGATGCACACAATAGTCGTATGTTTTCAAAACAGCACCTTGTATGTGATTGAGAAATCGTTGATCAAATGTTTGTGCAGTCCCCCGCGAAACATACTTGACTCACATTTATTGTGAAGTCTTTCACAAAAATAAAACAACCAATATTTTTGATATATTAATAATAATAAAGTAATAACGTTTATTTCTCGCCATACATGTTACATACAACAGTTTTTAAGTGAATACAGTAAATACAGAAAAGGGTAACTTGTGATAAATATAGAGGGCTAGTAAGAATTATGGCGGGTTGATACCTGTACTAGGAGAATCCTGTGTCTCAGTTTACCAATCCTCCATAATAATAAGTTGCGTTACGTGTAATAATAAGCTAAGGGGTCATGTCTGTCATTCAACAACTTTGAGGAACATTACTCTAAACAGAGTCATCTATTTACGACCGCATAGTTAATTACAGAGACTAGAACTGCCCTAAGGCGTCTCGCCTTCAGATAAACCTGTTGTAGTTATATTTTAGGACTACGCGAATAATTGCGCAAGTGTGTACTCATGTTTATGAGTCAATGAACTTGTGTGTTACTGAGACATGTAATACATTGAAGCATTCACCTGTAAAGGAACATTGAGCATTTGCCAGTTTTAATTTTGCAACTGAACAACGAACAGAGCCGAAAATCGCTACGAACATTTTCACGCTGTTTCTAGCGAATGCAGCAAATAGGTCGATGCAAATCATCGTCAAAACACTCGGTGGAATTCTCGCTAAACCACACTTGATAGGTATATTTCTGTTATGTAACGTTCATACGCAAGAATGCTCATTACAGGTAAATGTTCAAGTGTATTAGCACCATAAAGAAAAATTATCGCAATTGATATTTTGTAGTTTTGTTTTAAAGTATTTGAAAGATTTTTAATTGAACAGCATTAGTAGCTGTACTATTGAAGGAAGAAGTGGATGGCTCTTAATCGGTCTGTGTGGCGAACCATGGGGGAGGCCTATGTCCAGCTGTGAACGTCTCTAGGCTGACATTAGACGAGTTATACCGAGGGTTTAAGCTGTCGCTTCTTTAATTATCACCGTGCTTAGTATTGTGGTTTTGAACCAGTGCTGTTCTCAAAAAATGACTAGCCGATTGCTAGTTATTTATGTCTGTAATTTCAATGTTTGTAAAATATCCCGCGATACAGAATTTATTCCTAGTACGCCAGTTTATTAGTAGTAATATATAACCATTGCTACAAAGAAACTACCACTCTAAGAAAGTCAAATATTTCTTTTACGTGTGAGTGCGTGGCTAACTCTGATGTTGGAGTTTTCAGACCGCCCAATGGCTTCGGACACGTCCTGAGACAAGAACAGGGACCGAAAGCTTGACGTGACCTCCGAAGCACGACAGCGCTCTTATATCAACGCTACACGCGGTCACCTATCCAAGTGTCGACTGGTGCAAGTTTTGCTTAACTTTCGGCACTGTTACAAATGGCAAGCCAAAACACGCTATGAGCTACTAAAACACTTTAAGGTAAAGGTATGAAAAGTAAATCTCACACAAGTATAGCACAACTTTCCTCAAATTTTACAACATGTGAATTCTCGTCTCATAAAGGCAGTCGATACGTCGAAAATATCGTTCCGTCGTGTTATTGACAAGCTATTCCAATAACTTCCAGCGTTTGCATGGCGGAGTGAAAGCCGAAGGATTCTTCGTACAGTTATGTAAGTGATATCTGCGGATCCAATGTTGGGATCGGCTAGAACAATTTTAATAAAACGTAGAAAGGAAGTTTGGTAACTGATTTTAAGGGAATTTGGAATGTTATGTGAGAAACTATAGGATGGTGAACTTTGTGATTAATTTTAAACTATCGAGAATTAAATTTTTGTTAAATTGTAATGTATTTACTGCTCCAGGGGATGGTGTATGCGTCTGCTGGGCCCGTGTTCGATGCCTGGAATGGGCAAAAGAGATACGATGTTTTTCCGAATTCTAGGTAGCAGCACAAAGTCTGGCAATGTGCCCGGTAACGGCTTTGGGATCGCTCTTTTATGTGGGACTGAAAATTCTTGAACCTTAATTACACCCCAGCCTACCTCATTTGGGAAACAGGTATGACTCTCTAAACAAATGCATTTTAAAAGAGGAATCAATAGAAATAGTCAACCATAACGTTAATCGCGTTTTGGTATATTTATTTCCTGCATGAAATATTAAGGCATATTAACAGCAGAGTGATTAGTAGTGACGCAAGCAGTCTCGGGTTCTAGCTCATGGCGCGGGTCTCTAGAATATTTTAAATTAAGTGCGTATTACATTGTTCATTATCATTTGTTTATTGGCTAAGAAAAATATTTTAAGGGAGACCTGCATATTATTCTCGACGTACTTTTGAAGTCTGCCAAGCAACGTGCAGTTGGCTAGCGTGTGTCGCTAAAGTTATCCTTCTCATCGTAATAAGAACTCCTCAGCAGCTGGACAGTTTATATGCAAGGTTGTTAAATTGAGTGTACGTTTGAAATCCCGCGTTAGAAAATAACAACCCATCCTCGCATTCCTTTTATGGCGCTCATACACCTGAGCATTCACTTGTAACAGAAACAGCGAGCATTCGCCGGTTTTTGTTGTTGTTGGTTCAAACAAGGAACAGAGCCGAATATTGCTACCAACATTTTCACGATCTTTCTAGCGAAAAATCTAATCCTTAGAATAAAGAAAAATATAGAAACCGCACTACAACAGCAGTTCTACCCAATATATTTACTTCACTTTGACTTACAGTTTTTATCTAATGTAAGAGCAAGATAAATACATATACAAATGAGATAATTATCACTTGCTACGCGACGATCATCAAGACCAGAAAGAATGTTCGCTAAAACACACTCATTTGTTTTTTGTTTTGTAACATTCGCATGAATGCTCATTACAAGTGAATGCTCAAGTGTATCAGCGCCATTAGATGTACAAAACAAACCTTGGCCCACTAAATATCTAAACTAAGTAACAAACAAGCTCTTCCGGGAATAATTAGCATCTTTAAAATACCACGTGACGATAAAAATATCCTAAATAAACAACCAAAATATTTTAATCTTGTGACATTTTTAAATGTTGCAAACATTTAAAAATGTCACAAGATTAAAATATTATGAGAAAGAATTTACAAACTTTTAATTGAAATAATTTCGCACAAATTTGACGACATACTCCAGAAGGTTCTTCTAAATTTAAGTCAAGTACTCTCACATTCGAGTGAAAATATGTATATTTTTTCTTGAACGTATATACTCAATTAATTTCCGCGTGACACGGAGTTTGTACGTGACATATAATATAATTTTATACTTCACTTGACATTGTACGATTATAATATATTATAATTGCGATGAGAGTACCCATATATGTGTTGTAAGAATATTTCCATTGAAGTGAATTGATGTGATGTTTCGTGGAGAACCGATAATGTTGTGGGAATTTCTCGATTATTGATTGCTTTCCACAATGTGGCTAGCATGATTTTTATATCAATAATAAACCGTGGCTCAGCATATCTTCAAAAGACTGCTAAGCATTTTGATGATTTAAGAAGCGAAACAAACATTATTTGAAAATAAAACTAACTTATCAATGCAGAGGCTAAACTACTGAAGCTGAATAAACTGAACTTTGAATAGTTGGTTTATTATAGCTTTATTAATATTTTTTTATATTCCATTCCTAAAGGAGTTAAATATGGGTAAATAGTTTGTAGTTGATACAATGTGATTGGGGGCAACACCAAATAATTAAAATTGTACAACCTTAAAAATATGACATACATATACATATACTCACGCCTTTTGCCCTTTGTAGGCAGAGACAACAGAACGCCACTTGCTTCTATAGTTACAAACCTCACGCGCTTCCTCAGTAAAAATACGACTGCATTGGAAACACGATATAAACGTGAACACTTTTAAAATCTTATGACTCAAACACGTCAAAGTTTTTGTTTATTTAAATGTTGTACATACAATTGTAATCGATTATCCAAACTTTGTAACTTACCATTTCACTTAATAATATTATTCTTACTTACTACAACAACTGATATAGAAGTTATTGAATTTATTCAACTTGCTGACTACAACTATGTCAGTAATACGCTATTTTTACGAGTTTCCTCATTCCGTACCTTACTACGAAGAAATATTGTACTTCTCCTTATACCTTCGACCTAGAATATTTTAATGAGGTCAATAGTTCAAGCTACTTCGAATACTATCTCTTGAATAAGATACGCTGTAGATAATTATAATAAATGATAGAACGTGACACTAATACTCAAAGTAACGATAATCCTTAGTTTAGTTATCTCTTAACCTATGGACCCATTGCGTATCTGTTAGATAGAAGATAGAAGAGAATGGGTTGTGATTATTGGAATTATTCCATCCTTGAAATTGATCTTCACTGGCCGGTTGGTATGGTAATTGTTGAAAGTAAGAACGCATGCTGTATAACAAACGGATGCTGCGCATGTGCGATCTCACAGTCTGTCAGTTCTCTCATATATTTTCTTGTGTTTTCTTGTGCTATGTCATTATGTTGTCTGCTTATTTATATTAATTGTTATAGTAATATACACTTTTCAAACTGTCTTTGCTATTAATTACAACAATAATTAGGTGGGCCGACAGCTGTTTAGCTGGTTGTGGGTCCGGTATATTTCATTTTGTTCACCTGGGCGAACAAAGTTCACTTCTAGGTGTCGCCATTTCACCTCAGAATGATTTTACCTGGGTGATATCTTCCATTCCAGGTGAGGTCTTCATTTACTTTGGAATTGATTCATCCAAGTGAACAAAGGTGATATTTTATTAATCTTGTGGACCCTTATCACCCACGTATATCTATGACAGTTTTTGCAGTGGCGATTCACACGTAAATATCAGTACCTAACAATTATCAAACACAAACTTAGAGATACCATAATGATATAAAAATGCTGGATACAAAATCTCACAAGTTCTTTAACGGTCTAAAACGTGAACATCGAACTAGGTACTTAACAACAACTCATTTCTGTTGGTTAACCTAAAACCGAAAAATCGGTAAGTTCTGGAATGTACAAGGAGATAAAATATATTTTTATTTGCACTCCGTGTAATGAATATTTACGCAGGTGCAACCAATCAATCAAATTCAATACAATTAAAAATGATTCCACTGATGCTGATGTCCGTATTTATATGTAAAAGATGCAATTACTCGAATTAATAATAATGATTCCACTGATGGTTGACATATGTATATGTAATGATGATGATTTATAGGTAAATAAAAGATATCACCTTTCTGCCTTGCAAATTGGAAACGTACTGCAGATTAAGAATTGTGTATTTTAATGCTATGTGTTTTTATGTTCAGAGCTTTCACAAAAAGAAAAGTTAATTAAGTCTTCTTGCTTTCTGAAAAGAAAAATCCACTCTAAAATGCACGGTTGGCGTAGTGGTTTAAGCGGCCGCCTCGCCGCTTGACACTGCGGCGAGTGTTGTGGGTTCGATCCCCACACGAGGCAACACTTTGTGTAATTCACAAATTGTTGTTTCGAGTCTGGGTTTTCATTGTGTCCGTTAGTTGAATGTTTGTAAAGTCCCCCGCGACACAGGATTTAGTCCTAATGCGGGAGTTGTCATTTTTAATTAAAAAAAATAAATTGACTGCTTCAAACTATTAGCGTAATTAAATGTTAACGGAGGCCGCTTTACTTTTGCTTTACTTGAGAGCTTCCAATTACGACATTAAGGCTCTGTTTCACCACCTCTAACTACGGAATTCAATATTCGATCTATAGATAGTTCCGTAGATTTTAGATTCGATTTTGACATAAGCTCCAGACAAAATATGTCGAACACGAATCTCGAATCTCAAAATCCATGTATGGATCGAAAATTGAAAATGGCCGTAAGTTAGCGTTGCCTTCCAGGTAAATTCAAAATTAGAACTACTTAATTTGTATGACTTTATTTGGCAAGTAGTTTAATCAGATCTTATTGGACAGTGGTGAAACAGGCCATAGGAAGTTTAAAAGAGAGTAAAGGAAATATTACTGTCATCATCAGTTATGTTTAAATATGTACCACTACTGGGTATGTACAAAACTCTTCTCATTATAAAAAGGTTTAGGTCATAGTCGACAACGCTGGATCAGTGCAGGTTGGCAGACTTCTTTCAAGGACATTATGAAAAGCTCTCAGACATGCAGGTTTCCTTACATTTTCCTGAACTATTTATTTTATCAAGCAAGCGATCATTACGACATACAGTCTCAAAAAGTCATTGGTGCGAGGTTAAACCAACGGTTTGAACCAGAGACCATCTGCGTAGTAAGTCTGTTGGTCTTTTCACTAGGCCATCGCTGCTTTGGGAACAAATACCATAAAATAAATTAGTGTATTCTGGAATCAGAGACGGTATAAAACGGCCGAAACACGTTTGCTAAAAGTTATAAGACATTTTAGAATTTACAAGATACTTAAATGTTTTACATCGAGTTTTAGATTTATTGTATAAATGGTACAAAAATCTATACATTATTTTGCACGGATAAATACTTTTACATGAATTTGTCTCTTAGAAATTTTAAATTTCGAACTTGATCACGTTCGATCTTTAATAAAACGCCTTACTTTTCTATGAATGGTCAAAAGAGGCGTTCGATTTTCGACTTACAAAAGGCTAAAAATAAATCGCGCGGGAAAAATACGGCTCTGTAGATATACGCTTGTGTAACAGGCGTATCCGATTTTTTTCTAGATTTTATTCATCCAGTTGAAGGATTATGCGTTTAGCTCAAGGAAAATCTTTTACTTAATTCCCAGACATGGCTTATGAGAATTCTGTAAAAGAATTTTTTAGACCTGTAGCTCAGGCTAGGAGGTGATGGCAGAATTAATAAGACGTTTTTTAAAAGGATTGGCAGGAACTTGTATGTGATCTGGGTTTGCCCAGCAGTGGGACATAAATTAGTCTAGTAATATTGATAATATAGTACAGTAAACATGAATCAAATGTATTGAATGGTTGAATGGTTAAATGGCCATAATGGATCAGAAAGAGTATTTTATCGAAATTCTTAAAACTTTGCATTGTTAATCCGTCACCACACGGGCAGTAAGACTATTTGGTAATGCCCTACCGTTGACAATTGCCATCTAGGCCAACACGTAAATCCGGAGATTTTGCCTGTTACGGTCGGCTGGCGATATTGATAACCGATTTTCTCAAATATTTTGACATCTAGATTAATTTTGAAATTGAATGTTATTATAAGCTGCTTGTACACGGTGCATGTAGCTTGAGCACGTTGAGGCACGTGCGCGGGTTATATGCACGGTAAACATATCGTTTCAAAAAATGTGCGGGTCCAGCGACTCGAGTATGTACCAAAGTGAGCCACCCGCGCAACTAATTCGCGTGTTCTGCGGCGAGCGAGGGTCACTCGCGAATGTTACTTGTTAAAATTACATTTTAACATATGATTCTAAAATAATTTTCGTTCGTCGAGACATTTTGACGCGATTCAAGTCATAAAGCTACCGCGCGAATAGCATGCACTTGTAGCTCTTTACCACTAAACCACGAACAAATAACTTGTAAATACAGCTTGCGCAAGTAGCCCGTGTCTTTACTTACTCCAGTTATTTGCACCATGTATAAGTACAAGCGAGTAACTTGAACAAGTAACTTGCGCATATTACTCACGCGTGTGACCCGCACCTTTACTTGCTCCAGCTACATGCACCGTGTACAAGCACCCTTTAACTAGTTGAAAGATGAAACCTACATTTCTAACAAAAGGCTGAACCGTCCAGTCAAACTGGAGACCAGCTGACTGATTGACAGACCTGCTACAGCCAAACTATTAGGCGCAGGCTGAAAGAACAATGCCCATTTTTCTTAGAAACGCCAGCCCAGATCTTGACAGTCAAAAAGTATGGTAGTTGTTATTGCATTCGATAAAAGAGTGTTAAACTAGCACTTTGAGATTGATTAGAGGTCCGCCACAACTATAATTTTATAAAAAATGTACTTTTATATGCTCAAAAAAATTAGGTATGTAAGTACATACTTTTATTAAGATAGTTAAAATATTTAGTAGTTTTGAGTAGAAAGTAATGTTATACAAGGTTAGCGGGTTTTACTCGCGATAAATCATATATTTAAGGCATAAAGATGAGCAGGGCCGGCTTACATGCCTTACCTATAGGGAGAAACAGACAAAGTTGGAACAGTACTCAAGAATTACTCCATTAAGACCGCTTTCCAAGATAGCACACAATCTGCGCAGTCCAAAGGATGTCATTCCTTTTCAGAGACCTGGCGTCTACAAGGTCGATTGCAGTTGTGGTAGTTCCTATATCGGACAGACCAAGCGAACAATTGCGGAAAGGGTCAAGGAACATATTGCAGCTGTGAAAAATCGACAGTAAATAAGTCCGCTAAAGCTGAACATTTATTGGAGTCTGGACCAAACCACTGGATAGAACTACATCAACCACAGGTCTTGTCCACCGAACGTCACTATTACTCCAGGATAGTGCGTGAAGCGGTTGAAATAAAAAAAACACAAGAATTTCAACCGGGAGGATGGATGTACATTATCAACAACTTGGAATCCAGTCAATAAGTGTAAACACCGCCGCAATGATACAGCTCAAAAGTGTGTAGACGTCATTAGTGTAGTTTTTCGAGCTACCGACAGTGCGGTTACAAACAAAAATAAAAATCAAGTGAGGGTAGGTGTCAAAACCCGCACAACACAAGGACGGCGCTGAGCTCACCAGTCCCGCCGCGACCACGGCTGAAGCAAGTCAGCCGAAACGTTGGCAAAAACCAAGGTATTTATGCCTTAAATATATGATTTATCGCGAGTAAGACCCGCTATATAACCTTGTTTAATGTATACTAATCGCGAAAGTTTAAAAAGAGAGTAATGTGTTTATCGTTTGGTAAGGGTACAAACACAAGAACAAATGTCAAAAGTCGTAAAAGAGTTCCAAAAACATAAAAAAATCATTCGTAATGCACACGGGCAAATAACAAATAAAAAAAATTGAATATGACATTATTGACATTTACTAAGAGTCAAAAATATTGCCATTGCCATTTTGCAGTTTTTAAATGATATTGATTATTCGATGTAGATTTTGGACATAGGTTATCAACTTATCAATCTATACATTTGGTTCAAAATCGAACTTATTTGTAGTTATTCACGTATATACCTTAAAAATACACGCATAAAAATGTTTAAGGACCAAATAAAGATTTGCTAGTCACATCTTTTTGAGTACAGAAAACGGGCAATCGGCTAAGAAGTGACATTCGATTTAATATTATAATTTATTTACTGGCAACTTCTGATATCTATTACGCTTTGGCTATTTAGACGATAACTGTTTTTTTTTAACATATTTATTGAATAAGTTTCCGGCACACTTTTAATAATTCCTATAAATTAAGTAATACATAAAAAGGATTATTCAACAGCAAATTGAAACTCTATTGTGCTGTTCATGAGTTCCAAACTGGGCCAGAAATGGGCATTGTTCTTTGGTATGTTTGTTCTTTGGGGACCATAGGGGTACACTAAGAAGTATTTGCTCGATATTCCTACAGAATCAGGCAGAAACAGTTCAATTTAACTAGAATGTGCGGGTGTACCTGCGGGCGTCCTCTAGTAGGTTATAAATTGGGTCAACGGTAATAGTGGTCTCAAGTATACCCCGGGCTCCGAGGCGATGGCCTTAGATCTACAATGGCGCTAAGATAATGATGAAGTCATAGTGGTCAGAACATAATAATATAATAATAATAATATAATAATATTCTACCACATTCACACAACACCATCTAGTCCCAAACTAAGCAGAAGCTTGTACTATGGGTACTAGATAATGGATAAACATACATAATATATGCTTTTTTTTGTAAATACATACTTATTATACATAGAAACACTCAGACCAAGACAAACATCCATGTTCATGCACACAAATGTTTGACTTGAGCGGGAATCGAAACACACTCAACTTACACAAACAAAATACTGAGAAAAACAACTAGCCTACCACAAAACTAACCTAAATTATGAAATATGAATGGCATTCATATAATAATATAAAAAACTAAGGACTTAGAAAGGCATTAGGAATACAATAATTCTTTAAGGATATTACCTATCTTGGCTGTGTGCCAAAATATACTAATTTGGTAAAAATAAAGACGCCTTCTTTGAAGAAGTTGGTTGCCTTTTATAAACCGTTCAAACTTCGATTTTCGATGAAAAAGATACCTATTATTTAGTTAAGACTGAAAACACAAGTTTTCTCATTAACGCTCTAAAAATACCACCTTGGAGGATATTGCAATATCAATAATATACTGCACGGTTGGCGTAGTGGTTTAAGCGGTCACCTCGCCGCTTGACACTGCGCCGAGTGTTGCGGGTTCGATTCCCACACGAGACAACACTTTGTGTGATCCATAAATTGTTGTTTCGAGTCTAGATGTTAATTGTCCTCGTCAGATGTATGTTTGTAAAGTCCCCCGCGATAGAGGGTTTAGACCTAATGCGGGAGTTGTCTTTAAAAAAAAAAAGAAAAAAAAAGAAACAAATAAAACTCAAGGAAGCGTTCCGATATAGCTTTGACACATCGATTCTCCTAATTACTACTCATAGTTCTAAGCTGTCTTTCGGGTTTTTAAATAGTTTTTCAATTTTGTTTTTCACACCTCCAAGCGTTTCTGAGAAAAAGGGTCTTGACAGACGGACGGACAACAAAGTGATCCTATAAGGGATCCTTTTTTTTTAATTTCGAGTTACGGAACCCTAAAAACGAGTAGACTTCGGCTTGGTTAGCGGTCTTTTGACACCGTGTATAGACGTCAAACTAGGCTTACGATTAAAGCACAATCCGAAAATACAATATAAAATTGAGCAAGTATTTTTCTTAAATTATCAGTACCTAAATGGTTTTTCTCGCTGAGAAAACAGGCAAGAACTAGAAAACTTATTATTGATGGAAGTTTCCTTTGTTTTTCTGCTAACAAACTGCTTTCAGCGACACTAAATTATACCTTTCTATTGAGAATCGCCAGCATTCGAAGATTTACTAACTCCAAGATATTTTTGCTTCGAGAATTTTCCGAGTTTTAAGTTTTCCTTGTTTGTGGGAACTGAGGGATGACAATGTATTGGCGGATATTTGTTTTAAGGATACTTGGATTTATTATGTGAGTTAAGAAATCAATTGAGCATTCGTTGTCTTGACTTGAATAAAGTGGGAATTCGAAGAAGTTTTATTGAAACTAAAATATTGAAACTAAAATTTTGCTGCTATGGATATGGATTCAACCATAAAAGATTTGTCGACCATAATAATTGCTTTAATGTACAAACCCTATACCAACCCGTTTGGCCAGAGTGGTATAGTAGGCCAATTCCTCCTTCCAAAGAAAAGGCCTAGTCCAACAGTGGACTTCTTAAGGCTGATGATGATGATGATTGTAATTTTTTTTGCGATGGATATCTTATTACACGACTGCTCAAAATAAGACGTGCAATTTTTCAGGGTGTATGTGTGAGAGTTTCTTAAATGTCTTTAATTTATCAAAGCGCATATAATCATATACTCGAAGTAACTATATCGCAACAGTGCCGAAATTTCGGTTACTCCAAACAAAGGTACGTGGTACATACCTATCCCGTAGGAATATTAAAAAAATAACTCGTAGTTACTGTTTCAGTTAATATTATATATACTTAAATGTAAACTTTGTACCTATCCAGACTATATTATTCGTCAAAAATAACATGTAATTGGATTGTACCAATTCATGTTAATCAAGCAATTTCATTACGAGTAAGTAATCATGACGTGTGTATTATATAATTAATTAGCGTTTGTTCATACAAGCTAAATAATTATAGTGACGTGTATGCCTGTCTACAACAATTCTACATCCATACTAGTATTATCATTTATAATATAACTGCACGCCTTTTACACCCAAAGGGGTAGGCACAGGGGTATTACATACCCCTACTTCGCCAGCCATGTTTCGGTCCCAATGTTATAGGGAGTGAGCCTATTGCCATCTACCGGGCACATTATTAAGCGAACGATAATTAACATAAAAGCAGTTTATTTTTAAACAGCTGTTATTCCTTCATTACAATCAGTTACTTTTATATCCATGACAACTTATTGCAACTGTATTTGCAGTTTGATTGATTTGCCATCGAAGTAGGAAAAGATTCCTTGAATTTTATGCCGTTGTAACAATGAAGGTCTAAAGCAGTGAAGCAGAAATTAAGTAAAAGGTTTACAGCTTTTACGCTGTTGTAAAAATCATTATTTAATTCAATGTTGTAAAAAGTTACTGACTTTTAAATTCTTACTTTTATATATATCGGTGAGTTGTATTCATAAATCTGAGGGACACTTCCTGATATAAAAATATTGAATCAAAAAATTTTAATATTTAAACTTTCAGATAACAAGTGCATGGTTGATCTATTTTAGAAAAATGTATTTATGTACCACAAGGTTAAACTAATGGACCTAGGCTACTACCTAGCATTTGATTAATCATTGCCCTATGACGAAGCGCAAGCTTAATTATTATTTTTCAAATCATTTCACATAATAGAGTCGATCGTAGTGATTATATACTTCTGTCAATCAAAGAACCTAGTTTTAAATGCACTGGAATTTATCTTTTTGTGACTGCAGTTGCTAATTCATCTACGGCACGTGAAAAAATTTACATTTCAAATTCATAACCACGTCATATTTATTTTATCGATTTCTGCAAAAGTTCTCTAGACTTAATTATGAATAGTAACTAATACTGGTCATAAATAAATAAAATAAAAAGAAATTACCTAAAATCTGCAAATTCCAAATCTTTCTTTTTTAAATTCGGCCATTTCTTGAAGCACGTTTTTATTCTGCTAAAGTATTAAGTGATACACAACATTTTAGACTAACAAACTTCTCACGGCCCGTAGTTACCCTCTTTTATACATCAGTCAAGGGTTGTCAATCAAAATTGATCCTTTCCGAAGCCAGGCGTCGTGATTGAGATCGGATGTGTGCCCGCGAAATAAAATTTGAATCGGAAAATTTGAGAGGATTTGAATAAAATGCTTTTTTTTTGTTTGTGTTTATGTAAGCGTTATATTTTTTACATAAACATTTTTGATTAAAGCAGTTACTTCAACAAACTTTAAAAAAGTGAATTCGTTCAAGGTAGGATTAAATATTTTAGCTTCATTAGTTTAATCATCATTCCGTGCCATCTTGGTTTCGATCGATTTGCTTTAGCCCGGTTTTTTGATGTAGTAATTTTTGGTTATAATTGCCCATTTTTTATTGCCTCTTGTCTAGAGCTCTAAAAACATTTCCGGGCATAAAACGTTTGGCAGCATTTATGTTCGCTTTGTACAAACATAATTTCTTGCTATTGCCGCAATGCTGACATTTTCTGCAGTTTTCATTTAGTTACTAGCTTTGTGCATAAAAAACTACCACAAATTGTTTTTTTTTTTTCTAATAATGTAAAGAGGAAATACAGATAATACAATAGCTATACATAACATTTTAGAGAGACAAGATGTTGTATTATGTTACGAGCAAGCTTTATCCCCATTCATCAAATTCTTATATTCAATTTCGCAACGAGCCCTAAATATAACTACTTCAATAACATTTAAGTTATATAATAAAACCTTTGCAAATATCTTAGTAAATATAGTACTGTGTTATTGTTAAAGCCATAACAAATAGCTATTTCTGAGAACAGATGGTATCTCTTCCAGTAAAATTTCGGCTGTTCGCTGAATTAGATCTTATTTATATTGTATACGATTATTCGACGTATATTGGTGAATTGTGGAGAAATAAAAACACTGTCACATAAGACAAGGGATTTTCATGCCTTTTATTATTGACTTATTTTAGTTCTTAGTGCAGTTTTATTAAATTGATCAATATCCATTTATTTAACAATAATGCTTGTGTATCTGTATCTAAGTATTGGTTTGCGATATTAAAAAAAAATATTTTCAATTTCATTTACTAACAGTTGAATAACTATTGTGTTCTTTTTTTTATAACTTGAACATTTTGAATCTTTAATTTAAGGACTACTCGACATTTACATCGAATGGAGGAATATTCAATCAAAGAAGTGTACTGTACAATTTCTGCTGAACAAGTAACAGGGCACGTTGGTCTCATAAGTTTGCTATTAAGCTTAAGTCAATATTGAGGTCATTGCGTCGAACAGATTCTCTCTAAACGTTACTGGCTTTCCATTAATAGAAATTTATTATTAAAGTTCCGAAATTTGGAGGGCTTCTTAAACTGTAAGGAAATGCATAGAAAAGCCCTTTCCTTACAGTTTAAGTTGTATCTTTAGATTCATATCGTTATAGAGGTATATTTTGATAACATTTTTATTTCTTTCGATTACATACAAATCTGCTTACAAATCTGAAGAGTTTTCTACAACAATAAATCTTTTCGCCTTTTCCTTTCCTCATCTTAATATATAAAATCCTTGCGTTACTGACTGACTGACAGACACGCTACAGCCGAAACTATTGGGTGCAGTAAGCTGAAATTTGGCACGTATGTTCCTTGGGGACCGTAGGGGTGCACTAAGAAGGGATTTCCCGAAATTCCCACGGGATCGGCCAAAACTGGTAAATTTAAAAAAAATGCAGGCGTAGCTGCTGGCGTCCTCTAGTCTTAAATAAAAACCAAGAAGAAAATAAATCACGAAAAAAAATATTCAAAAGCAAATGCAAAAAGGCCATCCGCCTAAACCGTGTTAAACTACTTTAAAAACGCCGTAAAACAAATTTGTTCGGCACAGGTAACTTTTGTACGGCTACCCTCAAATTGGGGACGGTATTTCCATAATTAACAATTTTCGAGACAAACTTCGGTAGCAATCCATCAATTTTGTCTGGAGTTCGAAAACCAATTATGCGGAATAAAGACTTAGTTGTTGAAATGCTCCAATGTCTCGAAGAAGAAAGGCGGTACTTTGTACAAGTGTTCCAACTCTAATGCATGGAACAAGTTCTTATTGTGTATAAAGTTTTAATTTGCATAGCATAATGTTCTATTGTGGTCTGGATAAGACGACTTGTTGTTCCGATGTGTTTATTTTTGGATGGTATATGGATATTTTGACTACCAACTGCCATAATTATTGCTTTTTACTGGACCAAATTTGTTTGACTTGAGTGAAACCTATGATCAGCATTCGACTATAATGATAGTGATTATTTTCGTACAAAATGTGTTCTGGAATAATTTGACTCGTTGTTATTATCGCTGCAAAATTTAATCCACTTTAATTAAAAGAAACAATAAAATTTGCCTCACAACAAATTTTACTAAATCGACTCCAAGGAAGAATTCACGATGATAAATTAAACAAAAGAAACGATGATACCGGCCATCTTTAAATGTAATACCAGTAAAAACAAACTTTTGACAGCAGCCATTGAAGTTTTGTTTGAAGGATCTTCTTTTATGTTAGGTACAAGTTTATTTAGTTAGGAACAGTGTCGGTACTCAGTTGGAATATCCATTTGCAATCAATCAAAACAATTCGTAATTTTAGAATAGAATATTGACCATTTTCACAATACAATAAAAAATATTGAAAAGCTTTTATTCATGATTGAAATTCTGTTTCTTTTTGTTTTGGTACTGTCTTAGGCCTTTCAATTTAGTTTAAAGTATAAAACAGGATAATTATATTTATGTAACCAGTTTGTAGTTTCAAGTGATAGTCTGTTGGCTCTCTATTAGTCTATCGTCTATCCTCAATACCTTATTTTTCATATGATTATGATTGCATGCCTCTTCGACTTTGTAATGAGTAAGCCACAGCCCACAGTACTGTGCAAACGGGAATTGACAGACTTCCTATGGCTTCAGAGAACATTACGCAAAACTGACAGATACGCATATTTACGTAACCATTCAGCAAACGATAATCAACAATTTTATCCGCATAATAATATAACCTCGAATGCTCAGCGGCGCGCGCTGTGGATTTGAACCTGGAACCCTCTGAGTTGTAGTCCATTGGTCCCTCATCTCGAATATCACTTTTTGAAGTATATGTTTCTGTAAAAGCCCGAATTACGGTAAATCTTAAGATTTCCCAGTAAATCCTAAGATTTACCAGCACGAGTTGATACACGTTCGAATTTTTAAATAAATAAAAAACTAAGTTAATGGAGCGCTAATTGGCAGAGCTCCTATTTTTGGGTTAAGGGTCACAAGGAAACCTAACATAACCTAGTTACTTGAGTTACAGTCTCACTTTACCTTACTCACAACTGTTGAAAATAATGACTATTGGCTTTACTGGGCAATCTTAAGATTTATGTGCACTTCGGGCCCTTACAGTAACATAATATAGTTATTACATATATTTTTATTTTTATATCGACCAGTATAACTAATATTAAACATTAATATTGACAACATTTAATTCATAAACAAGAGCTTTAACAAGCTAAACCGTATCACTAAAAGTATATAATCTCATCCTGCTATTATGTTGTGTAACCAATCTTCACAAAATTACAACACGATCACTCCAAGTACCATTAGCATCCGAATAACACTTCAACTAAAACAAACATAAATAAATTCACAAAGCTTTGTCCCAAATAGATTATATCGTTCATTTGGAAATCAATTATTCGGAAGAAAACACGCTCGGTGTTGAATATTTCCAGAGTCTAAGTGGGAGGTACGAAGTGTTTTCTTCTTGTTTCAACAAGTAATATAGCGACCATGACTTTGGGATAAGTGACGCGCGACAGGATACGCGACTTGCCTTATGGCGCTGATACACAAAAAAAACATTCACTTGTAACAAAACAGCGAGCATTCGCCGTTTTATTGTTTTGTTGAACTGGACAACGGACAGAGCCGAACATTGCTACGAACATTTTCACGATATTTCTAGTGAACGCTCTAATCAGTAAAAAGGTATCTGTAAATTCACTGTCCATTCGCTAGAATGCTCGCCAAAACATTCGTTAGAATGCTCATTAAAACACACTCATTTGCTTTTCTGTTTCGGAACATTCGCAAGAATGCTTATAACAGTTAAATGCTCAAGTGTATCAGTATCATTACGGGCGGTTCCAGATTAGCGTATTTTTTTGCGCGTATACGGTCGTTTCAGCGTACGCGCTTACACGCGCGCTACATTACGCACTTCAAAAAACCGGACTCGCGTAAACGGGCATATTTCGGCATGTTCCCTCGAAACAGTAGTGACATCTTGTCAGTGTCAACATGGATTCTGACGACTCGTTGCGTCAACGCTCGTACGAGTTGCGCGTGTGCCAAATGGCGCGCCTATATGCACCTACATGCGCTCCCAAAAACGAGCTTATACGCGCGTATGAAACGTTAATCTGAAACCGCCCTACGAGGTAAATGTCGCGTTCCATGTGACATCAGAGGAGGCGGCCGAGTGGAACGCAATATCGACTTCTGCCTGAATTCACGTGTCGCGTCGCTTGTCGTTAAATAAGTCGCCATTACGGCCTGGTCACGATCTAGACCGGCGGGCGGCAGCGTGAAGCGATTTCGATGAACATGATGCGCATATAAAACGCTTATCTGAAACCGCCCTTAATCCGCCACGGCCGCGCGCCGCAACCGATGTCGCGTCAGAGTAAACGTTACGAAGTATATGTCGCGTTCCCTGTGACGTCAGAGGAGACGGCCGAGTGGAATGCGACATCGACTTCTGCCCGTCATCGCGTGTCGCGTCGCTTGTCGCTAAAGACATTGCCATTAAGAGTGTGCTAATGTAGTAGATAAGTTCTTAATGCCTGAAGTTTTATTTCGTACGAGAGCTAAGAAGGAAGTTTTTGGATTGGAGGGGTGGAGATCGAGAATCGTTTGTTGTTTGATTGTGAAAGTAATTTATTTTATTTATTGTTGCGAAAATAAGCATAATTGGTAGATTTGAATCAGATCATTTTAGTTGATAATAACATTCGTCTGTTTAACGTGTATGATTTTCACGCTTTACTAATATTCGTGTATAATTTAATGTGTAAGATATCATCAAAATTATTATTTTCCTTTCTAAACACAATTGCTTTAACATGTGAAACAGTTGCAGCTCCTTACAAAGATAACACGTAAAACCTATACTGGCAGTCAAAAAGAGTGGCCACAAGTTTTATTGCCCGTTCTTTCTCGTGGTTCTACCTATTGCATTGCGAACGTGGCAGTAGATATAGAATAATTTAGTAATTATCTTTAATTTTTGAAGTTCATAAGCGTCACTTTTTGGCCTAAATGAATACTGAAATGATTTTGACTTTGACTTTGACATAAAATAATCATCTTTTCGTGACGTTATAGTATAAACACTATTCTCTGTCGAATCTCGCTAGACTAGTGCACGGAGTTCGGGCTGCAATACGAAAGTCTTGGGTGCAACTAGGAAACGCTAGTACGATGATGGTCATGATGTGATTATAACGTAAGTGTGACGAAGCTCAGTTCGACCTACGCGTAAGTTAGAAATATATTTTTTTCTGTTTTTTAGGGTTCCGTAGTCCACAAGGAACCTTTATAGTTTCGTCATGTCCGTCCGTCTGTCCGTCCGCAGCCTAGCTCAAAGACGCCTGGTGCTAGAAAGCTGATATTTGACATGAATATAGACATAAGATATTGCAACAAAACTGTAGAATAAAATTTACGAAAATATTTTTTTAAGGGTATCTCCCCTACATATATAGTGGGGTTGAATTTTTTTTTGGTTGAGTACCCCATTATGAGATATCATTGGATAGGTTTTAAAAAAATATCATTAGTTTGCTCAAATCATTTTTCGATCAAGTGATTGGTTTGTCAAATATCAAGCTTTGAAGTGAAAAAGATTGTTAGACTCAAGTGTCCTCCCCCTCTGCCGGCTAAACTATTAATTTGGAAGAGGTGAAAAAAATCACAAATATAGAACATATAACGAATTTAAAAGGAAAACTATCACGGCTAAGTAGATATCACTAGTTTACGAGTAATCGTCGGTTAACTTATAAATACCTATTTCTGTGAGTTTACATTGGGCGCGCTGGCTTAAATCTTAATCTTAAAGATATACGTACTTTGGTATGTAATGTACTACGGTACTACGTATGTATAGTAGTAGTATATCTTGGAAACAACATTTTATGTTTACAATACATACTGGGTACATACCTAGTATTTTTTTAAACAAAACTTAGGTTCTTATAATAGTTTTATTAAAATTATTTTTTCAGCAAAATAAACAGTCTGATTTGTTGTACATTTACTTTGCAGCAAGTCATTCTGGGCAACTACGGAACCCTACATTGCGCGTGGCCCGACACGCACTTGGCTGTTTTTTTTTAAATATTCTACCACATACACACATCACCATCTAGTCCCAAACTAAGCAGAGCTTGTACTATGGGTACTAGATAATGGATAAACATACATATATACTTTTTTTTGTAAATACATACATATTATACATAGAAATACCCAGACCTTGGTCTGGGTATTTCATCCATGTTCATGCACACAAATGTTTGACTTGAGCGGTAATCGAACCCGCGACCATCGGCGTAGCAGTCGCTTACACTCCTGCTGCGCCAAGTAAAAATATCTTCTAATATTTAAACTCGTAGATAAAAATTGTATTTCGGCTTAAATATTCGTTAAAATTGCGGTCCTCATATATTACGTTGCGGAGATTGAAAATGTGCTAATACCCTGACCAGGTTTCCGAACAATATAATTATTAAATACTAGAGGACGCCAGCAGCTACGCCTGCATTTTTTTTAAATTTACCCGTTTTGGCCGATCCCGTGGGAATTTCGGGAAATCCCTTCTTAGTGCACCCCTACGATTCCTAAGGAATATACATGCCAAATTTCAGCTTCCTGCGCCCAATAGTTTTGGCTGTAGCGTGTCTGTCAGTCAGTCAGTAACGCAAGGATTTTATATATTAAGATTAAAATTATGGGAACCTAGTACATGTTTAAGTAGATATTTTATGTTATATATGTACATGTCCGTGTGGTGACGGATTAAGAATACCACATATCATCCCATGGATGTCGTAAGAGCCGACAGAGGGAGCATATTATGCACAGAACAGCACTGTAAGAGAAGGAAAACTTGATACAAACCCTATACCAACCCGTTTAGTCAGCGTGGTATAGTAGGCCAATTCCTCCTTTCAAAGGAGAGGCCTAGTCCAGCAGTGGACTGTTAAAGGCTGATGATGATGATGTATGTATATCATGTGCGGTCATGACATATATGACATAAAGCTATTTTAAACTTCTAGCTAAACTGGAGAAGCCATAATCATTCATGTATTTTTGACCAAAAACTTGTTCTATATAAAATTGTCCAAGACCGTTAAGATCTTGTAATGCATGCGGCATTAAAAAATCTACTACGTCGGATTTTGATTGGATAATTTTTCACTTTAACTTTTTACCTCAACGCCATCAGGCGGTAAAAACTCAATTTGACTGCCAAAAAAGGAAATATAGGCAAGAATATATATATTTTAGGTACTGATTAACGATTTCAGCCGACCCTTAGGTATATTGGGAAATCCCCCCCGTGGGATCTCCACCTTGTCGTGGTGGGGGGGCTTAGTAACCGTGGATTGGTGACCCGCGGTGAAGCTAAGAGGGATCCAGGAGGGGACGCTCCGCGTGGGCTTGACGCAGGCCTGCGCAGGATGCGTCCAAAGGAGCGGGTGCGAGGGACAGTTCTTCTGTCCCTCGCAGTCGGGTGCGGTCGCGGGAGGAGAGGCGTGTCGGTGTTGCGTTGCCGCGCGCCCTGTCTCCCGCGACCAAATGGAGGCGCACCATCGTTGCGTCGCGGTGGGGCCGCAGAGGAAGAGGAGATGCGGTGTTTCGTTGCCGTCCTCCCTATCCTTTGCGGCCGCTGAGTGTTTTGGCGGCGGAGCCCAACACCTTCATCCGCCGCCAAGGGGGTTTCGTTCGGGGCCCGCCTGACCATCTGGCGGGCCAATACCCGTCGGGGGGTAGCGAGGAATGCTTAGGTGAAACCCTACCCTCCGACACATAGGTACATGAGGAGCACGGGTTGGTTTTTAGTCAGTAAGAGTCTGACAGTCCCCTTCGTCCTTCCCCCCCAGGGCGAAGGGACTCCATGAGGATTTTCCAACCCGACACCAAAAAAAAAAAAAGGTATATTGGGAAATAGGGATTATACCGAACTCACATAAATACGGTCCCTGAACAAAACATTAAACCAGAAATTATTAACATAAATCAAAGAGGTAATATCAATACTTTTACTTTTGGCGATATAAATCTAAATATTGAAAGCCTCGGTCGTTGACCCAAAGGGAGGAATAAAATATTCATGAAAAAAATTAACCTCTTCCATTGTACTTTGGCATTCTTGCTGAAATATTTTGGTAAAGTTGGTAGCTGTGATAAGGTTCTTTATCTGATTGGCGTTAAGCATCCTTACCGCGTACGTGATTTTAGATGGGTTGCGTTTTAGGCTTTTTTCTTTCAACCTGGATAGAAGTATTTACATGAATTATTTTAAAAGTACCTACCCTACTTGTTGTTTTTTATGATTGGCTAAAATTGCTAGTACTTTAAAATACTTTATATTAACAAAAATGTTGAACTGCAAAAGCTTTTCAAAGCTAAATAGACAGAAGCTATACTAGTTGATTGTTTTTTCAAATCTTTGACTCAGATCTACACCACCGGAGAGCGACAGTTTTCGGCCAACGTAGAGTATAGCATGCGGTCTCCGAGGCAATGGGTATACTCGCTGTCCAGCCAGTAACAAGGCGTTGTGGTGGCGAAGTACCCACGTGTGCCTCATAGGCTGGTAAAATTATCGGGGGGACTCACATACATGCTCCAAAAGGCAATGCTCAATTAATTTGATTTTAAGCTAACACAGAGAGACCAGCAAATAAGGTATTTTCATCGCGACTCGAAAAGAAAAAGATCTCTTTTGCTATGAAGCAACTTTATTTATATTTGTGAAATAAAATTCGTCATCCTGTTTCCATTTTCATCTCACCCACTTTTTCTCAACATTTAGGTCAGGTGTAACCGCCAAAACTAATATTCCATAAGACAGAACACTTGTTGCTCCAATTGTATGTAAGTCATACATCTCTTGTCAAGACTAGCTGCAGCCATGTGTAACTGTCGCCGGGCTGATGGTGATAAAACGGACGTACACGCCTGCAATATATTCTAATACCAATATGAGACACGTTTTATTTGTGTTTACGGAAATAGCTTGTAGATTAGTTTTGCTTTCAGTGTTATTTTTTCGACTGCAATGATAAGTTTGTTTTGTTTGTTTCTAACATCATTGATGATGAAGTGGAATTTTATTGTGGGAGTGATTTTTTGGATAAATATAACCTACTACCTGCCTAGGAATGCAAGTGCCTTCGCCTATAATATGGTAGGCAGCGATTTAGTTGTGCACAGAGCCATGTTTATGAGCCGAAGTTAACATATGCATGTACCAGCAAGTGGGCTAATGGCTCGACAACAAAAAAAAAGAAAATAAATATAAAAAACTACATAACTACGTATTCAGCAGAGTACTAACTAACTAGTACTTTACAAATCCATAGACTTGGCTTGGCCTTAATAAATTGCCAAACAATTTCGTTTACTAGTGGTTCCAAAATTAATGTGACTCTGACTAGTTTGAAACGACTGAGACGTACTGCTCTGGACACCGCCGCATATTATGCTAATATTTACCCCACCTATATATTTTATATTCAACTAATGGAGTTACTTACTCACTAAATAACTCCTTTAGTTAAATATAAAAGATTTAATTATAAATACACTTAACAGCTTAATAACATAAGCCTCTCCAAAATCACATATATATACGAACGAATAAAAATTGCAATAAGCCTACGATGATATATCCAAAAGATCGCTTACAAAATATACAGTCTCCTAGCTATAAGTTTATTTAACGCGTTTCTGTCAAGCCAATATAACTCTTATTGATGACACGATAAGGTTGAATTTGCCCTGGATGTTATGTAACTCCATTTCCCGAGTCATTATTCTTTTTCACTGTTGTATTGCAAGTACAACAAAGGTTCGTTCGTGAGTGATAGCAATGGAATATTCGAGATTTTTTGTTAGACGCTACATTTAATGTGTGACATGTATTGTGTGCATAAAGTTTATAGGTATGTGAAGTGGTCTGACATGTATCAGGCTTCTATGGTGCTTCTTATATCTGTAATATGAAGATACTTTGATTGTGCTGTTTTGATGAGAGACAGATTAATTAACCGGTATTTACTTTCTTAGATGTATGATTAACGAATAATTTGGCTGGAATGAATTATACTTATAACAATGCTTCGTTTTACTTTATCGTCGAGATAAAAGTGAACGCGCTCATTGCCATCTACCGGAAAAATAAGTACATTAATCTATTTATAACTATATTTTTACAAATTCCAAATCTAGGAATAGTTTTATTGACACCAATATCTGATAAACACGTCTCCCAGGTACAGTTCTGAAACCGCAAGAACATTCGTAACTATAAGTGGATACTCGTGGGATCCGAGGAGCTGGAAATCGAGCCACCACAGAAGGCTATATCCAGCAGTCGACTACGGCACGCTGTTAATGATGATGACCCATGGGATTAAATAACCACACATTATTTAAATATGGCATATGTTTAACTTACTACCAGATATAGTAACATATAACAGACAAAAATAATAAATGATCACCAAAATTAAACCCGCATTTTAATGTAAAATTATAACTAAAGTTTTAACATTTCGCTATCCTATTTAAGCAATTGTTTGCAAGATTTGAAACATAGTGATTGTGGATTAAGGATGAATGAGTTACTTGTCAAATGCCTCCTTTATGCTGATGATCAGGTTATGCTTGCGTCTTCAGCGGAGGAGTTGCAAGAGATGGTAACAATCATGCATGGTGCGTTAGAGAGGAAAGGAATGAAAGTGAATGTAAGTAAAACGAAAGTTATGGTTTTTGAAAAGGAGGAGTGCGTTACGGCTTGTAATATTATGATCGATGGACAGCGAGTGGAGCAAGTGAATGAGTTTGTATATTTAGGTACGCTGTTTACAAGAGATGGTAAGAATGTAGAAGATATTGAAAGAAGAGTTAATGCAGGTAATAGAGTGAATGGAGCTCTGAAGGCGTTTATGAATAGCCAAAACGTGTCCAAAAAGGCACGTTTGGCTGTGCATAGAGGGGTGTTAGTACCTACTCTTATGTATGGTAGTGATAGTTGGGTATGGCAGAAGAGTCATGAAAGTAGAATAAATGCTGTAGAAATGAGAGCACTGAGAAGTATGTGTGGTATTTCTCTGACTGACAGAATAAAGAATTGTGAAGAGAGTGTTGTGGGGTAAAAGAAGATATAGTGACAAGCATCGAGAAAGGTATGCTAAGATGGTTTGGGCACGTGGAGAGGATGGATGACGAAAGACTGACTAAGTAGATATGTAAGGCAAGTGAGGAAGGGACAGGACGAAGGGGAAGACCTAGCTGGACGTTCTCTGACCAGATTGGAGACATCCTAAAAACAGGACAGGTGAGAAGTACCCTGAGAGCATGCATGAGGAATCTGATGGGAGTGAATGAAGCAAGGGAGATATGTCAGGATCGTCGCAAATGGCGTTTCGTAGTCTCTGCCTACCCCTCCGGGAAACAGGCGTGAGTCTATGTATGTATGTATTTAAGCAAAATGACTTCAAATAAATCATTGTCAACCCAAAAGTAGTAAATGATCACCAAAATTAAACCAGCATTTTAATGTTAAATTATATCCAAGGCTCGCCCCCTATTACGTGGGCCCTAAAAATTCATGGCGAAATGTGGGCGTAATATTTACATCTCTGCCTACCCTTTCGGGGATAGAGGCGTGAGAACCTAACATAACCTATTTATTTTGTGATCACTTACTACATTTGGTGTTCGAATACAATTTGTCTGTGCAGTGCAGTCGTGACTAAAATAACTAGTACTATTGTAATTTTAGACTTTATTTTTCTGATGCTAGGTATAATTTTTTGGTTAAAGAAATAAGGATATCAAAGCATTTTATGGTGGTCATTATATTTAACCCCTTTAAATATTAATATCCACAAACAGGCTGCGATAGCCACCAGACTTATTTAAGCTTTTGTATAAATCTCCACTAGTAGATTCCAAGATTAGCGACTGCTATGCAGAGAGTTATGTGCGTATTGCTTTGTTTGTAAAATTTTCGTTGATCCCGTGCCTCAGAGAGCACGTGAACCCGTCGGTCCCAGCTGTCAAGAGGATCTTTGACAATCTTTTTATGAAGTTAGTACCTCAAAATAAACTGTCATTTATTAGTCTAAACCTTGAAATATTTCTATCCCTTAGGATTGCGCAGGTCAAACAGGCAGTTACTCTGTGGAAAAGCTTAATATTCAGCATAATCCGGTTTGACTGGTAAGTGGACTTTTTGACAACTTTCATCTAAATAACTCTAGAATGTAGATGATAATATCATAAACAAACCATCATCAGCCTACAAAATACATTAATATATAAAAAAAATTAGTTAATCTAGCACACCAATTACAACATATTTGATCAACTTAGCGAACAATAAATTAATAAAATAACATCGCAATTACAAAATCAATGAATAAACACGATAACACAAAACATCAATATGGCATTTAATTTGAACTGAAATTTCAGAGCAAACTTAAGTAAACTTTATTCTTATTTGCCGAGCTCTCAACAGTAGCTCTGGGTAGTATTTTACTTCAAATTAAAGTCACATTATTTTATTTTGTACTACAAATCCTTGTGTGTTTTCTTACTCGAGAACTTTTAAGGTAGGTACATGAATTGTAACTGATCCGATGCAAAGAATCCAAGAGAATAAATCAAGTAAAACTATACAACGATACTATGATATTATGCTCAGCTGATAATAAAGTGTGACATGAGTTTGTTATAATACACTTATATGTCGAAAAGCGATTGGTGGAAATGTTAAGTATACTTAGTTAAAGAGCACATTGTACAAATTATTTTGATAAGTATTCCAAATACGGATCATCCATTAAGTCTGGATTTTAATTTAAGCTTACGACACGTCGCAAAATACTAAGTAGTATTTAACGGAGTTTTATAGATTTAAGTTAAATAAGTTAAAAGTACTTTTTGTTCATACTTATTTCCACCAAAGGTAAGGAAAAGTATTCGCAATTAAGTGGTAACAATGTACTTTCTAAACATAACTTAAAAATGAATGTAGGAAATAGCCCTAAAATACAAAGCCGAAGCACATGGTATATCAACTGAGTCTGCCAGATAACTAACTTAATATCACTAAACCTACATTTTCAAAGTCTTTGAACAATTTTTCAATGTGGCATACATGACTAATACCCTACAGATTTTCAGCCTTTACTTGCTGTCATCCTGGCGAGAAGCCAGAAGCTCCAGACATTGGTAAGGAATTTATAACGACCGGTCACTGCGATGCAGTAGCCATATTTCTTTATTAATTTGACAAATCCAGTAATACCCGTATTCCAACACTTTATCGCACGCATGCAAAATCGGCTATCAAGCAGGACATCTAAATCTATTCCGAGCGTGTGTGTGCTGAAATTGATATCGATTTGGTTCAGTCATGAAATAAACTGTGATAACTGGAGTTTCGGTACTTACTGTATAATTTCTGCAACATTTTTATCCGTCATGCTATACTAGTTTTTGTCCAAAGCTACGCTCGCGTTAAATTCGGAGTAACACAAATCTACTTTAATTTTAGGGGGTTAGAGGTTTATTTTAAGTAAACCCACTACATTATTTTCTTTATAACAATGAGTGAGTATACCAAGTTTAAGTTCCCTGCGATGAATATTGCACAAAGTCTCATACAAACCTCTACCCCCCGACAACCTCTTCCAGTTTTATGGGATACGAATGGTAGCCTATGTCCGTTTCCATGGTCTGTCATAGTTATATCTATGTTTAATTGCGTATAAATCAGTTCAGCCGTTTTAGCGTGAAAACGGAACATACATACATACACACTCGCATTTATAATATTAGTAGGATATGGACTAGTGTTATAATATTAATATCCCAGCCAACGATTTAAAATAGCCAGTTAATTGCACGGTTAGCTGAACCTAACTTAGTTATAATATTGAACGTGTCTTTCGACCACTCCGATAAGCCGTTAAATTAAATAGTTATTTAGTTAAAATAACTGCTGCTACTGTTGGCTGCGCAAAAAGTTATAAAAATATGGTTTCTATTTAAATTATGTTCATATAATCCTTATTACTATTAAACTCAATGATATAACGTGTATTGAGTGTGTTTTCTTTCATAGAGTTTCACATTAATAATATAAGGCATAATAGTATAAGGAAAAGACAGACAATTAGCCAACTACAAAAGTCACTACGCACTTCAAAATCTTTGCCGAGTGTAATTGTATGACTTAAAACACCTGAATTATTCTCAATTTACAAATTTTGATTCCAGTAAGTTTTCTTTGATGAAAACATAACATAACTTCACGCCTTTTATCCCCGAAGGGGTAGGCAGAGGTGTATTACACACCCACATTTCGCCAGTTATGTTTAGGTTCCAATGTAATAGGGGGCGAGCCTATTGCCATCTACCGGGCACATTATTAAACGAGCGATATTTAACATTTTTTAATACAAACATAACTTCGAAAAGTCAGAGATTTGTGCCCGGGGTACCTGGGGATCGAACCCGAGACCATCGTCTCGACAGTCCATTACGTACACTGGGGTATCGCCGCCTATGTTTTCTTTGTTGAAAAGTCCTACAAGATATAGATTAATTATAATAACAAGTTGGCACTATTTATAACTATCCATACTCACGTAAATGATTATAGAGTTATGTAGCTGATTGTACGTTAGATGTTAGACATTAATTTGACGTCCAAGTTCTGGGTCCATAGACAACGGCCTAGTCTAGAATCTGCTAACCTACTTTTATATATATTTTTATCACATATTTTTATAACAATATTATCAAACCTGCTTAGATCTCTATGTAATATTGCGTCATATTTTAGAACACACAATATTTATTACAGATCTGATATCGGACAATAAACATTTTAAATGCTTCGCTCATTCAGTGTGGTCCGTCCATAAAACGAGGAATATTAAAAAATTATGCTCGCTACAACATTGCTAAGGTCCGGTTACATTAGCTTTGAATTTAAACAGAAATTGAAATAAAGATTTTTACTTCAGAGTAAAAAAGAATATCTCTTCCATGACTTTCTGTACTCCTTTATGTGTATAATATTGCCAGGATTATCAGATAACAAAATAAAGCGACTCTTTGATAACGAGCTGATTTGTTTTGCTCTTGATTGGCTTAGAAACATAATATGGCAAGAGCATCAACGTACGAGGGTTAAAAAAACTGTTTTAACATATAAACACATTTGCGTAAAAACTAATTGGTTACTAGTTATTCTAATTTATCTTGCGAAAGGTTTCCACCATATTAGAATTAATCCAATTGTTCACTCTAAGTGTTCCCACGATAAAACTCCCAAAGGTAGGTGAAAATAGTAACTAAAATAATTTTACTTAAAATTTTACTCAGCTTTAAATTCTCTTCAACAAATTGTAATTGGCACGTTCAAAATTTGTGATATTTAGACGATATGATAATCTTTGTGAACAAAAACTGATGGCAAATTAAACGCCTTAGCCATAATAATAATATCAGCCATAACTTTGCACAGTCTGTACTAATATTTCTTCAGATCTCTTGAATTTACTCTGTCTGAAATATAATTGAGTTTTCGAAAGAAAAATTATTGTAATAACTCAAGATAGAGCCTTGTTATAAATAATTACAGCCGAACCCCACATTGAAACCTCGATCTTCCGGGTATCTGCTTCAGAATTATAAGCTTGACTGTTATTTGTGAATATCATCATCTAAACCTTTTAAAAGTATCAGGGTCGGCGTTTTGTCTCGTGAAATGCGAATTAATAATCAGTATATATCATGGCTTCATGTTTGTGTATTCTCGGCGCAAGAATTATTTCAGTACGACAAATTACTAGATATGCTTTAGAATATAGGTGACTTAAACTAGATGGATGTGATTTGATATTTTAACTACTCATTATTAAAATACTAAGTTATAAAATAAATAACCCTGTTATGTTCATTATGACCTGGCGCCAAGACCTGGTCGCTAGGGATGATCATGATAGAAAATAATTATCCAACTATAAGATCCTGGTTTTCCATTTTAATGTATAGTATTAAAATAAAAAAATTTGTTCTTACACTATTTATCAGCATAATGTGATACTTTAAAGAACACGTAGATATAATCTTGCGTCGCTTCTAACAAACACTTTATCAAGTTTAATTTTAAAGCAAAAATATCATCCAAACCCAAATGTAATCCCGCGCTTAACCACAAGCAAAATTCATTTTACTAAACCCAATAAATTATTCGGATCGGATTTGACAAGCGCTTAACGCTCGTCAAAAATGTGAAATAAAAAAGCGTGTTGACAAATACACGTGATTTCGACGAAATGGATTTCTGGATTGAGCGTTTGAGTATTAACTCTGTTGTATGTAAAAAAACTTATGTATAGGAAGATTATTCTGACTTTGTGATTGCTTGCATTGTCAGTAGTAGGTTCTAACAAATCTTTGAAAATAAATATTTGTTTTGGCATTGTGAGTACTTTTGTGGTAGCATAAAGATGAGTCCACAAGCGTTAACAGAAAAAGCGATAAACTTAGACATGGAAAACTAAATACACGCAATGTCATGTGAGTTGTTTTTTTACGAGATTCTCCATATTATTATTAAAAAGGTAAAATTTATTATTTATAATTTGCTATTGCTACTGAGAAGATAATAATGGATATTTATCTTGACTTTCATTGCATTTTCTCATATAAATATGATTATCGAACAGTGGGTAAAAACACATTCCCTTTTTTAGACATGTATAATATGAAAGTTAAGTATATTTTTATGTCTTTAATACTGGGGTTATAAAAGTGGTAGATTTTTATCAAATCTAATTCATATCCCACGTTAGTAATTTTGCGCTGTTGTATTTTTATTTGTAGGCTGTTAAAATGGCATAATCCACAATTTATTTATTTTCAATTCCATTGTACATTAAATTTACTCTGACTGCCTCCGTCATCCAGTGGATAGCGTATGCGACAGTGAACGGAGGTGCCGGGTTCGATTCCCGGGTCGGGCAAAAGTGTTACATACTGGGGATTTCCGAATTCTCAGTAGCAGCACGGAGTCTGGTGAGGTGTCCAATAGGCTAGCCCCTATTACGTGGGACCTAAAAACTCATGGCGAAATGTGAGTATAATATTACACCTCTGCCTACCACTTCGTGGATACAGGCGTGAATCTATAAAAAAAAACATTAATTTTAGTAGTAGGCATTTCATCTTTTTTTCTAATTGTACAACAATATATCATATTTATAAGAACAAGTTATAGCACATATTGAAACTAAGTACTCGTTTTATGATATTTTTGAAGTAACGCTTTTTAAATAAAAGAACTATTTGATTTTGAACATTCTCAATTTCTTACACACAAGAAAACAACTTGAAAAGCGTTTCAAATAAAAATACTGAATTTGAAGTTCGCATGAGTGAGTACTCTCTCAAGTACAAATGACAGCAAAAGTCAAACAAGTGACAAAGAGAATCAAAATACAATAAGCAAGTCCAGTGCAAGACGTAACTTAAGGCTGGACATTGCACTGCGCTTGTTCGAACTATTTCACTTAGCCACCAATCAGATGGACTTGTAGCAACTTCTTGCGATACATTTATAAGTTTCTGCTACAATGCACAATTAAACGGAGAACATATTGGCTACCACATACACAGTGTACAGTAATTCTAATTAGAGACAATGTAGAAGTTTACTATAAAGTGGTTTAATACACAATTTGAGTATTTTGACCACTTAATATTATAATGTAGTTTATACAAAATCAGCTTATCCAATTGACGAATCCCAAAATACTGCGATAAAAAACCAACAGTGATAATCGTTTCAGTTACTTTAAAATGAACACAACACATTAATATTTCACACAAAAATACTTTTCAGTTAAATTTATTACCCCTTGAAACAAACAATACAAATAAAACGGATCTTAGTGGATTTATGTATCAATGCAGCCATGAATATGAACCACAGCATTATAAAGCAACCATTTTTCCTTTATGCTCAGGTTTTAACATTTTAATTAAATTTATTCACCACGCCCGCGTTTGCCTTCGCAACAGAATAAATGTGTCATAACCAAACACAACATTAATTTGTACAAACTCTGACAGCGTGAAATGTATCCATTTTATATATTTTCTAACGAACTCAACTGGAAGTGTAAATGATTTAACAATGCTTTACTCAACCATGTCGTTGGTGTAGTGAGGGTTATATTTGTGCAACTAGCAATTCTGAGGAGTTAGAATAACTGTCATTGGGATATTTTTTAGATATGGAATATGATGATTTGCGAAATGACCACGCACAGGACATCGTAGCAGAGGTAGGCCTCCCGCAAGGTGGATTGACGATCTTGTTGGGATCGCGGGCAGCGGATGGATGCGGGTGGCTCAGGATCGGTCTATGTGGAGAGCCTTGGGGGAGGCCTATGTCCAGCAGTGGACGTCTTTCGGCTGATATGATGATGATTGCGAAATGAAGGAATTGGTGACAAACCATCTGTGATTGTCTATGACAGTCATAACGTAGAGCCATAACATCTTATGGTTTAGGAATACGATAGAATAAAGCATTCGCTTTCTAATCCAAACTTATACGCTGCCAAGCCTGGTTCATCTGAAAACGAAGTAAGGGATCTAAGGCTTTTTGGTATGAATCTAACCATACAAAAAATGCTCATATATTAAGAGCACAAATTTATCTATTTTAATTATTACAATTTTTTTTTAAATAAGGAAAACAATTAAAAAGTATTTCTGAAAAAGGTTCTGTTGTTAAACAAGAACATGTACTAAAACACATCTATCAGCTATATATATCTATGAACAACCACACTAATCTTAACACGTTCAATGTCCGAGCTAGCAGATTTATCCAGTTACTGCGACATATCGCTTTAGACCTGTAAGCTAGAAGACAGCTTACACTGTCCTACGAACGCTGACTTAGGATTATATTCGCATTTTCAATGAATTTAGCTTTCAGAAATGATTAAGTGTCCTTGATATTTCGCTTTGAATATGGCCGGAACATATTAAATAATAGTTGACACAGAAATTGTTTTGCTTGCAGTTACTGTTTAATTTTATGGTACGTTACGTTGGTTTTATGTAAATATTTATAAAATTTGGTTAATAAAGGAATATGTAAATATGTTTATACATTATGCAATTGACATTTAAACAAGAAATGCTTCTGAATAACATATGTCATAGAATTTTCATCGCCCCATGTTGGGCGCCAATATTGCTAATACTAGGTAGCACTTAGATACAAATTAAGCAAAATTGCAAAGAGCTAAACATTCACTTCATAGTTAAAATGCACGTTATATTTATAATACTTTCGGTCTAAGGCGCGATTCAAACGCTGACACTTAATATAAATTCAATACTGTCTATCTGAAATCAATTATTCACTGAGCATACGTATATGCATTATAAATGGCTGGGTATTAATTCAAAAATTACCCAGTGAAGGAATACGTTAATTCCCATTATTTAAGCATTCAAAGTATGCAGTCAGTGCTTACACAACTGCTTGTCTGTGTTGCTATTCGTGCAAATATTAACACGCGTTCCTAGCACCCAAAATCAGTAGGGCAAGAAATATTCGAAATAAGATAATTATGATAATAATTATATAAGGCAAGAAACTAATAATTACATTTTATTTAACTAATATATTAAACCATGATTATAAAACTAGCACAATTAGCTAACAAGAGATTAACAAATCAACAGTTGGCTGCATATGCTAGCTAGACAAAGTCGTATCTCAACGCTTCAAAAGTGTCACATTCTGTACTTTTCTAGTACGCTATAAGCATTTTTTTAGTTCGCAACGTCTAACAAGTATGTAGTTTCAATATAAGCGTGTGTTGGGAAACATACGTAATTAAGTCTCTAACTTAATGGCAGTTTTATTTGTTTATTTTGGTTTTATAAAGTAAGTGTTTTCTAAGTTACTTATATTTTTACGTTTGGAGATTTAAATCTTTCCATGATAGTAAAAAAAAATGGGATTTAAAATAAAATAGCATAAAATAGCTTTAGATTACCCACCTTTTTATTTTGCAGTAGAGAATGATTCATAGTACCGAAGTATGAATCATTCTCTACTGTGATAAAATAAATTATTTAGTAGGTTAAACCGATTTCAAAACATAAAAGTAACATGAGTATTATTTTAGGTGTTTGCAGTACCTATAAGCATAGCAACGCTACATACGCGCTTCAGCAGTAAATAAATAGGATGACGAGGACTGACTGACATTGACGCATTTAAACAGTGTTTAAATAAACACAAACTACTTGTAATATGTGTATAATTTTACACATATCTTTATTGTATTACCAAATCAGGATTTTTTGAAATATGTACTATCAGGAGAAGGTAAATTTATTTTAAATTCGACTGAGGCATATGTGACAAAGACCGAATTAAAATTTAGTACAAACATGAAGGTATATTGTAAAACATTTGTAAAAGTCTGTTTTACGTCAAGATAAATTTGGTGTTAGGACTTACGTTTGACGAACTTTAACTGCTTTTAATATTCAGAGCATGACAATCATTGCACTCCCCTCAAAGTAAAATTTGCTTGCTCCTAATTAATTTCACCAAAATATGCAAAACGGCCCAAATATTTTTTATCCGGCAAGAAGTAGTTTTTGGTCACAGAACAGTGCCACGTTGACTCTGGTTTTAAAAATAATCTTCTCTTACTTGGTAGTTTAAAAGCAAATATTATAAGTATAAACTTAAACTACGACGCGCTTAGTGTGTATTTTTCTCGTCTGTATATTTAAAAAAAATAAGCATAAAACTGAAAACGCTAAGGAGACACTAAATAGGAGAGCTCCTTTGTAATACTAAAAACCGTGCAGAAGTTTTTTTATAGTGTATAAACCGGTTACAAGGCAAAAGTCTTTGGTTACGTTCTTATTTTACGATTCAACCGAATGCTTTTAAGAATTTGGCCATTCAGCTGTGAACGTTTCATGCCTTCTAAAGGTTATTTTGTTTCACGATTTTCAGTTTTCATAGATTTAAGGGCAATGTTGAGATATTTTGGCTTTGATTCTTCAGTCAAGTAAAAGTCTTATAGTTCTGGGATTGAAATTCTTCAAACCGTTATCTTACCTAACCCTTTAAGTCATCTTTCAGCAGGTAAAAGCTTAAATACTAGTGGATTCCTCGAAGAAAATCCTGACTTAAATTTTATAAATAACCTAGGTAATGAAATTATCATGTAAGCCTGCTTATGTCGTCAAGTTTATTATAAATCACACGAAATGAAAACCTGTTAAAACGTGCAATGTTGAATCACCCAAAAAACATAAATATGGTAAAAAATTACCTTGTGCCAAATCCTAAGTAATTTCAACAGAGTTATAATTAGTTAACCAAAACACTTAATTAATTTGTTCACCACACACGAAATGATATAACTCGTCAAAACGGCAAATTTAATTATCACAGTCTGAATACAAACCAAACTTGATCCGAAAATTATACCAGGGAGAGAGCATGGAAAGCACAAACAATCATCGCTTTACCGTGAAAACATAAACAGGGAGAAATAACGATTAATTACAAGGACCCCACAAGGGAACAATAAAAAAATGTGTGTTTTGCTAGCGACATTTACCTCTACATTATCGCGGTTACGGGCAATGGGCATATTGTGTGAATTCTACCCGGTTTTGTCAGGACAATATTTTTGTTAAAACTTGCTTTACTGTGTTATTGTCCTTCCTTGTTTACTTGATGACATCCAGGCTGTAGTGGACAAATCTTGGTCGCTCTGAAACAATGAAAGCAGCTTCTGTGTTAGGATGTGATTAAGGAGCGCAATATGAGAATTTAGAACGTCTGTTACTATTAGCGTAACGTTTCTGTAAGCTTGCTGATGAAGAAAATTCATGATGTACTTCAACAAAAGTGATTTGATCTACGTAATAAGCAATTACAGCATAATGATAGGTTCAATCTCACGTTGAATACTGCTCTCACCTCTGGAATGGATCCGCTCAGTACTAATTGATACCCTCGATAGGTTACAGTGGTGTGCTCTCGGTATCATTCGGGATCTAGAGGCTTCTAGGACCCTTGAGTCGCTGCAATTATGCAGAGACATTGCCTCAGTGGCTGTCTTTTCGCATTCATCGCGATGAGCGCTCCGAAGAACTATTTTAATTAATCCCACCGTCTCCCTACTTTGCCGGAACATGTCATAATCATCTGGCCGGGTACCCCGCAGCGAAATATGATAAAAACCTGTTTTAACTGTCTTCATTATTTTCGTCTTGTTTGTACCGATAATTCACTTAACTTTATATGTCAAGGATAGATAACACAGTGCGTTTTTGTGTATGAGAAACATAATATGTATAAAACCTGTTTTCGGGAATCATAAGCTATGGTATTAGATATATTATTCTAACACACAACTTCACGAGTATGCGCTAACAAAATAATTATTTACTTATCTTTTACTATTTCTTAATAAGGCTATAATAAAAGATTCGATTTTAAAGCTTAGACAGGCTTTACCCCTTGTAATACGATAACGTATGCGATATTTTCTCCGAAGAAATTAAAAAGATAAAAGGTATTCAGGAAAAAAATTAGTAGCAGTAAGCTCTTGAGTATTCCCAAGCGACATATTTCCTTTCTTTTTGAGAAAATTGGTCCTTTGTATGTAATTTAAGTTTCCTTCAACGTTGAACTAATATTAATAGTTCCACTTCTGTTCGTTTAAGCACGAGAATTAAATGAGATGGATTTATGCTTTATTCCAACTTGATTAATTGGTAATGTAATATAATTATTTATATTTAGCAATATGTTCATGTCCAGTGATCAGTTTGGCTTGGTCTGGGTGTTTCTATGTATAATATTTATGTATTTACGAAACAAAGTATATATATATATGTTTATGCATTATCTAGTACCCATAGTACAAGCTCTGCTTAGTTTGGGACTAAATGGTGTTGTGTATGTAGTTAGATTATTATTATTATTATAATGATGTTAACAATAGAATTCGACAAATAGATATCAAAATACGTAATTAATATGTCAAAAAATACTAGTATGGCAAAAATGGCCGTTTGAAACACTAACTATTGAAGTAATTTTAGTTCCTCAATCTTGCCAATAAGAATGTTGTGAAAACAGTTTACAATGACAAACACTAGTCACTAAGCTATACAAAGTAACGTTTCAGTCGTTTTAAATTATAAGAAAAAGTATATACAATTTTAGTATCCGATATGTAAGCACTGTTGCGCTTATTGAAGCTTTATTCCAAAATACTATTAAAATGATAAATGCTAGTCTTGGACGCTGAAAGTTGAAATTTCTATATTACGCTAGCAATAACAAACCTGTGATATTTTAGATTATTTATATCATACCTAGAAAATAATTTAGATTGCTACATCTAAAATGATTTTAACCGAAATTGCAGAATGTGACACTCACTTCCCGGCTCCATTAAGTACTGTGATATGTATAGGCTTTCTTTTTCATTTTATTATTTTGGCCTTCACGGGAAGCATCCTTTTACCATAATTATTTATTTAATTATGCCCTCGCCAACCGCTTTTTATGATTTCATATCCAGCACGTTACTTTGTTTTTATTAATTTTTATAATAATAGTAATTATTTGAGACTATATAAGTATCCAAAATCAGGTAAATATTTATGCACCTGACTGTACGTCCGATCAATCAATCAATCAGCCTATCGCAGTCCACTGCTGGACATAGGCCTCTCCCAACACGCGCCTCAGTACACAGTCCTCAGTCTTCCGCATCCAGTCTGTCTCAGCCACCTTTTTCAGGTCGTTGGTCCACCTAGCTGGGGGCCGCCCTACCTTACGCTTGCCGAGGCGTGGTCTCAACTCTAGGACACGCTTGCTCCATGGGTCATTAGTCCTTCTACAGATATGGCCAGCCCACTGCCACTTGAGCTTACTGATTCTGTGAGCTATGACGGTAATTTTGGTTCTTTGTTGGATAACTTCATTTCGGATTTTATCCTTCAAAGAGACGCCAAGCATAGCCCATTCCATAACTCGCTGCGTGAATTTTAGTTTCTGGTCTAGTCCCACTGTGAGTGTCCACGTCTCGGCACCGTAGGTCATAACAGGCAGGACGCATTGGTTGAAAACCTTGGTCTTCAGGCATTGTGGTAGGGGCGAAAAGAAAACTCGACGTACGTCCGATGCTAGTCAGTAATATGACATCCTATTCGGGACACCTGCTTACTTTGAAACATTTTCATCACATTCTTTTATAACAATCTTATAAATCCTGCCCCAGATCTCTATGTAATATTGCGTCATATTTTAGAACACACAACAATTATTACAGATCTGATATCGGACAATAAACATTTTAAATGCTTCGCTCATTCATTGTGGTCCGTCCATAAAACGAGGAATATTAAAAATATTATGTTCGCTACAACATTGCTAAGGTCCGGTTACATTAGCTTTGAATTTAAACAGAAATTGAAATAAAGATTTTTACTTCAGAGTAAAAAAGAATATCTCTTCCATGACTTTCTGTACTCCTTTATGTGTATAATATTGCCAGGATTATCATATAACAAAATAAAGCGACTCTTTGATAACGAGCTGATTTGATTTGCTCTTGATTGACTTACAAATACAATATGGCAAAAGCATCAACGTACGACGATCAGGCAAAAGGTTTCCACCATATTAGAATTAATCCAATTGTTCACTCTAAGCGTTCCCACGATAAAACTCCCAAAGGTAGTTGAAAACAGTAACTAAAATAATTTACTTAAAATTTTACTCAGCATTAAATTCTCTTCAACAAATTGTCATTGGCACGTTCAAAATTCGTGATATTTAGACGATATGATAATCTTTGTGAATAAAAACAGATGGCAAATTAAACGTCTTTGCCATAATAATAATATCAGCTATAACTTTGCACAGTCTCTTCTAATATTTTTCAGATCTCTCGAATTTATTCTGTCTGAAATATAATTGAGTTTTCGAAAGAAAAATTATTGTGATAACTCAAGATAGAGCCTTGTAATAAATAATTACAGCCGCACCCCACATTGAAACCTCGATCTTCCGGGTATCTGCTTCAGAATTATATGATGGGATGATCATGATATAAAATAATTATCCAACTATAAGATCCTGGTGTTCCATTTTAATGTATAGTATTAAAATATATTTTTTTTGGTTCTTGCACTATTTATCAATATTTCTTTTACATTCACACAACACCATCTAGTCCCAAACTAAGCAGAGTACTACTTTGAGTACTAGATAATGGATAGACATACATGTTATATACTTTTTTTTGTAAATACATACTTATGATATATAGAAACACCCAGACCAAGACAAACATCCATGTTCACGTACACAAGTGGCAGTCGCTTACACTACCGCTACGCCAACCGGTCGTCCGATACTTAAAAAAACACGAAGACATAATCTCGCGTCTCTTCTAACGAACACTATCAAGTTGAATTTTAACGCAAAAATATCATCCAAACCCAATCCCGCCCTTAACCGCAAGCAAAATTCACTTAACTAAACCCAATACATTATTCGGATCGGATTTGATAAGTATCAACAGGAAGGCGCTTGACGCTCGTCAAAAATGTGAAATAAAAACGCGAGTTGACAAATACACGTGATTTCGACGAAATGGATTTCGGGACTGAGCGTTTGAGTATTAATTTTATGTATGTAAATATACTTATGTTAAGGCAGATTATTCTAACTTTGTGATTGCTTGCATTGTCAGTAGTAGATTCTAACAAATATTTGAAAATAAAGATTTGTTTTGGCATTATGAGTACTTTTAGGGTAGCATAAAGATGAGTCCATAAGAGTTAACAGAAAATGGCGATAAACTTAGACATCGAAAACTAAATACTCGCAATGTCATATGAGCTGTTCTTATACGAAAGTCTCCATATAAAAAAGGTCAAATTTGTTATTTATATTTACTATTGCTACTGAGAAGATAATTATGGATCTTGTATTTTATTGCATTTTCTCATAAAAATATGATTATCGAACAGTGGGTAAAAACACATTCACTTTTTTAGCACTGTTACATGTATAATATGAAAGCTAAGTATATTTTTATGTCTTTAATACTGGGGTAATAAAAGTGGTAGATTTTTATCAAATCTAATTCATATCCCACGTTAATAATTTTGCGCTGTTGTATTTTTATTTGTAAGCTGCCAATATCGCATAAACCACAATTTATTTATTTTCAATTGCATTGTTTATTAATTTTAGTCTGAATGCCTCCGTGATCCAGTGGATAGCGTATGCGACTGTGAACGGAGGTTCTGGGTTCGATTCCCGGGCCAGGCCAAAGTGTTACTGGGTTTTTCCGAATTTTCAGTAACAGCAAGGAGTCTGGTGATGTGCCCAGTAACGGCAATCGTCTCGCCCCCTATAACGTGGGACATTAAAATTCATGGCGAACTGTGAGTGTAATATTACACCTCTGCCTAACCCTTCCTGTATACAGGCGTGAGATTATCATCATCATCCTCCTAGCGTTATCCCAGTTTCAACCCGGGGTACGCTTTCTAGTCTAACCGGATTTAACTGAATATTAGTTTTTCCGCGGAGCGACTGACAGGCGTGGCATGAGTCTATAAGAAGTAAAAAAAAATGTAGTAGGCAACTCATCTATTTTTGCTATTGTACATATTTATTACAACAAGTTATAGCACATATTGAAGCTAAATACTCGTTTTATGATATCTTTGAAGTAACGCTCTTTCAATAAAAGAACTATTTGATGTTGAAAGCACTAAATCACAGCTTTCACGAACATTCTCAATTTCTTATGCACAAGAAAACAACTTCAAATAAAAATACTGAATTTGAAATGCGCATGAGTTAATACTCTCCCAAGTACAAATGACAACAAATTAAAGTCAAACAAGTGACAAAAATAATCAAAATACAATTAGCAAGTCCAGGGCAAGACGTAACTTAAGGCTGAACATTGCACTGTGCTTGTTCGAACTCTTTCACTTAGCCACCAATCAAATGGACTTGCAGCAACTTCTTGCGATACATTTATAAGTTTCTGCTACAATGTACGATTGAAGGGACAATATTTTGGCTACGTGTTGGGTACATTGTTACTTGAAGGCTTATCTCTGGCTTGGGATAAGTATGTGTTGATTTAGAATGTCGATGAACTATGGAACTAAAGTTAGATGAATATTTTTACAGATTTACATTTTCTGATTTCAAGCAAAAGTGATTTTGGTGATAAATCAGGTTAACAAAATGAAATCGATTAAAATGACAGCGAATGAACTTACAAAATAACATTATAACTTATCGACCAAAATTAAAGCAGCCAAGGAAATCATAAAATACCTGCTATTCATAAATACACCATATTATATCTTTACACAATAGTTTTCATTTGTGTAAATAACTTGGCATAATTTGTCCTTGAAATTTGATTGCAAACAATCACAGTGTACAGTAATTCTTATTAGAGACAACGTAGAAGTTTACTATAAAGAATTACATAATTTTAGTATTTTGACCACTTTATACTATATAATAGTTTATAAAAAATCTACTTACCCAATTGACAAACCCCAAAATACTGCAATAAAAAACCTACGGTGATAATCGTTTCAGTTACTTTAAAATTAACACAACATAGTAATATTTAACACAAAATACTTTTCAGTTAAAATTATTACCCCTTGAAACAAACAATACAAATAAAACGGATCTTAGTGGATTTATGTATCAATGCAGCCATGAATATGAACCACAGCATCGTAAAACAACCATTTTTCCTTTATGCTCAGGTTTTAAAATTTTAATTTAATTTATTCACCACGCCTGCGTTGGTCTGCCTTTGCAACAGAATAAATATGTCACATAACCAAAAAAAAATATTAATTTGTACAAACTCTGACAGCGTGAAATATTTTCCATTATATATATTTTCTAACAGAACTCAACTGGAAGTGTAAATAATTTAGCAGTGCTTTACGTAACCAGGTCGTTGGCGTAGTGATAGTTATGTTTGTGCAACTAGCAGTTCTGAGGAGTTAGAATACCTCTCATTGGGATTGTTGACATTGACACTGACTTGTCCTTTTTTAGAATGTCTCCAATCTGGTCAGAGAACGTCCGCCTAGGTCTTCCCCTTCGTTCTGTCCCATTCACACTTGCCTTATACACCACTATTTTTTAATTAGTACAAAAAATTTAACAGGGCACTAAGTATCTTTAACTGATCATATTTATGTAGTTGAAAAATAAAAACACTAAGTCCCAAAACTGTCTCAAAACTGTCCACAAAAATACGTGATAATTGGTAAATGCAATACTAATACTATGACCGACCCGTGTACTATCATATTAAATTTAACCATTGATCAATTACCCCCCCCCCCCCCCCACCCTGCGCCTGCGCCACGCCCCGACAATGCGACAAACAGTACTATATTGTTAGCTAAAGTGAGCGTATCTAATTTCGTTGCAAAAGTTAATTGTTTGTCTACGTTTGCCCGACCCGATGACCTATCATATCAGTTCATATCACGGGAGTATGTAGCTATGCTTCGTGCGTACTTGTTGAGTGGAAAAATCGCGAATGCAGCTGTGTACCCATGGACATCGTATTGTGAGTGTACAAAAGTGACCGGGTCAGTGTCAAACAATTAAAACAGTGCATATTGGATGCTTTTGACAACGGTGGTGGACATTTTGAAGGACAATGGAAATACTTGTAAGTTTTGTAAATAATACGTACTTAAATAAATAATAATTTGATGCGGGCGGCTCAAAATCGGTCTGTGTTCTTCACACACCTTGAGGAAGGCCTATGTCCAACAGTGGACGTCTCTAGGCTGACATGATGATGATAAAATAATTTGTAAATAGCAGATGATTCTAACTTCATAAATACGCCAAAATTACTATTTTCTTTTAGTCCAGAACACCATCTTTTATTTTGATATTTGTTTGCTTTCTAATTACATACCTCCGTATTAAATAACTTGTTAAACGATAAATTTTACCGGTCTTAAACCCGAATGAAGTATGAAGGAGAGGGTAGAATTAACAAAATTAAAAAATAACTACCCACATTTACTTATTATTTTCCTTCATTTTATTTTCTATGGCTACCTACATCATAAGTGCGACAGAGAGAATGCGAATGAGCAGGATGGAATATTATCAATGAATTAGTGAATGGATTGTAAAATATGACTATGATTTAAGTGAGATTTTCTATAATAAACAAATGATAATAACTTTGCTCTTTATTGATATTATGAAATTCTTACGTCACATATATGATAATAATATCTTCGCTAATCTGTCCTTAAAGTTTTTGTACTAATTAAAAAATAGTGGTGTATATCTTCTGTGTCAGTCTTTCGTCATCCATCCTCTCTATGTGCCCAAACCATCTTGACATGCCTTTCTCGATGCTTGTCACTACCTCCATTCCTTTCCTCTCTAACGCAACATGCATGATTGTTACCATCTCCTGCAACTCCTCCGCTGAAGATGCAAGTATTACCTGCAAAAGTGTAATTCTATCTAGCAAGATCGTGTGCCAATTGAGCGTCGTATTTCCCAGCAAAATATAGGAACCAAGAGTTATTAAACTGAAAGGCTACTGCAGGATTAAAAGAACATCCCCAGCGACAAAATATACCTATTCGGGGAGGAGTTGGTTGGTATTTATTCTGCAGCGCACGCAAGCAATGCAGCAAATGTATGAGGCGAATTTGTAGTGAACATCAGTAAGGCATGTATCCTGATTGCTCGCCAATAGAACAGTCTATTGCGAGTTATTTTATTATGTGGTTAATAGCCGTTGCTAGTGATAAATTTTAAGGTAAATATTACATTCCTAAATGAAAAAAAGACTATGGCATCTCAGGCGTACCAAATATTGATGATTTTTAATAAATTTTAGTATATGCTTGATATTATAATGAAGAAGACAAGTCATGATTAATTTTATGTTCTATTCTGATTATAATAAACATATCTATAAATTAAACAATGAGTTTTATCAATTCATTTACTACTTCATAGAAATAATTTATCTACAAAATGGGCTACACCTGTAGCCCGCGCGTGCACTCAAGGAGTATAAATGGGCGCGTGCACTCTAGTGTTAAGTGTGTCCGTCACCATCTGATTCATTGATGGGACCAGTCACAAATATAAAACCTGTCCGAGTCTTGCAGATATCAATCTTTGCTCCTTGCCGTAGTGAAGAACGATGACAATTATAACGGGCAGCCCGTATCTTCAAATAAACCATAACAGAGTAATTATAGTAATCACTTTGGGATGCAGAGGTATTTCTTTCTTTCTTTTCAATTCCATATAATTAAGTTAAATTAGAAGTCGTAATCTGGGATCTAAGCCGAATGGTTGATTGGCATCAATCTTCAAAAGTTACCATTAGTTAAGAGCACTAATATGTTTTTTGTCAGTATAAGGAAATCTTTTTAAATTGTTGCCGAAATAGTTTCTATTTTCACGTGTACGGCATCTAGCAGCCCCTATGAACAACCCCACTAATCTTAACACGTCCAATGTCCAAGCTATCAGCTGCGACAAATCGCTTTAGCCCTGTAAGTTAGAAGACAGCTCACACTATCCTACGAACGCTGTCTTAGGATTATATTCGCATTTTCAATGAATTTAGTTTTCAGAAACGTTTTTTCGCTTTGAATATGGCCGGCACATATTAAGTAATACAGAAATTATTTTGCTTGCAGTTACTGTTTAATTTTGTGATAAATAACGTTGGTTTTATGTAAATATTTATAGAATTTGGCTAATAAAGGAATATATCAATATATTTATACATTATGCAAATTACATTTAAACAATAGATTCTTCTCTGAATTACATTACGTCATAGAATTTTCATCGCTCCATGTTGGGCGCCAATATTGCTAATACTAAGTGGCACTTAGATACAAATTAAGCAAAATTGCAAAGAGAAAAACATTTACTTCAGAGTTAAATGTACGTTATAATAACACTAACTCTTTCGGTCTAAGGCGCGATTCAAACGCTGACACTCAATATTAATTTAATACTGTCTATCTGAAATCAATTATTCACTGAGCATACGTATGCATTATAAATGTGCAATAGGTTGGTTATTCATTTAAAAATCATTCAGTGAAGGAAAACGTTAATTTTCATTATTTCAACATTCAAAGTGTTCAGTCACTGCTAGCACAATTGCTTGTCTCTGTTCCTATTCCTGCAAAGATTTACACGCATCCTTAACACCAAGCATCAGTAAAGCAAGAAATATTCGAAATAAGATAAATATAACAATACTAACAATACACATGTGTCCCCATTTTTATTAAAATTAATATCGATTGGAATTTAATAATTTGTAGTCGATTGACTCGTCCGAGTCACATCACTATCGAAATAATTCAAAATGGCGGTTGGCGAGAGCGGGCATTCTATTCCTGGCGACGGTACCGAACGGACGGTGGCTCTTAGGAAATATTATAATATCTGTACAGTGTAAAGGTGTGTCCGAAATATAAATTGTATTGAAATACAACTGGAGTTTTACTACAAATCAGAAGTGGTAAGTACATGCTCACATTAATTTATATTCGTTTTAGTTCAAATTATGTTTACGTGTGCGCGTATGGGGTATTTTGTATTCGTCCTAGTTTTGAACTTTTGTTAGATATACATTGGAATAGAAAACTAGTTACCAGCGTACAATGTAACAACGCTAACAAATTTAAAATTACCCTCATCATAGTGTAATAACTGTCTAACGGATTATTACTGTCTCGTTGGTCTCGCGGCATAAATTTTCTCGTGGGACATATCCCGGGTTCGATGCCCGGATCGGGCAATGTATTGTTGGGATTTCTTTAGTCTGGTCAAAAGTGAGTATAGCAATATCTAGCTCTGCCTAGCTCTTCGAGGATATAGAAGGGAGACTGTGTATGTATGTAACGGATAATTACGAAAAGTATACTACTTGATTATGGTTAGCGTGTGCCGTGAACGTATGGTCAAGGTCACATTAAGGTGCAACCATGGTCTTGAGGAGAAAGCTCCAAGACCGTCTATTTTAATTATTAAATAAAGTGTATCATTGGTAGTGGTTCGGAGGACCAGGGTCAAGGTCATGTTAAGGTCAGAAAAGGGTTCTAAGAAATATGCTCCGGGGTTTTATAAAGGGGTATGAATTTTTCATTATTTTTGCGCTAACGCGCACCGTTTTCGAGATAGGCGATTTCTTTTTCAAAAAAAAAAAATAATTTACCGTCTATCTAAAAATACAAATTCAAACCGAACTTTTCGTCTCTGAGTTAAAGAAAATGGAGCGAGGCGGGAATAGATCAAGCTGACGCCTGGAGACGCCGGAGCCCGGTGGATCGGGACGTGATGGCGAAGGAGTTGGGCGGGAGTCGACTGCGCAGCGAGGTGAACTGTGGAGGTCGCACTCGCTATCGGAGCCGTGGCCCTGCTCATCGCGGCGTCTGCGGCCGGAGCGTCCGGGACGGGGATCCTGGGTCGGAGAGAGAACGAGAGTAACGAGACGGAGTCGGGCGCTTGGAAGAGGAAATCGGCTTGCAACGGAGTCGTCATCGACCGGGTTCCCGACGGCATGGCTGTCGTCGCGGCGACCGTAATGCGTCGCATATTTGTTATTTATTTAATTATTTGTCATTCACACGTTCATGCAGAAATAGTGCAGTGTCCCACAAAACCGCGTCATCGATTTGACTGTGGGATCCAGTCTCCGTACAGTAAATTAGAACGTTTACATAGATAAAATTACAATAACTACTTATAGCTAACTTCACTCTTAAATTCTAGCACTTATCTAACTAATATTGCTTAAGTCTCCTTTTAAATATAGTTTCATCATTTTCGTTCCTTATGTCCTCTGGGACATTGTTTGGCGGATATGGCAAACGTTTTTAAAGTTCTACCACCGTAATAATTAAACACTCTTGGTACAATATATTTGCCAGAGGCCATCGATCGGGTGTTATGATTATTTGTAACTGGTTCCAAGTTATGGCCAAGACTGCCATGGTTTTACAGCCAATAAGTATTTATGTTTTAGGGAAATTGGTAGTATTTTACAAATTTTAAATAATTTTGTGTAGACATTTTTATGCTGATTTCTAGTTTTATTATTGACAAGAAGTTTAAGAAACTTTGTTTGGATTGATTCTAATTTATTTATATATGTTTTGAATGTAAGACCATGGCAATCTAAAGCATACCGAGAATAGACTCCTAGAGTGACTTATATAAGGATTTCAATGTTCCTTTAGGTACTTTAAAGCTTAAATTATATAATTTTCCAAGTAATACTCTGTTTTACATCTGTTTTAAATTGTATGATGAATACTTTGTTTGTCACAAAGGTAATCTAAATGATGGGACCATGAAAAATGTTCATCTATTTTCATGCCTAAGTATTTAAAACAGTTTACTTTTTCAATAGGTTTACATTGACGGTTTGATAAATTATGAAAGCTCGAATGGTTGTGTGTATACAATACTGGTTCTACTGATGGTCGCAAATATGTATAGTGTGTTATTAGCAGTTTGGTTTTCTCTGACTTGGTGACGATGCCGTTATCGTCGCATAGACTGACATCATTGAGACAGAATGAGATGCGGTCTTTTCGAAAGGACAGCCGAGGTGAGCAGCGATGCCGTCTTGAACGGGACGACAAAGAGCTGCCTCACGACCCCTCCAGAAATTTTCGTCTCCAAGTACTCATGGATCTCAGAGTTGCGAGTGGGCCGGGCGGCGCCACTTGTAGTCCTAAGGATGTTATTTTGGGCTCTGGAGGCATTGGATGTTTGATTTGCAGGCTGAGGACCACAGTTGGAATCCATAAGTCCATATGGATTTTATAACTGAGCTGTAGACTCTGGGTTTGTTACTCAGGGACGGAGCAGATTGTTTACCGAGTAACCACAATAGGTTTTTTTAAAACGAAAGTTGACTTTCTTTCCGTTTATGTTTTACATGCTCCTTCCAGGTCATACGTTGATCCAAGTGGAGGCCCGGGGGCTTCACACATGTAGATTAAGGTAGCGGTACTTGACCGGGATTTGCTGTTGGGCATAGTTTCTTTAGCGGCATGAAAGTGATGTGGTGCGATTTGAGGGCACTCGCTCTAATTCGCCATTTTTGCAACCAGCTATAGGTTTGGTCTGGTTGGATTTGTAAGGGCCCCCTGGCTTCATCTGGGTCACTACTAGATGTCAGAAATGCAGCGTCATCCGCAGGCGTCGCAATAATTACGTTTGGGGGCTTGCGGTAGGTCGTGAGTAAATATGTTATACATATCTGGGCCAAGGACCGAGCCTTGAGGCGCTTCTGAATCGCAAGAGTGCGGAGGGGATCTGGAACCGCGTTGCTTGACTTGGAGGGTTCTATCCTTTAAATATGATGCCAAAAGAAGGTAGAACGTGTGGGGCAGGGTCCTCTTTATTTTGCACAATAGGCTTTTGTTCCAAACCCGATCAAAAGCATGTTGGACATCGAGAAATGCTGCTGAGCAGTACTCCTTATTTTCGAGACTGTCTTATCTTTTGGTAGACTCTATGCATTTGCAATCTGTGCGAGAGCAGTCCTTAGTTCAGTGATCACCCGGTTGAGTCGTGTTTTGTCTTCTCTATTGCGTGAATATTGCCACACTCTGCGAAGTCTGCGCTTTTCAGATATCTTGCTGCAGATATCAACTGGAAATAGTTTTCTACGATTGGGTGTTTCTAGAGTGGGAGTATTTTTCCAAGCCGCTACTTGTATCAGGTTGGTGATGTATGGGCACGCGTGGTCAATGTTTTCGGGATTCTTCAGTGGAAGTTTAAGAATTATATTGGATTCCAGAAATTCACGAAAATTACCCTAGTCTGTTTTTGCATATTTTTATAGGTTCTCATTATAGAGTACACAGTAAATGACTGTTGTGCTTATCATCAGCATCACTAGACTATGGTCCGAGGAGACGTCGAGGCTTGATACTATGTGAACGTAAAGGGGTTGAATATTTTTGGTGATATAAAAGTCCAACAAATCTGGTATCTTGTTGCCGTCTGTGGGCCAGTATGTCGGTTCACCAGTAGATAATAGTATAAGTCGATTGGAATCGACGCTCCTTTTTAGTTCTCGACCTCTTGTAATGGTTACTCGTGATCCCCAGTAGGTGTGCTTAGCATTCCAGACCCCACCAGCTATGAAGCGATTCCCCAGAGACTGGAAATATTCTGTGAACATGATTTCTTTTATGCAATGTCGCGGTGGGCAATATATGGCCGAGAGGTTCATATGACCATAGCCGTCTTCTATGCGCACTGTGGTAGCTTGTAGGTGATAAGTCGCGTACGGCTGCGGTAGGCAGTGTTTTATGCTATTTTTAATAACAATCGCAGAACCAGCATGAGCTCCGCTATTCGGGTGGCAGGTAAAATACACGCTATATCCGGTGATGCAAATTCGGCTTAGATTCGATTGTTTGTATGTGCTTCGGATATAAGGCATGCATCAAATTTGTTGGAGTGGAGGAATGCTTCAAGTTCATGAGAGTTAGGTGCAAGGCCATTAATGTTCCACGTTGCAAGTTTTAGAGAAGTAATTTGTTGTTCTATAATGAGAGTTGTGATACGGTCCAACATGGAGCACATTTGTTGAATTAGGAGATCGATCGTCTCACTTTGTTTCATAAGTATGCTTTCAAGAGTCAGATTTCGTTGATTGTCAGTAATATCAGTGGTGTTATCAGACGCTGGTGTAGATTTTGACTGCGTTACGGTCTCGGCGGCTACCACACCTGCATGGGATCTCTGTTGTAGTTCACAATCTTTGGTGGTTGTTGTCTATGGTGGAGGTTTTTAATGACTAAGCGGTAGCTTTTATTGTCCTTTGGGGTAAATAGCCGATAGCTCATTTGACCAGATAAGTTATTTTTTTTGGGGGGCACGTGTAGGGTGGATAAAGGATGGTAGTTCCTACTGACGCGAGTAACTTCACCCCCCTCCCAAAAATTATTAATTTAAAATAATATTAATGTACCTAGGTATTAATGGTACAGTCCAGAACTGTATTGTTACAGGCTTATTTTTTTAGCAGTGATAAAACAGCCTATCGTTCTAATTTATATTAATTCCTTGTGTATATTATGTCGCTATGATAATAATATGTTGTTAACTTGTGCTAAAAATTAAATGATTAGTAATAGTGGTGTTTTACACATGTTGCGCTAACTATTGTATGAGCTGATATATTGCACTGTTGGTTGTAAAACCGTATTAACTAAATTACGATACAATTGTTAATATAGCCATGATTTTATTTATTAAAGGTCTATTTTGTTATGTGAAAATTCTGGTCAGAATTGGGGATGGGTTGACCAGAATTATAAGCTATTATAAGCAGTGTAGCCGTTCCTGCTAGAATTGGATGGGTTAGCAGGAACTGCATGTTGGTATTGTTGGTAAATGTCAATCTTGCTAGAATTGGATGGGTTAGCAAGCATTGCATTTACAACACGTAGGCATTGTTGGTAGATGTCATTTATAACATGGTATTGTTGGTAAATGGCATTTATAACATGTAGGTATTGTTGGTAAATGTCAATCTTGCTAGAATTGGATGGGTTAGCAAGCATTGCATTTATAACACGTAGGTATTGTTGGTAAATGTCAATCTTGCTAGAATTGGATGGGTTAGCAAGCATTGCATTCATAACACGTAGGTATTCTTGGTAAATGACAATCTTGCTAGAATTGGATGGGTTGGCAAGCATTGCATTTATAACACGTAGGTATTGTTGGTAAATGTCATTTATAACATGGGATTGTTGGTAAATGGCATTTATAACATGTAGGTATTGTTGGTAAATGTCAATCTTGCTAGAATTGGATGGGTTAGCAAACATTGCATTTATAACACGTAGGTATTGTTGGTAAATGTCATTTATAACATGGGATTGTTGGTAAATGGCATTTATAACATGTAGGTATTGTTGGTAAATGTCAATCTTGCTAGAATTGGATGGGTTAGCAAGCATTGCATTTGTAACACGTAGGTATTGTTGTTAAATGTCAATCTTGCTAGAATTGGATGGGTTAGCAAGCATTGCATTTATAACACGTAGGTATTGTTGGTAAATGTCAATCTTGCTAGAATTGGATGGGTTAGCAAGCATTGCATTTATAACACGTAGGTATTGTTGGTAAATGTCAATCTTGCTAGAATTGGATGGGTTAGCAAGCATTGCATTTATAACACGTAGGTATTGTTGGTAAATGTCAATCTTGCTAGAATTGGATGGGGTAGCAAGCATTGCATTTATAACATGTCTAAGCTTTTATAAGCGATTTATAAAATGTATCGGTCAGAATTGGATGGGTTGACCAGGATTGTAAGCTTTTACAAGCGTTTTATAAAATATATTGGTCAGAATTAATGGGTTGACCAGGATTGTAAGCTTTTATAAGCGATTTATAAAATGTATTGGTCAGAATTGATGGGTTGACCAGGATTGTAAGCTTTTATAAGCGATTTATAAAATGTATTGGTCAGAATTGATGGGTTGATCAGGATTGTAAGCTTTTATAAGCGATTTATAAAATGTATTGGTCAGAATTGGATGGGTTGACCAGGATTGTAAGCTTTTATAAGCGGTTTATAAAATGTATTGGTGAGAATTGGATGGGTTTACAGGATTCTTTAATGTGTTTGTAAGTGCCCCCTCTCGCCGAGTGTAAGGTTTATGTTAAGTTTGCTTGATTGCGTGTATGGGGACATACACGAGGTCAGGATGGACGAGTGTAAGGTCCCCATTTTTATTAAAATTAATATCGATTGGAATTTAATAATTTGTATTCGATTGACTCGTCCGAGTCACATCACTATCGAAATAATTCAAAATGGCGGTTGGCGAGAGCGGGCATTCTATTCCTGGCGACGGTACTAAACGGACGGTGGCTCTTAGGAAATATTATAATATCTGTACAGTGTAAAGGTGTGTCCGAAATATAAATTGTATTGGAATACAACTGGAGTTTTACTACACATGTAACAATACACATGATTTTTGCAGGATTTGGATATTTTTATGATTTGTTGAATGTTGTTTAACATGGTTTATCCCTGATCATATCATTGTTCACTTGTCACCTTCACAAAATTCTTTCTACATTTGCATTCCTTCACGCGTTCCACTCATTTATGTTAATAATAACGATCTGGAAAATGGAGGTAATTGGCGGTCATGGTCACTATACCAATAGATTGCTTCTTACTGCCGGTTCGTATACCGTTATAGTCATGCTCACTAAAATGTCATTTCTTGTGGTGGCGTCGTGTGTCGGGTCATCCCTGTCCCTCTAATATGGCGAGAGGGATGATGGCTGGCATATGCGTCATACTCGTGAACGGGTGCTACTTGCGATGACTGAATGATGACGGTCTTGCGGGCTGGTATTACATTTTAAAATTTAACTGCATAATTTCCATCATGGTTCTGATCACTTTCGCGGATTGTCTGCATTATTAAGTCTATATAATGTAAGTGGATGCTCCTGTTTCACCATGTCTATTCTGAGGAGGCTAACTAAATGAACATCAAAATTAAAATTAGGAATTATGCTTGACTATTACTATGTACAGTAAATATATATAAGTGATATAGAAGGTGTAACAGTTGCAGCACCTTAAAAAATGTAAATTATGTGTATTATGCAAAACCTGGCGATGAAAAAGAGTGACCGTGAGTTTTATTGCCCGTTCTTTCTCATGGTTCTACGCCCTTGCTTTGCGAACGTGGCAGTAAATGTAAATGTAGAGTCTTTAATTAATTATTTTATGAATTTATTATTTTGACGTTCACAAGTGTCACATTGTGACCCAAATGAATAAAGGATTTTGACTTTGACTTTGACTTTGAATAGACAAGAAACTAACAACGCAGTTTCAAAATATAAAACTAGGACAATTAGCTAACAAATGTTTAATAAATCAACAGTTGGCTGCACATGGTAGCCGTATGTCACGAAAAGACAAAGTTTTATCTCGATTCTGTACTGTTCTAGTTCGCTTTATGCAGTTTTTTTAGTTCGACATAAAAAAGTTAACGTTAAACAAGTAGTGTCAGTATTAGTGTGTGTTGGCAAACATACGTAACTAGGTTTCTAACTTAAATTCATGGCAGTTTTAGAGAGATTTAAATCTTTTCATGATAGTAAAACCAAAATGGGATTGAAATTAAAATAGTATAAAATAGCTTCATTACCCGCCTTATTATTTTGCAGTAGAGAATGATTCATAGTACCGAAGTATGAATCATTCTCTACTGTGATAAAATAAATTATTTAGTAGGTTAAACCGATTTCAAAACATAAAAGTAACATGGGTATTATTTTTGGTGTTTGCATTATAAGCATAGCGACGCTACATACACGCTTCAGTGTAACTTTACAAACATATTTATTGTATTGCCAAATCAGGATTTTTGGAAGTCAGCTGAGGTATATGTGAAAAGGATCAAAATTAAATGTAGTACAAACATGAAGGCATATTGCAAAACATTTGTAAAATGTAAGCAGTCTGTTTTTCGTCAAGATAAATTTGGTGTTAGGACTTACGTTTGACGAACTTAAACTGATTTTAATATTCAGAGCACGACAATCATTGCACTCCCCTCAAAGTTAAGTTTCCTTGTTCCCTAGTAATTTCACCAAAATATGCAAAACGACAGGCCAAAATATTTTTTATCCAGCAAGAAGTATTTTTAGGTCACAGAACAGTGCCACGGTGATTCTGCTTTTAAAAATAATCTTCTCTTACTTGGTAGTTTAAAAGCAAATATTATAAGTATAAACTTAAACTACGACGCGCTTAGTGTGTATTTTTCTCGTCTGTATATTATAAAGAATAAGCAAACAACTAAAATCGCCAAGGAGACACAAAATTGGAGAGCTCCTTTGTAATACTAAAAACCGTGCAGAAGTTTTTTATTGTAAATATACCGTTTAAAAATTCAATTAAAATTCAAATTCAAAATTCTTTATTCATTTGGGTCACAATGTGACGCTTATGAACGTCAAAATAATAAATTTATAAAATAATTACTTATACTCAAATTTAAAACATTATTACTGTATGCTTCTACATTTACATTTACTGCCACGTTCGCAAAGCAATAGGTAGAACCATGAGAAAGAACGGGCAATAAAACTCACGGTCACTCTTTTTCATCGCCAGGTTTTGCATAATACACAATTTAAATTTTGTAAGGTGCTGCAACTGTTACACCTTCTATATCACTTGTATATATAATTGTATGCGAAGGTACTGATTGAAAGAGTTATGAAAGTAACCGACAAGAAAATATGGGATGTACAAGCGGGATTCCGAAAGGGTATGGGGTGTACGGATCAAGTCTTTTCCTTGCGATGCATAGCCGAGAAATTTTTGGTCAAAGGTCGAAAGGTCTACTGCGCATTCATGGATTTGGAAAAGGCTTACGATAAAGTGGTGAGGAATGAAATGTGGTCGGTACTGTCGATGTATGGGGTGAACAGCAGCCTAATTCGAGCTCTGAAATCCCTTTATGAGGATTCTAGAGCTTGTGTGAGGATAAACGGGGCATACACTGACTGGTTTACCATCAACACAGGTGTTAGACAGGGATGTGTAGCGTCGCCGTGGCTGTTCGACCTCTTCATGGACATGAAACATAGTGATTGTGGATTAAGGATGAATGAGTTACTTGTCAAATGCCTCCTTTATGCTGATGATCAGGTTATACTTGCGTCTTCAGCGGAGGAGTTGTAGGAGATGGTAAAAATCATGCATGGTGCGTTAGAGAGGAAAGGAATGAAAGTGAATGTAAGTAAAACGAAAGTTATGGTTTTTGAAAAGGAGGAATGCGTTACGGCTTGTAATGTTATGATCGATGGACAGCGAGTGGAGCAAGTGAATGAGTTTGTATATTTAGGTACGCTATTTACAAGAGATGGTAAGAATGTAGAAGATATTGAAAGAAGAGTTAATGCAGGTAATAGAGTGAATGGAGCTCTGAAGGCGTTTATGAAAGAAGCCAAAACGTGTCCAAAAAGGCACGTTTGGCTGTGCATAGAGGGGTGTTAGTACCTACTCTTATGTATGGTAGTGATAGTTGGGTATGGCAGAAAAGTCATGAAAGTAGAATAAATGCTGTAGAAATGAGAGCACTGAGAAGTATGTGTGGTGTTTCTCTGACTGACAGAGTAAAGAATTGTGTGATAAGAGAGTGTTGTGGGGTAAAAGAAGATGTAGTGACAAGCAAGGTATGCTAAGATGGTTTGGGCACGTGGAGAGGATGGATGACGATAGACTGACCAAGCAGATATATAAAGCAAGTGTGGAAGGGACAGGACGAAGGTGAAGACCTAGGCGGACGTTCTCTGATCAGATTGGAGACATCCTAAAAACAGGACAGGTGAGAAGTACCCTGAACATAAGAGCATGCATGAGGAATCTGATGGGAGTGAATGAAGCAAGAGAGATATGTCTGGATCGTTGCAACTGGCGTTCCGTAGTCTCTGCCTACCCCTCCGGGAAACAGGCGTGAGTCTATGTATGTATGTATGTATATTTACTGTACATAATAATACTCAAGCATAATACTTTTGGTTAGCCTCCTCAGAATAGACATGGTGAAACAGGAGCATCCACTTACATTATATATACCTAATAATGCAGGCAATCCGCGAAAGTGATCAGAGCCATGATGGAAATGATGCAGTTAAATATTAAAATCTAATACCAGCCCGCAAGACCGTCATCGACCAGTCATCGCAAGTAGCACCCGTTCACGAGTATGACGCATGTGCCAGCCATCATCCCTCTCGCCATATTAGAGGGACAGACGGACGGGGGAAACGGACCCACGACGCCACCACAAGAAATGACATTTTAGTGAGCATGACGACAACGGTATACGAACCAGCAGTAAGAAACAATCTATTGGTATACTGACCATGACCGCCAATAACCTCCATTTTCCAGATCGTTATTATTAACATAAGTTAGTGGAACGCGTGCAGGAATGCAAATGTAGAAAGAATTTTATGAAGGTGACAAGTGAACAATGATAATTATGATCAGGGATAAATAATGTTAAACTACATACAACAAATCATAAAAAATATCCAAATCCTGCAAAAATCATGTGTTTACGAGGCACCTCCACTTAACATGTAAATAAAATAATCGTGAGTTAAATAAGCCTAAGCCTATCCCCACGGTGTCTTATCATTTAAAAATTCCTTAACCCCAATAGTAATAACCCCTTTGTAAAAGAAAGTTCCTAATTGTCCGTTTGTATTTGTCCATGGGTAAATTCATTACTTCAAGAAGCAATTTGTTGAAAAATCGTATACCAATCCCCGCAAATGAGTTCTGAACTTTATGTAGACGGTAGTTAGTTCCCACCAGTTTATGCTTATTCCTTGTGTTCATTGTGTGCAAATCACTATTTTTGCGGTATAGAATTAAGTTTTTCTTAATGTACATTAAGTTAGCATATATATATTGTGATGCAACTGTCAATATATCTGCTTCTTTAAATTTATCACGTAAAAAATCTCTAGCACCTAACTTATAAATTGCACGTATGGCCCTTTTCTGAATGACAAAAATAGTCTGTTTATCAGCAGCTATACCCCATAACATTATTCCGTAAGACATTACGCTGTGAAAATAACTAAAGTAAACTAGTCTAGCAGTATCTATATCTGTGAATTCCCTAACTTTTCTAACTGCAAACGGTGCAGAACTAAGTTTTACTGCGAGACAGGATATTTGGGCGCCCCACTGAAGCTTACAATCTAAAGTTACACCTAAGAATACGGTTGATTCGACTAGTTGAATTGTTTCCTTATTTAAAATTATATTAGTAGGAACAATTTTGACATTAGGCAAAGAGAATTTAACACATTTGGTTTTGCTTGAGTTGAGTACCAAATTATGTGTCGAAAACCAATCTAATACTTGTGCAAGAGTGTTATTGACGGTATCAAAGTTACTTAAATTACGATCAACTTTAAAAATTAGTGACGTATCGTCGGCAAACAAAACAATATCACATAAATTTTGTACAAAGAACGGCAAATCATTAATATATATAAAAAAAAAGAAATGGACCGAGAATTCAGTTTCTTTAGCGGCATGAAAGTGATGTGGTGCGATTTGGGGGCACTCGCTCTAATTCGCCATTTTTGCAACCAGCTATAGGTTTGGTCTGGTTGGATTTGTAAGGGCCCCCTGGCTTCATCTGGGTCACTACTAGATGTCAGAAATGCAGCGTCATCCGCAGGCGTCGCAATAATTACGTTTGGGGGCTTGCGGTAGGTCGTGAGTAAATATGTTATACATATCTGGGCCAAGGACCGAGCCTTGAGGCGCTTCTAAATCGCAAGAGTGCGGAGGGGATCTGGAACCGCGTTGCTTGACTTGGAGGGTTCTATCCTTTAAATATGATGCCAAAAGAAGGTAGAACGTGTGGGACAGGGTCTTCTTTATTTTGCACAATAGGCTTTTGTTCCAAACCCGATCAAAAGCATGTATGACATCGAGAAATGCTGCTGAGCAGTACTCCTTATTTTCGAGACTGTCTTATCTTTTGGTAGACTCTATGCATTTGCAACCTGTGCGAGAGCAGTCCTTAGTTTAGTGATCACCCGGTTGAGTCGTGTTTTGTCTTCTCTATTGCGTGAACGTTGCCACACTCTGCGAAGTCTGCGCTTTTCAGATATCTTGCTGCGGATATCAACTGGAAATAGTTTTCTACGATTGGGTGTTTCTAGAGTGGGAGTATTTTTCCAAGCCGCTACTTGTATCAGGTTGGTGATGTATTTCGGGATTCTTCAGTGAAAGTTTAAGAATTATATTGGATTCCAGAAATTCACGAAAATTACCCTAGTCTGTTTTTGCATTTTATAGGTTCTCATTATAGAGTACACAGTAAATGACTGTTGTGCTTATCATCAGCATCACTAGACTATGGTCCGAGGAGACGTCGAGGCTTGATACTATGTGAACGTAAAGTGGGTTTAATATTTTTGGTGATATAAAAGTCCAACAAATCTGGTATCTTGTTGCCGTCTGTGGGCCAGTATGTCGGTTCACCAGTAGATAATAGTATAAGTCGATTGGAATCGACGCTCCTTTTTAGTTCTCGACCTCTTGTAACGGTTACTCGTGATCCCCAGTAGGTGTGCTTAGCATTCCAGACCCCACCAGCTATGAAGCGATTCCCCAGAGACTGGAAATATTCTGTGAACATGATTTCTTTTATGCAATGTCGCGGTGGGCAATATATGGCCGAGAGGTTCATATGACCATAGCCGTCTTCTATGCGCACTGTGGTAGCTTGTAGGTGATAAGTCGCGTACGGCTGCGGTAGGCAGTGTTTTATGCTATTTTTAATAACAATCGCAGAACCAGCATGAGCTCCGCTATTCGGGTGGCAGGTAAAATACACGCTATATCCGGTGATGCAAATTCGGCTTAGATTCGATTGTTTGTATGTGCTTCGGATATAAGGCATGCATCAAGTTTGTTGGAGTGGAGGAATGCTTCAAGTTCATGAGAGTTAGGTGCAAGGCCATTAATGTTCCACGTTGCAAGTTTTAGAGAAGTAATTTGTTGTTCTATAATGAGAGTTGTGATACGGTCCAACATGGAGCACATTTGTTGAATTAGGAGATCGATCGTCTCACTTTGTTTCATAAGTATGCTTTCAAGAGTCAGATTTCGTTGATTGTCAGTAATATCAGTGGTGTTATCAGACGCTGGTGTAGATTTTGACTGCGTTACGGTCTCGGCGGCTACCACACCTGCATGGGATCTCTGTTGTAGTTCACAATCTTTGGTGGTTGTTGTCTATGGTGGAGGTTTTTAATGACTAAGCGGTAGCTTTTATTGTCCTTTGGGGTAAATAGCCGATAGCCCATTTGACCAGATAAGTTATTTTTTTTTGGGGGCACGTGTAGGGCGGGTCTAGGAAAGGATGGTAGTTTCTACTGACGCGAGTAACTTCACCCCCCTCCCAAAAATTATTAATTTAAAATAATATTAATGTACCTAGGTATTAATGGTACAGTCCAGAGCTGTATTGTTACAGGCTTATTTTTGTAGCAGTGATAAAACAGCCTATCATTCTAATTTATATTAATTCCTTGTGTATATTATGTCGCTATGATAATAATATGTTGTTAACTTGTGCTAAAAATTAAATGGTTAGTAAAAGTGGTGTTTTACACATGTTGCGCTAACTATTGTATGAGCTGATATATTGCACTGTTGGTTGTAAAACCGTATTAACTAAATTACGATACAATTGTTAATATAGCCATGATTTTATTTATTAAAGGTGTATTTTGTTATGTGAAAATTCTGGTCAGAATTGGATGGGTTGACCAGAATTATAAGCTATTATAAGCAGTGTAGCCGTTCCTGCTAGAATTGGATAGGTTAGCAGGAACTGCATGTTGGTATTGTTGGTAAATGTCAATCTTGCTAGAATTGGATGGGTTAGCAAGCATTGCATTTACAACACGTAGGCATTGTTGGTAGATGTCATTTATAACATGGTATTGTTTGTAAATGGCATTTATAACATGTAGGTATTGTTGGTAAATGTCAATCTTGCTAAAATTGGATGGGTTAGCAAGCATTGCATTTATAACACGTAGGTATTGTTGGTAAATGTCAATCTTGCTAGAATTGGATGGGTTAGCAAGCATTGCATTCATAACACGTAGGTATTGTTGGTAAATGTCAATCTTGATAGAATTGGATGGGTTAGCAAGCATTGCATTTATAACACGTAGGTATTGTTGGTAAATGTCATTTATAACATGGGATTGTTGGTAAATGGCATTTATAACATGTAGGTATTGTTGGTAAATGTCAATCTTGCTAGAATTGGATGGGTTAGCAAGCATTGCATTTATAACACGTAGGTATTGTTGGTAAATGTCATTTATAACATGGGATTGTTGGTAAATGGCATTTATAACATGTAGGTATTGTTGGTAAATGTCAATCTTGCTAGAATTGGATGGGTTAGCAAGCATTGCATTTATAACACGTAGGTTTTGTTGGTAAATGTCAATCTTGCTAGAATTGGATGGGATAGCAAGCATTGCATTTATAACACGTAGGTATTGTTGGTAAATGTCAATCTTGCTAGAATTGGATGGGTTAGCAAGCATTGCATTTATAACACGTAGGTATTGTTGGTAAATGTCAATCTTGCTAGAATTGGATGGGTTAGCAAGCATTGCATTTATAACATGTCTAAGCTTTTATAAGCGATTTATAAAATGTATTGGTAAGAATTGGATGGGTTGACCAGGATTGTAATCTTTTACAAGCGATTTATAAAATGTATTGGTCAGAATTAATCGGTTGACCAGGATTGTAAGCTTTTATAAGCGATTTATAAAATGTATTGGTCAGAATTGATGGGTTGACCAGGATTGTAAGCTTTTATAAGCGATTTATAAAATGTATTGGTCAGAATTGATGGGTTGATCAGGATTGTAAGCTTTTATAAGCGATTTATAAAATGTATTGGTCAGAATTGGATGGGTTGACCAGGATTGTAAGCTTTTATAAGCGGTTTATAAAATGTATTGGTGAGAATTGGATGGGTTTACAGGATTCTTTAATATGTTTGTAAGTGCCCCCTCTCGCCGAGTGTAAGGTTTATGTTAAGTTTGCTTGATTGCGTGTATGGGGACATACACGAGGTCAGGATGGACGAGTGTAAGGTCCCCATTTTTATTAAAATTAATATCGATTGGAATTTCATAATTTGTAGTCGATTGACTCGTCCGAGTCACATCACTATCGAAATAATTCAAAATGGCGGTTGGCAAGGGCGGGCATTCTATTCCTGGCGACGGTACTGAACGGACGGTTGCTCTTAGGAAATATTATAATATCTGTACAATGTTAAGGTGTGTCCGAAATATAAATTGTATTGGAATACAACTGGAGTTTTACAACACATGTAACAATACTCGTGATTTTTGCAGGATTTGGATATTTTTATGATTTGTTGAATGTTGTTTAACATGGTTTATCCCTGATCATATCATTGTTCACTTGTCACCTTCACAAAATTCTTTCTACACTTGCATTCCTTCACGCGTTCCACTCATTTATGTTAATAATAACGATCTGGAAAATGGAGGTAATTGGCGGTCATGGTCGCTATACCAATAGATTGCTTCTTACTGCCGGTTCGTATACCGTTATCTTCATGCTCACTAAAATGTCATTTCTTGTGGTGGCGTCGTGTGTCGGGTCATCCCTGTCCCTCTAATATGGCGAGAGGGATGATGGCTGGCATATGCGTCATACTCGTGAACGGGTGCTACTTGCGATGACTGAATGATGACGGTCTTGCGGGCTGGTATTACATTTTAATATTTAACTGCATAATTTCCATCATGGTTCTGATCACTTTCGCGGATTGTCTGCATTATTAAGTCTATATAATGTAAGTGGATGCTCCTGTTTCACCATGTCTATTCTGAGGAGGCTAACTAAATGAACATCAAAATTAAAATTAGGAATTATGCTTGACTATTACTATGTACAGTAAATATATTTAAGTGATATAGAAGGTGTAACAGTTGCAGCACCTTAAAAAATGAAAATTATGTGTATTATGCAAATCCTGGCGATGAAAAAGAGTGACCGTGAGTTTTATTGCCCGTTCTTTCTCATGGTTCTACGCCCTTGCTTTGCGAACGTGGCAGTAAATGTAAATGTAGAGTCTTTAATTAATTATTTTATGAATTTATTATTTTGACGTTCACAAGTGTCACATTGTGACCCAAATGAATAAAGGATTTTGACTTTGACTTTGACTTTGAATAGACAAGAAACTAACAACGCAGTTTCAAAATATAAAACTAGGACAATTAGCTAACAAATGTTTAATAAATCAACAGTTGGCTGCACATGGTAGCCGTATGTCACGAAAAGACAAAGTTTTATCTCGATTCTGTACTGTTCTAGTTCGCTTTATGCAGTTTTTTTAGTTCGACATAAAAAAGTTAACGTTAAACAAGTAGTGTCAGTATTAGTGTGTTTTGGCAAACATACGTAACTAGGTTTCTAACTTAAATTCATGGCAGTTTTAGAGAGATTTAAATCTTTTCATGATAGTAAAACCAAAATGGGATTGAAATTAAAATAGTATAAAATAGCTTCATTACCCGCCTTATTATTTTGCAGTAGAGAATGATTCATAGTACCGAAGTATGAATCATTCTCTACTGTGATAAAATAAATTATTTAGTAGGTTAAACCGATTTCAAAACATAAAAGTAACATGGGTATTATTTTTGGTGTTTGCATTATAAGCATAGCGACGCTACATACACGCTTCAGTGTAACTTTACAAACATATTTATTGTATTGCCAAATCAGGATTTTTGGAAGTCAGCTGAGGTATATGTGAAAAGGATCAAAATTAAATGTAGTACAAACATGAAGGCATATTGCAAAACATTTGTAAAATGTAAGCAGTCTGTTTTTCGTCAAGATAAATTTGGTGTTAGGACTTACGTTTGACGAACTTAAACTGATTTTAATATTCAGAGCACGACAATCATTGCACTCCCCTCAAAGTTAAGTTTCCTTGTTCCCTAGTAATTTCACCAAAATATGCAAAACGACAGGCCAAAATATTTTTTATCCAGCAAGAAGTATTTTTAGGTCACAGAACAGTGCCACGGTGATTCTGCTTTTAAAAATAATCTTCTCTTACTTGGTAGTTTAAAAGCAAATATTATAAGTATAAACTTAAACTACGACGCGCTTAGTGTGTATTTTTCTCGTCTGTATATTATAAAGAATAAGCAAACAACTAAAATCGCCAAGGAGACACAAAATTGGAGAGCTCCTTTGTAATACTAAAAACCGTGCAGAAGTTTTTTTATTGTATATAAACCGTTTAAAAATTTAATTCAAATTCAAATTCAAAATTCTTTATTCATTTGGGTCACAATGTGACGCTTATGAACGTCAAAATAATAAATTTATAAAATAATTACTTATACTCAAATTTAAAACATTATTATTGTATGCTTCTACATTTACATTTACTGCCACGTTCGCAAAGCAATAGGTAGAACCATGAAAAAGAACGGGCAATAAAACTCACGGTCACTTTTTTTCATCGCCAGGTTTTGCATAAGACACAATTTAAATTTTGTAAGGTGCTGCAACTATTACACCTTCTATATCACTTGTATATATTTACTGTACATAATAATACTCAAGCATAATACTTTTGGTTAGCCTCCTCAGAATAGACATGGTGAAACAGGAGCATCCACTTACATTATATATACCTAATAATGCAGGCAATCCGCGAAAGTGATTAGAACCATGATGGAAATGATGCAGTTAAATATTAAAATCTTATACCAGCCCGCAAGACCGTCATCGACCAGTCATCGCAAGTAGCACCCGTTCACGAGTATGACGCATGTGCCAGCCATCATCCCTCTCGCCATATTAGAGGGACAGCCGGACGGGGGAAACGGACCCACGACGCCACCACAAGAAATGACATTTTAGTGAGCATGACGACAACGGTATACGAACCAGCAGTAAGAAACAATCTATTGGTATACTGACCATGACCGCCAATAACCTCCATTTTCCAGATCGTTATTATTAACATAAGTTAGTGGAACGCGTGCAGGAATGCAAATGTAGAAAGAATTTTATGAAGGTGACAAGTGAACAATGATAATTATGATCAGGGATAAATAATGTTAAACTACATACAACAAATCATAAAAATATCCAAATCCTGCAAAAATCATGTGTTCACGAGGCACCTCCACTTAACATGTAAATAAAATAATCGTGAGTTAAATAAGCCTAAGCCTATCCCCACAGTGTCTTATCATTTAAAAATTCCTTAACCCCAATAGTAATAACCCCTTTGTAAAAGAAAGTTCCTAATTGTCCGTTTGTATTTGTGCATGGGTAAATTCATTATTTCAAGAGGCAATTTGTTGAAAAATCGTATACCAATCCACGCAAATGAGTTCTGAACTTTATGTAGACGGTAGTAAGTTCCCACCAGTTTATGCTTATTCCTTGTGTTCACTTTGTGCAAATCACTATTTTTGCGGTATAGAATTAAGTTTTTCTTAATGTACATTAAGTTAGCATATATATATTGTGATGCAACTGTCAATATATCTGCTTCTTTAAATTTATCACGTAAAAAATCTCTAGCACCTAACTTATAAATTGCACGTATGGCCCTTTTCTGAATGACAAAAATAGTCTGTATATCAGCAGCTGTACCCCATAACATTATTCCGTAAGACATTACGCTGTGAAAATAACTAAAGTAAACTAGTCTAGCAGTATCTATATCTGTGAATTCCCTAACTTTTCTAACTGCAAACGCTGCAGAACTAAGTTTTACTGCGAGACAGGATATTTGGGCGCCCCACTGAAGCTTACAATCTAAAGTTACACCTAAGAATACGGTTGATTCGACTAGTTGAATTGTTTCCTTATTTAAAATTATATTAGTAGGAACAATTTTGACATTAGGCAAAGAGAATTTAACACATTTGGTTTTGCTTGAGTTGAGTACCAAATTATGTGTCGAAAACCAATCTAATAATTGTGCAAGAGTGTTATTGACGGTATCAAAGTTACTTAAATTACGATCAACTTTAAAAATTAGTGACGTATCGTCGGCAAACAAAACAATATCACATAAATTTTGTACAAAGAACGGCAAATCATTATTATGTATTAAAAAAAGAAATGGACCGAGAATAGAGCCCTGTGGAACGCCCATTCCTGCTGGCAAACAGAGACCTACTCCCATTAACATCTACACACTGAATTCTATCACTAAGGTAGCTGGCAACAAGATTGAGTGCGGTATCTCTAATACCATAAAGTTTCAATTTAAGTAAAAGCGTATTATGTTCCACACAGTCAAAGGCCTTTGATAGGTCACAAAAACACCAATGGCATCCTTCGAGTTTTCCCAAGAATTAAAAATATCCTTTAACAAAATTACACCGGCATCAACGGTGGAGCGACCCTAAGTAAAGCCATACTGTTCACTGTGAAATAAATTATGTGTGAAAGTGGCTCTCTAGTTTGTGCAAAACAATCTTTTCAAAAATTTTACTAATAGCAGGCAAGATAGAAATTGGCCGAAAATGACTAGGGTCGCTCTTTGATCCCTTTTTGAATAATGGTATTACGTTTCATTAGATTAGGAAATACTCCTGTATCTACTCATCTGTTGAATATTGCAGCTAAATATGGAGCTAAGCAAGAAATAATTTGTCGCACAAGTTTAACAGAAATGCCCCATAAGTCAACAGATTTTTTATTATTGAGCGTCTTGAATACCTTCAGTATGTCATTGGTGTCAATATATTTAAAATTAAAAAGCACGTCACACTCATTCACATTGTCCCTAACCAACATTTCTGCTTTGCTTGGACATGAATCTAGACAGCTGATTGTGTTCACCGGTATGTTTATGAAGAAATTGTTAATTGTCTGAGCAACATCAGTTTTCCTAGTAATAATTTCACCATTAAATTTTAATTCATAATTGTTATCTACCAATTTAGCTCGACCAGTCTCATTGTTAATGATGCTCCAAGTAGTTTTAATTTTGTTCTTGGATTCTTTGATTTTATTGCTTAAATATAAGGATTTGGCTAAAGCACATGTCCTCTTAAGAACCTTTGAATAATTTCTAACATATTGAATAAATTCAGGATTAAAATTGTATTTCTTCATACCATATAGATCATACAACCTAGCTCTACTTTTGTATATACCTACTGTTACCCAATCACAAAAGTTTACTTTTATGCTCCTTGCAAACGTCTTCAGTTTAAAAATTGTATTGTACTCATCATTAACAATTTTAAATAAGCATTTATATCATTCATTAGGATCATCAACAGTTAAGTCAATACTGGCGATCTTGGCAGCAACATCTTTACTAAAGTGTTTTAGGCGAGCAGAGGTCATTGGCCTACATGTAATTTCTTGTATTTTAGGGGTTGTATTAGTTGGAATTACAACCTTTTGCGCGCAGTGATCCGATATCAAGTCAGTTAAAACAGCCTTACTTAAATAAAGACAATTGCAAAAAACATTATCTAAGCATGTAGACGAATGTGAGGTTATTCTGGTTGGTTCAGAGAACAAAACATTTAAATTAAGTGACCTAAATAAGCTAACTAAACTAGTACAAATTGGTGATTTTTCTAACAAATTGACATTACAATCGCCGCATACGATTATAGACTTCCTACTAGAAATTATGTGTTTTAAGACATCCTCAATAATGCTTCCAAACTGAGTAAAGTCGCTTTGTGGTGGTCGATACACACACACTATAATATGTTGTTCAAGCTCAACACAAGAAATCTCAGCAGTGCGCTCGATAGAAAGTTTAGCTATATCCTTACGTTCCTTACATTTCAAACTATTACATACATATATTAGAGAGCCACCACGAATAGCCTTCTTTCTTACGAATGCACTTATAACTGAGTAATGTTGATTGTTAAATATTAATTGGTCACCTCGCAACCAATGTTCCGTAATACATAAGATATCAATCTTATGTTTATTTAAAAATAAATCTATTTCTAATTCTTTGCCAGATAGGCCTTGTATGTTTTGATGAACTAAGTTTTAAACACATGAATGCCTATCTGTTGTCTCATCTAATAGTTTAAACTAATAGATGTGTCAATACTACTATTGGTATAACAATTATCTACCAAATTCCTTAGTACTCTAGTAGTACTCCTGTCAGTATATAAATTAAATGCTAATAATTTAGGAAGTTGTCGCCTATGTACATAATAAAGATACATAGTATCTTTTGTTAAAAAGAAATTACTAATAAAAATATTAGTGTCAAAAAATAAAATACTGTCACTATGACATGTCCTATTGTACAATAATAAAGTTAATTTGCCTATCTGCCTGTTTTGGTCATCTGTGAATAAGGCAATGCACAAATAATAAAGCTACATCCTATTTTTGTGCTAACATCTATCATTAAGTCTGTTAATTCTATGAGACTGTTTTTGGAGACTAATGAGCTGTCACCATACAATATGATGACAGTAGTTTGTGCATTCAAGTCTGCATTCTTAATCTTATCAACTAGGGTACAAGACTGAGCTCCAGGTGAACAAAAGTTCTGTACTGGTCGCTCAGTGTAATGATCAATAATTAAGCTCCCTAAACCCACTCCCAGTTGGTCTGAAAAAATTATTACATTCTTACTGTCAGTCTTTACTGGATGCAGTTTGTTTTGTGTATTATACTGACATCCATGTGCATTCAATTCTATTGATTCAGCAGGTGTAGTCGCACACTTAGTTGTACAACTGGAACAGTAATTATTAGAGTTGGATAATGAGATAAGTTGTTTTAAATTTTCTCGACCAACTCTTGAAATTTCTTCATATTTTAAGATGTATTCAAGAGTCTCATTCTGGTGTTCCATTATAGTTCTAGTGTGTTGAGCTTGTAGATTTGATATTTGTGCTTGCAACTCACTTGTGTGTTGTTCATATAACAACCTACCAGAAACTAATTCTTCATTTGTTTCCTCAAGCTTTAATAAAAGAGACTCACACTCTTTATTTAATTTACAGTTATCTTGTGCATACTGACTCAATTTGGTAGACCACTTAGGACCAGATCTAAGTTTCTTAATTAATTTATTTAATTTAAACAATTTTCTAAATTTATTCTTACTAAGGCATTTTTTGAAACAGTTACATTTAAGAGCTTTTAGCACATTAATTTTGTCACCCAGGAGCTCAGAGAATAAGTTGTGAGTAGCAGTACTGTTAAAGGCCGCAATTGTGTCTTCTAGAGTTGAAATTCTGCCATAAGCCTCATTGAGACTTGCTTCTAACTCCGCATTGCGGCTAAGTTGTCTGGAGTAAATTTCGTCGCAGCTGCTGAAACACCTTACTTCTTCTCGTAGTCTGTCCCGTTGATCCAAGACATCCATATGCTCTATATGCAGCTCCGTGAGTTGTGTCTTCAGCTCAGATATACGGTCATTTACAATTTTAATTTCTTCTGAAGAAGATGTGAACAGTCAACGCGTTCCCTTAATAATTGACTGTTGTCGTCCTTGTATTTCTTTAACTCGAGCAGAGTTATTCTTAATTTATTTTCCACCTCCTTGGCCGTTGCCTTCCGAGTCATCATATGGGTAGACATTGCCAAGGATTACAAATTACCTAAAAAATAAGAAAACAGCTGAGCAAAGTCAAAGAAGAGAAGAGATGTGATGGGGCTTGAGTATTATTGTATAGACAGAATAAATAAGAAAAGTTACAAAAGAAAAGGGGGGTATATGAATAAAAAATATATTAAATTAATTAATTGTAGAAACTAAGAAATTGAGAACAGTTTAGGTAATTTGAATACTTTAGAGTAATTATCTAATACTTTTACAAGGTTTCTATTGAAATATCTCAGCTTATGAACTTAATCAACTTATTAATAAAATGTAAGTAGGTATACAAGTTACAGGTTTAAACCAATAATAGCTAATACAGAAAAGTACACAAATATATGAAATACAGACAAGAATAAACAGTGTAGTAATTGTGAAGTGTATCTGTAGATTGTGTTTGTCTGGGGCTGTTGTTTAGTCCTCGATTTTGTTTCCACATATAGTCAAGCAAAAGGAGACAGAACTGAGCCAGATGTGTGTTGGACGTAGCTCACACGGGGGTGAGCCGAGTAACTAATTCGGTGTTGTGAAGTGTTGGATGAGTTTTAATAAGTTTTATACTCCCCGGGTTTAAGTCGTAGCAGATGTAAATTCAAATCCGTCAGTTGACACCAAGTCTCCGTTCTGTTCGCTCGAACTTTGGCCGTGTAGTTATTATACTTTTTACAAACACAATTTTGACGTGACAACGTCTTATAAATTGGTTTGACGGGTGACACTTCAAGAAACTGCGTTACGCTCCGCTCACGTTATGCGCTCACAATGAGAGCGAGTGAGAGGCACGCGTCCCGCCTAAGAGCGAGAGAGACAGACATAAAAAGTGAAAGGCACGCGTCTTTCATCCTTCTTCCTACTATACGAATGAATATTCACATTAAAATTATTATTTATTATATAAGTCGTTGTCACGTAAAACTTTCGCCCGTATACCGACTTTACAGGCAACCAATTTTTTTTAACAATAACTTTTTGTCACTATTTTATCAATATATACTAACTTATGTGTTAAATAATTAATTAAAATTATATTAAAACGTTTTTAATTACGGAGCTAAAATTATTGACGTCTGGCAGTTACAGTTGCCAGAGCAAAAAAAAGAGCAAACAACAAGGCAAAAGACTTTGGTTACGTTTTTATTTTACGATTCACCCAAATGCTTTCAAGATCTTAGTCATTCAGCTGTGACGTTTCATGTCTTCTAAATGTTATTTTGTTTCACGATTTTCAATTTTAAGAGATTTAAGTGCAATGTTGAGATACTTTGGCTTTGACTCTTCACTCAAGTAAAAAGTCTTGTAGTTCTGAGATTTTAATTCTTCAAACCGTTATCTAACCCAGCCTTTTAAGTCATATTTCTTGGAAGGTAAAAGCTTAAATACTAGTGGATTCCTCGAAGAAAATCCTGACTTAAATTTTATACATAACCTAGGTAACGAAATTATCTTGTAATTCTTCTTATGTCGTCAAGTTTATTATAAATCACACGAAATGAAAACGTGTTAAAACGTGCAATATTAAATTACTCAAAAAACATAAATATATTATGGTGAAAAGATTACCTTGTGCTAAGTTCTAAATAATTTCAACAGAGTTGTAATTAGTTAACCAAAATAGTTAATTACTTTGTTCACCGCACACAAAATGATATAACTCGTCAAAAAGGCAAATTTGATTACCACAGTCTGAATACAAACCAAACTTGATCCGTAAATTATACCAGGAAAGAGAACATGGAAAGCACAAACAATCATCGCTTTACCGTGAAACAATAAACAGGGAGAAATAACGATTAACTACAAGGACCTCACAAGGGAACAATGAAAAAATGTGTGTCTTGCTAGCGACATTTACCTCTGCACTGACAATGGGCAATCTGTGTGAATTCTAACCGGTTTTGTCAGGACAATATTTTTGTTAAAACTTGCTTTACTGTGTTATTGTCCTTCTTTGTTTACTTGATGACATCCAGGCTCTAGTGGACAAATCTTGGTCGCTCTGAAACAATAAAAGCAGCTTCTGTGTTACAATGTGATTTAGGGGCGCACTGTGAGAATTTACAACCTCAGTCACTGTTAGCATGTCACGTTTCTGTAAGCTTGCTGATGAAAATTAATGATATACTTCAATGAAAAGTGATTTGATCTTCGTAATAAGCAATTACAGCATAACCGCTTGACCGCTCACCATTTTTAAGTGCTTACTCAGCATCGACAAATTTCAAGTGCGCGCCACCAGTCAAAGACGGGCGCGCTCAATTAATTAGTTTTTGTGCGATTGTTAATAAGTTGAGAGGAGTGGTGTTTATTTTTCTGCAACCTAATGAATGACTCATTCTAATGGTACAAAACAAATTACGTTTGAATATAATGTTTACTTTAGGCGAGCGGCCGTAACGTAAACAATGTCGTATTTACCGACTTACTCGACACTTTTGTTTATCATAATAAAAGTATAAGCTGAATCTGGTTTGCCGTTGTATTTTAATGTACCTGGTGATATTATCTATGTAATAAAATAGAGCTATAGCAATACTTGCAGAAAATTATTTAGATGTAAGCATTTGAAAAAAAGAATACATTTCGCTGACTTTGCATTCCGCGCACGGGGTGTAATTATGGATTAAAAACATAATTGTAAACAAATTATGTAATTATATATCATATTTTTATGTTTTTATTGTAAATTAACTGATTAATTATGAAGTAACAGCAAATAAATAAATTAAATTAAATGTGTATTACTTTAATTATAGACAAAAAATATCGTAAAAACGTCATTTTATGTAAAAAAGTTTAAATACATAATTATGTATGTATATAAGGTTAAATTTATGCATTGTATTATTTTTTTATTATGAGTATATAAATAAACCTTTGATAAAATATATAATACTCATATTATTTATGAGATATTAGGTATCGAAAATTTTGGCAGGAACTTCAGTTTTTTTGGCGGAAAAAAGTAAACAACTGTGCAGGTTCCAATAAAAATAATTCTAATCAGATTCTTATCCGAATTGGTTTTTATACTTGGAAATCTAGTTGGAAAGAAAGTTACCTAGGTTTGAATCTTTTTTTTTTTTTTTACTCATGGTGGAAACCAAACAATTTACGGGCTGACCCCCCTAGGCTGGGGTCTCTCTCAGTCCAGGGAGAGTGTGGTGACTCCCCGACGAGAAGCGCCGGGACTACCCACTAAAACCGCCATGGTGTTCCTTTATCCGATCCCATTGAATGGCAGGGTCACGGGAACTACGTTTGTATAACTACCGCGACCCCACCTGAGCTGGCCCGCCGAAGCAGGCCCCGTCCCTCGCATGCATCCATCTGCATACATCATAATTGTCCTCATACATCCTCTTTCATACTACGAGCGGAAAAGAACGACGTAGTTGTCGGCGATACGCCAGGGTTATGGTGTCCAGACTCCATAATAAAAACACTCACGTAATATTATTTGGTTTATTATTAGTTGATTTCTAGCACATAATTGAATTAAAATGCGAGCTACATTCCTTTTTATAAACTAACCGTCATTTAATGGTTAACTGCCACTTCCTTTTCAACATTTAATAAAATTGAAATTACTGTACAATAAATTATAAACTAATCAAAAATTGACATTAATATTGTAATGAATTTTGCACAACACCAAATTATTTATTTTACACGAATAACAAATTTATTTTATTAACCAAACGCTGCTTTACAACATTGTCAACAGATGGCGCTATCAACAGGATGCAAATATAAACGCATGTTATTTATTACCGTAAAAATAAGTGTCAGAATAATGTTACTTAATACTAATTGATTTTACTTTGAAAGTTCTGGAGTTATCTTAATAACTAAGTGATAAATTAAATACCAAATCTTTATATAACAGTTAAGCAGCCAATACAGTGTCTAATATTGTAAAGTAGTGAAGTTCTCAGTTGTCATGTGTTCACAACTAATTATTTAAATATCAATCTTAAATATTATTAACATTTTCGTAACAATAGATTCATTAGATATTAATTTGCGCCCATACAGCCATTCTGATCCAGCGCGCTCCTCGCGCTGATTATTTAACGGTTACAGAATAAACAGCATAACAAACAAAAATAAGGAATATAAAAATTAAATAAATAAGCGTTTATCATACAGAATGCACTAAAAGTTATTTACAAGGCTTCACCTAGTCATAGGATCTTAGCCTGAGGCATGCGTCACCCATCACGGGATCTAACAAACAATGCTTCACCCATGACTAAGCCGATTTCGGCATCACCGATTACGGGATCTAGCGCACATAGGCATCACCCATATAGGGATCTAGCCCACAAACGGCATCACCCACATAGGGTCGATTTAGCCCACGCGGCATCACCCATCACGGGATCTAGCCAACACACGGCATCACCCATCACGGGATCTAGCCAACACACGGCATCACCCATCACGGGATCTAGCCAACAAGACCAGGATCAAGGATACGCATGGTGGCCAGCCAGCGTTTTGGGAAGGATGTTGGATAGGAAAAATAAAATTTTACTCAAACACATAAATGCAAAATTTGCCTCATAAACACATCAATGCATATACATAAAATAATCATCATCGTTTGTCATGATCAGTTATATCAATACAATACAATTACATAGGTCCAACAACGACAGTGGAGGAGGTAGAGGACCCCCCACGTAAATCAGTATCAGACGAATCCTCCGCCCATACGGTCAAGCTGCTCATACAATTGTTGATGTTGATCAGCAACAAAGGTTAGCAAATAATGCTTGACTCCAGCGCAGTACAGCACTCATGCGGCATGTGTGCGCGTAGCCCACACACAATCCCACTGACGTCAAAAGGGTGGGCCACCGTCATCCATACATACCAATCAGTAAAGGACCGCTCGTCCATCCTCTCCTCACACCAAGGTCAGGTCATCTGCTAGGATGTCATCATCAACCTGCAACACTCAAAAGACAGGTGGTGGGCAACATTTCCCACCCAAATATTAGTTCCATGAACCTTCGTAACTGTAGATGAAATAAAATTCTACTCTTACAAAGTGGTTGGTCTATTAAGCTATATCTATATATCAGGCATGTTCAACCTGTGCATTGGTCTATAGTTATCTTAGCTACAACAGTGTTGGAGCCCATATTTTACGAATAAGGTAAAATGCAAAAGACACTCTGAACTCTGTTTCTCAGGTTCTGTCTGACAGTGCCATTTTAGATAATCAAATGTAAAGTTATCAGGATACCCATATTTTGCAGTTCCGATAAAACAGTTAAAACTTAATATATTCAAAATAAGTTTTATCCACATTAAACAGGAAAACAAAATGGCAAGAACAAAGAGAGGCCTATGTTCAGCCGTGAACAGTCGGACTGTTGGTGATAAATATGAAATGATTTCAAACCATGCAGATCCATGAAATCCAGACTCGTGAAAGAACATGTTTAATCCAATCTTAATATATAAAATCCTTGCGTTACTGACTGACTGACAGATACGCTGCAGCCGAAACTATTGGGCGCAGGAAGCTGAAATTTGGCATGTATGTTCCATGGGGACCGTAGGGGTGCACTAAGAAGGGATTTCCCGAAATTCCCACGGGATCGGCCAAAACGGGTAAATTTAAAAAAATGCAGGCGTAGCTGCTGGCGTCCTCTAGTATTGAATATTTTTAGGCATAGTGCAAGCTGTAAAATTGTTGAACTGTTTGCCAACTGAGCCATAAAAGAGAAATTTACAAGCTACCAATATTACAAAGCAAGAGTAGTGCAGTCTTATTTCTAAAAATGATTCCACTCAGTTTGTATAGTTAATATGGTGATGAGTTTATATCAATAGTTTTATTTGACTTTATATTTAAGGGAATTTTCTAAATAATGTTAATATTTATTTTAAACTGTTAACATGTGGTGCTAATGTAATTCTTATTTATTCATACACAATTAATAATTGTTTATCTGAATAAATAAATTTTAACTGACTAATCACAACTGACTTAGAAATAGAGAATGAGTAGTCCATACATTTACTTTTATTTGCCAAGAATAAATACTGCTAAATGGGAAAAGAGATAATATGGATTTTCACATCATGTTCTTTAAACCCACTTACCATTATCCTTGTTAATCTTACGATGAGGTTAACAAATGAAAGAATTAGTTGTTCGGTAAAAAGTGGATATATTCAAAGTAACACAGTGACCGCGGAGCACGTTTGGTGGAGCCCGTGTCTTTACTCGATTCGTGCAGATCGCGAACTGATTAATACGGCGTGTATAACGCGCAATAGAGTAATATGCTGACGCTGCTCGTTGTACGTGCCTTGCACCGTACATGCTCCCGACCGGAAAGTAATACAAAATAAGATAAAATATAAGTTGCTATTGCTTTACAATAAAAAAATATAACGTTTGTAAGACGATTTTTAATTTTTAATCACTTGCATCTGAGATGCTAAACACCCTACGAGGTATAGGTGAAGTGGCTGAGTCAGTCATTTCAATGTTGATGCCTTTTAACGCACTTGCACTTAAACACTGCATTTGCGGTGGGCGAGGTGCCCTTCTTTGCTTATGCTTACGCGCACTCACTGCACTGATACTGCTGGTGGGCGTAGCGGGCGCGGCCAGCTCTCGTCGAGCGCCCTCCCGCGGGATCTCTTGGCGTCTGCGTCTCCACAACAACCAGGCGGCTGCTACTGCTGCTGCTAACACTAAGCCATAGCTGATGGCGTAGTGGTGTATGTGGTCATAGAAATCAGATTCATCTTCTATGAGCGTAGCATTTTTCAAATGCTTGATCTTCTCACCCAGTTCTTGTATTTGCAAGTGGATGTTCAAGTCAGCGGTTTCGTTTCCATACATGCTCGAGGAAATGTTAAGAATATGATTAATCGGTGCAATCTGTGGACTATAAACATCAGCTGATCCAATTTGTATCGTCGTAGATAGTTGCGAGTTATGAGCATAAGCACTAAAATGCTGTTCTTTCACAATACAGTCTGGCGCAAGGTTAATTATACGAGTATCATTCACCTGTTCGACGGTAACATGATCTCCACACATAAAGCGGAGCGCACATTGTTCACAACAGTAAAATAAATATTGATTTATTTTACTCAACTGTATCAACTGGGTACTACAAGTAGCAATGGTTGCTTGACATCTCTTAGTGGCAGCATCATGAATGCACAAACCATGGTCAATATTTAAATGATAGATAGTTGTATACATATCGCAGACATAGTTTAAAGACCCCAGATCAACACACTGCTGTATTTCGTTATCTTTTAAAGGTAAATAAATATCTTTCTGTAAGTTAATAGCTACATACTCTGCTATTGGAGTAATTACTAAAATATTGTCCGCTCGCTTAAATGGAATGGGTAATATTTTATAAAGCTCATAGTTATCTCTCGTAATCAGAGGTATCCTAATCTCAAAAATAAAATAATTGCTAGTTAATCGCGCCTTGACCTTCAACAACTGATAGATTTTAGCCATTTCGTTATGAATATGTTCGATAGGAAGTGACAAGTCGTTCGTCAACTGCCCTGCTATAATGTTTTATTCATGTTGTAATTGCTGAGCTGAAAGAATGTGCGTATTAAATTTATGATGATGAATATCAGTGAGCATATCCACTAACTTTTCTTGAACATTTTGTATATTTAAAATCAAATTATTTGCTATCATAGCTGATAAAGCAAACTCATTCATAATTCCAATGCTTTTGACTTCCTGAGTCAATGTGTTCGCTGCCTTATTTAATTCATTTAAACGCTGATTGATAACTTTGTGCTGTTTATTTATAGTATCTTCAATTCTTTGAAGAACATTATATTCTCCTTCAATTACTGATGTTTGATTTTTCCACAAATTAACTAAATGCTGCTGATTACTCCTAATAAGTGAAATATCTTTTTGATATTGTTCGGCAAAGCGATCGTCTAGTACTCCGAACAATGTATTCGCAAGGTATCCTATTCCATTAACAATACCGCGTCGTTTACGAATACTAGTGCTGTTTTGATGACCAAGTAGAATGCGGTTGGCGAACTCTACTTCTGAGAAACTGTGACGTAGTTGTGATAACACAACGTCACAATGTGACGTCGTACTTATAGACGTACACATGGTTTCTAGATAAGATTGATATTTTTGTAATGCTCTCATGCCTTCCCAATATGGATTCATGTTATAATAGACCACAAGTTTCCATTGATCACGCGTTAATTTCATATTACCGATTTTATCGAAATATAAACCTTGAGAAACGTTTAATTTTGTTATGTTATAAGAAGCAAATGAGTTACCAATTAAAGACATAAATAAAATAAAAGATAACGCTAGTGATAAGAATCTATTAGTCGTGGTTGTTCTCCTCTTTGTAGGTTGCTCAGGCGCGCTTTCTTCTGCTGTCTTTTCGTTGGAAAATGCTGATACAGGTAGCACCGATAATTTGACAATCGGTCTCTTCAAAATACCGTTTTTTGTCTTCAGTGACACTACCCGGACTAAACCATCTGATCCAGGATGTAGATCTATTACTTGTCCCATCATCCATTTCCCGGGAGGTAAATTGTCATCCTGAATAGTCACCAAGTCTCCTACCTTCAGATTGTCTTGCTGTTTGCGCCATTTGCTGCAAACCGACAGTTGGGTAAGATATTCTGACTTGAATCTCTTCCAGATATCGCGTGCTAGTTTGTCTGCTAAGTACCATCTGCTTCTCGCGTCTTGCTCCGTTTCTATGATGTTTGATCCTACTCTTCCAGTTAAAACGTGCGCGGGAGTTAAATAATCTAAATCTTCTACATCTTCTGTTAAAGGGCACAAGGGTCGAGAGTTTAAACAGCTTTCAATTTGAGCTAACATGGTGCTAAACTCCTCAAACGTTAACTTTTGATCTCCGACTACTCTTTTTAAATGATGTTTCACGCTTCGTACCGCTCTCTCCCATAATCCACCTGCGCTTGGCCAAGATGGCGCATTAAAATGCCACTCAATATTTAGATCTGCTATTTCTCTAAAGAAGCTTTCATCGAGCCTACTCCTGAGGTCATAAAATTCTGCTTGCAAGACGCGATTTGCTCCGACAAAGTTCGTCCCATTGTCGCTATATACATGGCGAGGCGCACCTCGCCTCGCAGCCATTCTGCCAAGAGCTGCTAAAAATGCTGTGCTGCTTAGATCTGAGACAAGCTCAAGATGTATGGCTTTCGTCACCATACAAATAAATAGAGCGACGTAGGCCTTAGTAGTTTTTATTCCCTTTCCTTTGCTGGCCTTGACCTCCACATAGCCAGTGTAGTCTACGCCTGTATGATAGAATGGGGATGCTGGGTTTATTCTCTCTGATGGTAAGTTCCCCATCAACTGAGACTGCGGTTTAGGATCGTGTTTCCGGCATTTGACGCACCTTCCTACTACTTGCTTAACTGCTCGATTCCCTGATATGATCCAATACCGTTGTCTCAAATTTGCTAACGTAAGGCGAGGACCACCATGATAGGTTAGCTGATGTGCTTGTTCAATTAATAAATTAGTTAGAGTACTCTTGTAGGGTATGACAATAGGGTACTTCATGCTGTTAGTTAATTGTGCGTTTTTCAAACGCCCCCCGACTCTTAAAACTCCGTCCGAATCAAAGAAAGGATTCAAGTTCAATTACCGGCCTTTCTTACTCCAGCTGTTATTTTGCTGATAATAAACAATGTCCTCTTCGAATTCCTGTTGCTGTACATGTTTTATTATAAGTAATTTTGCGAACTTAAGCTCTCGTAACGTGAGATACAGCTGTTTTTGTTTACATACGCCTTTGTTTTTAAACGATTCGATCGCTCTTAATGTTCTAGCTAATACTCTTACAATCTTATTAAATGAACTATATTGCTGTAATAGGGACGAAATAATATTTTCCCCTACTTTGCCCTTTTGCGTAACATGTACGTGTTTCTTTAAGCACTCCTCGTTAGTGGTATAACGTCACCCTGCTGATATCTAATCCATCTAGTCACTCGTTGTTAATTTCATCCGGTATACGGTCATCCCACTCTAACTTTTCAGACCATACCTTTTGAAAAAGTAGCTTTAGCTTAGTTGATAAAGGAGCTAACCATCCGAGAGGATCGAATAATTTCGATATCTCTGATAAGATAGTCCTTTTTGTATGAACTATCGGATGATCAGCGATATTAAACTGAAAGATAAAGGTCATTGGGCAAATAGTATGGGAGAAAAACCCACGGCGGACAGACATGAAATTGTGAGTATATATCAGTAATTATCTCTAGTTTATCATGGTAAGGGTCGCTTTCTTGTGAGTTGTGGGAATAAAAAAAAACATATTTTAACAATATTTATTCGACGTAATCAATGTCTATTGTGATTTTATCTAAAAATACCGCAAACATTTTGATTTCCTGTTGGTGTCTAGCCGAGGATAAAAAATAAATGATACTAACAATATGCGCCCAACTGCCTATGGTACGGAGGCCATGTATACACGAGCAGTAATAATCTTCAACAGTTTGTCTTCCTTGTCTCGCCTGGTTTATCAAAATATTTGTGTACGTAGTATTTTCGCGCTCTGACATGACGACCGGTTGGCGCAGCGGGAGTGTATGCGACTGCCACGCCGATGGTCACGGGTTCGATTCCCGCTCAAGTCAAACATTTGTGTGCATGAACATGGATGTTTCTCATGGTCTGGGTGTTTCTATATATAATATGTATGTATCTACAAAAACAAAGTATATATGTATGTCTATCTATTATCTAGTACCCATAGTACAAGCTTTGATTAGTTTGGGACTAGATGGTGACGAGTGTATGTGGTGGAATATTATTAGAATTAGAATATTGTATTGGTTGTTTAAGGCAGCGATAGCCTAGTGGAGATACCAACGGACAGCCATGCTGAGGGTTTCGAATCCACGGCGCACACCAATGACTTTTCGAAGTCAAGTGTGTATTATATTGTTAATTATCGCTTGCCCCGTGCCTCGAAGAGTACGTTAAAGCGTCGGTCCTGGCTGTCATGAAGATTTTGGACAGTCGTTACGGGGAATCAGTACCCTAAATAAAAACAGATACTGGTCCAAACCATGGAATATCGCTATGCCTTTGGGTTGCAGAGGTCAGACGGCAGTCGCTCGGTGGAAAGTTGATATTCTGTCATAGCTTGTCAGACCAGTAAGCGGCCCTCGGGCTCCAAGACGTATAAGTCTTGGATGCAACTGGGCGATGATGATGATGATGATCAATATTTTATTGTTTATAAAATCTTGGTCTCACATGCCCATGACAGTAGGACTTGTCCAATCTTTGATGATAATAAAAATATCAGTTCTTCGTAGGTATGTCAACTGTGGGATATCTCTAAAATCTGGATTGTTTCCATCTAATGGCATGAATGATCACTCGGTAGGCACATGTATGTACTCGACAGACCCGATTTGTAGCTATTTTTAACAGAACCACAATTTAAATTACTTAAATAGAGTATGAGATTTTTGCTCTTTTTATAAATATATTTCTAGCTCAAACTTTGTTCTCCCATGGATTCAAAAAAAATAATCTCGTATGTACTGGTAAGAGTATTCATGCTCTTTCATTTTATACCAAGTTCGTCAATGTCCGTGACCGGGTCGGAATACGCCCAATGTCCTTTGTCGCTTTGAGAATCCCACCGCAAACCTAAAGTTTTCGACGTACTGTCTGTTTTAAAAATAAACGTTAGTTTTTGCTGGCTCGTGTTTTTATCTATATTGTCTAATAACGTTGGCTCGTTAGCGATCCACTTCCTAAGTGTAAAACCGCCTAACTTTAGGACATGATTGATATCTGCTATTAGCTGTTGACCGCTCTCAAGGTCCTGAAATGAGTGGACGAGATCATCCATATACATAGCTTCTTCTATCACTTTAGCTGCTTCCGGATAGGTTCTGCTTTCATCAGCTGCCAGTTTTTTCAATGTCATAATGGCTAGGAAGGGGGCGGGTTTAAGGCCGTAACTTAGAGTGGTCAGCTGATAAGGTTTTATAGGCTGATCTCGTGTTTCTCTCCATACGATCTGCTGATAATGCTGGTCATCCTCGCTCACCATAATTTGCCTGTACATCTTTTCGATGTCTGCTGAGAAAGCATATCGATATAACCGCCATTTTAATATCAAAGACTGCAAGTCCTTTTGTAAGTTAGGGCCTCTATACATGATGTCATTTAAGCTATAACCACTCGATGTTTTAGCCGACGCGTTGAACACTACTCTGAGCTTTGTAGTGTCTGATTCAGCACGCTGCACGGCATGGTGAGGAAGGAAACACGACGTTGTTGATTTTTGATCTCTATTATGACCCATCGTTGATGGTATCATATGCTGTAACGTCTGATATTCGCTAATAAATGCTTTATACTGCTCTGCTAAAGCTGCTTGTTTTTCGAACTTCCTTTCTAAGTTACGAAACTGTGCTATTGCTATCCCTTTTGACAATCCTAATTTGTCCTCAACACCCTGTTTGATAGGTAATTTAACCACGTAGCGACCGTCCTCACGGCGCTTTGTAGTAGCTAGATAAAAATCGATGCATGTCTGATCTTCGGAGGATAAAGCGGATTCATGCTTAATATCCTCCACCTCCCAAAACTGCTGTATATCACTAATGTTATTTAACACAACGTTACAATGATAGGACTGCATTCTACCAAATAAAATCCAGCCGAGTTGTGTCTGTTCTGCTAATGGCTGGGATGGCTCATCACCTCTGCTGATACCACCCATTTTGATCAATGCGTAAATGTCTGAACCCAAAAGTAAGTCTACTGGTCGGCTTACGTAAAATTCTGGATCTGCTAAATTAATGTTTTGAATAAACGGCCACGACGGTTTTGCAAAAGTAATGTTAGGTAAACGTTTCATTAAATTGCTCATGATAAGTACATCTGTACTGAACGTGAAGTCGTTGTACGTCGACATGCACGTTATGTTAATCATACCTTTAGCACTGCTAGCGTTTTCACCTATTCCGTAAACTACACCTCTACAGAACGTTCGTTTTACACCTAATCTTTGCGCGGCGTGTTCTGATATTAAAGAGACCTGAGACCCTTGATCGATTAGTGCTCTTAATATATGATATGATCCATCTGCCGATACGACTTTGACCAATGCCGTTGCTAATAATATTTCTGCTGAGTTTGCAGGTGTGATATGAAGGTTATTTCCAACGTGCTCGGTTGATTTCGCAATTGGTTCGTGACTACAAGGTGTTGATTTCAATTTAATGCAGGCATCATGTAACAGTGAATTATGTTTTCCACTGCATTTGCGACATCGTTTTGTAGAAATGCATGGCTTGCCATTATGACTAAATAGGCAGTTAATGCATGTTTTTAATTCTTTTGCTTTTTTCAACTTTAAGTCAGTAGACAAAGAGTTGAAATCTTTACAATGATAAAGGCTATGATCGTCATTGCACAAAGGGCACTTAATCGAGGTCACAGGAAATGATTTATTCATATTTTTATAATACGAATGATTATTATTTTGTTTCTTTACTGAATCTTGCGATTTAGATTGATTGCCGTGCAAAGATTTTGTGTTAACTTGATCTTGCTTTCTCCGCGCGGACTCGAGGCTAGTGAATTTACTCTCGAGGAAAGATAAAAAGTCTTTGAGAATAGGTAATTCACGTGGAGATTTTAACGATTCTAAATAATCGCTATAGATATCGCTATCGAGTTTTTGCGATAGTATATGGACCAAAAAAGGGTCCCAAGTGGACACATCTAAGTTTTCGATGGCATGAAGCGTCTCTAGGGTGACGTCATGCATCTTTTTAATCTGTGCTAATGATTGCTGATTTATGCTAGGAAGCCCTAATAACGTGTTCATATGAGCTGTAAATATTAATTTCTTATTATCATAGCGATTTGTAAGAATTTCCCAGCAAGCTTTATAATTATCTGCGCCTATATGAAGATGCTCTATGAGTCTCTCGGGTTCACCGCGTAATTTACCCTTTAGAAACTGCATCTTCTGCGCTAAAGATAATGATGGATTGTTGTGGATAGCCTCATTGAAGAGGTCTTTAAACGATGTCCACAGCTGATAATTACCGTTAAATATAGGAATATCTATTTCAGGTACAGATTTTTCCCTATGAGATACTGACCAAAGCTTCTGATTTACTGCTTTTTTGAGACTGTTGAAGGTTGTCTCGTGTTTTGTGAAGATGTACTCGTACTCTTCGTCCTCCCCGTCAGTTTCCATATAGATCTCCCAGTGCAGGCTATCTATCGTATTCCAGCGAGACTGCAACTCCTTAAGGACATCTTCGAATTCCCATTTCTCGTTGATATGTTCTAGCTGGATATTGTTGGCGGTTCTCATGAATGCTTTGAAGTTGACCGCTTGCTTGCGCAACAACTCATCTATTCTACTCATGGAACCCGTGGAAGTCATTCCACGAGACGGACCAGCTTCCAGCTCTATCATGCGGTCTTCTGCTTTTCTTGGCGACTCCTTCTGCTGCTCAGACTTCTCTCCCACTGCTGTACGGACTGAAGATGGAGTTTGCGCCAGTGATTGTTCCTGCTGTTGCTGATCGATCAGCACTTTTGTCGATGAATACAGCACCTTTGTCTGCTCATACTCGTTACTCGTAAAATATTTATGTTCCTTAATTCCTAGCCCACAGATAGTTGTATGATTATTCTCATATTCTAACCAGTAATTCTGTAGTATATTTAGCCGCCTCCTGAAATAATCAGGTGTTCTCCTTTCTAACCCAGCTTTTTGCAAATTAGTCGCAAATTTCCTAATCGCTTCTGTAATTTCCTGTTGGCTAACATACAAATTTTCCATCTCCGTTTTGGTAAAGAAAAATATGGAAAGATCTTACTTGAAAACCGCTGACTTGGCTGCTCTGCTTACGCTCTGCTGGTCTCCTTACTCTCTGCTGCTTGCTCCTGCTGATTGCTTCCTCCAGACAGACCTCTGCTAAATTTCACCAAACTGCGGCACGTGTACTTTTTGCTGACGCGAGTTACGACACCGCGTGTTAAGTCTCTCACTGTTTTTGGCAAGTTTGCTTGTTAAAGTCCCCGACGCGCGCGAGGTTCTATACTCGAAGGGCCAATTTGTTAATCTTACGATGAGGTTAACAAATGAAAGAATTTGTGGTTCGGTAAAAAGTTGATATATTCAAAGTAACACAGTGACCGCGGAGCACGTTTGGTGGAGCCCGTGTCTTTACTCGATTCGTGCAGATCGTGAACTGATTAATACGGCGTGTATAACGCGCAATAGAGTAATATGCTGACGCTGCTCCTTGTACGTGCCTTGCGCCGTACAATCCTAATAATCATATTCCTAACCGTCTTGTATCCCACATGAGCTAGGCAATAAGGTTGGCACTAAATTTTATTGGTTTATCACTGGTTGTCATCTTGAATATAGATGCAACTAGCTTTGCAAATAAAATAAATTGTATTTACCAAGTAAAACACTAAGGCTTGGTATTTATACAAGATTAGCAGTCACCTGCCTTAAGACTTTCAACCTAAAATGCTTAGAGGTGGACTATTATAGAACCTAAGTGAGTGCCTATGTCCATAAAGAAATCTACTGTCCAGATCTCATGTTTCTAGCTTCAGTAGTTTGGGTTAAGCAAGGACGTATCATATATCGTCGTATATATAAAATTAAGCTACAAATATTAAGATATGTCGGGTTCCCTTGTCTTATTATATAACCTCAACTTGAGCTGCAAGTTGATAGTAACAATTTCAACATAATGTTAAAATGTAATCATGTAGGCACCTACAGAGTCCACAGATATATAATAAAACCTATTTTGTAACTTTACAAATATTAGCTTCAAAAATGTGTATCACAAATTTATTTTTATATCTACCTTCTGAATATATATCTGTACTAATATAATAAAACTGAAGTTTGCTTTGTTGAATGCACTTATCTGTGAAACTACTGGTTTTATGCAAATAATTATTTTTGTTGTGGATAGTCATTTATCAAGATCAAGAGAGGCTTCATATAATCGCGCCGTGAGCACTAACGATAAGTAATGCAGTTAGTTAGCCTTATGTAATGTGTAACCAAGGGCTATAAATAATGTTTTGATTCCTTTAATGTTTTACTATTGGGATAACCTATTGACTACCAATTGAATTCATATTCAGCACAACGATTAGCTTATTTAAACTGAAAGCAAATCAGGCAATTTATACAACGGATAGATATATCAGAACTTCAACTTGAAAAGAGCAGTTATACCGTTCTTTACTAATAATTACATTAGTAGAACCACATAACAAAGCTACTTTGTCTTTCTTGGGTAGATAAGTAAGTTTTACAGAAAGTTTCCGACATGGCCTAACGATTAAAAAACAGACAAGAGCCCCAGCCGACGGCATAACATGACTATAAGCACAGTAGCACTGCTATGTATCAAACATGGATAAACAACAGTTACCTATAAGTTCTATTTGGGGTGTAACGTTCGTAATTTTGACTGTATAATCTTTATCTGGTAATCCTTACGGGGATAGTAGGTAATCGTGTAAGCACCATAATTTATAAAATTAGGATGTTTCTCAAAAACTAATAAAATCAGCTCTGGATAAATACCTCTGGTCAGTGCATCAGCAACCCGCATCTGCAACCTCTGGTAGAACTCAGAGCAGAACAGCGTTCACGCCACAGCACACCCCGTTGCGTGTACCCCGTCGTAGTCGCTCTGTCGCTCTCGCTCGCACGTGACCTCACGTGTAGTGTAGACGTGCTCGCCATAACTCCGACACACCGTGCGGTCTCCGATCAGGGTTGACTAGCGCCAAACACGGCTTCCAAGCGCTTGTCGCATCAGTCTTCAGGTCATCATTGGTAATGGCGGCCAAGCCAAGAGACCCATCACTCTCGCGACAACCGTAGATCCCGAAGTCTCTTAGGGGGCGTTTATCCAACCGCTGCTGTCGGCGATACGCCAGGGTTATGGTGTCCAGACTCCATAATAAAAACACTCACGTAATATTATTTGGTTTATTATCAGTTGATTTCTAGCACAGAATTGAATTAAAATGCGAGCTACATTCCTTTTTATAAACTAACCGTCATTTAATGTTTAACTGCCACTTCCTTTTCAACATATAATAAAATTGAAATTACTGTACAATAAATTATAAACTAATCGAAAATTGACATTAATATTGTAATGAATTTTGCACAACACCAAATTATTTATTTTACACGAATAACAAATTTATTTTATTTACCAAACGCTGCTTTACAACATTGTCAACAGATGGCGCTATCAACAGGATGCAAATATAAACGCATGTTATTTATTACCGTAAAAATAAGTGTCAGAATAATGTTATTTAATACTAATTGATTTTACTTTGAAAGTTCTGGAGTTATCTTAATAACTAAGTGATAAATTAAATACCAAATCTTTATATAACAGTTAAGCAGCCAATACAGTGTCTAATATTGTAAAGTAGTGAAGTTCTCAGTTCTGTGTTCACAAATAATTATTTAAATATCAATCTTAAATATTATTAACATTTTCGTAACAATAGATTCATTATATATTAATTTGCGCCCATATAGTCTACTAACGCTACGAGAGGCGCACGCGGAACACGTGCGCCGCCTCTCGGGCCTAGCGGACGGCGGGCAGTCAAAAACAGGCCCGACGCCCGCTGGCGTGTAGTCACGGTACCTAGGTTTGAATCTGATATATAACATAAAACGTTATTTTAAAAAATAAAATATCAAAATTGGCGCCAATAAAAAAAAATAATCTTTGTTTTTTTATGTTTAATATTAAAATGTTTCTTTTCATCATATTTATTTCCTCTTAAAGTAAATTAAAAAACCTTTCTAACTGTGTATAATACTTATATACCTCCCATAGTAAAAAAACGACGAGAAAAAGGAATATGTCAGAAATATAAAATCGCGCTGAAAAATGGCGGGAAAATTTTTCTTATTTTCTTTTTATACTGCTCTTGCGTGAGCTTCAACCATATTATTTGGTTTTAATTTATATAATTAGAAAGCTCATTTAATTACGCGTCTATTGATATGCAACATACCGCAAGCGGTTAAGTTATCCGAGTTCCACAAACAGATTAGTGCGCAGCGGAAAGCGTGGGAAAAATGTCAGTTTACGCGCTCATCTGTTTTTGCAACAAGGGAAAATAGTCACTTGTGCGCGGTCAAGCGGATAATGACAGGTTCAATCTCACGTTGAATATTGCTCTCACCTCTGGCTCCGCTCAGTACCAATTGATTCCCTCGATAGGTTGCAGTGTTGTGCTCTCGGTATCATTCGGGATATTCAGGCTTCTAGGACCCTTGAGTCCCTGCAATTATGCACGGACATTGCCTCATTGGCTGTCTTTTCGCCTTTCATCGCTGTGAGTGCTGCGGAGAGGCACTTCTTTTCCGGAACAACTAACGGTTTCCTAATCATCTGGCCAGGAACACCGGAGCGAAGTTGATAAAAACCTGTTTTAACGGTTAATCTTCATTCACAACACGGATCTAGCATTCTGTAAATTCTTTTATTTTTGTTTGTACAGAGTAATCACCATTTTTCAACTCAGAGATAGATAACACAGCGCATTTTTGTGTGTGTTAATCATAATATACAACCTTTTTAAAGGAATGATGAGCCAAGGTATTAGATATATTATTCAAACATACGACTTCATAAATATTCGCTATCAAAATATTTATCTTCTTATCTTTTGCTATTTCTTAATAAGGCTAAACTAAAAGATTCTATTTATAATCTTCCATAGGCTTTACCCCTTTTAATACGATAATTTACTTATGCGATATTTTGCTCCGAACAAATTGAAAAGATAAACGTTATTAGGCGGGTCCCCACAGACCGAGCAGCCTCGCGAGGAAAATGCTTCGCGAGGCTGCTTGGTCTGTGTGGACCTGGTTCGGTCGAGGAAAGCGTACGGCGACCGAGCGGCCGAGCCATCGAGTTTGGTTTTTTGTTTTGCCGCGGTCTGTACGCTGTTTCGTGCCTCGCTCGAACATGATAATCCCTACTAATAATAGAAATTCGCAAGTGTGTTTGTATGTTGGACATTTTTTTATAGACTCACGTCAGAGTTGTAATATTATTACATCCACATTTCACCATGAAATATTTAGGTCCCACGTAATAGGGGACGAGCCTATTGCCGTTAACGGGCACATCAGCAGACTCCGTGCTGCTTCTGAGAATTCGGGGAAACCCAGTAACACTTTTGCCCGACCCGGGAATCGAACCCGGGACCTCCACTCAGCAGTCGCAATACCCTATCCACTAGTCACTGAATGACGGAGGATACATTACATACAGACGTTCATTTCCTATAATTCATTCTATATTTTTTCCGTGTCTACCTATTCCATCCTTTAGGTATAACAATAACCGACGACCGGTTTGCAAAGCGGGAGTGTACCTAAGCGACAACTTCAACGCCGAAGGTCGCGGGTTCGATTCCCGCTCATGTCAAACATTTGTGTGCATGAACATGATTGTTTGTCTTGGTCTGGGTGTTTCTATGTATATATTTACAAAAAAAGTAAGTATAAGTAAATATGTATATTATGGGCCATTATTACCATTGTAATTTAAAAATAAGAGAGGAGAGACCAACAATCTCACATTGATACGTAGACCGATAGATGGCAAAGGAGCAATACCAAATACGGCCTGTAGCGGACAGAAAATTGTGAATCGTTGAAATTAAACATATATTTTTTTTAATTTATAGATCGTTTTCGTTTCTTGATAGAGCTTCGGTGAAAGAATTTAGTTTTTAAAGATTTTTATTTTGAATAGGCTATGGTAATAGCGGATGAATGTCTTATGTTGTCAGCATTAAAAATAAAATGAAGTATGGTAGGCAGAAATAGTTTTAAGGAAATAATATTTTTATTATTATATTAGAAAACATTATCTTTTATTTACTTTATAAATATATTTGTAAAAAGAATCAAGAATTATATAATTTATTTTATATTCCATAATTATTAATCGGTAAAAATCGTTTTTTTTTTAATCGATAGTAGAAATATTTTTTCAAACCATTTGCAACACATTTTTTATCTGTTATGTCATTCGTGTTGCTACTGCGCATCGTGAATATTTTGCTCTGATTTATTGGTGTTTTCGTACGGTTTTAATTGTAATGTAATTGAATATAAATTCTATAATAATGATCACTACCTTCTACCCATGCTAAGAATATGCAGCGGTGTTTGTAATTGTGGTTAGTTTTTTTGGACGAGTATACATAGAACGAGGTTCCCTAGTACACAGGTGATTATTCATTATTATTGGCCTCTCTTTATGTAGTTTTTGTTCTTTACGACACAAAGACATACCTTTATTTACATCTAGGTATTACATTTATGTTAAAATTCAATTTTGAGGTATATTTAGTTGTGGAATAATTTCCATTTCAAATATCTCGTATCTTATTTCCACCAAAAGTTATGTTAAAATAAATTATGCAGGTTAATAGAGTAGTCATTTATCTTCAAAACACACATGGTGTCGTGTTTGTCCGTGCCAGGCCCATAATGTATGGCCAAATGGTACAACTCCTTTACTATTTCACTCTAGTTCACAAGTCGACAATTTGATACATGCGCAATAATACATAATAGATTTTCAACTATATTTTCATGTTCTGAATTCAAACTTTATGACAACTACAATTTTGTTTTTTCCTACGGTGCCGAGGCTGCCGCGCTCTAGGCCGCGTTCACATTTATCTGATGTAATCTGTCGTGATGGCGTCTGTCATGTCGTGACAGACAATATCCCGGTCTGCGACAGAGAGGAGGGGGGGTGGGGACGGCACAGCGCGAATTAAGCGATTGGACTCAGATTAATTGTAAAAAAAATACTTTATTTAATTATAACAGCTTAACAGTATATTTAAAATATAAAATAGTAATCGCTAATGTAGATCTACAAAGGTATTTATAATAAACTAGAGGACGCCAGCAGCTACGCCTGCATTTTTTTTAATTATCCCGTTTTGGCCGATCCCGTGGGAATTTCGGGAAATCCCTTCTTAGTGCACCCCTACGGTCCCCAAGGAACATACATGCCAAATTTTAATTCCAAATTGCGCCCAATAGTTTCGGCTGTAGCGTGTCTGTCAGTCAGTCAGTAACGCAAGGATTTTATATATTAAGATTAATGCTAAGATGACAATAAGATTATCTAGATAATTTGGTGGGGAGAGATGTGCTGACGAAGCTAACATTGTTGGGTTCCGTACAGTTAACTCGCGCGACACAACTCGTCAGACTAATGTGGACGCACCACTGTCTGTCGTAAAGCATCAGACGCGCGTATGCAATTGTGCGCAATGGATGACGAACTAATTGACTTCCTTTTTATAATATTATTCTTATGCAGTACCTATAGATGAGCTAATTGAATACGAAATAATATAATCCTATGTAAATAATTTATGAATATGATTGGATATCTACTTAATCTGAATCGGATATTCATCAAAAACATTGCGAAAGTGTGAACTCCACGAGAGTCAAGACAGAACTGATTTAAAATTGCGTCAGATCGCGAAAGACGGCGACAGACAAATGTGAACGGTAAGTAATTACGACAGAGACCGTCACGAGAGATCACGTCAGATAAATGTGAACGCAGCTTTATTCTATGGCCTCGCTCGTTCGGGGACCGTTTCCTCGCGCGGCAAATGCCTCGCGAGGCTGCTCGCTCTGTGTGGACCCACCTAATGAGGAAAAATTAAGTAGCTGTAAACTCTTGAATATTCCCAAGCGACATATTTCCTTTCTTCTTGAGAAAAACGGTCATTTGTATGTAATTTAAGTTTCCTTCGATGTTGAACTAATATTAATATTTGAATCAGATGGATTTATGTTTTCTGCCAAGTCGATGAATCGGTAATGTTTGTAATATTTATTATTAAGTAATACTCTCATACCTCTACGCTGCGGAGACGTGGACCCGGCGTGAGAACGAGCGGAAGAAGATAGACGCTCTCGAAATGTGGTGCTGGAGGAGAATGCTTGGGGTATCGTGGAATGAATTCCGTACTAACGTCTCCATAATGCAGGAACTTGACATCAAGCAGCGCCTGTCTTACATTGTGCAAACTCGAATCCTGACATTCTTTGGACACGTATCCCGGCGGCGTGGCGACGACTCCATCGAGCGCCTAGTGGTGTAGGGCAAAGTTGAAGGCACCCGAGCACGAGGTAGATCGCCTATGAGACGGATGGACCCGATAAAAGCAGCTGTGGACAGTTCCCTGCACGTCTGCACCAGAAAGGTGGCCATCAGACAGGAATGGCGGCGTATTGTTAGGCGAGCCACTAACAGCTGATATGACGACCGCGACCACTCTGCCAAAAGTGCAACGACGAAGAAGAAGAAGAATACTCTTATGTTCACTGTTTATTTAGTTAGTACACAGTTCAGTGTTAAATTGAAAAAAATGCCCGTTTAAAACACGGCCTACCTAAATAATTTGCGAATAAGATTTTTTGTAAAAAAACTGTTTTAATGACTTTTACGGCGATCAGCTTTACTACTAACATTTCAATCACTTTAAATTATTATGTTTCGAGACATGACTGTGTGATGACGGCATGATGTGGGACACATAATTATGTTTCTTTTTATTCGATATTTTGCAAGTTGAGCAATATATATAAAATATATTGCAAAGATACTATTAAAATTATTGTCTAGGATATCGAAAGTTGAAATTCCTATATTATACTTGCAATAACAAACCTGACCTTTTGTTATATTATAAGATTATTCGTAAGTATTAGTGGAAATTTATGCTTCAGAAAAATTGAGTCAATCTCGCAGCCATCTGAAAACAAATTTTGATACGTACACGTAAAATGATTTCCATCAAATTTGCAGAGAGCGACACTTACTTCCCGACTCCATTACGTACTGTGATAAATATAGGCTTTCTTTTCTTATTTTATTATATTGGCCTTCACGGGAAGCGACCTTTTATCATCTTTATTTAATTATGCTCTCGCCAACCGCTTTTTATAATTTCATATCTAGCACGTTGTTTTGTTGTTATTGTTTTTTTTATGACAGTATGAAGCGTTTGAATCACTGAATTTATTTCGTTATTAATGTTGGTGTTTGTTGTGGGTTTTTAAGATATTTCGGATTGCAATGTTATGACGTATATTTGAAATTTTACTTCGTTAAATTTTAAGTATTTTGTAGGTATTGGATACTTTTAAAATTTTTATAATATTATATAATAATATATTTCGGAAAGCATTGCTAAATTCGCAAGGTATAATTAAACGTGGATAGTATAGATATCACAAAATTTTATTTTCATCTGAATTATCTCTTATCTCTCTTATTGTGTTTCCGAGCCAGCTCTCTCATCGTATCAACAATAATAAAACAAATCGACAACGCACAATGAAAATTCCACTTTGAGAGATGGGTACATGATAAAAAAATACATCCAAATCTTTCTCCATCTCACTAAATAAATTCTCAGAAAATATTTTCCAAGCATTTACATCCATTCATATGTCAATAATTATGACAATATCCTCTTGCTAAAAATACATAAATTCTCATAGTAACTTACGTTATTACACAGGCAATAAATTATTCAAAGACTTTAATTTCACATGCTTCAGGCTCGCGAGATATTCTTTAAGAAAATATAAACAAAATAAGATGAAAAACAGATTACAAAGGGACCGATATCTTCTTCGCAAACAGTTTAGGAAATGATTTATTCAACCAGTATCAGTCACTTTTGATTTATGACGGACAAGAATAGCAGATGTCAGGGAAATATAAACTGTTTGAATGATACTTCTACTTCGGAGGTTTTAATAATTAGGAATGGTAGTCGGTGGATTTTGTGTTCGTCTTTTATGTTTGCTGGCAGTTTATTTTAAGGCATTTGTTTTTTTACTTATTTACTTCGCTTTGCGTGTGGAAAATGTAATATAACTTAATGCGGAGCGAGTCGTTGATCGTCTTATTTCATTCAACCGTTTGATATAATGCTGACCTTAAACATCCCTAGTAAATTAGTTAAAATGTTGGTACAGGTTTTCGTAAAACAAAACGCTACTACACTCGCACCTGGACTAAATACTGTGTCGCAAGACTTTACGAAACTGAACCTAACGTACTTAAACATTAAGAATATATGGACTTACAACAACACGTTGTGGATGAATTTTTTTTTCTCGTATGAAAATCGCACCTACGGCACTCAATGTACTGCCAAACAGCGAGGCGACCGCTTAAAAAAATCCTCATCTCTGCAGTTGAAACATTAAATTAGTGGCTATATCAGAATTTTATTTATACAGATATTCAAGCTCTGTTTTATAAATGACCCTCGGATAACATAACCCTAAAGCATAGGCTAAATTAAATCTACCTTTACCTATTTCGCATTTTCATCCGACTGTTACAAATAAGTTTGAAGTCTCCTACCTTATTTTTTCTGTTGCAAATGGCGAAAATTCACGAATAAGTTATTGTCATGATACACAATGGTACCTTTGCGAACAATAGGGCTTTCGTCTTATTAGCTAGTGTACCTAACATAAAGTCATATCTCATCCATTGTAATGTTACTTTTATAAATGGCTTGTTCTAGGATACTTTCGGTATTCTTTGTCGCTGTGTACCGTTTGAATGTGATCTTAGATACCTTCGCTCGTATTTTAGTTTTTTGATACATAAAATTAGGCAATTGATATAAATAATTATTAGTTTAATTATGTTAAGACCTATTATGACCTAGTATAGTATTCATCATCATCAGCCTTTAACAGTCCACTGCTGGACTAGACCTCTCCTTTGAAAGGAGGAATTGGCCTACTATAACAAGCTAGCCAAACGGGTTTGTATAGGGTTTGTTAATTTGTAAGTTTTCCTTCTCTTACAGTGCTTTTCTCTGCATAATATGCTCCCTCTGTCGGCTCTTACGACACCCATGGGATGATATGGGGTGGTGACATTCCGTATTCTTAATCCGTCACCACACGGACCGTATGGACAGTATAGTATTCCCAAACTGCTATTCAGAGAGTCTATTTGACGCAAGATACTTGTTATCTGAATTATTATTATAAAAGACAACTAGCTGAGTCGCTAGCATTTTGTATTGACATTTCAGCCAAGAATTTGGCTAATAAACGTGTTGCCCCTATACAGCAACAAAATGACATTTATGATGATTCAGCCAGTATTTTGGCTACACACTCTGACATTTCTATTAATTTAAATTAAATAATTCGACAATAGAGAATACCTCTTGCAATGACACTTTCATTAATAATAGGCTGGTATGTACGAATAAGCCCAATCCAACTAATAATTCATTTAGAAATTCACAAGTATTAAAACTGGTACATCAAAATATACAAGGTATGTCAAATAAAGATTTAGAAGTGGAGTTGTTCATGAACGGTGAATGCGTCGATATTTTGTGTATAACAGAACATTGGCTTAAAGATCACCAGTTCATGTGCAATTTTAATAACCATCTAGTTGGTAGTTCGTTCAGCAGACAAATAGCAATACATGGTGAATCGTTGATTTTAGTTAACACAGAACGTATATTTTTGTGCGTTTCTTGAGCGAGAAAACGATCTAGTAAACGACATCTACGTTCGAATATAATTTGTAAGCTAGTGTAAGCTAAATTTTGAATGTATACCCACGTTCGAAATACTAGCTTTTTTGTGTAGCAAGTGACCTTTTTTTCAACAGCTGAAAAATACTGCTTTCTATTTACCTAAAATACATTTGGAATCGTGACTACGCATTTTATAAAATTACAACACATTTCGGGTAAAACTCAACAGTACTTTCATAAATTTATAAAATTCCGAGTTTCAATTTCGTTTGTAACGGATTAAAGTGGTGCTTAAATATTTTATATTAAAAGTTAAAAACGTGAATGTATGTTTTCAATTATGTACAATAAACAGGGCATATGAAAGATCATAATCGGCGAATGGAAACAAAAAAAAAATTCAGATTACCCCGACGTTTCAGCCTGGTTCACTTTACGGAGTATTTCACTTTTATCTTTCAAAATTTACGAAATTATCACACGCTGTTTAAATATAAGTAACACGGGGAGTATTACATAGATTTGATTATGAATCAAAACGTTATGAATATCCAGATCTTAGTTTTTAAGTTAATAGACGTATAATAGTGAATCACTCACACACGTTTATACGTTTAGTATTTAATATGACAATACATCATCTAAAATAGAACAAAAGTCCCAGAGTACAAAAAAGTTGTCGAATATCAGTTCCTTTTAACCGGTAGCGTCGAAAATTGATCAAATATCCGAACCCTTTTAAATCGGTTAAAATAAATGCCTTCTCAACGTCCTTGGCTGGCTTGGGCAACAAAAATGGCCGTCAGATAAGGACATTGTAATCGATACCGTTATTTTTGGTCTCAGACAAAAGGGATAAACGAAGGTTTAACTTACCCCTCCTTGCAGGCTTCAGTGTTGACCTACAACAAAAAAATTTAATATTAGTTTGAGTTTCAAGTAATCTTTTCCGAACAGCTAAAGAAGGTAAAATAATTTTAAATAATTAAACGTCAACCATCTTTAGCGTGATTTATGAATATTGAAACGATTATTACGATTAGTTCAGAAAATGTAAGCTAAATTTTTCGGAGGAAATTGCAAAAGGCCTAGTAATCTGTTTAATCTAGATGTATTAAAAAAAATGGGGGCTTTCATTTATTTTCTTAATAGAACGATGTTTTACAAAAAAGTACTGTAGTAATATTTTCCCAATTATAAGGCAATAGGCACGACTAGCCTAAAATGGGTTATTGACCTCTTTGTTTTCTTTGATAAACTAAAAAGAGATGGAAAAAAATAAATTGTGTCGAATTTAGTTACAGAATTTTTCTGCGGTTTTTGTATCATAAGTCGAGACTTATCAACTTCATCTCTGTTGCCGCTTACTAGGTACCTCATTTAGTATAATGTCTCAAAAATATTACCTTGCCTTTACTTGCAATATCTGTTCTTGAAAGATAACACTATGCATAATCTAGTTTAGAAACTTAGTATGTCCTCGAAGAAAATTATAGCCATTAAAGATATAGCAAGACGCATTACTGATTTTATTCAAATATCAAAACATGTTAGTCTCATATAATATATACATAACTTCACGCCATTTATCCCCGAAGGGGTAGGCAGAGGTGTGCTACATACCCACACTTCGCCAGTTATGTTTTGGTCCCAATGTAATAGGGGGCGATCCTATTGCCATCTACCGGGCACATTATTAAGCGATAATTAACATGTTATTTTCAAAGAATAATTGATTTGAATCTATTAAAATTACTTCACATTGAAATGACTTCAATTAAATTTAAGCTACTATTTTGACTTTCTAAGACCATATCAGATCCTGATAGGTACGTTTTGTCTCGCATATCGCCTGTATAACAAAATCAAAAACTAATTTTTCAAAAATTGCTATAATTCGAGGACCGGTTGGCGCTGCGGGAGTGTAAGCGACTGCTACGCCGAAGGTCGCGGGTTCGATTCCCGTTCAAGTCAAACATTTGTGTGCATGAACATGGATGTTTGTCTTGGTCTGGGTGTTTCTATGTATAATATGTATGTATTTACAAAGAAAAAGTATATATATGTATGTTTATCCATTATCTAGTACCCATAGTACAATCTTCTGCTTAGTTAGGGACTAGATGGTGTTGTGTGAATGTGGTAGAATATTATTATTATATTATAATATTATTATTCCGTAATAAAACTTTACCAAAACAGCCCAATCACACTTACAAAAACCTTAGAAAATATCAAATATTTAGACTAAGTCAACCACCCAATAATTCTCTATTCAATTATTTTTATCCCTCGTTTCCATGCAGAGGTTTTCGTAAATATAATAACAATTTCCTTCAAACAGTCTGTTTTATTCTTGGAAACGATTTGAGAGGTTCGCGAAAATAGAGGTACAAGATACTTGTATCGACTAGGCCAGCATTTCTCAAACAATTAATTTTTGAATAATTTTCACAATAACAGATGATTAAATATCACTATATACATTACTATCTTAAATAATCATAATTTCTAATAATATATATGTAAGTACATAAAACTAAAAATAAAATGTGAAAATATATATGTACAGGTGTGTTTAGGCGTCGTAGAATGCCTCCGCATCAATATCATCGGGTAACGTGCCCAGAAGACTGGCAGCATTGCCACGTTTGATATGCCATCCAACGTGGCAATGCTGCTGTGTGTAATGTGTGCATGCTGATTCTTTGAGCAAAGAATAAACCAGCCTTCTGGTCACGTGAGACGCCGATTAACCGTTTAGATATATCTCGGTATAATGAACGAGCGCTCGGACCCCATAAGCCTAGCATATAATTTCTCAAACTATATTACGCAACCCACTGGTGGGTTGCGAGCGAATATTGAGTCGGTTTTGAAATGTAAGGCAACACCGACTGACTGAAGTTTTCATACCCTTCACGCCTTTATCCTCCCAATTATAGCTCCCTTTTTGTCAAAAAACAGCTTAGAAGTGGGTTTCAAGATTGGAATTCTTGTTTGATGGGTCGGAGCTGAAATAACTTTGGGAACCACTGGACTAGGCTATTTCATCTGTGTGTATTTTGTAAGGGTTAGGCTCGAACTATGTGTTGAGTTTTGTAGACGAGTATTGCATATGGCGGACGAAATTTCTACTCGGCTCCGTAGTTTAGTGTTTGAATAGGGTCTACGTAATTTTGTTTGTTCTTTTTGTCTTAGTTTTTTGGGTCAGATATGTGTTATACTAGTAAGTTTTACAAATGTGAAAGTTTGTGAGTATGGATGGTTGTTGTTATATAAAAACGACTGAATGGATTTTGATGAAACCTTGCAGTCATATAACTATAGATAAAAAAAGCCCGTAAGCTACATTTTGTCGCCATAATTAACACTGATGTTTGACAGTTTGTGTAAAAATTCCTACAACAGGTTTACTATTAAAAGCTTAAAGAAAAAGGCTATTTCTCTGAGTATCCAAATACCATTACTGAGGAATGATCTATGCTACGTTAAAAAAAAAATATAACATGCAACTCAGTTTTATTTACCAAAGGTCTTGATAACTTTAACTTCACGGAAGCGCTCATAGCTAGACTTAGCTTGTCGTTCATAACAGATCGGCAAAGTTAAGCAACCCTTGCACATGTCACCACTTGGATGGGTGACCGTGTGTGGCATTTACATCTGAGCTCTACCGTGTTTCGGAGGGCACGTAAAGCTGTCGGTCCCGGTTCCTGTCTTAGGATAAGAGTCGTTAGGCCACGTCAGAGGCCTTCGGGCGGTCTGAAAAACTCCGACACTAGAGTTGGCCACACACACGAAAAACAAACAAAACTTCACGAAATTGTAGGCTTATGTTCTATTCTGGTTTACATACTAAGTTCAAAGCCGTATCTCGCATTTCGAATGTATGTTAGTTCCAGACTAGTAATTGCGGTTGAACACTGAGGTAACCTAATATTAGATACATTTACCAACTAAGTCGTAGTAGGTATTACGATGCTGTAACTAAATATTCTTAGTATCAAAAAACACAATGAAGTTACTAGGAAAGCCGTATATTATTATGTATTCTGGTATGTCAACATACAAGCTTTCCTACATCTTTTCATGTCCATTAAATTAAATGTTTGATATTTTTTTTTTACAAAACATTATATTATTACTTTATGCGTGGCGCTATAAGCACTTGAACACTTTTCTACTTAAGCTATCTACATCTTAACTATTTTAAACGAGTACTTGCCTACTTTAATTACTTTGTCCAAAGCCTTAATTACTTCTAAATATAGAACGCGAAAACTTATTCTATGAACACGAAGTTTAACAATTTTGCCGTTGAGTTGAAGCCAAATTCTTGAAGACTTATAATACACAGGAAGCCGGCTCCAGTCATTGCTCTAACCAACTTTAATAAAATAAGAAACGAGAAAAATGAAGGAGTACAAATTTAAAAAAGAAAAATTAGGGGCACAATTTTAAACTTGGTCGATCCCCCAACTAAATAAGAAAAGACAAAGTTTGATAAACTTGTGCATATCTTGTTATTTTTGTAAAATTCCTTATGAATATCGAAATAATAAATTTGCCTTCTCAAAGAGTAGTTATGGAACTTTTCCTTCGGTTTAGGGTAAATGTGGAAAAACGGTCTTGTATTGATACACTAGTTGGACTTTGCGGTTCCACCTATACTGCATTTGATTAGTTGTGTGATATTAGTACTATCCATAATTTATTGTTTGACGCTATATATGAGCTGATATATTTGTTATTAGGTTCATTGAAAGGGTGAGAAAGGGTATTGTAAAACCTAAAGAAGTGCTGGTCCTTAAAAGAAAGCGGCAGAGTTTAAAAGACTAGGTCATCATCAGCCCTTTATACTGTCCCACTGCTGCGCACGGGCCTCTTCTCACTATGAGTAGGGTAAGGCTATAGTCCATCACGCTGGCCAGATGCGGGTTAGCACACTTCACATGTCTTTTGAGAAAATTATAGAGAGCTCTCAGGCATTCAGGTTTCCTCATGATGTTTTCCTAATAAGCAATAAGATAAGTAAGCGATAATTAACAAGTTAATACGCACTTAACTTCGAAAAGTCATTGGTGCGTGCCGTGGGTTCGAACCCGAGACCCTCTGCGTAGCAGTCTGTCTGTCTCTCCACACGGCTATCGGCGATATTCTAAGGCTAGGTAACTTCTCTTAATTCTTAGTCATGGTGTAAGAATACCAATGCCAAAACCTCGAAGAAAATATGAGGTATTTTTCTTCTGCCTCCGTGTTCCAGTGGATAGCGTATGCGACTGCTGATCGGAGGTCCCGGGTTCGATTCCCGGGTCGGGCAAAAGTGTTACTGGGTTTTTCCGAAATCTCAGTAGCAGCACAGAGTCTGGTGATGTGCCCGATAGCGGCAATAGGCTCGCCCTATTACGTGGGACCTAAAAATTCATGGCGAAATGTGGGTGTAATATTTACACCTCTGCCTACCCCTTCGGGGATACAGGCGTGAGACTATAAAAAAAATCTTCTATTATCAAATAATAACGAGGTATAGATACATTACATAAATATTTCTATGTGTACAAATCGTGCGAGTTTAAAAGTAAATACTAATCCTTATTAGTGGTACAGGTATGGCCAGTATTTGAGTGTATCATGTTTTTTGTATTACTGCATTTATATTTTACTATTTTGCTGCTCAAAAATTTAACTCAAAACCTCAGAGATAGCTGTAATGGAAACTCATATTTACATTGCAAACTGAACAGCGGGATAGCAGCCTAGGGCTACTGACCCTGCTGTACAGGAATTAAATAAATGATAAGGAATTAATCTAATTTGCTAACCTACACTATCCTAGAGTCGTAGCCTATCACCTATACCTAATATCCTATCCTAGTTATCCTAATCCTTATACCTATATGTATCCTAAACCTATCCTAACTTGCACCTAGCGTAAAATGCGTATAGGCTTGGTGCTCTGTGGTATTCTGTGATACAGACCAGCACTTATACGCACTTACTACTAAGCGCCTAACCTATGGCACGTACTATCGTGGTACTACTGTGGTATGCTGTGATACAGACCTACGATTCGTACGCGCCTAGAACCTAACCCTATTTGTCCCTACAATCCCTATTAGATCCTAGCCCTACTATACGTGTTTATCTATATATTAAAAGAATTTGTGTTTTATAATACGAGTCGGCCAGCCCGTTCTACCCAACCGATTCGGATGTTTTTTTTTTTAAATGAAAGCTCTCGCTGCATAGATTTGTCATCAAGCATTAAAAATTACCTAACTTGCACATTTATCAAGTTATATGCAAAAACAGTTTTCTCCCATACATTTTTTACTTTTTCGTAGCGGTAGTCAATGACTTTCCGCTTCTATATATCTGGTTCTCATTGAGGTGGGCGTTTCGTTATAGGCCTAAAACACGCGCTGAAAAGAGCTCTTTCATTTGATGGTATGCTCATTTAAATTGGGTAAATTTGAAGGAAGATAGGTGTGGACATTTAACTTATTTTTCAATATTTTCCTATAAATTTCTTAAGATTCCATTGCTTTCTCTCTACATGGACGGTTCTAAATTCAAAAATATTTTTATGGCATCTAATAAGTTCCTTGCGGTAACTGCCAGGAAAAAACGTTATGCCTCCTTATGGTAACCTTGCCTTACTTTGCGGTGTTTAAGTTTACGGTGTGTAAAATTATACCCGATGATGGTCAAATTATCACTATAGTGAATTATCGCTGATGGCAGGTAATATTCCCCGAATGTTTACCAGTTAACCCTTAATGTTGGGTGAACTGATCTCTAATGTTGAGGAATTTGCCTTACGTTTTATGTTAGGAAAATTTCTGTGTTTTTAAATTACGGACGGGCATCCTATTTTTTTATGTGGAACATATTACAGCGGTTCATAGTACTACTGTCACATAATTATATTATTATAAGTGGTAGTAATGGTAGAAATTATAGCTTTGGTAAGAATAGTAGTTTTGAGAGAAAAGGTAGGTACTTTTGACAGTACCGGCGGTTTTGGTAGAAATGGTAGTTTTGAAAAAATGGTAGATATGATAGTGTTAGTACGAATAGTAGTTTTGGTACAAATAGTAGTTTTGATAGGAATATTATTTTCGTTAGGAATAGTACTTTTGATAGAAATTGTATTTTTGGCATATATGTATTTTTGGTAGCAAGGTTACTTACGATTGCTACCAAATCAGCCATTCCTACCAAAACTACAATTTCGACCAAAACTATAAAGGTCATTATTACATTTCTAAATTATGATGGATTAATCACACCCATACACAAAACAAATAAATCGTGCTTCTCACAGAAATATTTAGCTGGATAACAAATAAAACCTATTTTCTTACTTATAAAAAATTAGTTTATCTATATTTTTAATTTTGATAGTAAAATATTGAAATATAAAGAAAAAAGTGAAGTTAGCGTAAGTTAGTAACTTAAGTTTCTGATTTAATAACGTCGTATTAAAAAATGCTCAGAGAAAGTTTGAAGAAAGAATCTTGGTCAATGAAGTGCCTGTTGGAGATTTGGTACCGGATGGTCCTCCTACTGCTAAAAAATACGGGTGGAAACGGGTTCAGATTTGATTTTTGATGGTAGAATTCTACCATCAACAATTTTCAAGTGATTTCCATTCTTGATGACGGTAATTGCTTATTCCGCGCAATTTCTTATTGTTTATATGGGAGTGAGAATAAACATTATGAAATTCGTTTGGCCACTGTTGATAACATTGCCAATAAGTGGGATGTATAATATAGTAACTTCATTGTTGGGTACGAAGCATATGGCCACACCATTACAAATGCAACAGATTACAAACGTGTGATGGGTGCCAATGGACATTATGCACGGCATGCTTAACTTCAGAGTGTAAGTGAGCTTCAGAGTACTCTGACTTGACACTCGGGATATAGAGTGTCAATTCAGAATTCACCTGGAAAACAGTAATAAGTACGATTACTATGGTACTGGCGAAATTGTTCATAACTTGCTATTTTCTGGGCACCTGGACGAAGGACATTACAGTGTCCTAATTGAAAGAATGTTAGTTAGGCTGTTATACATAATATCCCTATTGCGCGGCAAACCATTCCGTAATGCCAAGCTCGAAATTTCACGATACCCGAGGTGCAACGCAAAGCCAATGTTGTGAGAAAATAAGTTTTGTAATATATGTATTTTTGGTAAGAATATCATCTTTTTACTTATTAGATAAGGCTACAATGTACTCACCATACCTATATGTACCTAAGAGCTTTTTTATAATATTTAAATATGCTGTGGAGCAGCACGGGTCCTCTAGTCTATATATTAAAAGAATTTGTGTTTTATAATACGAGTCGGCCAGCCCGTTCTACCCAACCAATTCGCATGATTTTTTTTTAAATGAAAGCTCTCGCTGCATAGATTTGTCATCAAGCATTAGAAATTGCCTAACTTGCACATTCATCAAGTTATATGCAAAAACACTTTTCTCCCATACATTTTTTACGTTTTCGTAGCCGTAGTCAATGACTTTCTGCTTCTATATATCTGGTTCTCATTGAGGTAGGCGTTTCGTTATAGGCCTAAAACACGCGCTGAAAAGAGTTCTTTCATTTGATGGTATGCTCATTTAAATTGGGTAAGTTTGAAGGAAGATAGGTGTGGACATTGAAGTTATTTTTCAATATTTTCCTATAAATTTCTTAAGATTCCATTGCTTTCTCTCTACATGGACGGTTCTATATTCAAAAATATTTTTATGGCATTTAATAAGTTCCTTGCAGTAACTGCCAGGAAAAAACGTTATGCCTCCTTAAGGTGACCTTGCCTTACTTTCATACGGGTGTGAGTGTGGTGGTGTGTAAAATTATACCCGATGTTGGTAAAATTATCACTTTAGTGAATTATCGCTGATGGCAGGTAATATTCCCCGAATGTTACCAGTTAACCCTTAATGTTGGGTGAACTGGGGCCCAATTCTCCTAAATAAAGAAAGTTTCGATGTAATTACAGTGTCTTACTTACGTCACAAAAATCGTATTCTTCTATAATTGAATGAAATCGTAACGAGATCGTAAATTAAAACAAGTGTCAAAATATGTGTCAACGACGAACTGTTTATTGTAATTATACGATAATGACATTAGGTTATCAGAATACCGCTTTTGAGTCCATTCAAAATATAATATCAATGTCATATAAAAATACGAGAATTGGGCCACTGATCTCTGATGTTGAGGAATTTTCCTTACGTTTTATGTTAGGAAAATTTTTGTGTTTTTAAATTACGGACTTTCTTCGGGCATCTTAAGTTTTTTTTTATGTGGAACATATTACAGCGGTTCATAGTACTATTGTCATATAATTATATTATTACAAGTGGTAGTTACGGTAGAAATTGTAGCTTTGGTAAGAATAGTAGTTTTGAGAGAAAAGGTACTTTTGACAGCACCGGCAGTTTTGGTAGAAATGGTAGTTTTGAAATAATGGTAGATATGATAGTGTTAGTACGAATAGTAGTTTTGGTACAAATAGTAGATTTGGTAGGAATGGTATTTTCGTTAGGAATATAAGTTTTGGTAGAAATAGTATTTTTTTTTGGCATATATGGTAGGAAAGAAAGAAAAATATATGGTAGAAACATATACATATATGGTAGAAAAGAAGAAATTGTATTTTTGGCATATATCGTTTTGGTAGTAATGTTACTTACGATTGCTACCAAAGATAGCATTCCTACCAAAACTAAAATTTCTACCAAAACTAAAGGTAAACGTTTTTTTTATGGAATAGGGGGCAAACGAGCAGACAGATCGCCTGATGTTAAGCGAGTACCGCCGCCCATAGACACCCGCAATACCAGAGGAGTCACAAGTGCGTTGCCGGCCTTTTAAAAAGGAATACGCTCTTCTCTTGAAGGTTTGAAGGTCATATTGGTTCGGAAAAACTGTAGGCGATGATCTGTCGCCATATATTTATACATATTCCACAGTTTAGAGGTGCGAGGCAGAAAGTATCTAGAGAAACGCACCGTTGTGGATTGCCAACCAATGCGTAGAACGATGGCGGAAAGAGGCGGCAGGGATAAATTTGAACAATTCCTCGGAGCACTCCCCATAGTATTAGCGATAAAAGATGCATAGCGAGGCTACATCTCTACGCAGCGCCAAGGGGTCTAACCGATTGCAAATATCTTGGCAGTCGACAATTCGAGCGGCTCTCCGTTGGATGCGGTCCAGAGGGAGAAGCTGGTACTGGGGTGCCCCTGCCCAAAGATGAGAACAGAATTCCATATGCGGCCGGACCTGCGCCTTATAAAGGAGCAAGCGGTCTCGATCTATTGAGCACGCCGAGCTTCTTCGAGGCTAACTTAGCTTTACCCTCTAAGTGACTGCGGAACTGGACTTCGCTCGATATGTCGACACCAAGTATTCCAATACTGGAGGAGGCAGTAAAGGGAGTGCTCTCAAAACAAGGACGTAATTATTACATTTCTAAATTATGATGGATTAATGACACCCATACACAAAACAAAATAAATCGTGCTTCTCACAGAAATATTTAGCTGGATAACAGAAATAAAACCTATTTTCTTACTTATAAAAAAAAGTTGCTTATCTATATTTTTAATTTTGGTAGTAAAATATTGACAGATAAAATAAAAAAGTGAAGTTAGCATAAGTTAGTTACTTAAGTTTCTGATTTAATAACGTATTTTTTGTGAGTAGTTGTGTTTTCAATTATAATGATGGTTCTTGGAAGGAAATTGAAAAATTCGGGCAAGTGCGAGTCTGACTCGCGCACCGAGGGTTCCGTACGCATTTTACCTTATTTGAGGTTGAATTACGTCCTCTAAATCTGTATGAGCGCCCATACAACTTAGGGGACTATCTTAAATGGAGTCTACTATGTATGTATGGGGACACACACCCTTAAATTTTCAACTTTTTTTATTTTTTGTAATTTTTCCTTTATTTGTGCTGTAAGATCCTGCTTTTGGCCAAATTTCATGATTCTAGTTCAACGGGAACTACCATATAGGTTTTCGACCCAAAACCTATAGGGTACTTACGGTTGACCTAGAATTGTCAATTTTGGTCAAAACCAAGGTCTTACAGCACAAGTAAAGGAAAAATTCCGAAAATTAAAAAAAGTTGAAAATTAAGGTTAATTTTGGTACTTACAATTTTTCGCAAAAATCTAATTTTGACCATATCTTTTTATTGGGTTGACCCAGGACCCTGATTTTCATACACCGAGCTGATCAGTACTGATGGCGAAAGGTGTCTTGGCCACCGTCAGAGGTATGGGAAGGGTATCGAGTCAAAGTCGGATTAAACTTGTGACTGGTTTATTTCTTATAATACATAATCTTATATACTAAACTTATCCTATGTACACACACGCAACTTTACGGTTGTGTGCTGTGTGTGTTAGGTGCCATCTCAGCGGTATGTACCTTAGGTGAGTACGTGATTTTCTCTTAATTGAATAAAAATCACGAACAATAATTGTTGCGGTAAAAACTCACGTAGGATTATATCGCTGAAATGCATGTTCATGTGTGAACACAAACCTAAGGTAAACGAACCATTAAAAATACGGAAGTCCTTGACCGTAATTAAGTATCACCACGCTCTTCCGTAACAATTACGCAAAAAAGACAATAGCCCGTGACCAGTGGTCACTGTTGTGTCTAAGGCTAAGTGTTTTGAGATAACAGGGGAAATATTTTTGTGATTGTTTTTACTAGATGATTGGTTGAAAATGTAAGTAAAATTTGCGATAAAGAGTTGACTAATTGTAGTCACAGATTAAAATCATGCTTGAAAAGTGTTGTGGACTCTTATGCACGCTTAAAACCTTTTCTAGTAGAAGTCTAAGGGCTAGTTCGTCATTCTATATAATATACTAGAGGATGACCGCGGTTACACCCGCGTTATTTAAGGCTACTGCTTCGCTCCCGTCACTCCTAACGCGATGTTATATAGCATAGAGCCTTCCTCGATAAATGTGCTATTTAACACTGAAAGATTTTTTCAAAACGTACCAGTAGTTCCTGAGATTAGCGGGTTCAACCAAACAAACAAACAAACTCTTCAGCTTTATATATTAGTATCACAAACCAGATAATAATGCCCAGTCGTATTTGATGAAACTGACCTTAACAATTTAGTGATTCGTCATATTGCAATAAAAGGAAATGAAAGCTATTTTGAATCCTCTGCCTAAAAAAGCTTAAATTCTTTAGGAGATTATTTTTTGTTATTTTTAAAGATACCACTACTACTTTTGAAATATTCCTGTTCACACATTTAGTTACATTAAAAAAGATGTATGGGCGTAGCTGCCGGCATCACCTAGTATATTATATATAATATATGACGTTATATGCCTCTCTGAAACATTCGTAAAAAAAGGATACGAAAATTATCTTAAAATCCACAGCTACAGTCTAGCTGCCAGCTATTGCAGGGATAAACAGAGAGGTGGAACTTGCATTCTGGTCAAAAGTGGTATGAATTTCAAAGAACTACTATTTGTTAAAAATCATGCTACTCAAAATACATTCGAAGCCTGTGGCATAGAAATAAGCTCCAATAAATTAATAATTATTTGCCTATATAGGACACTTCAATCTGACCCAACACAGTTTTTATCACGCCTAAATAATTTATTGGATGAAATAACAAACAAAAGTAAATTAAAACTACAATTGGTTATTACAGGAGACTTTAATATTAATACCTTAAAAAAAGGAACGATTACAAACGAATTACCAGATTTAGCATACAACTATAATTTAAAAATCCATATTGACGTGCCTACGCGAAAATTATCTTGTATTGATCAAGTTTTGAGTAATATTCCAAATGCAACCGCAAAAGTACTACCACTTCACCTCTCAGACCATGACACAGCACAAATGCTGAGTTTTCCGCTAAAACGTAACCTAAAAACAGTCGCAACATACTACATCTATAAAAGAGACTATAATTTACAAAATATTAATAAGTTTAGAGAATGCTTACAACAACTATCATGGTCAGATGTGTATATTGAGAAGGATGCCAATATAGCATTCAATAACTTCCATGAAATTATATGCATGTTTTACCGTCTGTGTTTCCCCAAAAACAGAATAAAGATAAGTTTTAACAAAACTCAAAAACAAAATTGGATAAGCAAGGGCCTAAAACAGAGTTGCAAAACTAAACGTGTTTTACGGTACAACTATTATAAAGACAAAAGTATACAAAATAAAATTAAATATACTAGATACAACACACTCCTAAAAAAATGTATTTACAGATCAAAAAATAATTCTAACATTAAATTTATCAATAAAAATGAAAACAAATGTAAAGCGACATGGACTATAATAAAAAATGAAATAAATGCACCAAATATGACAAATAGTATTGAAAATATAAAAATTAAAAATGACATCATTACGGATCCCTTCGAAATAGCTTCATCCTTTAATAATCACTTCACCAATCTGAATCTCAACCCAAAGCACAAAAGGGCCAGCTATAGTCAAAATTCTTGTGTAAACTCTATGTTCATCACACCTATGTCTGAACGTGAGGTTAAACAAGAGATAATGTCACTAAAAAACACAAATTCTGAAGGATATGATGAAATCAGTACACGAATCATAAAAACATGCGCTACTGAAATAATTGAAGTTCTTACGCATTTAATCAACCAATCGTTTTTACTAGGAACTTTCCCAGAGGCACTAAAGTTGGCAATTATTAAACCTCTTTTTAAAAAGGGAGATAAATGTGACATGAATAACTATCGACCAATAACGCTTGTACCTGTCATATCCAAAATATATGAAAAGTGTATGCTTAAAAGATTGATTAGTTATTGCAATAAATTTAATATAATTAATAGAAATCAGTATGGCTTTCAAAAACATAAATCAACGACTTTAGCAATGTTTACCTTGTTCAGAGCTATATTGACGGGCATCAATGAGAACAATTATACTACAGGCCTATTTTTTGATCTAACAAAAGCTTTTGATCTGGTTACGCACGACATCTTACTTGAAAAGCTTGAAAAACTAGGGATCAGGGGACTAGCACTACAATGGATATCCTCTTATCTAACTAATCGACAACAACGGGTTATCATTTCCAGATTAGATAAAAATAGAGTTGTGTCGCAGTACATATCAGAATACACAGGGATCAAACACGGTGTCCCACAAGGGAGCGTGTTAGGACCATGATATAATTGACATAACGAATCATAAGTCTGTATTATTCGCAGATGATATTTCCATTATAGTGACATCAAATAAAAATAAATATAATATCCATAATCATGAAACTGACATAAACAATACCATTGACAAACTTACTGACTGGCTCGACCTAAACAATTTGATAATTAATCTTGACAAATCATTTTATATCCAATTTAATAAATCTTATAATAGTATATATGACATTAAACTAAATATACCAAAGATAAAACAAGTAAGTCAAACAAAATTCCTAGGATTGATAATAGACGAAGACATGAACTGGAAGGCACAACTTGACAATGTATCTGGTAGAATAAATAAATTTGTTTATGCTCTAAAGCAAATTAGAAACATAACGAATATCAAAACAGCACTGATATCTTACCATGCTTATATAGAATCAGTTCTACGTTATGGTCTTATTATGTGGGGCAATAGCACTGATATAAATAGAGGATTTGTGGCGCAAAAAAAAATGTATTAGGGCTATGTACGGCATTAAGTCAGATCAATCTTGTCAACCAATATTTAAAAAACTTGGTTTGTTACCGCTGCCATCGCTTTATATTTATGAAATATGTGTCTTTGTACATAAGCATAAACATTGTTTTGTAACGGCCAACGATGTAAACCCTCGAAACCGTCGAGATCCAAATCGACTGGTGCTGAATGATATTCCCAGATCAACCAAATATAATAAGAGTTGCCTAGCTATGTGTGTTCACATGTATAATAAAATACCTAGCCAAATTAAACTCAGTAATATGCACTTGTTTAAAACTAAATTACACGCATGGCTAGTTGAGCACAATTTTTATAGTGTTAAGGCATTTTTGCAAAATGTTACCTAGTGTTAATATATGATGTTTATAAATAAATTTTAATATTATTAATGCATGCTATAAAACCGTAGCAAAACATGTGATCTAAATGTATAATGTACCATCCTCGAATACCATGTTTTATGCAAATAAATATATAAATATGAATATGAATATGAATATTATACTTTTCTAAAACTTTTTATAGGCACGTATACCTAAAGATAAAATATCTAAATAGAGCAATTAAATATCTAAATCATTTTTCTTAAGCTCACTTCAAATAACGTGACAAATCTAACGCCGAAAATCTTGTACAACACGCAATCTAAATCTGCAAAGAGACTGGTAACAATTTCAAAAATCCAACATTTATTTTAGGTATAATTTAAAAATTCTCAGGCCGGACGGACGGGCGTGTTGACAAGCCGTCTTGTCTGTCCCGGATTTTGTGTTCCGGAAAATCCGTGAGGGTCCGACGCGTAAGGCATGAGCGGACGGCGGAACAAAGATTTACCCGGAACATCTGTTCCGAAACAAGAGTATATTTATGAGCCGTATATTTTTCGTACATTGTAAGAATATGTTATTAAGAATCAAATAAGTGTTATTTTTATCATCATGAAAGAATATGCTTTTAATATAGCGTTATCAAGTTAAAGTACCTATTGCATTTAGAAAGTTTAATATAGGGGCTTTTTTACATGTCTTTGGATCTGTATGTTTGTCCATGGCTTCGTAGCTCATGATGGAATGAGATGGAACGTTTATAGTGAAGTTCCATTGTTTGAAAGAAGTTCCATTGTTGTCAGCAGTTTAATTAATTTATTATTAAAGAGTTTAATTAATTTTGAGATTCTGATACTTTTGAACTCTTTCAGTCACCCTTTCTTTCCTGAGTCAATATCTAGCTCCATCCTTCACAATTAAAAGTAACTAAAATCGTCACCGGCGTTAGCAATAAAAAAAACTTATCACATCACCACCCATAAATCGGTAAATAAAATATATCTTATACTAATGTTGTTCATTGTAAAAGTGGTGTAACTCCATATTTTTAAAATATATATTTTCTTGCTTAATAGTATCACATTTAGTCATATCTTTCATTATAAAAGTTAATCAACTCCAAGAGTCGCATTAAAATCCCACCGATGGCGATACTTGTTTATACAGGGCACTAAAACTTTAAAATATTCATTATAAAAGTGAAGTAAGTCACAAGTTACTTTAATAGTGAAGTAAGTCCGGAGTTGATTCACTTTTATTGTGACAATTTTTTGACACATAGTCGGTAGTGATAAGTTTATGTGTTAAAATTGATAAAAAATATTTTTATTAAGTGTTATAATAGCTCATTTTGATGGATTTAGAGGATTTTAGTGATTCCGGGTCTGAATATCAGCCTACTTCCGAAGAAAGTTCTTCTGGATCTGGTAAGTTTATATAAATTCATTGTTTTTCTAACCTTAAAATTGTATTTACATTTTTGGTTACTATTTTCTCATTTTACATTTTGTTTTGAATACTTGCAGTATTGCATGTCGCATGAACTAATTTCTTGTGATTTGCACTTGTTCCAGATAGAGATACAGGCAATGATGAAAATGTTAACGAAGATAATAACCAGCCAAATCTTCAACCTGAACCTGGACCATCTAGATCTAGAAAACGTTCACTCAACAAAGAAAATTGGGCAGTTAATAAAAGAAAGTTATGTCGTAATAGTGGAAAAGAATATTTGACTAAAACGGGAGTATAGAGAGATGGCAAAAAATTCAAAAATGTTGATTGTATGTGTCCAAAAAAATGTATTACGTCATTTACGGAAAATGAAAGTAAAGAAATATTTGACGCATTTTGGAATTTAGAAGACTTCAATTCGCAGAATTCATATATGTATGCACTGGTACAAAAAACAATGGTTAATAGAAAACGCCCAAAAGATCGGTCTCGTGCAGGAAAAAACGTGTCTTTCAAATTTTTTATAAAGTCTAGTATCAAGACGCAATCGGTGTATAAGAAATATTTTCTGAGGATATTTCAAATAAGTGATGGAAGATTATATCGGTGCTTCTCGAAAGATGATGTCTTTCAATGTAAAGATAAACGTGGCACAACTAGTTCCCGAAAACTTGATGATTCTGATATTGTTGCCCACATTGAAAGTTTTCCTGCATATCAAAGCCATTAAACACGGAAGAATAATCCTAACAGAAAAAAAATAAATCCTGGGCTAACTATCCGTAAGATGTACGATCTTTATAAAGAAAAATGTGAGATCGAAATTACTGAACCTAAGAAATTAAAGTATTACATTAAAATATTCAACACTAAGTTTAATCTCCATTTTAAGGCACCGCGGAAAGACACATGCAAAACTTGTGATGGCTTAAATTTGAAATACAAGGAGCTGATGATGAAAACGTCAAGAAGGAGTTTGAAAACCAAAGAGAACTTCATCAACGAAAAGCAGATTCAGCAAGAGAAAACCTTCAGAATGATTCGAAAAAGGTTGATGAAGCATACATATTAACTTTTGATCTGCAGAAAGCTTTAGCCTACCCAAAATTAACTACCTCAGTAGCATACTATAAAAGAAATCTTTATTTATATAATCTGGGAATACATTGCTTTAATAATAACACAGAATACATGAATGTCTGGGACGAAGTTGAAAGTGGAAGAGGTTCTCAAGACATAGCAGCATGTCTTATTAAACACTTAAAAACTCATGCGGCATTACAAAAGCATGTCATTATGTATTCCGATTCATGCACTGGACAAAACCGGAATATTAAAACCACTCTTTCCCTTTTGAAGCTTGTACAAGACCCTGACACTAGTATTGACACCATAGACCACAAGTTCTTAGTATCAGGACATTTTGATCTTCCCAATGATGGGGAATTTGGAATAATTGAAAGCGCTAGTCGCCGCCATGGACAAATTTATAGCCCAGACCAATGGGTCGATATAATAAAAACAGCCAAACACAAAGAACCTTATTTTGTTGTTACCAAAATGAAAAATGCCGAATTTTTAAGTACCACTGCCTTAGAAAATTCTATTACAAATAGAAAAAAAACAACGTGCGGTTATGATTTTAATTGGCTACATATTAGATGGCTGAGGTTTGAGAGAAACTATCCTTTACAATTTCAATTTAAAGAAACACTTAATCCTGACACACCCTTTTATAAAGTTGATTTATGTAAAAAAAAGCTAGGACGACCGGCCCACTTATACAATATTCGACAAGACCCACTCTATCTATCAAGAAGACCAATTACGAACGCAAAGAATAAAGATTTGCATGAACTTCTACCATACATTCCGCCAATTTATCACCATTACTACAAAAATCTTCCCATAGATATTCCAACTCGGTCAAGCACACGTAATACCGATGAGCATTCATCTGATGACGAAATTACGTATGATTAAATCACAACATGTCACTATAACAGTGATGTAACTCCAGAAAAAAAGTTTAAGTTCAGTTTTATTAAATAAGTGTTTTTTTTATTTTCTAAGTTACTTCAAATTATTATATCTTTGATTTGTATTATACAATATAAAATATAAAACAGTGAGTGAATGCTTATTTTTCTTTTTTCCTACACACTTATTCGCAAAAAGTTCACTATTTTAAAATTCATTTACAAGGAGATAATTCACTATTACAATGAATGACACTTATAAAGCTGAAGAGTTTGTTTGTTTGTGTGTTTGGTTGAACGCGCTAATCTCAGGAACTACTGGACCGATTTAAAAAAATCTTTCAGTATTAGATAGCTCATTTATTGAGGAAGGGTATAGGCTATACACCATCACGCTATAAGCCACAGAAGCGGAGCAGTAGCCTTTAATAACGCGAGTTTAACCGCGGGCTCATCTAGTAATATAAGAAACAACTCACATATTTTTTAGAACAATAAGATTGATTAAACTGCAAATAAAAAACGTACACCACGAAACAATACCATCGTTATTTTTACTGAAAACAATATTAAAATTCATAAAAACGCGCCATGTAAATTTCACAGTAATAAATTTTGTCATCGCGAATGAATTTGAAGCTAACTAATGGATTGAAATAGCGGTTCGTGCTTGTGAAAGAATCCATAATTTTTCTACTTTTTGGTTAGAAAGTTGTTTAATAATACATTTAAATATTCATAAATATTTTGTTACTGATAGAGTATTTTGACTACACTTTACTAAAAATCAGCATCACTAGCTCAGTATATAATTATATTGACACCTTGCGGGCCTTTTCTCACTATGAGAAAGGTAAGGTCCACGCTGACAAGTGCGTGTTTAAAGATTTCACATGTCTTTTGAGAACATGAAAAAAGAGCTTTTGAGTATCGTGAATTCATTTATTTGCGTATTACAGAAAAAGTTATATATACCCTAACTTTTTCCTTCAATTGTGCCACATAGTTTCTTAGAGCCCGTCCTCTTCCTTTTCTTCCTTCGATGTTACCTTCTAATTTTACTTTGAAGAAGTTTTCGTGTCGTATCAAGTGGCTAATCATCTTCCCTCTCCGATTTTCTATTGTCTTTAGCAACAGTCTCTCTTGGTCAACCGTTCGCAGAACCTCTTTGTTTGCAATCCTTTCTCTCCAGCTTATTCTTTCATCCGCCTCCAGCACCAAATCTCAAACCCCTCCAATCTTTCTGTATCCCTTTGTGTCTTGGTCCAAGTTTCACAGCCGTTTAGTGCGATACGGTCGGATCTTATCAAGAGGTCAAGGAACTGGTAGAAGACGGAAGGCAATGGCAATTGCTCCACCAACAAGTGCTATGTTCTTAAGAGAAAGATGAAGAAGAAGATACATGATACATTTTCTTCACGAGCAAAACCGCGGCGTACCATCACACTCTAATAATTTCTATCAAAATATACATAGCAGCCTGTAAATTCTAACAAAGTAATACTCGTACAATTGAAAATATTATTATTCAGCCTATATTTTTTGAGTAAGCGTCCTATGTAATATACATATTTATATATTCTGTCAATGCAAACATAGTTTCTATTAACATCGATCTTTGTTAACAATGTGCCGTTAATCAATCAAAATGGCTTGTAATTTTCTACTGTTGAAAGTTCACTAATCCCATTCCCAATATGTATAATTACAAGCCATCTTTGAGTGACGTTTAAACATTTATTGAAATAGTTTGGGTTAAAATTGTGATATGATGAATTAATTCTGTGAAAATTTGTTTTTGTAGACAGTAATATTCATGGAAATATGGAATTACTTAAAAATAACGATAGAATATGTTCTATTGACTATCATCATCATCAGCATTTTGATTAGTCAATAGAAAGATTTGACCAACTATACCACACTAAAAATACTAGTTGGTACAGGCGATTTGATGTCGAGTTTTCCTTCTCTTCGCAAAAATACTATTAGCTTCGTGAATTTTACTTAGGGTAAAACTTTACGTTACTTACGGTGAAATAAACCACCATTACATAAATTTATATTTGTAACTATCAAGGGTTAAATCACTACCGCTCATGCCTCAGACATCATCGTCGGCTGCATATTTCTACAAAAATCTTTTTCGTGGGATTAATTTTCACAAATTGTTTTTCATTTCTTTCATTGTTCCCCTCACAAGATATTACATTACACTGCCGGTGTAGCCGGGCCAACGTGCTTCCCAGTTGAAAATGACCCTCATCCTACAGGGAAATAAGGTTTAAACAAGCTGGGAGAAACATTTTGTCACATTACGGCTGTGTCTTAATCTCAGTCTCAGAGTAATTATGTTTGGAAATGTTGTATTTATTTTTGGATAACGTGTAATGGAATCCCTCTTTTTTATTTGTAAATTTGCTTGTGAAAGTTGTTGTCGATATACTTTAAATAAAGCTGGTGAATGTCTATATATAGGATACAGACATTAACATAACACCGGTCTCGTGAAAGACTTCGAACCCAGGTTCTATTTTCACGACCAACCAGATACATACGTAAGATAATTAGCATTTTAGAGTTAAATGAATGTATGTGTGGTATTGTATATCCTATGTTGAGTTGAATTGAATTTCCTATGAGTACACCTAAATGTACCCGCAGTTTCCGACTAACGACTGATAAATAGGTATTTGTATATTGTAAAATTCTATAGAAAATTATACAAGACGTTTAATCTCATCTCATCTCAAAGATAGCAAACAGTCCCTCTACACTAATTTATTGACACAAGACATTTATATATCTACTACAAAATTCTTCAACCAAAATAGACAGAGATACAAATACAGAGAGAAAGAGAGAGAGAGATAGAGCTCTGTGTAATGACTTGAATGTCTATCAAGTATCCGTGTAATATCATCTTGCAACACCCCTCGCTTTTGTTTGAAGTGTTAAAAACTCGTAAGAGTTACCTTCGACGATAGGGAGTTTTCATCTTTGCATTTTTCGTCAAAGTGTCGCGTTACAGTTATTAACACTGTCCGGGGATACTTTGAATACTTTGCGTGAAAAATTGGCGCGTTGAGACGAATAAATACATACATACATATCGTCACGCCTTTCATCCCCGAAGGGGTAGGCAGAGGTGTATTTCTACACCCACTTTTCGCCAGATATACTTTAGTCCCACGTAATAAGGGGCGAGCTTATTGCCGTACCGGGCACATTGCCAGACTCCGCGCTGCTACTGAGAATTTCGTGACAGAAAAACCCAATAACACTGCCCGACCCAGGAATCGAACCCGGGACCTCCCGATCCCACGCGCACATTTATGCCGCGAGACCAACGAGGCAGTCGTATAGGGTTTGATGTCGAGTTTTCCGTCTCTACTCAATGATGGTATTTGCATCGTGTTATCCCTTAGTCGCCTCTTACGACACCCACGGGAAGATAGGGGGTGGTGACACTTGTATTCTATGCCGTCAACCACACGGCTAAACGAATAAATACTGTTTGAGAATATAACTGAAAGATATCATGGTCTCATTATTGAGGATGACTGAATAATTTACATGTATTCTGCAAAAAATGTGACAACATGCAGAGAAAATAATATTGTAGTACGAGAATATTTTATCAGCTTTTTCATTACTTTAAGAGACGCTTAGTGACAGTTTATTACTTAGTAGATTATTTCTGCAAATTTCACTACGGTTTTATGGCATACACGTATAGTGTATGTCATCCAGGTCGCATTGTCTGGAACATCTATTTAAAATCTATCAACAACAAAAAATAAGTCCCATTTTTAGGGTTGTAGTTTTTAGTATAAAAACAATTTATAAAAAATAACATAGAAAGATATAAAATATCTAATATAAACTTGTAACAAAATACGCCTGGTAGCTTAGCAAATTGATTTCGGCACTAAAATAAAATTAAAAGAGTTAGTGAGTACTGCGCTATCAAAACCCACAGCTGTCGGCGTAGATCAATATTATCTAAGCCTACACGTAGCCGCTCTGTTATCTGCTAAGTTCCCGTAGCAATCGTTGGTGATGCGTAGCCAGAGTAGCTAATGATAAATGATCTGCTACGAACGGTGCGTAATATGATAGATACAGCGTACGGTATTCTGATAGTTGATTTACAATCACAAAAGCAGGCTTTGAATATAATGTAATTTAAACTGCACAATCCCTTATTAATGAATTATGACTGCACAGAGGGCTTACTGGTTTAAACATCCGCACACCGCTATTGAGCTGAGTGTTTTGGGTTCGAGCCCTAAAAGGGACAATACTTTGTGTGATTTCGACACAGTGTGCTCTTTGTAAGGTAATTAAGGTAAAGTTTTTCTAAAGCTTTTGTAGATCAATAAACTGCGCCACTATGAGAAGGGTACGGCTATAATAATTGTCCACCACGCTGACCAAGTGCAGGTTGGCAGACTTAACAGGGTTTGTATATAGCCATCAGTTTTAACATAAATTATTATAATTTTGCATTAATCGACGAACAAAAATCTTGACTTTAGTGTTATTTGGTACATATTTGTCTCTACCAAACAAAAATTGTTCGATGATTTGGGAGTTTTTTGTACGTGTACCTTTAACACTTCTACTTAATTTAATAGATTTTCCTTTCCTTGATAACTTTAGTTATAAGGCAGATATTTTCAATTCCTTTATTTCTTCCAAGTTGATCAGATAGATAGGTAGAGATACCACAAAAGCTACGTAATCGTGTGGCTTAAGATCGAAGCAACTTGAGACTTAAACTCTGACTTAAGCTGTCAAGCCTTGAAGCTTAAGAAAGATAATTAAATACATTTGTCGTAATCTTTATTAAGTATAATGTTTATTACTGTTTTAGAGCTAACGATTCTGCTTTTATATCCCCGAAGGGGTAATCGGGGATACAGGCGTGAGCCTAGAAAAAAAACAAAGGCACATCCTTTCATTTTTAGTCTGATATGATTTGACTGTATATTAGCTTTTCAACAGAGCGATTGTCTATCAGACATCTGCAACCCAAAGGGGTAGTACCAAGGTACAAAAAAAATATTTGTTCTCAGTGGAAAGCGAACCTACGACCCCCAGCTTTGCAGTCAGTGACTCTAGCAGTAAGCCAACATGTCATTAAATTGATTTATTTCAACCCTGGTTTCAGACTCCCTATAATCTAACAAAATTAATTTACCGGTAGGCTGCCTTAAAACCGGCCGTAAATCAATAACAGCTGCCGGTATAAAGCATTGAACTTGACCCGACCTTTGTGATTTTTCATTGACCTTTTTACCTTTTGTTCATTCAAAAGACTACCCTAATGGATATAATTATAAGATATATATCAGCAAAGCTGCGAACAATTTGATGGGTTGATAATCTGTTTCCATTATCTTTTGTCGCAAGTTGACCTTGCCAGCTGGTATAATGATTTGCTAACTACTATTTTGACGACTTCTGTCATCTTGTATTATCTTTTGTTTTGTCGTTTTATGCTAGTGTAGACTTAAAACTAAGTTACTGACTATTTATAATATTAAACAGGTTTTATTTTAACCAAATCTTCCTATGGTGACGTTTCTGCAAAGCTTTGTTGTAAATCTAGTTATCGCATATAAAAAATCATAACGGTAAACTCCTTAGGAACCAGTTGAAAACTAGCGTCGGGCACGTGTGTCCGGCAATATGCTGAACTGGCCTCCTATTTTTATGTAAACAACAGGTGTGTACAAATTTGTAGCCTTATTTTTCACATTTTTTTTCATGTCTTTCGTCTGATAGGTATAGAAACAAATGTTTTTTCCTTTCTTTCTTTCTTTCAAAGTAATCTTTACTTTGTAATGAATATTATACACCACCTTTTCAATATACTTGGATTTTGCTCAATGGATTTGGTTTTCTCAATATTGTTCACGATATCTTATTACAAAAAGTCCTATAAATTATTTTTATGGTTTTTATACCTATCAAACATTTATTTTTACCTCTAAACTGACGTATCTACTGATTTTATATTTGATCTATTAATAACGCCAATTACAGTCTAAAGACAGCATCAAAGAAAAATTAATTAGTACGTCTACCCTTTAGATATTGGCCAGAAAATTTCAATAATCTTAGAACGTTTCAATTTGAGGTAAACTAGATTAATATTTGTTTAGGAAATTTCGCGCTTAGATGATTTTGAGATATTATAAATTTGAATTTCGTCGACTGTTATTGACAAGTGGCTGTCATTTTGTTTAGGATGAATAAATTGTTTCTGTGTTTATTGCCACAAGGTCTTAAACTGTCTGCTTAGTTGATGGCCAATAACGGCTGTTCTTAAGGCTTTCTTACATTGGGTAAGTGCGTTCCTCAAGAATGCGCTCGGTGTGCGCCCGGCTTTCACTCTGTAGTTCAATTCAAAACTATTAAGAGAACACCGAGCGCTTCCGAGAGTGACGCGCACGCCAAATGTGAGGTTAGCCTTAAGAGTTTTATTACTAGTCTTGGAAAAGTGGATCACAAATTATGGATCGAAGAATATCTGAACTGGGAACTGGTACTGATTTTTTGTTGTGATGAAATAGTATCATGATTTTGAATTAAAATTGATGAGTCTTGGTCAATTATTTATAGTATTTTTGTTTATATTTATTCATTTATAGTCTCACGCCTGTATCCCCGTAGGGGTAGGTAGAGGTGTTATATTACACCCATTTATAATATACTTTGGAAAAAGTATTTGTCTTTAAGAAAAAAGGAATTGTCTTTAGCGACCAATTTCCAGGAGTAATGAATGGCATTATGATTATAGTGTAGTGAGACTCAACTGTGTTATGTTTCCAAAATAATGGTCTGGTCAACCAGGGATAGTTAAAAAATATGCTTATGTTGTCAAATAGAAAGCATTTCATCACTTCTCTCTCTTTCTTTTTTTTTTTTCTTTTTTTGCGACTACAAGAGTAACGTAAGTATTGAAAACTATAACTACTTATTCGTTATTCTATGCATATTATAAAATGAAATCACCGACGTGTCCTGCCTGTATAAATGTGATAAACTCAAAAACTACTAAACAGATGTTTCTACGGTTTTCACTAGTAGATAGTGTGATTCCTGAGGAAGATTTAGGTGTATAGTTTATCATAAGTTTGGTAGCTATTGTTCAAGTTCTATTTTTCTTAAATTTCTCGTACAACCCATCTTTAAAAGTGGGGACAGACACAGCGTCAATAATTATAGACCAATATTCATCCTTACAGCGCTTAGCAAAATTCTAGAGAAAGTCCTTAACAGCAGACTCGTAAACTACCTGGAAACACATAATATAGTTGCTAAGAATCAGTACGGATTTAGGAAAGGTAAGTCTACTGACGATGTAGTCTTGGACGCTGTGGAATGTGTGGTCAAACAACTTGACAACAAGGCTAAAATGCAAAGCGTTTGACACTGTGTCTGTCCCTCTGATTTTGGACAAAATGGAGGCGGTGGGAATAAGGGGCAAAGTGCTAGAAATATGTAGTAGTTACATGACTGACCGAACCCAATCTGTAAGAATAGGTAATGTTGTTAGTAGCAGTGCGGGCCTTACGTTCGGAGTCCCTCAGGGAAGTATGCTTGGTCCTACTTTGTTCCTCATTTACATAAACGAACTGTGCAAGCTAGACATATACAACTGTAATTTATTTACTTATGCAGACGATACGGCACTCATTGTTCATGGAACAGACTGGGACCCAGCACGCCTGAACGCGGAGAGCGCCTTGGTGAGGGTTATGAAGTGGCTTAAAAGCAATTTGTTAACGCTGAACATTACCAAATCAAAATACATTTCTTTCTCCCATAGAAAGCACACACAACCAGATCTAAGCTTCGAACTGGCATTACACTCCTGCCACATACTAGTCTCCAACTGGCAGTGTCCCAAACTTTCTAGAACTAGTGAAATCAAGTACCTGGGTGTCATAGTGGACAGCACTGTCACCTGGCATAGCCACAAAAAAAGACTGGTAGGTCGTGTAAGAAAGCTTATTCCAATTTTTAAAAAGATTAGCCGTTGTGCTGATAACCACACCATAAAAACCGTATATTACGCCCTGGCGCGGTCACTGCTGCAATATTGTGTATCATCCTGGGCAGGATCCGATAAGTACCACGTCAATGCTTCGACTGGAGCGTGCTCAGCGTGCAATTCTTAAAGTTATGACGAAAAAGCCGCGCAGGTACCCAACTGTGACACTGTACGCTGAATGTAAGGTGATGACAGTGAGACAACTATATGTGCTTGACGTCTTATTACGTAAACATACCTCACTGCCCTATCACAGGACAGCCGTACGTAGGAGGCCTATAACTTGTACCATTGAGCCTCACCGAACCACTTTTGCAAGGCGACAATATTATATTGCTTCTGCCCGCCTTTACAATAAAGTGAATAAAATTATGCATATTCACCCTCTTGCTTCTAACCGATGTAAGACCACCATCAAAAACTGGCTCCTTTCACACAATAATAAAGACACCGAAGACTTGATACGATAACCCACAGATAAAATCACACGCACCACATACAAAACACTACACACACGCACACACACACACACACAAACACAAACACACACACACCTCATTCAAGCATGCACGCATGTCTATTATTATTACTTTCATAATATTTTCCATTGTTTGTTTTCTTTTTAATTTATTCCTTTTGTTTAAATTTAATTATAATAATGTAGTTATTATTTTGTCCAAGCCTATGTCTATATATCGTAATGACATAAATATATTGTATTTAAGGTAAAGGTACTGTCTCCTGTAATACAGTAAACACTAGCACAGGAGACAGGGTTAATGAATTTTGTTGTATCCTAAATTTTTATGTCAATAAAGATATTTTTATTTCTTTTTTCAATTATTTAGATTGTGATCTGATCACTATGAGTGAATCGTCCTAGGATATTACTGTTATTTCGCTGTACAAATTGCAAAAGCAAGCTATGACAATACGCCGTATACACTAAAGTAAAGGCTACTGTCAGTATTCAGCATTGCCGACCTAAAACGACCTTTGTACTATCGAAATACCACAGTCCATTCGTATATACAAGCACAACGTAGTTTCTCTGCCCGGTTAATCAATAACTGTCTCGCACTTAGTCAGAGCGTGGCATACTCTATACAGGGTGTAAAAAGACCCTCAAAGAAAATTGAAATCCTATGTTGTGCCAATCACTACGATCATTTTTTACTTAGGCACCATACCTGGGAAATTACTGGTTCAGGAGATATTGAGGCTCAAAGTTAGTATGGGATTTTTCTAATTAGGTACAAAATCGATGCATTTACCCAGCCATTATGTTCTTTAGATGCCTTATGACCCCATAGATAAGTAGGTATTTCGAGCATTGCACGCGCGCGCTTTTAATTGCGGTTTAAAAAATGTGAAAACTTAAAAAAAAAATTGGTTCCCAGGTATTATTATTGGTTAGTATAACTTGGCATGATTTCCACAATGAGTAGACTTCGGCTTGGTGATGGGTCTTATGACAATCTGTATAATGTTATCTTAGCACTAGTACTATATAAAAAACGAAATGACAAAAAGAGTAATTTGCTACTAAATCTTTCTCCTGTCCTATGTAATTGTCTTACTAAATTAGAAACGTGAAAGCCTGTGTGGATATCCATCCACACAGGCCTATATATATAGGTATTGCCTGTGCTCAATTGTAATACCTTCCTCTTCTTCGTGTCAATGCTTTCATACAACTATATGACACCCGCCTAATACTCGGCCACTCTATATGCGTTTGGAGTGGCCTCCCAAAGCTCAGCCGCAATGCAAGTACTCCGGAAAGATGGACATACATACATACATAGTCTCACGCCTATAACCCCGAAGAGGTAGGCAGAGGTGTACCTATTTCTACACCCACTTTTCGCCAGATATACTTTAGTCCCATGTAATAAGGGCCGAGCCTATTGCCGTACCGGGCACATTTCCAGACTCCGTGCTGCTACTGAGAATTTCATGACAGAAAAACCCAATAACACTGCCCGACCCAGGCATCGAACCTGGGACCTCCCGATCCCACGCGCACATTTATGACGCGAGACCAACGAGGCAGTAGTATAGGGTTTGATGTCGAGTTTTCCGTCTCTACGCAAAGATGCTATTTGCATCGTGTTATCCCTTAGTCGCCTCTTACGACACCCACGGGAAAATAGGTGGTGGTGACACTTGTATTCTATGCCGTCAACCACACGGCTATATTATAAAGTGGGAAAAATTGTATTTTTGTTTGTTTGTAATGAATAAACTCAAAAAGTACTGGACTGATTTTAAACATTCTTGCACCATTAGAAAGCAACATTATCTGCAAGTAACATTGGCTATATTTTATTTTAGAGAAAATAGGGTTCCGTAAGATATTTTGGTTTTTCGGACCCAAGGTGTAAAAAAACATCCAGAAAAGTTCATTATTTGGCGTACGCCGCCTTAACTATACAAAATAGAACCCTAAAATGTTATAATTAATTAAAGGCCTTAAAAATAGCTACAAAAAAGTCCGCGACACACTATACCTATCTATTTCGAGTAAAGCACAACAACCATTTTTTTATTTAAAATCCAGAATTCTTTTAGGTCTTAATTTAAACACATTTATGTTAACCCATGTCATTACTCCTTATCAAAATAAACTAGATAGTTGTAGATAATATTTAGTGTTTAATTCATTAAAATTGGATGTTTGGTTTGAAAGTTATGGCGAAATCAATCTATACACATAAATCAAATTGGAGTGTCTGTTTGTAATATTAAAATAACCGCTTTTTACTAAATGCATATGGATGTATACACGGTACATATTACCGATAAGACATTTTTTCAATTGTTGTCTGTCTGTCTGTTTGTTCTCGCTAATCTCTGGAACGGCTGGACTGATTTTGACGGGATTTTCCCTGGCGGATAACTGATGTATCAAGGAGTAGGAGTACTTAGGCTATAAATTAATCGGGTACGCGAAGTAGTTCCCTCAGGATGCGAGTGAAACCGTGGGAAACAGCTCGTAAAAAATAAATTTCCGATTTATAAATCATATGAAAGAGGAAACTGGAGTAAGCTTTCACGTATTGAGAGATAAAAAAAGAAGTAATATCCGATTCACAGTCAGGATCACACTTGTAAATGTGTTCAGATGGACATATTTTGTCCAATTATTTAAAGAGAGATAGAGAGAGAAAACGTATATATGTAGAGAGGGAAAATAAAGTAAAACAGAACAACTCATTATTTTGACATAAAATAAAAATATTTGTGAAAGAATTCTTTCAAACCTGTAGCAGCGCGACTAATAAATTACCTTCATTGGAAGAGATCACAAACAATACATCGTGTTGCGTTCCTATAATGCACAAGAATTCCAGAGCTCTCCAAAATGTGACGTCATTGGTAGTAAGTTAAATGGTCATTATCAAATGAACAAAAAATGTTTGGTGTGTTTTTTAAGTAAAGGTCTTCAAAATCACATTAATTCTTTGATATTCGAGTGGTATGTTATATTTCAATTCAAAACTTCTCTCGTCCTCCTGTAGCCTTGCGTTTACTGCTAAGCATCATTATAGTCCGATTTCAATCTATCCCTTTGTGATGTATCTGCCGGCATTTTCCGCGGTCCGATGGACATTAAATTATGGCCTAGCTCAGTCTGATATTGAGTATTCGAGATGTGAAGAACGAGAAATTCACCCATCGTTAGATTTTCAGGCAAAATGACCTCTAGTAGGACGCAAAATCCTCTACGAAAGCTCTTTCACGATCTTCATTAATCAATTAGTTTCTTAGAGTTAATTAATAGATGTTTGTTGTGCACGCAATGGACTGCTGAGACGATGGTCTCGGGTTCGATCTCCAGTTACCCCGGGCACACACATCTGACTTTACGAAGTTATGTGTGTATTAAAAATGTTAATAATTATCGTTCACTTAATAATGTGCCCGTTAGATGGCAATAGGCTCGCCCCCTATAACATTGGGACCGAAACATAACTGGCAAAAAGTGGGTGTGTAATACACCTCTGTAATCCTTCTCTTTTATCCCGAAGGGGTAGGCCCTTCGGGAATAAAAGGCGTGAAGTTATGTTAATAAAATCTTATTAGTGTTAGTAGTAGTATGTTAATAGTATCTTATAGATATCAAATGTATCAATAATTAATTGTTTGAATTGAAAAACAGTTCAGTCAATTATATTCATGTTTGTTTATATGACACAGCGAGTAGCAGCATTTTATATTCATCTACATCAGAAACAGTAGTGACACAATATATTTCCGAGGTTCTTCACTTCACACCAATTGAAATAAACAAGGCAAAACGGAAGCAATCCAAGCTGCACACTTAATTCTACGCCGACTTGTAACTGTAACACAAATCTCTCATTATGAGTCTTCATTCCTCTCAAGAACTGTTCACATAATTTCAAATTACCGCTCCAATTTGAACCTTATATCCTTACAATAAGATTGATTAAAACAACAACAGTGGGTTTGTAAGTTAAATAACACGTTTTAGAGATCTATTGTCATTTAAATTTAAGTTTCCTTTCGTTGCTATAGAGCATGTTTTGGAATGGTCAATGATGTTATGGTAAGTGGCATTTGAATTAAATATTAAAGTCCAGGCAAGTTGACAGTTGAATGTTGGTGCTTATTATTTTGAAAGTAGTCAAAGATCACAGATTATTCGGTTTGGTTTTTGATCTCACGTAACTTGTCACTAACAATATGAATAAAGGTTTCTCCAAGATTTACATTAGTGAGTGAAGGCAGTAAGTATAGACAATGATAAAGACATGAGATACAATGTACAACTCGAGTCAAATTCATAAAATTATTTATATTTACAATTAAAAGGTTTTATATAAATTAGATAAACGAATCGAATACTACACAATTTCACTTTATATATACAGCATGGAAGCCAAAGATTTGTTTGTAACTTTATCTCTTATTTATCAACTATTAAATTTGGTACAGTTATATTGCACGGCATATGCCAGTATTTGTTGTATATATTTGCCTGACGACGGTTTTATAAAAAACTGTTGCTATGCAGATAGAAACTATTGTGACGCAAATTACGAGAGGCCTATGCCCAGCAGTGGACGTGAGTAGGGAGTGAAAGGCTGCAATGATGATGCAGATTTGGTTTATCAGGCAATTACTGATTAGCATTTGCGATGAATAGTAATGAAATAACTTAGCGGAAAAACAATTTGAAATTCGTTGGTCTCTGTCTTCTGCGAGATTTACAAAGGCTTATTCGAAATTGCTCAGAATATGAGGTACATTGGTAGGAATAAGTACACATTCCTGATATAGAATTGGGAGTGTGTACTTATACGTAATGAAATAAGATATTCCTCTGTTATTAATAATCGCATTGACTTTATAAAAGGCTTTATGCACATACCTAATCTTAAACATCACAATTTTACAACGGGTTCCCAGTAAGCCTCACCTAATTAAATTCATGACAGAACTCGAGACAACATCGCAATTTTATTGTAATGTGACTTCATTAAGAATTATACATTTGTTGGCCCTGCAGTCAAAGAGGGATTAACATTTTACATTGATGACATTTTAATCCGCTGTAATTCAATTCGGATTATCTTCGCTTGGATTCACACAACATTTAGCATAAAATATCCCTGTTTTATGTTTCTTAAGACGATGTACTGTTGGAATTTTAATAATATTAGAGTTTTGCCGCGGTTTCACTACACATAGGACACATTGAGATTAGATACTTGAAGACTGAGAACTTGAAGGTGATTTTTAATGTTCATATTTATGAAAAAAGGTAACTATCGTTGTTACTTTGAATCCTGTGTCACGAAGGACTTTATCGATGGATAAATAATAACACCCTAACTCAAAATAACAATTTGTGGTTCAGACAGTGTAGATTCAAACCTGCAATACGCGAGGCAGTGCAAATGGCGACGTAAATACTTAAACTACTATGCTACAGTTATGCAGTCAAACTTATACATTGACACAGACTAAAACGAAGAACAGAGACTTAAAATACCAATTTATATAATATCTACTTCTAAGAAATAAACCTATAGCACTGACAAGCGCATAGGTAAACAAAACGACCGTTTAATCCAATACGCCATTTGTGCAGGTCTTGGTGTATTGGACTTTGCCTCTTGCCACGGTATCTATTTATACTTAATTCTGGTCGTAAACAGATCAATGAGCGTAGTTTCCCTGAAATTAAACGTACTAAAATAGGTAATCAGGGCCTTTCCTGGCCTTTACCCGAAGTTTAGGATCGGCTTTGAGTCTAGCCAGCCTTGTTGATTAGTTGCCCACACAAATGAGCAATGACCCCGATTGTGTTCCCCAGTTACTAATTTCAAATTAGATTGTATTGTTGCTTTTTTTGTAACACTTTGTGCAATAAATAGAAAAAGTCTAGACTTACGCGCAGGTGCCAAGATATTAGCACAGTCAACTATTCGATATGTCTAAATTGTGTGTGAAGTAGTGTAAATGAAATGGTATTATATTCTAACATATACACACAACACCATCTAGTCCCAAACTCAGCAGACCTTGTATAATGGGTACTAGACTTTTGTTTATTTCATACATATTATACATACACAAAAGCACCCAGACCAAGACAAACATCCACACAGATGTTTGTCTTGAGCCAGAAGCGAACCCGCGACATTCGTGCTCCGGCACCCCGTGGGTAAAATTTTGTTAAGTCCGTATACAACAGAATTGCCCCCTATGTCTCAATACAGAACGGGTATTTGTCTGCCGAGACCCAACTAATGAGGATACTTTAAACTAACAAAACTTTTGTGCAAATTAGTCATGTATCTGATTTCTACGGAATTTACTTTTGTCTGATTTCTATGCTTTACGTAACATGTTGGGCGATAGGCTCCATTTGCTTAAAATGTATATCGTTTTTTTTTTGCTAAGGGTAGGTACATCAAAACACACTTTAGCCAGCAGCCATACTAGAGTAACTGCGATAGCCTAGGGGAGATACGAACAGACTGTCATGCACAGGGTACCGGGATCGAATCCACATCAAGCACCACTGACTTTCGAAGTTTCCGTGAAGACCCCGTGTATGTTAAGCTGTCAGTCGCACCTGTCATGAAGGTCTTTGACAGTTTTTAGGGAAGTACCTTTGAATAAACTGACACTAGTCTCAACCATGGAATATCCCTTTGAGTTTTGGAGTTTAGTTTTATCGCTCATATTGTTCAGCTAAATCTCGTTAAACTAGTAACCCAGGACTGCAACTTGAACAAAGCTAGGAGGATGAACTATGAGATTCGTCGTTTTGAATTTAATTTGTATCGGCAAAATTAATATCAGAAATCAATCCCGCTACCTACACCAAATGATTCAAAATTGAGTCAAATGCAAACTTAAACTCATGACAGAAGCTCACAGTCAGAGTAAAACTTGAAACACATTTTCTTTAAATTTTAATAACTACACTTAAACACTTTCAGAAAATACTTAACGCAAGGAGGCTTTAATGAATAATTTACACACGTTTTACTGAATGTAAAAGCTGAAACCTTCAATTTCATTCGTAAACGTTCATAGCAGGTTTTAAGAGCAAAAAAACTACTGAAATAAAACCAAAGTGCTTAAGACGTACTCTTTAAACTTTAAAATGTGTTTACATTTCTAAATGGCCGTTTATGTCTTTTATGCTGTCTTTAGTGCGCTACGCCATCTTGGGAATTATTTTAAGTGTGAAATATTATATCTACTATATATACAGACCACTCTACGACGTAAAGTTGTATGTATCCCATTCTTGATCACTGGATGGCTTGTCTTGCGTTAGATCATAGATTGCTAAAGTGAAACTATTTATACAGAGGAGGACCTCTGGGGGGTGTAAAAGTGGTACTGTGCTTCGCCGAATACGTAAAGCCTTACGATTCCGTTTTTGACTCAAGATTATAATTATTGGGGCATGTCAAAGACCATCAGGCGATCACACATTCATATGAAAATGAATATCCCATTTTTGTAAACGATTATGGTTTTAATATGTTCATTTACTAGCAATTGGTATATTAAAAAATATGGCTTGACTTTATTATATTACTAGGTCAACTTGATCAAAGTAAAGTCATCAAATAACCACTAACTTTATTCTAAGCAAGCCAGGTATCACTACGACTTTACAAAAATTCGGGCAAGTGCGAGTCTGACCCGCGCACCGAGGGTTCCGTACGCATTTTACCTTATTTGAGATTGGTGCTAATTACGCTAGTCCCCTAAATCTGTATGAGCGCCCATACAACTTAGAGGACTATCATAAATGGAGTCTACTATGTATGTATGGGGACCCTTAAATGTTCCACTTTTTTTTTGTAATATTTCCTTTCTTTGTGCTGTAAGACCCTGCTTTTGGCCAAATTTCGTGATTCTAGTTCTACGGGAACTACCATATAGGTTTTCGACCCAAAACCTATAGGGTACTTACGATTGACCTAGAATTGTCAATTTTGGTTAAAACCAAGGTCTTATAGCACAAGTAAAGGAAACATTCCGAGAATTAAAAAGTTGAAAATTAAGGTTAATTTTGGTACTTACAAATTTTCTCAAAATTCTAATTTTGGCCATATCAATTTACTAGGTCCACCCGTTCCTAAGAAAATCGAAGGTGACACACGGACAGACAGACAGACGGACAAGAAAGTGATCTTATAAGGTTTCCTTTTTTTACCTTGTGAGGTACGGAACCCTAAAAAGGAAGCAAATCTGTGCTAACAGCACAAAAAGCGTCAATGGCTTGCTGGAACCACGGACACGGACTATTTTTTTAATGGAATCTCAAACCTATACTTACCTAAAGCCTCACATTAGGCATACGCGTTCCCCGGCTTTCACTTTGTACTTCAGAATGAACGCCGAGCACACGCCGGACATACATCACGCGGCCGCTCAAAGAACGCGCACTCCAAATGTAAGGTCGGCCTTAAACAAGAAGTTTCATAGCTGCCATATTCTACAGATTAGAGATAGTTTATAACTCAGTACTTTATACTCACTCACTTGAGCTACCCATAAAACGTAACTATCACACTAAAGTTATAACAGAGATGTTAATTAAAACCGTTTCAAAATGAACTTATTCATGACGTTTCAAGAAGATAGTTTACAAAAGCCTTATACATACAATATGTTCGACGTTATGACATGAATTAAAACTTAACATAACATTCATACACTCATTTTTCCAACTGGACAGATTGGAAATTGCTGCATCATTATTTTTGACCCAGAAAGCGGAGAAAACAATAACGAAAAATAATGTATGCATTCAGATACAATATTTTACTTTTCACATTTCCCCAGCTTTTGTAATTAATCATTTTATGAAAAAAAAACTATCAACAGGGAACTGTTTTATCTGACAGATAAACAATCTGAAAAGCTTTAAAATGAAGCACAAGTTTTTGCGCAACAACCAATAAATCGACATGCTTGCGCCTGACTTTTATAATTTCACGATAAATATTCAGCTCTCCTTTTTTATAGTCTTGTTGAAAAATACTTGGAGGATTATTTTTAAATGGCGGCCTTCTGGGTTTTAATGTGTGATATTTTTTAGCGTGCGGTTAAAGAGGCGATTAATCCCTGCTAGTAAGAAATATGAAAAGATTTGGCTAATGATCGGTGTTTGCTATTTTGTGCTGTAATGTCAAAGACCGTTTATATTTAGTGGTAAGCTTGATACTGTTTATTTATTTAAAAGTACAACTATTGCACTAGATATAAATCCTGTGACTTTACAAACCCTCAGGTAACGGACACTAAGAACCGGTTTGGCAACAACTATTTGTGGATTGCAAAAAGTGTTCTCTCGTATGGGGATTGAATCTCGACTGCATGGTTGGCGTAGTGGTTTAAGGCTTTAAGCGGCCACCTCGCCACTTGACACTGCGCCGAGTGTTGTGGGGTCGATCCCCACACGAGACAACACTTTGTGTGATTCATAAATTGTTGTTTGGAGTCTGGGTGTTCATTGTGTCCGTTAGTTGTATGTTTGTAAAATCCCCCGTACGCAGGATTTAGTCCTACTGCGGGCGTTGTATTACAAAAAAATCTACGACACTCGTTTCAGTTTCAAACAGTAAGACGACCGGTAAACTACCACATCTTAATTGTTACTCCAATTAAGATGTGTTCATGCTTGCCTTGCAGTAACTCTGCAAGGCACTAGTAAGCATTTAGCATTCTGCCTTCCTTCTGATAACGGTTAAGTATAGTTTCATCAAAATTCGTTCAGCACTTTTAGTGTGATAGAGTCTGTGCATTCATCCATTCTCAAAAGCATTCGCATGTTTTTAGTTATATGAAAAACCAGGCTCAAAGTGTACCAACAACTTAGAAAACCACTCAACTAAAATTACAAACACAATCAACAAATCATTACCAGATTTAACAAAATAGCTTTAAAGAAGAGTATGCCAAAAAGTCTCGTGCTAATCAGGTATTCCATCGTTTTCGGACGATTAGCAACTAAACTGAAGCGAAGGAGCCGAATCTCCCTAACGATAGAAAACGGCGCCGTGTGCTGAATGCCAAATATCTACTATGGCGATTGGGGACATCAATGGAATATTACGGAACAGATTGTCCTTCATAATTTAGTTTATTAACCAAGTTTGGAAGTCATTTCATAGTAATTATCAAACATTTAGTTACAAATGGGTGAAGAAAATTATTACGGTATTGATTGCTTAAAGTAGTGACGGTATTCGAAATTAGTGAATAGTAAAATATCATATTTTATTAGTGTTGCTTTTTTTCTTAATTAATCTTTAAAAAATGTATAAAAGTAATTACTTAGCCTATGATCTGATATAATAGGTTGAAATAATAGGTCGTAAGCTAGGACTTACCAAATATACACAACAAAACAAGAAAATCACTCAAGCCCTTTTGGAGGAGTCTCACTCCGGTGAAGCGCAGGTTGGCAGTCCTCACATGACTTCCAACATCCAGACATGTAGGTTTTCCCACAAAGTTGTCTTACACTGCCAATATTTAGTAATATAATACGCACATAAATTGAGAAAATAGGTCAGTACGCACCATGGATTTGAACCCGAGACCATCTGCGTAGCTATCTGTAACTTGGTCTCCTAGTAGGAAGCCTAGCAAGGCTACCACTCCATGTTCTATACCAAGCTATCGCTGCCTTGAATATAGATATGCAACTTCTACATACATACAAGAAATTATCATATGAATTGCAAAACAAAGAGAACTACATTCCAAATGTAATTTTCAGTGGGACATATTTAATCGTTAGGTTGTGACCTAACGATTAAATATGTCCCACTGAAAATTACATTATACTATATATTACATACATATAATAATATATTACATACAGGGTTAGAACTTTAGCCAAAGCGGCGGAGATTACAATACCTTTTATTTGAGTCCCAACAGCGACCATTACGTAAATAGTTTCCGTATTAGCTAGATGTTGTAGTCTGGATAAAGGCTGTTTGGAACTTAACTTGTGTTTAGTTTAAATTTAGCGATGATTATGCTGGTATATTTTTGTATTATATAGCTCTGTCAGTGAAGTCCCATAGTGATGGCCATCATCCCAGCAGCCAGTATTGCATTACGGCATGATAACCCTCACCTTGACGGCCTTGAGTAAAGCTTTTTCACGCCCCGCTTAAAGGACCCAGGATCATAAGTGGAGGGAAACACGTGAGCTGGTAATGGGTTACAAATCTTAATGGTACGGCAGAGATAAGAGGCGCCGAACCGTTTGGTGCGTAACGGTATCAGTTCTACCGTGTAAGAGTGGTACCTTAACCCAGCACCAAACCTTATTTGACACAAGCTATACAAATATGTCAAATAATTATGTATAATGGTATCGGCCGTAAAACAAACGTAAAAATGTTTGACGTTCGTTGACACCGTAGAGATAAAACATACACGCGAACGGACTCAAGCTTAAGTTAGAAAATCTCAACTCGAAGATTCGATGCGGTGCACCATAATGTTTTGGTTAGTTGATCCTTAGACGTGCTGGATCATGTGTCTCATGGACCATGGATGATCCACAAGTCATGGTCACCACCACATCTATGGTCTCAGCCTTGTCTGCACAATAGGAACCCGGTAACCTAAACAGCCAAAGCCAAGCCTAATTGGGCTCAGTGGAGTGCCTTTGGAGTGGCCTATGTCCAGCAGTTGACTATAGCAAGCTGATGATGATGATGAACCTAAAAAGTGTAAACCATTCTATTGTACAACTATACATAATAGTGTTAAACAGAGCCAAACCAACTCCGTCCAAATTATCTTCCACCAAAATAAGCTCGAGATCCGTGCTAAACTAACAAAAGCAAAAAAGCCCATTAAATATCACGCGATCTCTTTACAAACATCAGCATATTGGTACACATATTTCTCAGCAAGGGCGCATCAGTGCCGTGAATAGATTTGTATTATACAATAGAAGTACCAGTAAGGGTGGGTAGCCACTGTTGATGAGAAACAGCTGCGAAGAAAAATACTCATGATCATTATCACCATCAGTCTACTGTTTTTCTGCTAACTTAATTAGACGCAATGTTGGCTATTCCATGGAATGACTCCTGTCTGATATTCACGGTCTGAAGAGTTAGCAATAGATATCCCAGACAGGGAAGATCATACAAGATTCTGTGATGATTTACTCAAACTGACAAAGACATGTAGTTTTTAAAAAAGACAACCGTCTTACTAGAAATTAATACAGATTCGCAAAGTATTTTATAAACATTTGAATAACGAGTACAAAAACACACAGACATGAAACAACAGTTTGTGAACAAAGTGTTGTTTCGTGTGTGGATTGAACCAGTACACTCGACACAGTTATTAGTCTGTGAGGTGATTGCTTTACTACATTTTAGGTCCACTTTAAATGCAGCAGTATGTGGTCCACTTCCACAGCACATCTGGCATATCATCATCTCAATTGGAAGCACAGCCTAATGTGAGAGGACTCGGCCACGTATTGTTGGAAAACAATAGCGTTAGAGCAATTTTTTTGTGGTTATTCTTTCGGTCTAATTCTGTTCCAGTGTCTTGTCTTTATATTATTTTATATAGCACTAGAAGATGCCCGCAGCTACGCCACATTTTATTTTACATTAACTGTTTCCTGATCCTGAGGTCATTTCTGGAAATTCCTCCTTAGTGATCCCATACGGTCCCCAAGGAATATACATGCCAAATTACATTATACCAGCTTTGTTTATATTTTGTCCAATGCTGACCAAGTACACGTTTACGGTCATCAGATTTTTTTCAAAAAAATTATGGATAACTATAAAATATTTTCTAGTTTCCTCACGACTTATTACTTAACTGCTTAGCTAGCGATTAGTTTCCATTAGATTCCATTAGAATCCAATTCTAGTTAAAGTTTGAGAATCACCGCATACCAGTCTTTCCACTAATCTATCACAGCGAAACCAAAACAAATATTTTTTAACACACTTTCAAAAATCTAATCTCGATAAAATCAAATAACATGGTCCGCATTTAAATTTGGCAAATCTGCGTGACTTCAGCAATAAAATAACGCCATTTTGATTCTCAATTCAAGCAAAAAGCAATGGAATACAAATCTGTAATTTATTCTAATGCAGTTGACATTCAAATAGGCATTCCTAATGCTCTAGTAATTTTATTATGAAAATGCGGCCGTAGTTTTAAAGAAGAACTTTTTTACTTTTTCTTTGCCTTACGTATGCAGTTTAGACTATTTGAAATTTAGATTCGGATCCAAATAACCAATGCGGTTACTCAGCGCTTTTATGCAAGACTACAAAGCTGAATTTTAAAATAAGATAGTAAGAAAATGATTATGTCTTCGAAAAGGAAACTTGCTTATTATTTGCGCTTAATATGTCGCTGAACTGTTATTTACGTAGTTTATTGCGTTTTTTCAAACCAATTCAAAACATGCACATAAAACGTGATGGGATTCGGTTCAGCTGTTTAGGCATAGTTCAGTGTCATACAATGCAGAGATGCGAGCGCTGCTGCTGCTACAGCGGAGACCTTAAAACCTAGTTCGGGATTACGTATTTGAGCCGTTTGGGGTCGAAACGGGCCATGGGGTCCAAGTGCGACATTTCTGTTTAGAGATCTCGCAAATAGGTTGGTGACCAGAAGGCTGGTATATACTTGGCCCAAAAGTTGAGCATTGTCATACAACGTGGCAATGCTGCCAGCGTTCTGGGCACGCTCCCGGTCGACGGCAATGTGGAGGACTTTTATGACGCCCTCTAAATTATTATATTTTTTTATTTTCTGTTTTGTATGTTTTGTATATATATTTTTTTAGGATAGTATTTTAAGATAGTTAAGTTTTAATATACCTAAATAATATGTACATTGTTATGAAATAAATAATTCATCACCGATGCAGAGATACATACACAACTCTCAGACATGCATGTTTCCTCACGATAATTTCCTTCACCGTTAAGCAAGTGTTAATCAATATTTCATAACGCATTTTACTTCAAAAAGTCAGTGGTGCGCGTGCCGTGGTCTCCGTGAGTTTAAAACCAAGACCTTCTGCGTAACAATTTTTCAGTCTCCGCATTAGATAATCGTACCATAGCTAACACCTATAAGTCTCGATTATCCACCACCAAAATGACATTTTATATGACGATGTTCAACACAATCATCACTACGTAGTATAAAACAAAGTCTGTTTTCTGTCTTTCTGTCCCTATGTATTCTTAAATCTTAAAAACTACGCAACGGATTTCAATACGGTTTTTTTTAATAGATAGAATGATTTAAGAGGAAGATTTATATGTATAAAACATGCATAATATTGCACCCGTGTGAAGCCGGGGCGGGTCGCTAGTTTTCTAATTATTCAATAACCCATCGCAATATGCCCGTGCCCCTAATATCCACCATAAAGATCGTATTAGGATTAATGTCTAAACAAAATATAAAAACAGACGAGGCTATTCCGATAGCATCTTTAGTTTGGAAGTATCCGAGGCATCTTAATGTTAGTTTTTACTAGTGCCATAAGTGTTATGAAGCACATAGGAACTATTCAAATAAAAACTCTCCAGAACTCTCCCATATTACTCCCTTGAGTGATCGTTTTAGTTTATACTAGCTATTACTATGACTTTCTCTGTGTTTGCTTCAATATTATTTTTATTGTATTTTTTTGTATCTGTGGCCGAAAGAACTGACTGTGTGTCTAGACCATACTGTACAGCTCAGACAATATAGGTCATAAATTAGATCTTTTTTTTTTTTTTGGTATCGGGTTGGAAAATCCTCATGGAGTCTTTTCGCCCCGGGGGGGAAGGACGAAGGGGACTGTCAGACTCTTACTGACTAAAAACCAACCCGTGCTCCTCATGTACCCATGTGTCGGAGGGTAGGGTTTCACCAAAGCATTCCTCGCTACCCCCCGACGGGTATTGGCCCGCCAGATGGTCAGGCGGGCCCCGAACGAAACCCGCTTGGCGGCGGATGAAGGTGTTGGGCTCCGCCGCCAAAACACCCAGCGGCCGCAGAGGATAGGGAGGACGGCAACGCAACACCGCATCTCCTCTTCCTCTGCGGCCCCACCGCGACGCAACGATGGTGCGCCCCCATTTGGTCGCGGGAGATAGGGCGCGGGGCAACGCAACACCCACACGCCTCTCCTCCCGCGACCGCACCCGACTGCGAGGGACAGACAGAACTGTCCCCCGCACCCGCACCATGGGACGCATCCTACGCAGGCCTCTACCAAGCCCACGTGGAGCGTCCCCTCCCGGGATCCCGCTTAGCTTCACCGTGGGTGGCTTCTAACCCACGGTTACTGAGCCCCCCACCACGACAAGGTGGAGATCCCACGGGGGGGGTCATAAATTAGATCTGACAATCTAGTTTGTAATACTTTTCCGATTCGTTAACTTATAATATTAAACTATTTCAAAATAAAGATGAAATACGTATTATATGATAAACAGTACAAAAATCTTTAGTATATTTTTATTATTTTATCGCGTTCACACATACCGACAAAATGAAAAGGCGGCTACATCTTAAAATATGTATAAATGTAAAGTGACAGTGAACTAAAAATAATCTGCTATACGGTATACAGTTGCCGTGAGAGGATTTCAACACGAGACGTATAAGCAATGCATTACACATTCTAGAACTCTAGTTACTACGATATCAGTGCGACGTACAAAGCTGCAAGTCACTTAGATAGTCTGTTAGCTTTTGTATGCTAGATGTGTGCTTTTTCAGTTATAGGTATTATATGGATAGCTTTTTATTTTTTTATAGACTCTCGCCTGTATCCCCGAAGGGGTAAGCAGAGGCGTAATATTACACCCAAATTTCGCCATGAATTTTTAGGTCCCACGTCATAGGGGGCTAGCCTACTGCCGTTACCGGACACATCATCAGACCAGACTCCGTGCTGCTAATGAGAATTTGGAAAAACACAGTAACACTTTTGCCCAACCCGGGAATCGAACCCGGGACCTCTCACTGGACCACTTATGGATGTTTATGCCATCGTTTTTATTATTCGATTGTAATATTGATTAAGATACATATAATCATAATAATTATAATGTTTTACCACATACACACAACCCCGTCTACTAAGCAGAACTTGTACTATAATAGACTAGAGGACGCCAGCAGCTACGCCTGCATTTTTTTTTTAATTTACCCGTTTTGGCCGCTCCCGTAGGAATTTCGGGAAATCCCTTCTTAGTGCACCCCTACGATCCCCAAATAACATACATGCAAAATTTCAGCTTCCTCCGCCCAATAGTTTCGGCTGTAGCGTGTCTGTCAGTCAGTCAGTAACGCAAGGATTTTATTTATTAAGACAATGGATAAAAATTTATACACTTTTTTTGAAAAATATGAGTAATTTTATACATAGACACACCCAGACCAGGATAAACATCCATGTTCATATACAAAAATCTATGATGTGAGAAGGATTCAAACCTGCTACCCTCGGCGTGGCAGTAGTTTACACTCCCGCTTCGCCACCGAGTCGTGAAAATAAGATAAGCTTTTAAGAACATAAGACGTTTCCTTTGAAATATTTTGTTTAAAGATTCATTTGAAAACAACAAAGGAATTCGTTCTTTTAAATATAAAGTACCTTATTTTATTTTATTAACTTTTAATTATTGTTAATAATTATAGTATCATGTTTTGACAATATATATTACCAAGTATATAGAAAGCCATAACATATCAATATCAACCGAAACGCCAAAACACATAACTGAAACACCCTATTCAAATCCCATAATTATCAACATCACTCTATATAACCCAATCATAAAACACTACAAACTGACCGATATAAATCGCTATACAGGGGGTAAACAAATATGGTAGTTAATTTTTAGTTAAATGTATTGGTACGATCAGTGAAAAGGTTTGGAACAAATGGCATGGAAAAGGGTTTGGGTATGTAACAAATAACAGACAAATCGTGTCGCCTAAGCGTTGTTCAGATACGACTTAGCTGCTTTTCTCTTGGAATAAGTCGAAGTGGTGTTGCGCATTTTTTGCCAGTTCTAAGGACACAATAGACATATAAATTCATACAAATTTTATTCTAATTTTGAAACAGGGCCTGAAGAGAAAAAAATAATATACATGCTGTATGTAAACTGTCCCACTACTGTGCTTTCCTCACTATTAAAATTGTTAGGACTGCCCTCACTCTGGCTAAATGCGGGTGAAATTCACATGTAATTCTGACATTAAGGAAAACTGTCAGATACGTAGATTACCTCGATGTTTTCTTTAACCATTTAACAATCAACAAAAATATAATTATTATATTAACATAAAACTGTTGAGGTGAAGCTGTAGGCGTCCTCTAATTCTTATATTATAAAAACATTCCTCATTTTTTATATGATATCGAAACTGTATTTTGAACGAAATGAGATTTGATTTTGAATTGACTCACAATCAGAATTCTACTAATTTAATGTTATTATCTTTGACGATTTTAAATTTGACGTATATTGTTCAACAATGACACATAATTTCACAGTTAGTTCAATTTACGATCTAGTATCGATTTCATTCAAATATCAGTAAAGTAAGGAGAATACCATTTGTGACATTATATGGCACTGACAGTCGAAACTGAAATATGAACAAATTTATTTAGGAGAGTTGGGCCTTAGACGTATAGACGACCAGAACGCATGGAATGTAATTGCTCTAATTTAAAACAGAATATGATAATTGCATAAACAGACCAAATTAAAAAAGGGCTGCTGTTGCGTTTCTCGCAGGCTCTTCTCAATACGAGCTATTTCCTGAATTGGTGGTAGAATAAAAAAGTAAGTAGGTACTCAAAAACGTTTCTATGTAAAATACCATTTCATTTAATTAAAATTCGGTTGATTACCCTCAAAAACCTTAAGGATGAATAAAGCGATGATTTGGATGTAATTTCAATTGACATTTTACGAATTCTGTTAAGAGTTTCGTGAAATGGAGCCAATCCAATGTCCGTCACGACTCTGTGAGGAAAAAGATAACTAATTCAATATAATATTTTACCCTTACAATTTCCCTCTGTTAAAAGGATTTCTATCTGATGGCAAAAAACCTGTGAGGGTATAATTTCAAGCGGTTCAGGTTAAAACCACTTGAGCCATCTAGGGACCAGGCCATTATAACTAGGTTAGCTTGGACTCGTAGTGGGTATCTTGCGGTGTTTTAGGCCTAATGTTTTGGCACAAAAGTGAATGGCATAATAACTTAGCCAGGCTGATATTCAATAGTTGAGGTCCTTAGACTGAAATGATTAAAATAGCTATTGAATTTGCGAATAAATATAATATTTACGATAGCTTAAGTTGTTTCACGAATAATTTTGAAAGTGTGGTATCATTGTGACAGCAAAATCTAAATAAATACCTAATGTTTGTAACGTATGTCCGGTACCTACCGCGTCTGCGTCATAATACCATCCATACGCTCGAGAAGGCCATCGTCCGCGCTCGCGAAGCCTGACCAAATATGGTCACGAAGCGACTTCAACTCTGATGGAGGGCTGGTATATAAAGGGGCCGACAGAGAGGCCGGCACCGCTAATCTATACTTACCTACTACCGCTACTCTATCCGTATACGTAGTACGGGTATTCTGGACCCCAGCTGTGGGTGAGTTACTACATTTACTGCACTAGCGTTCTGCCCATCTCTCTACCTGCTAGCTGAGGCCGGTTGGAGCCACCTGTCTGACTCTATTGGTTGTGGCTTTCCTAATGCTGCTTCCCTTCAGGTTCCAGGTCTACCTTAAGCTCCGGGCTACTCTACCTAGACCGCTACACTTCAATCACCGTCCTCGACGTCACCTCGGCCGAATAGTTTGGCCCTGCCCTGCTCATCGCACACACACCGCCGGCGCCTGCCAGCTGAGCCAACGGACTGCGAGGATCTGCCGCTACGCGCAGCCCTTCGAGCAACCTGCCCTGCACACTACCGGAGGGAACAGCGTGGGAGACTGCAGCCCTTAGTGTTCAGGCCAGTGTCGTGTTGTTGGTCGGTCATACTCGTGCAAGGGACGTGAGACAATACTCGGATATAAACGCACCTAGAACATCTACTGCGTTTCTATTCTAGAACCCGTTATATGTTCAAATAACTTAAATAAGGAATACAACACAATGTTGTTGTTTTCTATTTGATTAAAATATGACCGTCTGATTTTGACTGCTACAATATTTTATCAACTTTAGATTCAGATAAAACGATTTAAAGCTAATTTTAAAAAAATCAGACGCCGGCACAGAATAAATAGTAATTACGTACAGAAGATTCACTTTTCTAACCAATTTATTGAAATTGCGACTCTTGGCACTAAGCAATAAAGTTCAATTCAGCTCGCATAAGCACTCAGTGCCTAATGCGATATTCACCTAACAGTTCTCGCTCTTTTCTAACACATAACGCTGTCGCTGTCTGGCGCAGAGTGGCGCGCAAGGGTTGTCGACTTGCCGCTGCTACTACGATATTTATTCATCGTCTATCTACCTACTTGACCACGTACCTAATAATAAATAATTATCCTATAAGTATCCTATCCCACTATTTAAGCTCGTAGAACAAAAACCACAAAAGTTCTGGTCGTTTACATTTTCACTATACTAATTCTTAGTTATTTCCTAAATGCGTGGACCGATTTACATGATTCAAACAGATAAAATGGTTTTTGAACTAGAGCTTCAATTTGACACCATAATCGTTGGGATATCTCAACAAACAAAAAATCTAATTTTCAAATTGCTCTCGTGAAATAAATAAAATCAAATTTTCAAGTTGCTTTCGACACACATCCGTTAAATGAGCAATACTTTGCATCAGACTTGTGATGATACATTTTTGTTGTTAAAGGCATTTATATAATTTGAACAAAGTTCTCGCACGGCGCGTGAGAATACGGAGCGGTCGCACTCGTTGTGCGTGACTTCTAATGTGAGCGGCGCGCGGCGCGCCCTCTAATCCAACCATGAAGACATGGGCGGTCGAGGTACTTGTAAGTTTCTACCTAAAATGCGAAGTGCGCCAGGCCTGACGCCGGTCACTTCATGGAGAAGCTGATCTTCTGTCATATCTGGTTGGAACAGAAAGCAGCATCTTTGAGGCGAGATGAGAGATCTCACACCAAGCCTGATAATAGTCTATGATCCGTAGAAGAGCGACCTTCACCGATCTAGTCATTGGATGAAAAGTATTTTTATAAAAAAAATTATGTTAAAAATATATCGCGAATAAGTTGGTAAAGAAAATCCGATCTGGACTAGGAAAAGCAGAAAAACAATATATTTGGCTTTTCGTTTCATATTGTACATACGCGTTTCATTAATAAATTTAGTACTAACCGAATGTATGAACCCTAAAGGGTACTTAAACATTGGGTTGTCCATTTTTCCTGGCGTATTTGTAGGGTTGCCAGGTCCCCCCGTGGGATCTCCACCTTGTCGTGGTGGGGGGCTCAGTAACCGTGGATTTGTCACCCGCGGTGAAGCTAAGAGGGATCCCGGGAGGGGACGCTCCGCGTGGGCTTGGAGGGGCCTGCGCAGGATGCGTCCAACGGTGCGGGTGCGGGGGACAGTTCTGTCTGTCCCTCGCAGTCGGGTGTGCTCACTTTAGGAGAGGCGTGTCGGTGTTGCGTTGCCGCGCGCCCTATCTCCCGCGACCAAATGGGGGCGCACCATTGTTGCGTCGCGGACCGCAGAGGAAGAGGAGATGCGGTGTTGCGTTGCCGTCCTCCCTATCCTCTGCGGCCGCTGGATGTTTTGGCGGCGGAGCCCAACACCTTCATCCGCCGCCAAGGGGGTTTCGTTCGGGGCCCACCCGACCACCTGGCGGGCCAATACCCGTCGGGGGGTAGCGACACATGGGTACATGAGGAGCACGGGTTGGTTTTTAGTCAGTAAGTCTGACAGTCCGCTTCGTCCTTCCCTCGCAGGGCGAAGGGACTCCATGAGGATTTTCCAACCCGATAACAAAAAAAAAGCAGAAAAAAAAAAACAAAAAAAAGGCCAGGTATAAACACGCAACACGGTAAAATAATGCTAGGATGATGATGATCTTCAAACTTAGGCCACTAGATGAACTAGGTCTGCAGGACATGGGTTATTAGATTGACAACACTTGTAAACAATTACATTATAAGGAATTTGAGAGATATGACCCTTTAAAAATATCGCTTAAAGAAAATGTCATCATCATCAGCCCCTTACAGTCCACTGCTAGACTAGGCCTCTCCTTTGAAAGTAGGAATTGGCCTACTATACCACGCTGGCCAAACGGGTTGGCATCAAGGTTTGTATCAGGGTTTGTATCAAGTTTTCCTTCTCTTACAGTGCTGTTCTTTGCATAGTATAATCCCTCTGTCGGCTCTTACGACACTCATAGGATGATATGGGATGGTGACATTCCGTATTCTTAATCCGTCACCACTCGGAAAGAAATGTATTAATGAATAAAACAGGTATCGCAAGTCTGTACAAGCCATGAGGAGCGAATTCTAATTAGGTACCGGGATACAATATATAGATATGTATATTCAGTATGTATATTATTTTAAATTATATAATTAATTAACTACACCATCGCCACACTTGATTGCTTACATCATTTCTGTCCATCCAAAGATTGCCTAGAAGAGATCGCTTTTAGCGATAAGGCCGCCATTTGTACATGCTGTAGTATAAGCCAATTCACAAAATGTGAACTGTTCAATATTATTTGGTATACAATAAAGAGTATATCTATCTATCTATCTATCTACAATAGTGGGGCACTACGTTATGAGACCGTGTATTGAATTGGCGCTTGTCAAATGAGACCCAAAGACCATAAATACACAAACTCGTTCTCTTGCTCAACTTTTTCATCTCCTATCATTACGTCACATTCAGTTACACTATCATCCCTCTCTATGACCATGACTTTGGTTTTGTTAACATTCACTTTCATACCTTTCTTCTTACACGCCTCATTCATCGTGGTGACCATCTGCTGCAAATCCGACGCTTACGATGCAAATAGAGCCTGATCGTCAGCGTATAGCAGGGTCTTAAACACTGGCTCACCCGTTCTTAATCCACATTCAGACTCTTTCAAATCGGCCAAACAACTGTCCATGAACAGATTGAACAGCCAAAGAGACGCTAAACATCCCTGTCTAACACCATAATCAATGTTAAGCCAGTCCGTGTAGGCCCCGTTTATTCTGACACAGGCAGTTGAATCCCTATATAAGGATTCAAGTGCCCGTATCAGACTGCTGTTCACTCCATACACAGAAAGTGTTGACCAAAGTTCATCCCTCACCACGTGTCGTAAGTCTTTTCCAGGTCAATAAAGGTGCAGAAAACCTTCTGGTGTTTACTTAAGAATTTCTCTGCAATGCACCTTAAGGAAAAGACTTGACCCGTACATCCCATTCCCTTTCTGAATCCCGCTTGCATATCCTAAATTTTACTGTCCGTTTCAGAGATCACTCTTTCAATCAGTATCTTTGCATGCAATTTGCCAACAACACTCAAGAGGTTGATACCTCGATAATTTTTGCATTCCTGCTGTGATCCTTTGCCCTTGTACAGTGGCACAATTACGGATTTGTTCCAGTCACCTGGTACACGACCGGACCGCCAACATTTATTTAACAGTAGGTACAGCAAGCTTGCAGTGACGCCTTCGCCTACCTTGAGCATTTCAGCAGATATTCTGTCATATCCCACAGCTTTACCAGCCTTCATACTTTTCAATGCATATCGTATCTCTTCCATACTTATCCCACTTTCACAATTATCTTCCTCTTCTTCTTTGTCTTAGCGTTATTCCAGTTTCAATCTGGGGTCCGCTTACTAGTCTAACCGGATTTGGCTGAATATTAGCTTTTCTACAGAGCGACTGCCTGTCTGACCTCCGCAACCCGAAGGGATAGCGATATTCCATGGTTTAGACTAGTGTCAGTTTATTTAGAAGGTACTGACGCCCTGTAACGATTGTCAAAGATCTTCATGACAACCGGGACCGACGGCTTAACGTGCTCTCCGAGGCACGGGACAAGCGATAATTAACAATTCATTACGCACATAACTCCGAAAAGTCATTGGTGCGCGCCTTGGATTCGAACCTGATACCCTCTGCATGGCAGTCTGTTGGTATATCCACTCGGCTATCGCTGCCTATTCACAATTATCTTCCTCATTCGCTACTATATTTCTTTTGTCGCTCTCTCCTCGTTCAAACAAATTCCCAAAATATACTTTACACTGATTCAGAACTACCCCATGCTCACTCATAATACTTCTATTTATATCCCTCATCACATCAACATTCGAATAATTTAATATTGGCCCGAAAATAATGCGAATATTTTCTATCAAATTTATCCTTGCATTCTTCTTTTTTCTTCTCACTATCTTTTTCACTTTATATTTCAACCTGTCATACTTTTCTTTTACAATCCTTTCATTGTCATTTACACCACCTCGTACTCTTTTGTTGGCTCTTATGGCCAGCAAGTCCATCCATGCTTTGCGCTTTTCCGCAACTACACCACTTACTTCTTGATCCCACCATTCATTACAAAATTTCTTAACGTTCTTCTTCTTGCTTACGCCACATACTTGAGTGGCTGTCTCAATCATTCCATTCTTAAACTCTTTCCAAAACTCTTATATTTCGCACTCTTCTTTCTCAAGCAAATCTTTTAACCTCACTTCCAATAACTCTTTATACTGATCGCGTATATCCTCTTCTGCCAATCTTTCAACTTTCACTCTTTCTATGGCAGGTGAGTATATGCGAGGACAATTGCGCCATTAAGTTGTTAGTCTCGCTATACGACTTACTACCAAAAAATGGTCAGTACCCGCATTCAAGGCTCGGTACACTCTAGTATCCTTCACCTTTCCTTTTAAACGTTCATCTACCACAAAAAAATCTATTATTTTTGTCTGTCTTTGCCATGTGTACATATGAGTCCGTGTGGTGACGGATTAAGAATACGGAATGTCACCACCCCATATTATCCCATAAATCTAGCGAAAAGTGGGTATAGCAATATACCTCTGCCTACTTCTTCGAGGATATAGGCGTGAGACTATGTATGTATGTAATGGGTGACCGATATGGCTTCAGAGGGCTACCGCGCTCTGGAGAGCACGTCGAGACGTTGTACCCGATTGTGATTTATGAACTAGAATAGTAATATAACTTCGGGCGGCCTAAAAACTCACATCACCAGAGTCGGTCTCACACCCTCACACGAAAATATAAATACTAAACATTAAGTTTTACATTACGAAGCTATTCTACATCTTAAGTACAAGCAAAACTTTCATTTTAGCCCGTCAGAAACAATTCCAATCGGTGTTTACATTATATGTTTCTTTTGTCAAAAAGCATTTGATAGGACCCCGAACATGAAAGATCTCTCCACAAGGAACCTAGCTGACGAAAACTAGTTTAAAATTCATATTATTATCAAAATAATCTTCAAGCACTCAATACAAATTCATTGAGTCATCTTCAAAACTTCGAGCCAATAATGCCAATATGTTTGATCAATCATTGCAAACACGTAAACTTAGGAAAGGACAGTAAAATAAATGTTTATTGAGGTTCCTTGGGCCCTTAGCATCGTTATTGGTTGTTGGTGAATGTTGATTTGTTTTGTAATATCACTTGAATTGCGTTGGATTGCTCCCTTAGAATTTCCCTCAGAACTTTATATAAGCCTGGATATTATTAGATCATCATGATCAACCTGAATTATAATGATTATTCCGGTTGTACTCAAGGCTTAAGAGCCTGAGTCCGTTTTCCATTCTAACCTAGTTAAACAAAATATTAGCTTCTCTGCATTGCAACTGTCGTCAAAATTCCGTAACCCAAAGGTATAGCAAAATTGTATGGTTTAGATCTGAATAAACTTGAGGGAATTTCTGGTCACTTAGCCACGGAATTCTCGTTTAATCTAGATATTGATATTTGTGATTTTTATTCAACCCGCTAGTTCTGTTGGAGGGCATAATTATTATAAGCTAGCTGTTTACCGTGGTTTCACCCGCGTCCTGAGGGAACTACTTCACGTACCCGGTTAATTTATAGCCAAGTTACTCCTTGGTACGTCAGTTATCTGCCAGTGAAAGTCCCGTCAAAATCGGTCCAGCTGTTCCAGAGATTAGCGAGAACAAACAGACAGACAAAAATTGTAAAAAATGTCATTTCGGTATAAATATGTACCGTGTATACATCCATATGCATTTAATAAAAAGCGTTTATATTAATATTACAAACAGACACTCCAATTTTATATATGTGTATAGGTAATCTGTCAGAGGATATATAACCCTGCAATTTTCACCACAAACAGAGATTGATAGCTTGTGCTACTGAGTGACTGACAAACAACGCACAACTAAAACTATTGGGCGCAAGAAGCTGAAATTTGGCACCTATGTTCTTTGGGAGGTGTAGGTGAGCATTAAGAGACGGTTTTTGGAAATCCCACCCTACGAGGGAAATAGAGTCCCACGCAGGTGGAACCGTGGGCAAAGTCTAATAATAAATAACTCATTAGGATTAACAATGGTAGAATATAAGACGATGATCATTGGATATTTTAGTAATACTCAGAAATCAGCACCTCTATGAGCCTTTTGAATCTTTTGACGCCGTAAGATTTAATATGTAGGACGAGTTCACTCTGTACAATTGATTTCTTCTTCTTCTTGTCGTATCCATGGCGATTTTAGATGACAGACGACCAGTACTCTGCTACAGCTATAGCTTTGTTTTTGGCCTTATACAGCTCAGCCAAAGAGCATTTAACCGGACAGGAAGGGGCAAGAAAGCAAGTGTGGCATGTCCTGCCTTGTCGCTCCACAGTCGCACCGGACGGAGTTCTCAGCCACATAGCCCCATCTATACAGATTGTATCTGCAGCGACCCACTTGTGTTCGGAGTCGGTTTAGGGACTTCCAGGTGGACCAGGGCAGGTCCTGCCCTGCGGGAAGCTCCTCTGCAGGCACAATGTAGGACTCAGGAGGAGCATGTTTTTTATGCCACAAGTTACGGCGAGCCTTAGCTGGACTCTTTGTAAGTGGTTTCGTGTGGTTAAGGCAACTTTTACGACTCTTTAGGCGGGTCGGGATGGTTTCCTTATTATGGAGTGAATGTCGAGTGTCCGTCTCTTGTTTCGATTTCTCGATGGAACACGTCACACTCCTTCGCACCTCTGGAGGTGACAGCTTCAGGCAGCCTGTTATTATACGGCAGGTTTTTTTATTTTTTATTTCTGCCGAACAAATTGACTCCATGCTGCCTGATGTTAAGCAGTCATAGAAGTCCCATAGTGATGGCCATCATCCCAGCAGCCAGCATGGCATTATAGCATGATGGCCCTCACCTTGACAGCCTTGAGTAAAGCTTTTTCACGCCCCGCTAAAAGGACCCGGGATCATAAGTGGAGGGAAACACGTGGACTGGTAAAGAGTTCCACATCTTAATGGTAAGGCAGAGATAAGAGGCGCCGAACCGTTTGGTGCTCGACGGTATCTGTTCTACCGTGTAAGAGTGGCACCTCAACCCAGCACGTGTCGTTCGGGATAGGAAAGGAGAGGGTGGGATTAGTTGAAAGAGATCTTCGGAGCACTCACCGTGATAGATGCGGTAGAAGACAGCCATTGAGGCCACGTCTCTGCGTAATTGCAGTGACTCAAGGGTCTTAGTGGCCTCTGGATCCCCGATGATACGGACAGCACGCTGCTGCAACCTATCGAGGGCAATAAGTACTGAGCGGAGCCATTCCAAAGGTGAGAGCAGTATTCCACGCAGGAGCGAACCTGGGTCTTGTATAACAGACACAACTGCTCCGGCGTGAAAAACCTCTTCACCTTGTTCAGGACTCCGAGTTTCCGAGATGCGGATTTGATGAAAAAACCTCCTCACCTTGTTCAGGACTCCGAGTTTCCGAGATGCGGATTTGGAGTTGTTAAGTTCAACATTTACTTCTTTTGCATATGCCGAACGGTGCCACACTGGGCACGCGTATTCACCAGCAGAGAAGCAGAGTGCAAGTTCCGATGTGCGAAGCACGCGCGGTGAGGCCCCCCAAGAAGTCGACACAAGCCGGCTTATGAGATTATTGCGGGCGTTAAGCTTCATTTTCGTTTTACGACAGTGCTCTTTGTAAGTCAGAGATCTATGAAGGGTGACCCCAAGGTATACGGGATTAGCGTATGATAAGATGTTGTTACCTCGCCAGTTAATCTTAAAGTTTCGGCCAGCATGTTTATTGCGCAGATGAAATGCTCAAGATAGCGTTTTCTTGAGGGTTGTGTCGAAGGGCATTCTCGTCATAATAACGGCCTAGATCGTCCAAAGCTTTCATCAGCGTGTCTTCGGCGTCCTCGAAGGTACTTGTTCGAGTTGCTATTGCCAGATCGTCAGCGTATAAAAATCTTTCCGTTCCGGGTGGGCTGGGTAGATCGTTGGTGTATATATAGAAGTGTGTATATAGTGTATATGTTGTACAATTGATGTCAAGATTATTGCCTCCGTGGTCCAGTGGATAGCGTATGCGATTATCAAGCCAGTTCGATTCCCAGGTCGAGCAAACCATAACCTGGTGCAATTTCGGTGTAATATTTACACCTCTGCCTAGCCCTTCGGAGATACAGCGTGAGTCTATAAACAATAAATAAATAGATTATTGATGGTTCCAAACCCAAATAAAAAAAAATCGAACCAATTCTAAATATAGAAACTAACAACGTACGTAAAACAATTGTACCGTCCCTTGTTACTTACTGTAACAAACCTCATTGCACAAAGCGGGTTGTGAAAGGAAACAGAATAGCAAAACTACTTTGCTTAACAAAACACAATTTACAGAGATGTCTTTGCAATGTGATATAAACAAACAAACTTTTAACCGCGTCTTTGTTTGGTGACGACAGAGCAATATGGCGAGTGCAGTGAGATTAGTGTGTTTTATTTGTAGTGAACGTGCCATTTGCGATGTATTTGTAAGAAAATGATAGTAATCATTTGTTAAATATTTGATTACAAGGACTTGTTAGGATAGCTTAGTCGATCAAAGTGAAAGGGAGGGAGAATCGAAGGGAATGACCCCCCCCTCCCCGATGGTGTAATGTGTTCGTCGTAGAGTTCTTCTTTTACAATTATTTGTAGTCGACTGATGCACTTAAGTCTCTTCTAATTTGACTCGCAATAGCACTGTGGGTCACTAGGAGGATTTGGCTACTTAATAACGTCACGCCGGTCAGTGTTTCGCCTCTTCGCAAAGGAAGGAAAGAGGAACCTACCACGCACCCTCGGATTGACCACCCTAACTATAGCAATAGAAAAAGATTGACAATATAACTACCTATATCACGGCTATAACCATCTTACAGTCCCATCCACAAAGACGGTCCCTAGAATAAACATAAAACTATCAGCCTAGAATCGCAGTTCACTAGGAAAAACCTAAAATCCAACACATACGCCGACCATACTCTAACATTACGTACCAACTTCCCACAAATCAAAGTACCATTTTGATGCAATAAAAACAGAAATATGAAACCTATAAAAACGACCAAGTCCGTTGTGAATGATTCCGCACCGTCCAAATGGTGAGCAATAACAATCCATACGAAAAAAATGGTTTGAATTTCAAATAAATTATGTACATATGCGTATAGGGATGGTAGATTTACGTAGATTCACGGCTGTATTCGCCCAAGGGGAAGACAGAAGTATATTACAGCTCAATTACACCAAATATATTTTCGACACAGACATATTTATCACACAAAAAATATCAGAAATTAATTTCTGCATGATATGAGCGTGCGTTGAGCATGCTTTCAAAATCCGAATAACTATGCAACTATTGAAAAATAACCAACATAAGAATCGAACTCTAGGCGTATATAGTGTTTTTCTCGCATAAGGCACAAAAAAGATATGGGCAAAATTTGTAGTCACACCATATTTGAACTATTGCCATATTGGAAATGGCAAAAGGACGTTGCTTTCAAATATGATATTATTCATTGCATCCGTAGTAATGACATTTATTCAACATCAATCTACCTATAGGACACCACAAGTATAACGACTTAAAGCTCTTTACATGGCACGTGACTAATGGTCCTTTTAACAGCAAATGTGTACATCCATACGTACACAAGTAAAAGCGATTACAAACATTATGCCTACGTCATGTTTCTCATACGCTTTCCACGTCCAACAGTCATGGGTTTGTTTGTGTTCCTCTAAATGAACTGAGATATGTGTTAATGTGTTAAAATGTGCTGTATTTTGTTTTGAAGTGAGGTTGATGTAGCTGAGTGGGATTTGGAGGTTTAGGTGCCGATTTTGTGAAATGGGATTTATTTGTTATGTAGATAAGCTGAACACTGCTATCAAGTTGAAGCAAAACTGGATATCTGATTGATATATCACTGGTATGGGAAATGTCATAACAGAAACAAGGTTAAGACTTAGTACTACGGTTTGTGTATTAAAGAATGAGAACTAATTTCTGGGATCTTGCTAATTATGCTTTAGTAATCGTATCATCGATGCTCTTTTGTGACGTATGTTTGACCAGAATGAGGGAAATGGGACAATCGCTAAAACAAAGCACTAATGTTTGCATATCAAAATTCTATAACATATGGATACCGCATCACGTAACATATAAAATCGTCAACAACGAAATGACCACATTGACATGTGCCATCCACTCCACAAATTTATAGATCTGTTTCATTATTAATATAAGTTCACACTCACACACACACAGCAACACAATTAACCTGCTCGCCCAGAAAGCTGACTTCGCAAGTTTCCAAAGTCAACCACGTCATCAAAATATAGTCGATAACACATGGCGTCGCCCGCTTAATTCCCAAGCGGCTTGTATTAAACCTGTGTAATGACGTGACCGCCCCACTCTAAATTTCTTTAACCTTGTAATTACAGTGGAGCACAGAACGGCGGGTGGAACTCAACGATAGTACACCTTCATTAAATCTTCTTGGAGAAAATATTATTTCATTACTTGAGGGTCTGTATGGAATAGCTGTTTACCTTGTTAAATATGTGGCTGGTTTTAAAATAAAGAAGGAGATAAAAGCAAATAACAAAAGAATCAAACAAGAGGTCGAAGTGGAATATTGCAGAAGCCATATCAGTTCCACGTAGAAATAAAAATAACTGCAGAATAAAATACCGATAAGAGCGTCAAAGAGATCGATCGTCAATTTGAAGAGGGCGATAAAAAACATCTGCCACCTCAAAGCCCACTTGCACAAACTGAAGTAGTAAGATTAGTGAAAGTTTACCCTATCCTTTCTCAATCTATGAGGAAGGAAAGATGTCCAATCAAATATTGATTAGCTTATTTATGTGATGTTGCGTAAGTGGCCAATTTTTGTGACGGTAACAGAAAAAGTACGATAAATCTTCTGACGCTGTATAAATCATCTGCTATAGATGTTATGAGGCCTACGATGATAAATAGAGAAATAACCGTTCGTCTGCAACTAACTTAATTATGTCATTCTAAATGTCAATCTAATTCTAATGCGTAATTGATGCAAATTTTAAGAGCTCTAACGTTATAAAGGTTGCGCAGGTAAAATATTTAGTCCAAAGCTCGACAAACTTTCTGGAAATTATAAATTCCGAAACTTCATGTGTTGAGTTTAAGATTATTTTAGCAGGAACTTGGCACAATGGGGTGAGAGAAATTGTTGAAGAACTAGCAATGTTTGAGGTAGCTTCCAAAAATAGCTCTTTATTGTTTTAGTATGTGAAAATATACAGAAACTTTTAAAGTATGTTAATTATTACCATATTTTGCTAGACACGCTTTAGGTTTGTCAACTAACTAGCCACTTTTCAGTTTTAATTATATTAATGGACTTACAGACTAAAAGCTCAAATGAGAAAAAAATATTTTTTTTATTTATTTATTTATACACTGAACTGTGTACAGGTTGACTTAATGCCTAGGGCATTATCCGCCAGTCTACCTTTGAGCGGTGCTGAGAAACGTTGTAGGTGTATTAAATACTTACTATAATTATAATATAGGTATAATAATATAATATAATTCTTAAATAAATATACATGTATACACAATACATACATATATACATAAATATATACACATATAATTATACTACCTAAATACGATATATAACAAACAATATATACATATAAGAATTAAAGGAAGAATACGTAAAGCCATACACTAATACAATACAGTAGGTACATACAATAGCAAAGTAGTAATGTAAATAGAAATGAAGATACAGATCCTATGACACATCCGCTGGTCTTGCCAACAAAAGCTCCTTTACCTTCGCCTTTTTGTACTTCGTTTTGCACGTCCTGATTTCTAGAGGGAGGGCATTCCAGAGGAGAGTGGACTGAACGAGAAATGAAGAGTGAATTGTGAAGTGATTTGTTATGAGAAGGGACAGTAAAAAGAAGATTATTAGACGATCGCAAATTGCGGTCATGGTTGGAACACAGATATAGAAAATGACAGGTTAAATAATTTGGGGATGAAGGAGACATAAGAATAGAAAAGAGGGTAGTGAGAGCACGCAAACTTTTTCTTTTTTTTTATTTAAAATTTTAGCTGCTTATACAGATACTAGACATTTAAGTCTTTGGCATATAATAAGCATATGTGTGATTAAAAAGGAATTACAAAATCGCTGAGTGACTGAAAGAACTTGTGAGTAGATAAAACTGTGCATTCTGTTTCTCTCTTAATTTGAATATTTCATGTTACATTTTAAAAATGATACTAGTTTTATATTCCGTTTCAGAACCATGTTCACACGTTTACATCATATATCAAAAGAGCATGCACAGTTTCAACAACTTGCAATACAATTTCGTAATTAAATTACCGCAATTCCGAGAACAACATTTCGTAAGTGCCCTCACTGAGTGTTAACATTAAAATAACAAAGCGGGTCTCAAAACTTTTCTTCTTGCGAAACATACAGCGCAATCTGCAAAATTAACAATGATTAAACAAAGTAAAGGACCCTATCTTTGCTATAAGTTTAGTAAGTTAACATAGTGGAGAACCATTAAAACAGAAAACTTTCTTGTATGGGTGTAGCGTAAGCACTGTTTTGTAGAGCTAAAGGCTTGAAGTGGATGGGCTTATAAACAAGGCATACTGTGTTGAATATCTGGGACTAGAAGTTACTCAGGGAGAACATTTAGGTCCGTATAGTTAAATAAATGTTTCTAATAGTATAACAGGCTTGATGTGTAGTCTGGTTTGTTTATATTATGAAACTGAGATATGTTATGAGGCATTCAATGTTTTATTTAGTGTTATGAAAGCCAGTAACGGCTGTTTGAATATTGAACATTTATATTGAACTGTTCGTTAACATTTTAGAGGTACATATTAATTTCAGTCCATGGGACTATTTAATTGGGTTTGTAGTATATAATGAATTATCCCTAAGACCTAGGTTGGCTGGCAGCACGATATAATAATAATAATAGACATGGCCATAAGCCAACAGGTGCACCGTAATCGAAAGAATCTATCGACATGCTGGATAGATTACAAGAAGGCTTACGACTGCGTGCCACATACATGGCTTTTGAGGGTGCTGGAGTTGTATAAAGTAGATGCAACTCTATGCACCTATTTAAGGTCATGTATGGGGCAGTGGAGGACCGTATTGCGCTATCCAGGATGTCGATCGAGTTTGGGTTGCGGTGCTCCAATAAGGATCGAGCGAGGTATATACCAGGGCGATAGTTTGAGTCCTTTGTGGTTTTGTCTGGCCCTGAACCCTCTAAGTACCTTGTCAGAGGCTTCAGGGCTAGGCTATCAGTTGAGAAGAGGAGGTCAAGTTACATCTCACCTCCTTTTCATGGATGACCTGAAATTATTTGCCCCCAACAAATTCCAACTGACTGCATTACTTAAGGTAACCGAAACCCTTAGTAATTCTATCAGGATGGAATTTGGTGTGGATAAATGTGCGGACATGCATGTGAAGAGAGGCAGGATTATGGAATCTGCAGGGATACAACTCTCAGATTCCATACAACTTAGATCGCTCTCCCCAACTGAGACCTACAAATACCTGGGTATGTCGCAGTCTTTGAATATTTCTGAGACTGACATGAAACAGACGTTGCAGGCTCGGTTCTTTAGCCGCCTGAGAAAAGTACTTAACAGTCTTTTATCAGGTGGCAACAAGGTGCGGGCCTGCAACGGTTGGGCCATGCCAGTCCTAATGTATTCCTTCGGCATACTCAGGTGGACCCAGACTGAACTAGATGCCCTGGATAGAAAAGTCCGTTCAATGCTGACTGCATCTCGAATGCATCATCCACGCTCATCGGTAATGAGGCTGAACATCCCGCGGAAATGTGGGGGTCGAGGCTTTTTATGTGCTAAGACCCTCCACAACCACGAGGTGTGCAACCTCAGAGATTATTTTGTGCAGATGAGTGTGGATCTGCATCGCTATATAGTCACAATTAATACCGGACTTACCCCGCTCGCTCTGGCTAAAGAGAACTGGCACAAACCTGCAGTACTTAGTACGGAGGACCGACGGGAAGTATGGAGGGGCAAGGAGCTGCATGGACGATTTTACCGGGCCTTACATGGGCCCGATGTAAATTTTGAAGCTTCTATATCCTGGCTGCGATTCGGTGATCTCTTTGGAGAAACCGAAGGTTTTGTCTTTGCAATTATGGACAAAGTTGTCATGACAAACAACTACCGGAAGTATATTCTGAGGGATGGGACGATTGACATATGTCGGGCATGTCACCAACCCGGGGAATCCCTCAGGCATATAGTGTCCGGTTGTTCGAGTCTTGCCAACGGTCAGTATTTGTACAGACACAACCAAGTGGCCAGGATAATCCATCAGCAACTAGCCCTTAAATATAATCTTGTCGATTCAGAGGTACCGTACTACAGTTATGTGCCCGACCCAGTTCTCGAGAATGGTCGTGCATTGTTGTACTGGGATCGGTCTATCATTACAGACAGGACTATTGTAGCCAATAAGCCTGATATTGTAGTGATAGACCGAGCAGAGCGACTCGCAATGTTAATCGATATCACCATACCGCGTGACGGCAATCTCGTGAAGGCAGAAAAAGGGAAAGAGATTAAATATTTGGACTTAGCTCACGAGATTGTTGACATGTGGGATGTGGATTCGGCGATCATTGTGCCGATAGTCGTGTCGGTAAATGGGCTAATTGCCAAGAGCCTCGATCAACACCTAAGAAGGCTCGCACTAGGCAGCTGGATCAAGTCCTTGATTCAGAAGCCAGGTCTTCTCGACACGGCACGCATCGTGAGGAAGTTCCTGTCTCTGAGGCCCTAACCACCGGTGGCTTGGTCCCTGTACCCGACACCGGTGGGTCTCCGTGGTCCCTTTTATATTTTTAAACGCTTTTTATTTATTAAATGTAGTTTATTAATATAAATTGAATTATGAGAAATTTGATAAATAAAGGGTATAATAATAATAATAATATATGATATATCACAAACGAGACCGTAACCGTATCCAGTATAATATTCCATAATAAGTTTATCAAAGAAATACCATAAATCCTCACTACGAAACGAAAATAAAATCTGTACAAAATGACATCCGTCAAGACAAAATTGTCAAAACAATCACAAATAAATACAGTAAAAATGAAAAATAAAGCACAATAAGCATGTTGACTCGAGCCAGGAGCAAGACAGCACATCTAACACCTCCGGGCTCGTCGCTGAGCTCCGCCTCGCAGCCGTCGGAACCTGTGCCGACAACGCCGGCAGCTGCAGTTGCGTCGAGCTCCAGCGACGAGTATTTCTCTCCGCCGTCGACACCGTCACCTGCGCGGCGGCGTGGAAGAGGCCGGCCACCAGCGTGCTTAGGACCTCGGGGCCCACCGGCCCCAAACAGGGTCCCCGCTGCCGGTGGTAATGTGCAGCGCATGAAGTGGACGACATCAATGAACGAACATGTCATGCGCGCATATTTTGGGGCGACAGAGGGGGGCACTAACCTCACTGCGTACCGTAGTCGCATGCTGTCTATGTTTCAGGCCTTGGAACCAAGCATCAACGTCACGGCTCAACGATTATCGGATCAGGTACGAGTAATCCAGCGCAGTGGCAAGTTGGATAATACCGTACTTGATAGGATTCGCTCAGACTACTTACCTTCGAGTCATGTCAATGCCGTCCGGCCTACGCTAACGCCGACACCAAACGCACCACCAATAGGTGGCAGCGCCGTCGTGGAGGAGGATGACATGGCTGATAATGTAAGTACCCAGTGCAATGAGGAGGTAAAGGACGCTTTGGAATGTGCGATTAGGGACTACCGGCACACGCCAACCACGATTAGACCTCGTCTACCGCGGTTGCCTATGCATAGGCGAAATATAGCGCTGGTAAGTGCTCTTGACTCGTTATTATCGAATTATTTAGATAATAGTGAGGATCTCGGTGATACTCACTCAATCTTGTACTGTGCTGCCGTGGCGGCATGTCGTATAGCAGGTGTTAAGTTCCCTGAAACTGACACTGTTATACGACAAAGATCTGCTGTACCGGCGTGGCAGTGCAGGATTGAGAGGCGTATTGCCGAGGCAAGGGCACTTATTGGCAAGCTGATCTGTTTTAGGGCGGGGAATACACGCCCCAGGGTAATGCGCTTTGTGAAACGGGCCTTTGTGGGGACTAATATTAGTCCTCAAGATTATACATCCCGTGTCACAGAGCGCATTGACTTCCTAAAACAGAAAGTCTATGCATGGGCAAACCGTATTCGTAGATTCAAAAAACGTGTGGACCGGTATCTCATTAATCGTACATTCCAGAGGGACCAGAGGTGGGTATACAGAAGCTGGGAACGACCAGACCAATGTGTGACTAATGTACAGCGACCGGATGAGGACGCCACAGCCATGTTTTGGCGTAGCATCTGGTCGATGCCCATTAGTCATACTGAAGGCGATTGGATGCGAGACGTCGAGCGTGCATGCGAACATATTCCCGAAATGGAATGCGTGGCCATTTCTAGCCAGGACGTTTCACAAGCAGTCCGTCCATTAGCGAATTGGAAATCTCCAGGGTTGGACGGGCTGCACAATTTCTGGCTGAAATGGCTACGTAGCTCGCATGAACGCTTGGCATCTCAATTCCAATCAGCTGTGGAATCTGGGTCGTTACCAACATTCATGACGACTGGAATTACCCACCTGCTCCATAAGACAGGCAGTACTAGCGAGCCCGGCAATTATAGACCGATAACATGTTTACCATCGGTCTATAAACTTCTTACATCTATTCTGAGAGCTAAAATAGCTAAACATGTTGAAGACCATGCAATTATGTCAGCCTCTCAGAATGGATGTAGGAAGGGGGCTCGTGGTACTAAGGAGCTCCTCCTCATTGACATGGCCATTAGCCAACAAGTTCGCCGTAACCGAAAGGATCTGGCGGCATGTTGGATAGATTATAAGAAAGCGTATGACTCCGTGCCGCATACATGGCTTTTGAGGGTGTTAGAGTTGTATAAAGTAAATACAACTCTACGCACCTTCTTAAAGTCATGTATGGGGCAGTGGAATACGACTCTTTGCTATCCAGGATGCCGACGGATCCAGGAGGACGGCGAACGTATTAAAATTGAGCGGGGAATTTTTCAGGGCGACAGTCTGAGTCCCCTTTGGTTTTGCTTAGCCATGAACCCTCTCAGTACTTTACTGGAGGGTTCAGGGTTAGGCTGCAAGTTACAGAGAAGTGGTCAGGTCATATCTCACCTGCTGTTCATGGATGACTTGAAGTTATTTGCCCACTCTGAGGCCCAATTGATAGACTTACTAAACGTAACCCAAAACTTTAGTAAATCTATCAATATGGAGTTCGGTGTGGATAAATGTGCTGTCATTCATGTGAAGCAGGGAAAGATGGTGGAATCTGAGGGGATCCAACTCTCAGATTCCATTAACCTAAGAACGCTTCTCTTAACTGATACCTATAAGTACTTGGGTATGTCACAGGCTTTATGTATCAATGAAGCCGTCATGAAGCAATCGTTGCAAGAGCGTTTCTTTGGCCGCCTGAAAAAAGTACTAAAAAGTCTTTTATCAGGAGGCAACAAGGTTCGTGCTTGCAACGGTTGGGTCATGCCACTTCTTGTATACTCCTTTGGCATACTCAAGTGGACTCAGTCTGAATTGGACGCCCTGGACAGAAGAGTTCGCACTTTGTTGACGGCATATCGTATGCATCATCCACGTTCATCCGTGATGAGGTTGTACATCCCGCGAAAGTGCGGGGGTCGCGGCTTTCTGAATGTCAAGACCCTACACAATCGCGAGGTGTGCAATCTCAGAGAATATTTTCTCCGGGCGAACGTGGATATGCATCGAGATGTTGTCGCGGTAGACAATGGGCTCACCCCGCTCAGGTTGGCTAAGGAGAACTGGCGCATGCCTGTAGTACTTAGTACTGATGATCGCAAGCGTGTATGGCAGAGCAAGGAGCTTCATGGCAGGTTCCATCGGGCCCTGTATGGACCCGATGTAGACCTATTAGCCTCGGTGAACTGGCTACGCTTCGGTGACCTCTTTGGGGAAACCGAAGGGTTTGTTTGTGCAATTGCTGACGAAGTTATCAAGACGAATAACTACCGGAAATATATCCTGAGGGATGGCACTACTGATATTTGCCGTGCCTGTCACCAACCTGGTGAATCCCTCAGGCATATTGTTTCCGGTTGTTCACGTCTTGCTAACGGCGAGTACTTGCACAGACATAACCAAGTAGCCAGAATTATTCACCAGCAACTTGCTCTGAAGTACAAACTTGTAGACATCGAGGTACCGTACTACAGGTATGTAGCAGAGCCAGTTCTCGAAAATGGCCATGTCACATTGTACTGGGATCGATCTATCATCACGGACAGGACTGTTGTAGCCAACAAGCCTGATATCGTGTTGATAGATCGATCAGAGCGCCTCGCAATAATTGTTGATGTCACTATTCCTCATGACGAGAATCTCGTGAAAGCCGAAAAGGAAAAACAGATTAAATATCTGGACTTGGCTCACGAGATTGTCGACATGTGGGATGTGAACTCAGCAATTATTGTGCCGATAGTCGTGACCGTTAATGGTCTAATAGCCAAGAGCCTCGACCGTCACCTTAAGAGGCTCGCGTTGGGTGCTTGGGTCAAGGGCCTGATGCAGAAGGCAGTACTTCTGGACACGGCACGTATTGTGAGGAAGTTCCTGTCTCTGGAGCCCTAACCACCGGCAGCTTGGACCCTGTGCCCGATGCTGGTGGGACCCCACGGTTATTTTTATATTTTTAAATGTGTTTATTTTGTTAAAAAATATATTTAAAAATGTAATTTTAATTAGAAAAATAATAAATAAAGGAGATAATAATATTCTAACTACATTCACACAACACCATCTAGTCTCAAACTAAGCAGAGCTTTTACTATGGGTACTAGATAATGGATAAACATACATATATACTTTTTTTTTGTAAATACATACATATTATACATAGAAACACCCAGACCAAGACAAACATCCATGTTCATGCACACAAATGTTTGACTTGACCGGGAATCGAACCTGCGACCCGGCGTAGCAGTCGCTTACACTCCCGCTTCGGCAACCGGCCGGTCGATGTAAAACATTACATTAAACTGAAATGCTTGATAATTCTTGAAAAGTGGATATTTTAGTGCCTAACATTACAGCTATTCCAGTAAAAGAATTATTCGATTATAGTTCGTGCGATAGTATTGAATTTTGTATTTTAACACAGTATGAACATATATCTCGTGGGTAAGTAAACTGTTTGGATTTTTATTCCATACGTGGATTAATAAGATATCAGTTTATATTGTGAAGAGAACTCTCAACTAGTAGCCAACAAAAATTTCAAAATTGAAATCTTAGACACTCCTTAACCCTTAACACCATTCGTGGGGGACTAGAGTCCCCAACAGGCATATTATTTATTGCAGAAGTGTAAATATTACACCAACATTTTGCCATGAATTTTTAGGTCCCACGTAATAGGGGGCGAGCCTATTGCCGTTACCGGGCACATCACCAGACTCCGGGCTGCTACTGCGAATTCGGAAAAACCCAGTAATACTTTTGCCCGGCCGGGAATCGAACCCGGGACCTCCAATCAGCAGTCGCATACGCTATCCACTGGGCCACGGAGGCAGTCATGCATATTATTGTAAATGTAATTTTTATTTTAAACGTTTCGCGCTTGTGGCTCAGGGTATTATTATCATCGACCAAAAAGTTGCAGGTCGCGGCAAATGGTCAAACTGACATTTGTCGTTCCCGAGATACGTGTAATTCCGGGACCTAGGTCCCCCACGAGTGTAGTTACGTAAGCAAAATTTACTGATTATTTTTACGTATTATTTTTATATCTTTTTTTTTTCTTGAGCCATATTTTGTTTGATAAAATCTTTAATAGATTTAAAGCCTTTTCTATGAAACAGAGTTCGATTAAGGTGGAAAAAAGGAGATATATTATAGAAAAATAGTGGATATGCCTGCATGTTATTTAAATTATTCACAATATTATTCTTGTTTCGTAATTTTGGTTATATGTCTAAACGGAAAAAGAACTCGTTTGATTTTTATATTTATTTTTCACTTTTACTTTTACCTGAAAACCTAACTTTAATAAATGGTGACCAAAAATTACTTATTCGTTACTTAAAACGTCAGCAATTTGTATTTTTTTGAATAAATTAAAAAAAAGAGACCCTTTTATATTGTTTATACAGGGTGTAAAAAGACCCTTAACGAAAACTGAAATCCCATGTTGTACCAATCACTACGAATATTTTCTACTTCGGCACCATACCAGGGAAATTACTGGTTCAGAAGATATTGAAGCTCAAAGTTAGTATGGAATTTTTCTAATTCGGTACAAAATCGATGCATTTACCCCGCCAATATGTTCTTTAGATGCCCTGTAAGCCCATGGATAAGTAGGTTTTTCGAGCATTGCACGCGCGCGCTTTTAATTGCGGCTTAAAAAATGAGAAAACTTTAAAAAAATAAAACGTTTCCCAGGTATTATTTTTGGTTAGTATGACTTGGCATGATGTCCTCAACGTGTAGACTTCGGCTTGGTGATGGGTCTTGTGACACTCTGTATGCTTCTCATTAGTTTTATAAAAATAAATCCTCATAATTTTTTTTTTATAGACTCACGCCTGTATCCCCGAAGGAGTAGGCAGAGGTGTAATATTACACCCACATTTCGCCATGAATTTTTAGGTCTCACGTAATAGGGAATATGAAAATAATATGAAAATTATTGATTTTCTATTAAATAAATAACAAATTTATAGTGGACCTAGCTCTCCCACGAGTGTCTATGTGTTGCTTGAAATAGCGAGTGTAGCCAAGGGTTAAAAAATGTTCTTAAGTTTTACCTAACTATCGTAGAAAGTTTAACTTGCTATAATATTCTGCTAACTGTGAGAACACCTGAGTGCAGTGTTCCATGCAATATTCAGTTAATGCCTTTAAAACTTGCACTAGTATCTAGATTGCTACTAGTTTTTGCTATACTACATTTGGCGTTTCAAAAAAGTGGTTATGTGTTTTATTGCCTGTTCTTTCTCATGCCCTTGCATGGCGAAGTGGCACTAAATGTATAATTTTCTAGAATCTTTAAAAAATTAACTTGTTATTTTGACGTTCATAAGGGTTACAATAAGACATGTTAATTATGATTTAGATTTTTAATATTTTTTGTTATTAGACAACAAGAGCAATTCTTGTTTAAAATAATATTAATGCAATTTCGATCAAAACTATATTTTTATTAAAACATCAAAGAAATAAATCCATCAAATCTAATAGGTCGAAAGCTTCAAACAATTGTAAACTGTATTCTAACTACTCTTAAATCAATATTACAAGTTATTTGCAAATTAACTGGGTTCCAAACGGTAACAAATAAAAGACCTGATTTGATTCATCAAAACTATCGCTTAAACATTATAAAATTACAATTTTAATACCAAAAACACCTCTATTTCTCCTCTAGAATCGTCTAACCAAGTACCCAAGTGCCTAGGTTGATAAGGAATATTGTACCGTACTTAGCAATCTGCTAAGTACGGTACAATATTCCTTATCAACCAACCAGATCCGTTTAAACATCTCTTCGTAACACTACATCCAAACCAAATAATCAAAATAGACAAGATAGCTAACCAAGCCTTGATTCTGCCGTTAATTTTCACGCTCAAATTCCTCACGTTAATTTACCCGCTACCCAGCATTTGTTTTACGTTAGGCAACCGATACAATCCGACTTTATTAGGAAAAATGTAGGTTTTTAATTGATAATTGCGCGCGGCGCGGTAATTTTGTGGAATAGTGTACAAACTACGGACTATAAAAAACATATCTCCAAAAGTGGTGCCTCGTTTGTTTATCTACGAAGTTGCAAAAATATTCAGCAACATCAATCTATAGGACACCACAAGTATAACGACTTAAAGCTTTTTACATGGCACGTTACTAATGGTACTTTTAACGGCAACTGTGTACATCCATACGTACACAAGTAAAAGCGGCTACAAACATTATGGCTACGTCATGTTTTTCATACGTTTTCCGCGTTCAACAGTCATGTGTTTGTTTGTTTTCCTCCAAATGAACTGAGATATGTGTTTATGTGTTAAAATGTGCTGTATATTGTTTTGTAGTGAGGTTTATGTAGCTGAGTGGGATTTGGAGGTTTAGGTGCCGATTTTGTGAAATGAGATTTATTTTCGTTATATAGATAAGCTGGACACTGCTATTAAGTTGAATCAAACCTGGATATCTAACCAATGGATCAATAGGCTAGTATTGGATGTACGACGACGGCGAGCACTACTAGGATCTTGCTAATTATGCTTAATAATGATATTAGGCATGTCTCATCGTTAGTTCATATTATATCTAAATAAGCTTAAAGTGGATTATCTCTGACACAAAACAGAAATGCTTTCAAATCATATTTTCTATCACATTTGGAAACTCAATACACAATTCACACCACACCGTTAAAAACTGAATGACACTTAAACATATTGTTACAGGCCTGTTTCATTATTAATATCAGTACATTCTCACACACACAGCCACACGCATAACCTAACCTGCCCGCCCAGAAACCTGACTTCACAAGTTTCCAAAGACAACCACGTCATCAAAATATAGTCGATAACACATGTCGCTCGTTTAATTCCCAAGCGGCTCGTATTAAACCTGTGTAATGACGTGACCGCCTCACTCTAAATTCCTTTAAGCTTGTATTAACAGTGGAGCACAGAACGGCGGGTGTTACGTGACGTTAGTACACCCTCATTTAATCTTGTTGGAGCAAATATAATTTCATTACTTGATATAACAGAAGAATCAAACAAGAGGTCGAAGTGGAATGTTGCAGAAGCCATATCAGTTGCACTAAGAACTAAATAAACATTCATACAGGATAAAATACCAATAAGAGCGTCAAAGAAATCGAACAAGGCTCATAAATTATCCCACAATTTGAAGAGGGCGATAAGAAACATCTGCCACCTCAAAGCCCACTTGCAGAAACTGAAGTAGTATGATTAGTGAAAGTTTACCCTATCCTTTTTTATCTATGGGGAAGGAAATGTGATGTTTGTACTTGAGTTGTAGAAATAAAAATGCGGTAGCCGTTAGTGAGCGTATATTGCGAACTGAACTCGATTACAGAAATGATTCACCTTATATGCTAATTGATATTTGCTAATGTGGGTAACCCAAAATACATTACAATCCTCCCCTTAAATCACACATTTATTAATTATATTATATTTCAACTACAAAAAAAAACATATTTATTTGAATACCTAAATCACTATCAGAACTTAACGTGTACAATCATTAGGCAACCTATTAGTACAATTTAACAACAAAAACAAAAACAGGCATAATAACTCAGTTAGAACAAGGTACCTATTCAGGTTAACCTTAATTTTATCCACAATAAAAGAATACACAAAAAATATACAATACAAGTTTACATGGCTAAATACATTTATATAATAACTTAAAATGTCACTTATAACTAAGGGAACTTATATTATGAATTAACTATTACAATAGTCTGGTGGTCTTTTTAAACGACATGCACGTATGGGACGGGATATGACTCCTGGAACGACATCTGAATATTTTTGACAATGTTTACCTTCCTTGGAAGAACCTAAACTAGAAGCGAGTGTGGACGGAGGCACATCGACAGTTACGGTACGATCATCAACTAAATCCCTTACGCTCTGAGGGCTCTGCGTGACCTGCGCTTCCACTGCCAGGTCCGGCTGTGTTAGCGCCTCCTCAGATCCTTTCAGACGATCCACCTCGAGAGAACTCCGTTCTGATGTGCTAGTTGGACAAATTAATGAACTACGCGATCGCTGTCTTAACTGGTCAATATGTCTATGAGTTTCCTTTCCCAAATTATCTACCACCCTGTAATCGGTAGTACCCATCTTTTTAACTATTTGTCCTGGACACCACTTTTCAGTGCCCCTATACTGCCTCATCCATATTTCCTCCCCTGACTGCAACGAACGCCTGACCTCCGTTCCTTGTTTGATTTGTTTCTCCTGAGCATTCTTAATTTTGTTTTCCCTATTCGGCCGTAAAGCATCTAATTTTGTTCGCAAATTTCTACCTAGCATAAGAGTCGCTGGACTTTCACCCGTAGAATAGTGTTCCGTATTACGATAATGTAAAAGAAAAGTATTTAAAAATAAATTAATGTTTTCATTTTGTTTGACTGCTTTCTTAATAATTCTCTTAACCGTACGCACTGCATTTTCCACGGCGCCGTTTGATGCTGGGTGGTACGGAGCGGAAAAAATATGTTCTACGCCGTTACTTGTCAAAAAGTTCGAAATTTCTTTACTCGTAAAGGGGGGTCCATTGTCCGAAACTATTTGCCTAGGCAGACCCCATCTAGAAAACACTTCCGTAAGTTTATCAATGGTAAAACTAGCCGCCGTACTCGCCATGGGGAATACCTCTAACCATTTTGTCCTTGCATCAACCATCACTAAATATGTTTTCCCAAAGATAGGACCTAAAAAGTCTAGATGTACCCTTGCCCAAGGTCTAGACGGCCAGGGCCACGGCGAGACTGCGTGTCGCTGCGGCGCGTCCGCCTCCCCTGCGCACACCGTGCACTCCCGACACGTCGCCTCAACCGCATCGTCTATGCCCGGCCACCACACATAACTCCTGGCCAATGCCTTCGTCTTAACAATGCCCATATGAGGCTCATGTAATTCGCTTAACACCCTAGCTCGACAGCTCTCTGGAATCACTACCCTGTGCCCCCACATGACACAACCTAACTCCTCATATAGTTCCCTACGGCGGTTAACATATGGCTGCAATTCCCTGATTTCATTATCTGTGGGCCACATATCACGAATATAGCTTAAAACTCTACTCAACATGGGGTCTCTCATCGTTTGTTGTTTAATTATATTATAATCTAATAACAATTCATTTTGTGCGAAATGTAAATATGTTTGCTCTGGCACATGCAATGACTCATCGCTGCTACTAGCAATAGGTAATCCCGACAACCCGTCCGCACCGTTTTGTTTCGTATTAACGTATTCTATATCATAAGTATACGCAGATAAAATTATCGCCAAACGCTGTAATCGACTTGCTGCCATTGTCGGAATGCCGTGTTTCGGTCCAAAAATGCTAACTAATGGTTTATGATCCGTTCGCAAAACAAAGCGTCGCCCATAGACAAATTGATGCAACCTCTGTAAACAAAATATAATAGCTAATGCCTCGCGATCAATCTGAGAATAATGTTTCTCAGCGTTGTTCAATGTGCGCGACACATACACTACCGGCCGATCACGGCCATCGGCGCCCGGCTGTGTGAGAACCCCACCAACGCCCCGCGAGCTAGCATCGCACGTCAACACTAACGATTTATTTATATCATAATGAGCTAATACTTCTGCGCTTGTCAATATTTTCTTAACTGTCGTAAACGCTTCTTCGCACTTAACACTCCACTTCCAACGTACATTTTTCTTAAAAAATTCATAAAGAGGTGACAATATACTACTTAAATTTCTAACGAACTTAGCATAAAAATTAACTAACCCCAAGAACGAACGTAACTCCCTAATATCACTCGGCCGGGGCATATTTAGTATTGCACTCACTTTATCAGCGTCTGCCTTTATAGCTTCTTTAGATATATACATACCCTAAGTATTTGACTTCATCTACCATGAAAAGACATTTGCTTCTTTTAAGCTTCATACCGTGATTTTGAAATCTCTGAAACACCGTTGCTAACGTTTCTAAATGCTTATTTTTGGTTCCCGAAGTCCCTATGATGACGTCATCCAAAAATATTTCTACCCCCGGTATATCACTGAGAAGGCTTGACATAATGCGTTGGAAGATACCCGGACTCGAAGACAAACCAAACACGAGTCTATTATATTTAAACAAACCCCTAAGTGTGTTTATTACAGTCAGTTCTTTAGATTCGTCTAATTCTATCTGATTATAGGCCTGAGATAAATCGATTTTAGAAAATAGGGTAGCTCCATTTAAGCTCACTAACAGATCATCAATCTTGGGTAAGGGGTACTTATCGACCAGTAAGACAGGATTTAGAGTGACCTTGTAATCAGCACAGATACGGAGTCCGCCGTCAGCTTTACGTACCGGTACCAAGGGTGTCGCCCAGTCTGAGCACTCCACAGGTTCAATTATGCCTGCGCGCAGCATACCATCCAGTTCCGCGTCGACTGGACCCTTCAGAGCGTAAGGTAGCGGCCGCGCCCGGCAAAAAACCGGGGTCGCTCCCTCCCGTAAACGGAGCGTTGCTTTGCCACCAGTGTACCGTCCCAACCCGCCGCTGAACAATTCCTTATACCTATTTAACAAAAAATTCACATTATAATTTTTGTTAACCATATGATTAATTGATAGGTGAAACGGAGGTATTTTAATGTTCAATTCTGATAACCACTGCTGGCCTAACAAAGACGTTGTACCACCGTCAATTACAAACAGCTCTAAATATTTTATTTTATCTTTGTACTGAACTTTCGGTCTTATAACTCCTAATGGCTTTATATGGCTACCATCATAAAATTTTAACACTAAATTAAACGGCTCAATTGATCTAGTACAAAAATATTTATCGTAAGTCGTTTTACTATCATTGTCATCAATAAGTAATGATAAGCTTACCGGGTTATAACCGTTCAAACATAGTTGGTGTAATTCCTCCTCCAGCTCGTCCGAACTGGATTCCGCCTGACCTACCCCCGACTGTTCATTTGACGTGACTTCGCAGTGGTTCACGCCGCGTCTTTTCGTTTTCTGACTCAGCCCCGCCCGTGGACATACTCGTCGCAAATGACCCATTTGTTTGCATTTGCTGCACACAAACTGTTTGTAACGGCATTCGTCCTTGGTATGCCCGCGCCAGCCGCACGCCGCACAGTCATCGGTGCCCTTGTCCGTGTACCGCGCCGCCCGGTCTCGGTTAGTGTGCTGCTTATGCCGCTTCGATTGCTGGCTCGTCTTGAAGGCGTGTACGGTCGCCGGAATTTCCCCGCTCGTCTTTTGTTCGACGAATGCCGCGTCGCGCTCTGCCGCCTCTAGCCCACAAGCCAATCTTACTGCTCCCGCATACGTTAAGTTATCTTCTGCAAACCGTCTTTGCCTGATGACGTCACTCTTCACCCCGCAAACAAACTGGTCCCGCAGATTTTCCTCCAAATTCACAGGTTTTCGATAACTTTTTCATCTCTGTCAGGTATTGTGTAATAGTTTCGTCGTCCTTCTGCCTTCTTTGCCGAAATCTATACCGTTCCGCCATGACAGCCGGCTTGGGTTGCAGGTGATTTTTCAACATTGTAACGCCTTTTTCGTACGTAATTTCCGCCGGTCTGTTTGGACTACACAATGTACTCAGCAACTCGTACGTTTCATCACCTACGCCGGTGATCAGTATCGCCAACCACATGTCCTTTTCCACTTGATTCACCTTAAAGTACATCTCCAGGCGTTCCACGTACAAGGTCCAATTCCCGGATTTCAAATCGAAGTCCTTTATCTTGCCGATTTTTCCCACCGACATTTCTTCTTCAATGTTTTTGCGCTGTAGGTAAACGTAATAACTTCGTCGCCACTGTGATGTTTGTACTTGAGTTGTATAAATAAAAATGCGGTAGCCGTTAGCGAGCGTATATTGCGAACTGAACTCGATACAGAAATGATTCACCTTATATGCTAATTGATATTTGCTAATGTGGGTAACCCAAAATACATTACAGGAAAGATGTCCAATCAAATACTGATTAACTTATTTATGTGATGTTGCGTCAGTGGCCAATTTTTGTGACGGTAACAGTAAAAGTGTGATAAATCTTCTGACGCTGTATAAATCATTTGATATAGATGTTATGTCGTCCGTGTGGTGACGGATTAAGAATACGGATTGTCACCACCCCATATCATCCCATAGGTTTCGTAAGAGCCAACAGAGGGAGCATATTATGCATAGAACAGCACTGTAAGAGAAGGACAACTTGATACAAACCCTATACCAACCCGTTTGGCCAGCGTGGTATAATAGGCCAATTCCTCCTTTCACAGGAGAGGCCTAGTCCAGCAGTGAACTGTTAAAGGCTGATGATGATATATGTTATAAGGCCTACGATGATAGATAGAGAAATAATCGTTCGTCTGCAACTAACTTAATTTTGTCATTCTAAATTCTAATGCGCAATTGATGCAAATAAGAGCTCTAACGTTATAAAGTTGGCGCAGGTAAAATATTTAGTCCAAAGCTCGACGAACTGTCTTGAAATTATAAAGTCCGAAACTTCATGTGTTGAGTTTAAGATTATTTTAGCAGGAACTTGGGACAATGGGGTGAGTGAAATTGTTGAAGAACTAACAATGTTTGAGCTAGTTTCCAAAAATAGCTCTTTATTGTTTTAGTATGTGAAAGTATGCAGAAACTTATAAATTAGGTTTGTTATTACCATATTTTGCTAGACACGCTTTACGTTTGTCAACTATTGAGCTTATTCTCAGACTTAATTCTAATAATATACTTTCAGACTATAAGCCCAAATGAGAAAATTGAAAATTTTAGCTACCTAAACAGATTCTAGACATATAAGGCCCACTTGCGTAACGTTTGATTTAAGTCACTCCTTAATTTAAATTCGTTGAACAGAATTAACAGCATAAAATAATTTAAGTTAAAAGTAATTAGCGTCCTCTTGCACAACGACAACAACGCTTAGATTTAGTTAAATATTTTATGAGGTCGGTAAAGTAGTTTCTATGTTTTGTTTCATGGCATGAAGCCTTTTTGTTACGATTTTAACGATGTTATGCGTATGGTTTCGCATAAAACCTTAGACTTTATATATACTTTGAGCATAAAACAAAACGCATTGTCGTTGCCTAGCAACGAAATGACAATTGACAAATAATAACTAGAAACTTTTGAGCATTAACCCTAGAACCCTACATGGGGTGCAGGTGCACCCCACACCGAATTTCTTTTCTAAATATCTCAATTTCTTTAATATCTACGAATTCGCGCGTCGGAGTATTTTAGTTTGGTGTCAACCGCTCGCGTTACGTCAATACCGTGACGAGGGACCGCGTTGTGTGGTCGCCTGTACAAGTGCTGTGGGGTACGCCAGTACCCCAGTGTAGTAAAATCGTAAGATTATTTATTTATTACGATTGATGCATTTATATGTAATAAGTTATTCAATTTGATTATTTATTAAAACAATAGGCTTATATGAATTAAATACAGATATTTTTTGATATTATGAAGGTGAAATTCCATGAAGCTTATTTATTTTGTTTCTGATGGCTGTCAGAGGTTTGAATTACGAAAAAATAAGCTCTATTCTAGACCACAAAACTGGCGAGGAAGAAATAGAAGTTGGGACCAGTTGTAATTCCTGGGTTCTTTACAAGTGTTCAAGATCAAATAATAAGCCAAATATAAAGTTTCAGCAGACAGTTTTGAAATTAGGTTTGGAACTGATACATGAACATTTGGAGGACCGTTACCGGATGCCAACTTAGTCCATTGCAGTGATCCTCAAAAAAGGACCAAATCCTACAAGCGCTGTTGCTCAAACTACATTTAACTTTGTGTAATAAGGCTGATTTGTGATCTGAAGTTACCGATTATGTTTAATAAAACGTATTTTCATGAATTGTTTTTTTTTATTTTAAGGATTACAGTCATTTTAGTATGGGGTGTTCCAGCACCCCAGTGTAGGAATAACACGTGCGCCAAATAGTGTAGGATTCTAGGGTTAACAATAACACAAGTAGGTACATTGTTATCAGTTATATCATCATCAGGGTGCATAGGGTTCCCACCAAGAACTTAGGGTCCCAAGGGGTGCATAGGGTTCCCACCAAGAACTTAGGGTCCCAAGCCAACCTCACTTGCAAGTGGTGCACCTGCCGATCAACGGACGAGGCTCTGGCAAACAAAATGTCCCAATAAGCGGCAATAGGCTCGCCACCTATTACGTGGGATCAAAACACTGGCGAAAAGTGGGCGTTTAACCTTTCGACGACCGAGGACATGAATTCATGTCCTACAAAAAAGTCCCCTTGTTTACCAACGACATGAATTCATGTCCAGATTCCGTCCTTCAATCTATGACGTTTTTTACACTGGCCTAGTACATTTTATCAATTATTTCAAATGGCATTGCATTTTTACGAATCAAAGTCAGCTATGAAACCTTCTTCTGATCCAATTTGATGTCAAATTAAAAAATAAAAGGACATTTCATTTCAATGCGCGCGAAACTGTGAATTTTAGCAAATGTTTGCTATTGAAAAGGGGGAATTATTATAATGGATACATGCATATTTTAGTTTTAATTTGAAAACCTATATTATACAGAATATAAAAATACAAAAATAAACAAAAAATTATTTTATTTTTGATTATACTCGTAATACGCTGCAATTGTCGACAGAACCGGTATTCTAAGATCCGTTCAAAACAGAGAGCTATACAAAACTAAATATACACTCAAATGTTATTGTTATAATTTTTTAATATTGGCTATATAAGTGGCTTTCAAGAAATTATAACTCGAACTCTTGAAAACATAAACAAAAACCTCTCAGAGCGATTACATTCAATGTCTAGTACAACGCGCGCGATGATGTCGTACGGCGCGGTCGTATAGCCAAATTGACGTTTTAGAGGGCGCGGTACTTGAAAGGTTAATATGCCTCTGCCTACCCCTTCGGGGAAACAGGCGTGAGTCTATGTATGTAAGTAAGTATGTTATATCATCATCATCATCATGTCAGCCTGGGGACGTCAACTGCTGGACATAGGCCTCCCCCTGCTGCGTCGTCCGGTCCAGTTATATAATTAAAGATAATTTTCGTCGCTAATGACAAGATGCCAACATCAGTGTGACAGTTCTTAAATGAAATTAGCCACTAAACAGCCGATTTTCGGTAATTAATTTTGACAGAGTTCTTAAATCATATTACTCGACAAATTTTTCGCCGTGCAAGACGCTAGTGGTGTTTAATATTTTTTTTCTCGTTAAACACATCTTAATTCAATTTAAGAATCGTTGTGCCAGTGGGCCTTAATCTATGTCATATTATAGCTTGTGGATCAATAAAAGGAATTACAAAATCGCTGAGTGACTGAAAGAATGTGTGAGCAGGTAAAACTGTCGATTCTATTTCTCTCTTTGTTCGAATTTTTATCTATTTTAAAATGATACATGTTACTGATTCCCTTTCAGAACCTTGTCAACACACACACACACACACACACACACACACACACACACACACACACACACACACACACACACCTTATATCAAAAGAGCATCATCATCATCAGCCCTTTAAACTGTCCCGCTGCTGGGCACGGGCCTCTTCTCACTATGAGAAGGGTAAGGCCATAGTCCACCACACGTGCCAAGTGCGGGTTGGCAGACTTCACATGTCTTTTGAGAACATTATGGAGAACTCTCAGTCATGCAGGTTTCCCCGCGATGTTTTCCTTCACCGTTTAGCAAGCGATAATTAACAATTTAATACGCACTTCGAAAAGTCATAGGTGCAAGCCGAGGATTCGAACCCGAGACCCTCTGCGTAGCAATATGTCGGTCTCTCCACTCGGCTATCGCTGCTTTAAATCAAAAGAGCAAGCACAGTTCAAACAACTTGCAACCCAATTTCGTAATTAAATTACCGCCATTCCGAGAACTACATTTCATAACTGCCCTCACTGAGTGTTAACATTAAAATAACAAAGCGGCTCTCGAAACTTTTCTTCTTGCGAAACATATAGCGCAATCTGCAAAATTAACAATGATTAAACAAAATAAAGGACCCTATCTTTGCTATAAGTTTAGTAAGTTAAGATAGTGGAGAACCATTAAAACAGAAAACTTTCTTGTATGGGTGTAGCGTAAGCACTGTTTTGTAGAGCTAAAGGCTTGAAGTGAATGGGCTTATAAACAAGCCATACTGTGCTGAATATCTGGGGCTAGGAGTTACTCAGGGAGAACATTTAGGTTCGTATATACTTACATAAATGTTTCTAATAGGATAACAGGCTTGATGTTTTGTCTGGTTTGTTTATGTTATGATACTGAGATATGTTATGAGGTATTCAAAGTTTTATTTAGTGTTATGAAAGTCTGTAATGGCTGTCTATATTATATTGAACTGTTCGTTAACATTTTAGGGGTACGTATTAATTTCGGTCCATGGGACTATTTGATTGGGTTTTTAGTATATAATGAATTATCCCTATGACCTAGGTTGACTGGCAGCACGAAATAAAACATTATATCGAACTGAAATGCTTGATAATTCTTGAAAAGTTGCATTCTTAGCGCCAAACATTACAGCTATTTCAGTCAAAGAATTATTCGATTATAGTTCGGGAGATAATATTTGATTTTGTATTTCAACACGGTATGAACATATATTTTGTAGGTAAGTAAATTGTTTGGATTTTTATTCGATACATGGATTTATAAAATGTCAGTTTATATCGTGAAGAGAACTCTGAATTAGTAGCCAACTAAAATTTCGAAAGTGAAATCTTAGGCTCTGCTTAACCCTTAACACCATTCGTGGAATAGAGTCCCTCAACAGGCATATTATTGTGAATATAAAGGAGATGAACAAAAATCATATGGGCCTGTGCCCCAGCAAGTACAGAGATAAAACATATATTATTTTAAAGAACAAGTCTTCTAGTTATGCAATAAGTAAGGCGCATTTAGCTAAGCAGCTGTGGTAAAAAGTTATTAAGGTTGGAAATAAATGATTAATGACATATTTTTTGACAATATTTTACAATGTATTGATATAATGTAATTAGTTATATAATATATTTTAGTTTTCATGCATTTTATTGTCCTAAGTTTCTATTATTTATTTTTGATTTTCGTTTGAGGGACTCTCATCATATAAAATATAAGTTTAATACTCTCGTCTAGAAGTAAACTATAACCGAAAAGGCGCGAACGTAGAAAGATAAGACCTCCGTAGTATTCAGTAGTATTACTTTTCTCTATGGATAAGACGAAAGTCAACATGTCAACTATTTTGACATTAGCTTGGTGATACCAGAGCTGTATTAAAATAAGCCTGTTAGTAAGTGGATTTTGAACTATATTTTGAACGTATTTTAATTTATTACTAAGAGGTTTTTTTTATAGAAAATAATATAATTATCGTTATATTATCGTCCGTGTTGTGACGGATTATGAATACGGAATGTCACCACCACATATCATCCCATGAGTTTCGTAAGAGCCGAAAGAGGGAGCATATTATGCAGAGAACAGCACTATAAGAGAAGGAAAACTTGATACAAACCCTATACCAACCCGTTTGGCCAGCGTGGTTTAGTACGCCAATTCCTCATTTCAAAGGAGAGGCCTAGTCTAGCAGTGGACTGCTAAAGGCTGATGATGATGATATAATTATAATGATTTAATCATTTTTAAGATTACGCGTATTTTAACTCTCACAGTTCTGTTGCTATATTTTTTCCCTACACTAATCTTTTATCATTGTTACGTGGCAACATTATCGGTAGATACAAACAAAGTCAAATAAAAGGAAATCACTTCAAATTCTTTTAAATTATTTTCTTTTCAGCGACTGCAATGGAATGTAAAAAGTACTTCAAAATTCCTTGTATGTTATATATAACTTATCTACAACCGCTTGTTTCTGGTCAACGTGGGGCACATTTTGTCCAAGTCCTTTTATTTTAAACGTAACGCGCTTGTGGCTCAGGGTATTCTTATCTTCAACCGAAAAGTTGCAGGTTGCGGAAAATGGTCGAACTGATATTTGTGGTTCCCGAGATACGTGTTATTCTGGGACCTAGTTCCCCACGAGTGTAGTTGTAAGCAAAATTTTCTGATTATTTTTACGTATTATTTTTATATGTTTATTTATTTTTCTTAAGCCAAATTTTGTTGGAAAAATCTTCAATAGATTTAAAGTCTTTTTATGAAACAGAGTTCGATAAAGGTGGAAATAAGGATATATTTTTACAAAAATAGTGGATATACCTGCAATATGTTTGCAATTGATCAATAAATAAACCTATTGTGATTTGGCATGTTATTTAAATTATTCAAAATATTATTCTTGTTTCGTAATTTTGGCTATATGTCTAAAAGGAAAAAAGAACTCGTTTGATTTTTATATTTATTTTTCACTTTTATTTTTACCTGTAAACCTAACTCTCAAAAATGTTGACTAAAAAGTCACTTATTCGTTACTTAAAACGTCAGCAAATTGTATTTTTTGAATAAATTAAAAAAGACACCCTTTCATATTGTTTATATGCTTCTCATTAATTTTATACAAATAAATCCTCATGAAAATTAATGATTTTCTATTAAATAAATAACAAATTTATTGGGGCCCTAGCTCTCCCACGAGTGTTTATGTGTTGCTTGAAATAGCGAGTGTAGCCAAGGGTTAAAAAACGTTTTACCTAACTATCGTAGAAAGTTTAACTTGCTATAATATTCTGCTAACTGTGAGAACACCTGAGTGCAGTGTTCTATGCAATATTGAGCTAATGCCTTTAAAACTTGCACTAGTATCTAGATTGCTACTAGTTTTTACTATACTACATTTGGCGTTTTAAAAAAGTGGTTATGTGTCTTATTGCCCGTTCTTTCTCATACCCTTGCATGGCGAAGTGGTACTAAATGTATAATTTTCTAGAATATTTAAGTAATTAACTGTTAAAGACATATTATTACTGCATTTTGGTTGTTTACAACACTTATACAAGTCAAAACCCTATTCTAGATGATGCCGGCTTTTCCTAGGCCGAAAAAAACTCAGAGTCATCTTTTTTGTCACTTCAATTTCTTTAGTCTTTTCTTGATCTTTTAAAGTCCAGACGAAAAAAAGGGTTTAGTATGCAAGTACAGTGCAGGATATCGTCTGACGCTTTTGACTGACTCGGCCCACTGATGGCCCGCATTCAAGAGTAATCGTACGGCTCAACCTTGATTGAGGGAGCCAGCACGATCTGTATCACTATGCCTCCACGCCATCAGAAGGTGTATGCATAAGCATGTCAGCCTAAGCCATCAGACAGGTTGCCACAACTATTTGTTTAAATGTTTAATAATGCCCACATCGTACTCACAACTTTACATGCTAATACATGGTAAAATACATGATGTAAACAATATGTAAAAATAATAAAAATTTAAATAATAAATGTCATATATTTAAATGTCAGAAAATATTATAGAATGTCAATTTAAGAATGTCTAAAAAAATATATATATTACTTAAGTAAATTTAAATGTCAAAAGAAAATAAATAAAATAACATTGTCAAATCAAACAATGTCAAAACAAAATAAATAAAATTACAAATGTCAAATCAAAAAATGTCAAAATGTAAAAATAATATAAGTACTACAAATGTAAATAAAAATATTATGTCACTAATTGCAAAATGTCAAAATACATAACTTTTAAACTCAATTCCAGGCATTTTTGTCTGCTAAATAATCTTTAACTGTGTAATAAGCTTTTGAACTGAAGCTCTGTTTAATAAATACTTTGAATTTATTAATACTTAGTTCCTGAATATTGCCTGGAATTTTGTTGTAAAAACGTATGCTTTGACACTTGTATGAGTTACTTATTTTTGTAGTTTAGTTGAAGGTAGAACAATTTTGTTTTTATTTCGTTATAAAAACAAAATTGTAATAAAAACAATTTTGTTTTAATTTATGAATGCCGCAGAATTTTGAAAACATATTTATATTTTCCTGACATATAACAAATTCTCATAAATGTATTGAGATGCAACAGTCATTATCTTAATTTCTTTAAATTTTTCCCTCAGTGAATGCCTTGAACCAAGACTGTAGATTGCACGAATAGCCCGCTTCTGCAGTACAAACACAGTTTGAATGTCAGCTGCGTTGCCCCATAATAAAATGCCATATGACATTATGCTGCGGAAATAACTAAAATATACTAATCTGGCCGTATCTATATCAGTTAACTGACGAATTTTATAAACCGCGTACGCTGCAGAGCTAAGTCTATTCGACAACTGACCTATATGTGGGCTCCACTGTAGCTTAGAATCTAAGGTTATGCCTAAGAATACCGTGTTATCTACAAGATCCAACTCTTCTCCATTCAAACATATGTTAGGTTTAACTTGTTTTACGTTCGGTCTTGAAAATCGTATACATTTTGTTTTTCTTTCATTTAACAGTAAATTGTTAGCAGTAAACCATTGGACCACTTTAGAGAGAGCGTTATTTACATCGTCATTATTTGATTGTTGTCATCTAAGTTTAAAAATAAGTGATGTATCATCTGCAAATAATACTATTTCTTCATAATTTTGCATAATATATGGCAAATCATTAATATATACAAGGAAAAGGAATGGACCAAGAGTTAAACCTTGCGGCACTCCCATTGTGACCACTGAACCCATAGAAACTTTTCCATTCACCTCAACTCTCTGTATCCTATTAGTCGAGAATAATGTTAGGAGATCCAAAGCAGTGTTCTTAACTCCATAGCAATGTAATTTCCTGATCAGTGTTTCATGAAAAACGTAATCAAAAGACTTAGATAAGTCACAAAAGACTCCCAAAGCATCATGCGACTCCTCCCAGGCATCAAAAATACTATCTAAAAGCTCAACTCCAGCATCGGTAGTTGAGCGACCCCTAGTAAAACCAAATTGTTTTTCATGTAACAGCTTATTGTTATTAAAATGAGTTTGAAGCTGACCTAGAATTATTTTTTCAAAAATTTTTCTAAACGTGGGTAGCACAGATATTGGCCTATAATTTGTGGGGTCAGATGTGCTACCTGATTTAAATAACAGAATTACTTTACTACTTTTCATTTGATCAGGAAACACACCACAGTCAATGCATCTATTGAAAATTATAGCCAGTTCAGGTGCTACTGTGTTGATTATGGATTTCGTAATCACAACAGAATTATCTCAAAGATCACTAGTCTTCTTCAAATTAAGGGTATTAAAAGTTTTTACAATATCTCTGTCAGTGACACAACTAAAACTAAATTCAATTTTACACCTATTGACATTTTGTTTCAATAGAGATTCGGCGTCATTAGGGGACGAGTTCAGGGATTTAGCTGTTGAGACTGGAATGTCTGTGAAGAAATTTTCAAATGCTCTGGCAACCTCAAAATCTGCTTTTAATATCTTTTTATTCAATTGAAGAGTGTAATCGTTACTTTTAATCTTGACCCTTCCAGTCTCATTGTTTTTAATATACCACGTTGCTTTTATTTTATTGTCACTGTTTTTAATTTTTGATTTTTAATAAAGTGTCTTAGCTTCACGACAAATATTTTTAAATAACTTAGAATAATTTCTTACATATTGACAAAATTGTTAATAATTTTTATTAATTACTTTCTGTTCATAACATTCGTAAAGCTTATTTCTACTTTTATAAATACCAGTGATGGCCCATTCACTGAAAGATGTAGTACCAGCAACTGAGATCCTCTTGGGGACAAAGATAGAGTTGAATATAGTACAGTGCATGTCAAAGAAGTTAATTTGACGTTCATAAGCGTTACAATACGACGTATGTGAATTATTATTTAGATTTTTCAATATTTTTTTGTTATTAGACAACAAGAGCAAATTTTGTTTAAAATAATAATGAATGCAATTTAGATCAAAAGTAATTGTTAATATAAACATCAAAGAAAAAGTAATTAAATCTTATAGGTAGAGAGCTTCAAACAACTATTAACTGTATTCTAACTACTCTTAAATCAATAATACAAGTATTTGCAAATAGCAAATTAGCTGGCTTCCAAACGGTAACAGATAAAAGACTTCACAAAATAACAAGTTTAATAACAAAAAATCTCTATTTACAATCGTCTAACCAAGTACCAAGATTGCTGAGAACGGTAAAATATTCTTTAACAACCAACCAGATCCGTTTAAACATCTCTTCGTAACACTACATCCAAACCAAATAATCAAAATAGACAAGATAGCTAACCAAGCCTTGATTCTGCCGTTAATTTTCATACTCTACTTCCTAACGTTAATTTGCCCGCTACCCAGCATTTGTTTTACTTTAGGCAACCGATACAATCCGACTTTATTAGGAAAAATGTAGGATTTTTCATTGATAATTAAATGTTCAAGTTTAGGTGGACTGAAAAGCCTGCGAGATTCGGTCGGGTTTTTTATCGGTAGACTTTGGAATGATACGGTTAATTAGGAGGTTGGATTTATTCATCATGTCAGCCTAGAGCCGTCCACTGCTGGACATAGGCCTCCCCCAAGGTTTTCCACGCAGACCGATCTTGAGCCCTCCGCATCCAACCGCTTCCCGCAATCTTAACCAAATCGTCGGTCCATCTTGCGGGAGGCCTACCCCTGCTGCGTCGTCCGGTACGTGGTCGGACTTATTGGTCTAGTGTTAAAGAAGTTAAAATAAAAATAACGATAATTCATCCTTACCGCGTACAATCAAAACGCCGCATATTAGACCACGCACACGAGGTGCGCGGCGCGGTGAATGTGTGTGGGACACATTATAAATAATAATAATAATAATTTATTTATTCATCTTTCTACAATAATAGTATATGTACTTCTAAGGGTAAATACGTTCTAGATAACAATGGGTGCCTGTACTAGGGTAAACCTGTGCCACAGGCGGTAAGAGCACTATCAATATGTATTATGTTGATAACAAATTAGAATTATATACCAATACTTATTATTACTGCTTATACTATTTATAAAGTTACATAACAACTTTAAATACCTTCAATAAAAATGCGTAGCGTAACTCGATATTATTTAAATAATCTTAATATATAAAATCCTTGCGTTACTGACTGACTGACAGACACGCTACAGCCGAAACTATTGGGCGCAGGAAGCTAAAATTTGGCATGTATATTCCTTGGGGACCGCAGGGGTGCACTAAGAAGGGATTTTCTGAAATTTCCACGGGATCGGCCAAAACGGATAAATTTAATAAAAATGCAGGCGTAGCTGCTGGCGTTCTCTAGTATAATATATAAACAATGTTAAGACAGGTCTAATTTATTTTAGCACTGCTAGCAAATCTTCGGTCTGTTTATAATTCAACGATTGCAAATACTTATAAACTAATTGCTTGCATTTGAAATAATTAACGTCTTAAATACAAAGTATTTTGTTTAGTTTCTTATATATAAAAGGTCCTAAGAAGGCATAAAATCTGTTCGTGAAGACGAATTTAGATTCGGAAAGTGCAGTGCATACAATATCTTTACGCCTTTTATTGACAGTCAGATTGGTGTTATAAGTAAGCGTGGTGTGCTGTTTTAGGACAATATAAAGTAGGAAAAGCTGTCGTACAGTTAGTACATTGCATAGTTCATACAGTTGGTGCGAGGGGAAGTGAAAGGGCCTACGCGTTGCAACTTTTAGAAGTGCTCTTTGAGCCCGTTCAATCGGCAGCATTATGGTTTTAGGAGCCCCGCCCCATGAAGTAATACAATACTGTACAAAAGACTGACACAGGGCTTGATATACACGTATAATAAGCTTATTATCTGCTATGAAACGGAGCTTCTTGAACACGAAGAAAAGTTTACGTATCCTAGCTGTTAGGGCCGTTATATGTTGCTTAAAGGAGAGGCCATCGTCGAGTATTATTCCTAAGTATTTAATGCTAGTGGTGTAATTGATAGCAGGGCAGGAGCAAAGATTAAGCGATGGGTCATTACAGATATGGGCATATAATGTGTTATTACATGTTTGAGTTTGTATCTTGCGCATCGAGAATTTGAGGAATTTTGTTTTCTCTGCGTTTAGCGTTAAAAGATTATATTTTAGCCAATTGTTTACGATGTCAAATCCCCGTTGAGCAAGATCCTGTACCTTCTCGGCGGTGTCAGCGGCAAATAGGAGCGCAGTATCGTCTGCATATGTAATGATTTTGCCATGGTCTAGTTTTTGATCACAAAGGTCGTTAATATACACTACAAAAAGCGTTGATGCGAGGGTGCTTCCTTGAGGGATGCCATATTGAGGTATTTTTGTTTCTGTGCTAGAAACGTCACCGATTCGAACACTTTGGTACCTGTCATTTAAATAATCAGCAAAGAAATTTAATTGAGTGCCTCTAATGCCTATGGCTTCGAGCTTGTTTATAAGTTTAGGTATAGACACCGTATCATAGGCCTTAGCTAAATCAAGAAAAATTCCAATGACGTGATTTTTTTGCCAAGCTTTTCCGATACGTAATTTGTTAGCTGATGTACTGCGTCTGCTGTAGACAACTTAGGTCTAAAGCCGAACTGGGACGCGGATAACAGAGCGTTATTTTCTAAGTAAGTCATTAATCTATGGTTGACTATTTTCTCTAAGACCTTAGCAATTGATGGCAATAGAGAAATTGGCCTGTAGTTCGATATGACACCTTTTGCACCGCTTTTGTAAATGGGGACTACCACTGCCTTTTTAAGATATGAAGGGAAAACGCCCTCAGCAAGGCATAGACGGTAAATGTGGGTCAATGGAGGCACAAGGATGTGTTTAAAATGCTTCAAAATATTATTACTAATGTTATCCCACCCTGCTGCGCTGTTATTTTTTAAGGTTAGTATAACACGTTCCACTTCTTTTTCATCTGGATCTAGCATAACGAAAGATCTACCGCTCTTAAAATAGGTTGAGAAAGTTGAGTGTTTATTACAAAGGTCGATGCCACATTGACTTTGTATTCTTTCTGCAAGTTTGGTTCCTACGTTGATAAAATAATTATTAACTTCGTCGGCCGACGATTGAGGCGACTCTCTTAGACTTAATAAACTCGTGTCGACAGTATTTTCATTGGATGTATATGTAACGGTTTTAAGGTACTTCCAAAGCTTTTTACTATTATTGCCAGCGACATTTATTTGTTGTTTATCGTATTCTATTTTAATTTTCTTTAGGAGATTATTGCAAAAATTGCGATACCTTTTATATGAAATTTGCAGGATAGAGTTGTCAGGGTTCTGTTTCGCTCTTAAATGTAGTTTGTCTCTATGCCGAATACATCTAATCAAACCTGGAGTTATCCATGGTTTAATATTATAGTTTCTCTTACGAACTGTATAGATAGTAGAATTTCTAAAAATGCTAGTTTGCACTGTGTTAATCAAGTAGGCCAGTGATTTGTTCGTATCAGCACTATTAAAAACTGGACTAAAGTCAATGTTACGCAACGCATGTTCTAAGCCACTCATGTTTATTTTAGTTTTACGTTGTGATCGTCTAATGTTCTGTGATTGTGCTAAATCCAGAATGATAAGGATAGCGCAATGGTCAGTTATGGAGGAGTTAGTGACAAGTGTTATTGATGGAAGTCTAGTTTTAAGCATGACGTGATCTAAGCAGGAACCACTCTGATGTGTAGGGAAAGTATGAGAAGGAAAAAGTCCATGATATGCACACAGGTTTTGGTAGTCTTGGGTACCCGCATCACAGGTGTCAGCGTTTAAAATTAAATTTATGTCACCGGTTATTAAGACGTTTTTAAAGTGAGATAGGCTTTGTAATATACAATTTAAGTCGTCATTAAAAAGATCTAGGTTTCTGAAACATGGGGGTCTGTAGAGAGCAAGGATGGCAGTATCATCACCAATATTTATCTGTAGACAATTATATTCTTAGACCTTTGGTTCTTAAACAGTGACAAGTAGGGACTTTTTTGCAAATATTACCACACCGTCGTTCTGATTTAAAGATACTGTGCTATAGAATATATTTTACCCCGACATAGCTGGCAGTTTATTGTTTCTGTTAGCTAGCCAACATTCTGTAAGAATTAAGACGTCGCATTCAACTTTTAATCTATCTAAAAATATGTTTAAACTATCAATATTCTTATAGATACTGCGGATAATCTGGGTTAGTATAGTTAAAGGCTTCCTAAAGTTCGATACGTATTGACTGCAGCTTTCCGTATCACACATTTTTGAAGAATGTACAGTGATATTATCTAATTCATTAATTACTTCTTCAGTCATGATATTAACTAAAAAAACTATGGTGTTACAAAAAAAACTAAAAAAGAACTGCGAAAATATAAAACAAAAACGGCGCTCTTAGGCGCCCTCACTATAATCTATAGAATTAATATACCTTGTTTCTGCCATCTTTTTCGCTGGACACTCGGGGTCGCCTGTTTTGTGGTCACTCGGTTTTCTGAAGCGGAGGCACGTCGCACATTTAGGTGGACTCTCTTTCTTGGTGCATTCATTTCCTTGATGACCTACCTCGCCACAATGACCACACGTATCAACAGTCTCACGACAGGTCTTAGCAGCATGTCCATACTGCTGACATTTAAAACATCTGGTCACCAGCGTAAAATCTCTAATTGGGCAAGATGTCCAGTTGATGAAGGCTCGACCTTGTGTCACTAGTGCTCGTCGGATAGTGGCAGAAACTTCTAGTACAAGGTTGCAAGTCGGGGCTTCTCTTTTGCCGGATTTGTGGCTGAGTTTGATAGACGATAGGAACGATTCGCGTGTCAGATTGGGCAGCTTGTCTGCTATATTTTGCTCATATATGCAGTCATAGACGTCTTGTTCTTGCAAATTAGCTGGTACTCCGATAACCACAATACGCGATTTTCGTTTTGGTGGCTCCTCCACCTTCAGGCCCGAGCTGCTAAGCTGTGTTGCTTGTCTTAGCTTTTCTATTCTTTTTTTTGCTCTGGCAACTGTAACCGCCAGACGTCAATAATTTTAGCTCCGTAATTAAAAAAGTTTTAATATAATTTCAATTGATTATTTAACATATAAGTTAGTATATATTGATAAAATAGTGACAAGAAGTTATTGTTAAAATTGTGTTTGTAAAAAGTATAATAACTACACGGCCAAAGTTCGAGCGAACAGAACGGAGACTTGGTGTCAACGGACGGATTTGAATTTACATCTGCTACGACTTAAACCCGGGGAGTATAATACTTATTAAAACTTATTCAACACTCCACAACACCGAATTACTCGGCTCACCCCCGTGTGAGCTACGTCCAACACACATCTGGCTCAGTTCTGTCTCCTTTTGCTTGACTATATGTGGAAGCAAAATCGAGGACTAAACAACAGCCCCAGACAAACACAATCTACAGATACACTTCACAATTACTACACTGTTTATTCTTGTCTGTACTTCATATATTTGTGTACTTATCTGTATTAGCTATTATTGGTTTAAACCTGTAACTTGTATACCTACTTACATTTTATTAATAAGTTGATTAAGTTCATCAGCTGAGATATTTCAATAGAAACCTTGTAAAAGTATTAGATAATTACTCTAAAGTATTCAAATTACCTAAATTGTTCTCAATTTCTTAGTTTCTACAATTAATTAATTTAATATAATTTTTATTCATATACCCACCTTTTCTTTTGTAACTTTTCTTATTTATTCTGTCTATACAATAATACTCAAGCCCCATCACATCTCTTCTCTTCTTTGACTTTGCTCAGCTGTTTTCTTATTTTTTAGGTAATTTGTAATCCTTGGCAATGTCTACCCATATGATGACTCGGAAGGCAACGGCCAAGGAGGTGGAAAATAAATTAAGAATAACTCTGCTCGAGTTAAAGAAATACAAGGATGACAACAGTCAACTATTAAGGGAACGCGTTGACTGTGAAGAAGAAATTAAAATTGTAAATGACCGTATCTCTGAGCTGAAGACACAACTCACGGAGCTGCATATAGAGCATATGGATGTCTTGGATCAACGGGACAGACTACGAGAAGAAGTAAGGTGTTTCAGCAGCTGCGATGAAATTTACTCCAGACAACTTAGCCGCAATGCGGAGTTAGAAGCAAGTCTCAATGAGGCTTATGGCAGAATTTCAACTCTAGAAGACACAATTGCGGCCTTTAACAGTACTGCTACTCACAACTTATTCTCTGAGCTCCTGGGTGACAAAATTAATGTGCTAAAAGCTCTTAAATGTAACTGTTTCAAAAAATGTCTTAGTAAGAATAAATTTAGAAAATTGTTTAAGTTAAATAAATTAATTAAGAAACTTAGATCTGGTCCTAAGTGGTCTACCAAATTGAGTCAGTATGCACAAGATAACTGTAAATTAAATAAAGAGTGTGAGTCTCTTTTATTAAAGCTTGAGGAAACAAATGAAGAATTAGTTTCTGGTAGGTTGTTATATGAACAACACACAAGTGAGTTGCAAGCACAAATATCAAATCTACAAGCTCAACTCACTAGAACTATAATGGAACACCAGAATGAGACTCATGAATACATCTTAAAATATGAAGAAATTTCAAGAGTTGGTCGAGAAAATTTAAAACAACTTATCTCATTATCCAACTCTAATAATTACTGTTCCAGTTGTACAACTAAGTGTGCGACTACACCTGCTGAATCAATAGAATTGAATGCACATGGATGTCAATATAATTCACAAAACAAACTGCATCCAGTAAAGACTGACAGTAAGAATGTAATAATTTTTTCAGACCAACTGGGAGTGGGTTTAGGGAGCTTAATTGATCATTACACTGAGCAACCAGTACAGAACTTTTGTTCACCTGGAGCTCAGTCTTGTACCCTAGTTGATAAGATTAAGAATGCCGACTTGAATGCACAAACTACTGTCATCATATTGTATGGTGACAGCTCATTAGTCTCCAAAAACAGTCTCATAGAATTAACAGACTTAATGATGGATGTTAGCACAAAAATAGGATGTAGCTTTATTATTTGTGCATTGCCTTATTCATATGCTCTCACAGATGACCAAAACAGGCAGATAGGCAAATTAAATCTATTATTGTACAATAGGACATGTCATAGTGACAGTATTTTATTTTTTGACACTAATATTTTTATTAGTAATTTCTTTTTAACAAAAGATACTATGTATCTTTCTTATGTACATAGGCGACAACTTGCTAAATTATTAGCATTTAATTTATATACTGACAGGAGTACTACTAGAGTACTTAGGAATTTGGTAGATAATAGTTATACCAATAGTAGTATTGACACATCTATTAGTTTAAACTATTAGATGAGACAACAGATAGGCATTCATGTGTTTTAAACTTAGTTCATCAAAACATACAAGGCCTATCTGGCAAAGAATTAGAAATAGATTTATTTTTAAATAAACATAAGATTGATATCTTATGTATTACAGAACATTGGTTGCGAGGTGACCAATTAATATTTAACAATCAACATTACTCAGTTATAAGTGCATTCGTAAGAAAGAAGGCTATTCGTGGTGGCTCTCTAATATATGTATGTAATAGTTTGAAATGTAAAGAACGTAAGGATATAGTTAAACTTTCTATCGAGCGCACTGCTGAGATTTCTTGTGTTGAGCTTGAACAACATATTATAGTGTGTGTGTATCGACCACCACAAAGCGACTTTACTCAGTTTGAAAGCATTATTGAGGATGTCTTAAAACACATAATTTCTAGTAGGAAGTCTATAATCGTATGCGGCGATTTTAATGTCAATTTGTTAGAAAAATCACCAATTTGTACTAGGTTAGTTAGCTTATTTAGGTCATTTAATTTAAATGTTTTGTTCTCTGAACCAACTAGAATAACCTCACATTCGTCTACATGCTTAGATAATGTTTTTTGCAATTGTCTTTATTTAAGTAAGGCAGTTTTAACTGACTTGACATCGGATCACTGCGGGCAAAAGGTTGTAATTCCAACTAATACAACCCCTAAAGTACAAGAAATTACATGTAGGCCAATGACCTCTGCTCGCCTAAAACACTTTAGTAATGATGTTGCTGCCAAGATCGCCAGTATTGACTTAACCGTTGATGATCCTGATGAATTATATAAATGCTTATTTAAAATTGTTAATGATGAGTACAATAAAATTTTTAAACTGAAGACATTTGCAAGGAGCATTAAAGTAAATTTTTGTGATTGGGCAACAGTAGGTATATACAAAAGTAGAGCTAGGTTGTATGATCTATATGGTATGAAGAAATACAATTTTAATCCTGAATTTATTCAATATGTTAGAAATTATTCAAAGGTTTTTAAGAGGACATGTGCTTTAGCCAAATCCTTATATTTAAGCAATAAAATCAAAGAATCCAAGAATAAAATTAAAACTACTTGGAGCATTATTAACAATGAGACTGGTCGAGCTAAATTGGTAGATAACAATTATGAATTAAAATTTAATGGTGAAATTATTACTAGGAAAACTGATGTTGCTCAGACATTTAACAATTTCTTCATAAACATACCAGTGAACACAACCAGCTGTCTAGATTCATGTCCAAACAAAGCAGAAATGTTGGTTAGGGGCAATGTGAATGAGTGTGATGTGCTTTTTAATTTTAAATATATTGACACCAATGACATACTGAAGGTATTCAAGACGCTCAATAATAAAAAATCTGTTGACTTATGGGGCATTTCTGTTAAACTTGTGCGACAAATTATTTCTAGCTTAGCTCCATATTTAGCTGCAATATTCAACAGATGCATAGATACAGGAGTATTTCCTGATCTAATGAAACACAGTAAAGTAATACCATTATTCAAAAAGGGATCAAAGAGCGACCCTAGTAATTTTCGGCCAATTTCTATCTTGCCTGCTATTAGTAAAATTTTTGAAAAGATTATTTTGCATCAACTAGAGAGCCACTTTCACACATAATTTATTTCACAGTGAACAGTATGGCTTTACTAAGGGTCGCTCCACCGTTGATGCCGGTGTAACTTTGTTAAAGCATATTTTCAATGCTTGGGAAAACTCGAAGGATGCCATTGGTGTTTTTTGTGACCTATCAAAGGCCTTTGACTGTGTGGAACATAATACGCTTTTACTTAAATTGAAACTTTATGGTATTAGAGATACCGCACTCAATCTTGTTGCCAGCTACCTTAGTGATAGAATTCAGTATGTAGATGTTAATGGGAGTAGGTCTCTAGGTTTGCCAGTAGGAATGGGCGTTCCACAGGGCTCTATTCTCGGTCCATTTCTTTTTTTAATATATATTAATGATCTGCCGTTCTTTGTACAAAATTTATGTGATATTGTTTTGTTTGCCGACGATACGTCACTAATTTTTAAAGTTGATCGTAATTTAAGTAACTTTGATACCGTCAATAACACTCTTGCACAAGTATTAGATTGGTTTTCGACAAATAATTTGGTACTCAACTCAAGCAAAACCAAATGTGTTAAATTCTCTTTGCCTAATGTCAAAAGTGTTCCTACTAATATAATTTTAAATAAGGAAACAATTGATCTAGTCGAATCAACCGTATTCTTAGGTGTAACTTTAGATTGTAAGCTTCAGTGGGGCGCCCAAATATCCTGTCTCGCAGTAAAACTTAGTTCTGCAGCGTTTGCAGTTAGAAAAGTTAGGGAATTCACAGATATAGATACTGCTAGACTAGTTTACTTTAGTTATTTTCACAGCGTAATGTCTTACGGAATAATGTTATGGGGTACAGCTGCTGATATACAGACTATTTTTGTCATTCAAAAAAGGGCCATACGTGCTATTTATAAGTTAGGTGCTAGAGATTCTTTACGTGATAAATTTAAAGAAGTAGACATATTGACAGTTGCATCGCAATATATATATGCTAACTTAATGTACATTAAGAAAAACTTAATTCTATACCGCAAAAATAGTGATTTGCACAACGTGAACACAAGGAATAAGCATAAACTGGTGGGAACTAACTACCGTCTACATAAAGTTCAGAACTCATTTGCGGGGATTGGTATACGATTTTTCAACAAATTGCCTCTTGAAATAATGAATTTACCCATGCACAAATACAAACGGACAATTAGGAACTTTCTTTTACAAAGGGGTTATTACACTATTAAGGAATTTTTAAATGATAAGACACCGTGGGGATAGGCTTAGGCTTGTTTAACTCACGATTATTTTATTTACATGTTAAGTGGAGGTGCCTCGTGAACACATGATTTTTGCAGGATTTGGATATTTTTATGATTTGTTGAATGTAGTTTAACATTATTTATCTCTGATCATATCATTGTTCACTTGTCACCTTCACAAAATTCTTTCTACATTTGCATTCCTTCACGCGTTCCACTAACTTATGTTAATAATAACGATCTGGAAAATGGAGGTAATTGGCGGTCATGGTCAGTATACCAGTAGATTGTTTCTTACTACTGGTTCGTATACCGTTGTCGTCATGCTCACTAAAATGTCATTTCTTGTGGTGGCGTCGTGTGTCGGGTCATCCCTGTCCCTCTAATATGGCGAGAGGGATGATGGCTGGCACATGCGTCATACTCGTGAACGGGTGCTACTTGCGATGACTGGTCGATGACGGTCTTGCGGGCTGGTATTAGATTTTAATATTTAACTGCATAATTTCCATCATGGTTCTGATCACTTTCGCGGATTGCCTGCATTATTAGGTATATATAATGTAAGTGGATGCTCCTGTTTCACCATGTCTATTCTGAGGAGGCTAACCAAAAGTATTATGCTTGAGTATTATGATGTACAGTAAATATATACAAGTGATATAGAAGGTGTAACAGTTGCAGCACCTTACAAAATGTAAATTGTGTATTATGCAAAACCTGGCGATGAAAAAGAGTGACCGTGAGTTTTATTGCCCGTTCTTTCTCATGGTTCTACCTATTGCTTTGCGAACGTGGCAGTAAATGTAAATGTAGAAGCATACAGTAATAATGTTTTAAATTTGAGTATAAGTAATTATTTTATAAATTTATTATTTTGACGTTCATAAGCGTCACATTGTGACCCAAATGAATAAAGGATTTTGAATTTGAATTTGAATTTGAATTATGTCTTCCTTAGATTATGTGCTAATAATCACACCTCCGTTTTTGGTTTTTCGTAGCCCTCGCACTTGAAGCTTCATTTGTTCTGGGCAAATGATTTTCTGGACGAGAGATTTTGTGTCGTCGCTTGTTTTCTCTTTATTGCTTGGATAAATAGCAATAGAGCTCATTGTTTTAGGGCGCATGTAGGTGTTTTTATCAGTTTTTACCGTATCGGCAAAGGTCATAGGCTTTTCCGTCTCTGGTTTATTGCATCTTTCTTCTATGGATTGTTTGAAGTCTTTGAGATATTCAAAAAGGTCTTGTTTCTCTTTAAGTGATTCCAGTTTCGCATTTATCAAAATGTTATTTTCTTTTAGCGAATGATAATGGGCAGTCAAAAGTGTAGCTCCACCGCTTATTTTCCTTGCGATGTGATTTATCCTTAACTTTTGTTCTGAGTTTAGCTTCCTTTCGGCGGCAATCTGGCATATTTCATTGAGGCATTGGTCCATTGACGACTTCCAAGATTTGATTTCACCGGAGGTGAGGATTTCCAATGACTCCTCAGAAGCATGATGCTGTGGTTGTGGGGTGCTGGGAGGGCTGCGCTGTGTTATAGTACTGCGGTTAAACGGGCTATTTTGAATATTAGCCATCTCAAAAGTCATATGACAATCATAATGCACAAACACTAACTCAGCGTAATAGCATATAACGCGGCAAGTAGGTCACAGATTTGATTAATTGCTTTAACATGTAATAATTTAAATATTGGTACAAGGCACGTCTGCTTGGTTTGAAAGACTAGGTATGTATGACATTGACATATGTATAGTGCATTATTGCATCCCTACTAATATTATAAATTCAAAAGTGTGTATGTATGTATGTTCCGTTTTCACGCTATAACGGCTGAATCGATTTAGTTGAAATGTAACATAGACATATATTGAACCATGAAGATGGACATAGGTTAACATTCGTTGCAAAAATTACACTGCTGGACTAGGCCTCTCGTTTGAAAGGAGGAATTGGCCTACGACGCTGGCCAAACGGGTTGGTATAGGGTTTGTATCAAGTTTTCCTTCTCTTACAGTGCTATTCTCTACATAAAATGCTCCCTCTGTCGGCTCTTACGACACCCATGGGATGATATGGGGTGGTGACATTCCGTATTCTTAATCCGTCACCACATGGACAGATTATATTCATGAGAACAACTAATTAGTTCGACAATACATTCGGTCTACTCCTAGCCACTACCCACATTTGAATTAGTCAAGCAAAAGCGATATCTTGTCTGGTCAACCATTTTACGGCACTGAGGAGTAATCTATTTAATTTAACCTATTAATTGTCCGAACAACAGTTGGCCGACCAATAGTAATATTAAGGGCTGTGTCAGTTTTTTTTTTGCCCGTATACGGTCGTTTCAGCATACGCGCGCTATATTACGCTCTTCAAAAAACCGGACTTGCGTAAACGGGAAGATTTCAGCGTGTTCGCTCGAAACAGTAGTGAAATCTTGTCAGTGTCAACATGGATTCTGACAGCTCGCGGATATACGAGCTTAGAAGCCCCTCAACGCTCGTACGACGTAACGTAACGTACGAGTTGCGCGTGTGCCAAAAGACCCGCCTATTTGCACCTACATGCGCTTATAAAAACGATATTATACGCGCGTATTAAACGCTAATCTGAAACCGCCCTAACCGTAACTTGGACTAGGTACAGACGTCCTAGTACACAGGATATTTGGGCAGCTGCATTGTAAGTTAGTGTTTGAAGGCTAAAAATGAATTGAGAAACTGTGCTGGGATTGTAAAAATATGGCCTATACAGACAATCGGTGGATGGAAAACTAAACAAGACTTACGTCACGATTTTCTTACCTATTGCATTATTATTACCTATTATTATCTATTGCACAATGCCGGAACATACATGTATTTTTATATTATAAGACTCACTTTTTATTTAACTTTTCTAACTTCTGCATTATTAGGACATAGAGACATTCCATGGCTTACCCCAAGGATTAATACAGAATTATAACAAAAAATAATTTACTTTTAAACTTAACCACAGTTAACGACAAGTTACAACTAAATTAACGTTTGTAAATCTACCAGATTACGAACTATGCAAACAAGAAATAGTTGTTACTAATCTTGCCTCTATAATGCTTCAATAGATCCGACATTAATACTACACAACCTTTAGCATCAAACCGCAAATTTAAGGGGCCGCACTTTTAGGAGCGGTAAATTCAGAAGCCCCAAACAATTTGGCCCTCAGAATGTTTATATCCCATAAGAATTTGACTGTAAGTGCGGTTTCAGATTAGCGTTTTATACGCGCGTATAAGCTCGTTTTTGGAAGCGCATGTAGGCGCGTATAGGCGCGCCTTTTGGCACACGCGCAACTCGTTCGAGCGTTGACGCGCTTCTAAGCTCGTATAGCCACGAGCCGTCAAAATCCATGTTGACACTGACAAGACGTCACTACCGTTTCGAGCGAACACGCCCGTTTACGTGAGTCTGGTTTTTTGAAGCGCGTAATGTAGCGCGCGTGTAAGCGCGTATGCTGAAACGACCGTATACGCGCAGAAAAATACGCTAATCTGAAACCGCACTAAAATGTTATCCGTGTGTTTTGAACAATGAAAAATAATTACGTCATAAGACCTCGCCATAAAAGAGATCGTACGTTTCTATGGCTAAATAGGAGATTTAAGTTGTAGCTTTATTTAGCTGTAACTTTAGATTTCTGCTGTTTAAAATGTTATTGTAGGCGAGAGAGACATGCTGGTAATTTAGTTACACTTGTTAAACCATTTTTCGCAATTTTGTGCTGTTGATCGTTGGCAAATTATTCGCGATCATTAAAGTTACCCATTTAAAAATAATCGCTTTATTCTTCCTAGACAAGTAAACTAATAATGCCATATGCCTTAAATGATAAACGATTCAAACTAAAAGGACACTATACCTAATTATTAATTAATTTTAGATATTACCACGCTCAAGAATCATCAGAAGTACATATTTAGTACATACATACATATCGTCACGCCTTTTATCCTCGAAGGGGTAGGCAGAGGTGTATTTCTACACCCACTTTTCGCCAGATATACTTTAGTCCCACGTAATAAGGGGCGAGCCTATTGCCGTACCGGGCACATTTCCAGACTCCGTGCTGCTACTGAGAATTTCGTGACAGAAAAACGCATTAACACTGCCCGACCCAGGAATCGAACCCGGGACCTCCCGATCCCACGCGCACATTTATGCCGCGAGACCAACGAGGCAGTCGTATAGGGTTTGATGTCAAGTTTTCCGTCTCTACGCAAAGATGGTATTTGCATCGTGTTATCCCTTAGTTGCCCCTTACGACACCCACGGGAAGATAGGGGGTGGTGACACTTGTATTCTATGCCGTCAACCACACGGGTATATATATTTACATTATTTGGTTTATTACAAAAGAATAGTTTTATTCATATATGATATCTACCCTCGTTTTCTAGGAGACAGATAAGAACTCATGAAATGTATTTAATTCTAAAGCTCGTTCATAAAGCTCAGACATCCACAGATACCAGTAATCAATCACCTAAGATTACTTAGTATTGCCAGTTTCACACCCCTGAGGCCAACATGATGAATATTTTTACCGACCAAGCTTTTACTTTCCTAGAAAAAAAAACAAAATTTAGGTGCCTAAACTAATCAACAACGTGGAACAAACCTAATATATTTTCTTCGTACTGTTCTTAAGAACATTCTTCTGACTGTTGGACATCTCAATTCCGTGTTTTAATCAAGTCTAAGGGTAGGGTGGGCAAAAATGGCCACGTCTCGTTACTCCCTTATGGCACTATTTCGATTAGGTACAGATCGATGTACGGAGAAAGTATCTTGGGTTTTAGAAATGAAGGGAAGAAAGGGTTTCGGTGTGCTCGTTCAAATTTCCGGTGTGTAAGCATAGTTGGTTTTATATTTGAGACATTTTTAAAGTATTAACTTGTTTCGACGTTCATAAGTGTCGCATTTTGAACACATGAAGTTAAAATTAAAGGTGAGAATAAAGAAAAATATCTTTACTGCCAGTGAGAAAATTTACAGTAATTAAAAATATAAAGTACCTACTTAACTTAATTTGTGTACTAAATCTGTAAATTAAAGTCTGTTTCTGATTTGAACTCAATCTGTATTGAGTCATATTGATGACTCAATACAGATTGAGTGTGAGAACACTTTCATATTAATATTTCAAATTAATATTGATTAATTTGAAATATTAATATGAAAGTGTTCTCAAAGTAATTTCAATCAATTCTGTCAACTTGTTCTAAAAACTAAACTTGTAAAACTTTAATATTAAATAACAATACAATCATTTAGGTAAATTGAACTTAAACGTTTTTTGATCATTGTTTTACAGATCTCATTTTGTCTGATTTTAAATTTAAAGATTTTAAGTTTCTTCTGATTACCCCAACTTTGTTTTCGATTAATAAATATTGATTAAGAAATTCTAATTTAAAACTATCCGAGTGATTGCTTACTTTTAATCGCAATTTAATTCTGACGAATACCTTCGTCACAAAGTACTTTAATTTCGTTTATTAATGAAGCAAATTGGGCGCATATAAAGTTGAAAACTAATTTAGTTAGAAGTTGTTAGTTTGACATTATATTGAAAATTTGACCCTTACGGTCAAGGGTCTAAGAATAACTCACGTACAATCACTTAGATAATGATTATATTATGGATGCATTGATCGAAAGGGTCAACAGATATAAATCAATCACACAATAAAGAACTAACAACAGACTCCAATGTAAACCAAAGAATATCTCTATCTACATGTAATGAGCTGCGGAGATCAGACGGCATTCATTTTGTGGAGAAGGTAATATTCTGTCAAATATGGGAAGGCAAATAAACAGACGGCTTTAAAATGCAGCGACAGCCTAGTGGAGAGACCGACAGACTGTTACGCAGAGTGTCTCGGGTTCGAATCCACGGCACGCTGTCTCCGATGACTTTTCGAAGTTAAGTGCGTATTAATTTGATAATTATTGCTTGCTTATTGGTGAAGGAAAACATCGTCAGGAAACCTGCATGTCTGAGAGTTCTCCATAATGTTCTCGAAATACATGTAAAGTCTACCAACCCGTGCACTTGGCCAGCGTCAGGACTATAGCCTAAACCTTCTCATAGAGAGAAAAGGCCCGTGCCCAGCAGTGGGACAGTATATATACAGGGCTGATGATGGGCTGTAAAATAAAAAGTCTTGTATGTAATAAAAGGAATAACGCTTAGATGATGATGAACACACATCAATGTGAATGGAAATTTCATAAATAAATCCCTTTAAGTATTTGTCCCATTCATCATCATTTGCCCCTTATATTGCAGCGAGTTGTAACATCGAGAAGTCAGAGCAAATACAAGGTACTTCACCTTGAGTCTCAAATATTTACGCGATTACGTTCAATTACATAAAGATAAGTATGTTTAAAAAAGTGTGAAAGTGCTTTTATCCTTACCGCCTGATTTTTTGTTACAAAATAAAAAATGCAGACATCACCAGAAATTTGGTCCACCACAGACATCCGAAAAATGCCCGGCTTTCCAACCATTCGCGACGTAAAACCACACGATTCGAAAACTCTACGGATTAAAAAAATTGCTTAATTAAAGCGCTTTGAGGCAGAATTTTAAACGATTGAATGAACGCCTTTATTTTCGAAAGAAAAATGAAATATTTGTTCTGAAGTGTTAGTAGAATGAATGTTTCAGCTTTCTATTAATGAAACCGTTGGGAAATAATGACGACAAGCGGTTTGGATTTTGTTGCTTTCGCTGTGTAATAGATTTTAGATGCGCGCATGGATAGAATTTTAAACATTCAAAAAGGGTCTTATAAAAGAGATTTAACCTCCTGGATTCCAGGAAAAAAACATCGATATCATATTATAGGTGAATATTTTTGGTATATTAGGAGTCTGTTTAAGCAAAAAAAAAACTTAAAAAACGGTGTTAAGATTAGTACTGCCACTTTACAAAGGTTACACAACCACCATAAAACGATTAGTTCCAGCAATAATTCACTGATGGCTTTATGGCGATTTTTTAATTATTTATGTAATATAGGTATGACGCTGGCATCCAGGAGGTTAAAGAACCAATTTTTTAATAATTCTTTGGAACTTGACAAAATTCTTGTTCAAATGTGGCTATCTAAAACGTGATACTGACAAAATTCCTTTGCTCTTATGTGATTTTGCTTTTTGTATTTTTATCAAGCGACCCATCTGAGGTATAACTTGCAATGGGCCTTGTTGTCAAGAATGGGCAGCCGACCGACAAAATTCTTCTGACGCAAAAAATCGACGACATGTTTCGGTCAAACATCAAAGCATGATAACAACGTGATGAGAGCAGTTGTAGCGTACAATATCTGTATATATAGAATTCTTGCGTTATTAACTGACTGAACGACTATGTACAGCCAAAACTATAGGGCGCTAGAAGCTGACAATTGGCATGTATGTTCATTGGGGACCGTAGGGGTGCATGCAGACGACCGGTTGGCGAAGCGGTAGTGTAATCAACTGCTTCGCCGAAAGTCGCGGGTTCGATTCCCGCTCAAGTCAAACATTTGTGTGCGTGAACATGGATGTTTGTCTTAGTCTGGATGTTTCTATGCATATATGTAGGTACATACATAAATACATATACATATCGTCACGCCTTTTATCCCCGAAGGGGTAGGCAAAAGTGTATTTCTACACCCACTTTTCGCCAGATATACTTTAGTCCCACGTAATAAGGGGCGAGCCTATTGCCGTACCGGGCACATTTCCAGACTCCGTGCTGCTACTGAGAATTTCGTGACAGAAAAACCCAATAACACTGCCCGACCCAGGAATCGAACCCGGGACCTCCCGATCCCAAGCGCACATTTATGCCGCGAGACCAACGAGGCAGTCGTATAGGGTTTGATGTCGAGTTTTCCGTCTCTACGCAAAGATGGTATTTGCATCGTGTTATCCCTTAGTCGCCTCTTACGACACCCACGGGAAGACAGGGGGTGGTGACACTTGTATTCTATGCCGTCAACCACACGGCATGTATGTAGGTATATAGTTACAAAAAAAAATATAAGTAAATATGTATGTTTATCCATTGTCTAGTAACCATAGTACAAGCTCTGCTTAGTTTGGGACTAGATAGTGTTGTGTGAATGTGGTAGAATATTATTATTATTATTTGTTTCTCTTTCACGCGTACTTTTCTAACATATGATATTAAAAAAGTACACGGCCCTTTGGCAGGCGTACACGGAGACATAGGTCCAACGCGCAGAGGCCCTTTGAGAATTTTAATCTAGAATGTGGTGGGACACCTACTGAGGAGCCTCCATAACTGCACTATGAAGTACAGCCACGGATTAGCCGCAGCAGGTGTAGGACTATTGCTACTTGTAGGGAAACTTATTACTCTGGGCTATTGTGATGGGTGTTCAATGGATAAGTGAATATGAAAACTATGGATTAAAAACGGCGTCTGCCCTAAGTACTCTTATAGTACGTCGAAAAGGGGCAGACGGTGACTCGCCAACTCACTAGATGGGCCCTCTCTAAATAGCCACCATGGTAAACGAAGTCTGCCATAAAGGCAGCCAGAGGGCAACACCGGTGCGAGTGGCTAGGGGTGTAGAGCGGTGCGGCACCGGTTTCGCCATCGCGGGTCGTGACCCGGAGCGGGTTTCCCCGTAATTACGCCCTTGAAAATGACACTTCCACCCCCGAGCAAATAGCTCTTGCGACTTCCCTCTGGCCGGCCGACCAAGGCAAGCCAGATTTGAGAGTCCTGCGGGCGCTCTTGGGCATCAACTCCAACCAGCCAATAAAGTCAAACCGGAGACGAGGCCCTGACCGACTCTCTGAAGTATTCGGGACCGCAGTGTCGCCACACACATTCAGCTCGCCACAAAGCTACCCTGCGGTTTGTAAGCTTTCTATTCATCTTGCAATACATCTTTTGTTTATATCACAAGATGAAGGTGATGTTTGAAAGCTGTTACTCTGCCCTCCGGGATTGCATTAGTCTCATGATGAGATAACGGCTGCCCCAGAGGGGTAGTCGTTCGTAATAGTTCAATATCGTCACTGTACCGGTTAATTGATCCGAACAATCGAGAACAGGTCTTAACTAGATTAAACATGCCTTTATTGGTTGTTCGTTACTTCGATGTAATTCAGTTAGGAGTGGCGTCTGATCTGTGCTGAAGTTTAATGCACAATTTATTGGCAACGAGGAGTTCACGTTTTGTTAGAGGTTTCTGAGAGAGACATGACCGGATGTCAGTTCTGAATGAAATTTCACGAAAAATAGACTAATTTGTATGAAGACTGTTGCTGATTTCTCACAAAAATGTGTTTAATTTTCGTTTTGTATTAGGTGGGAATGGCTGGATATGGCAGGGTGTCAGTTCCGACAGAGGGTTCAGTGGAAAAGCACCATGAAAACTTCTATCTAAAGTAAGTAGTAGTACTCTTTGAATAGTTTGAGATCAACGTAAGATCATTGAGATCTGTATTTTGCTTACAGCACTGTGATGTTTTTAAGAGTTTTGGAAATGGTCATATGCGATTTGGTACTTCTTCTTGCAAATGCCAACCCATCCAAATTACCATCGCACGGAGCGTGCTTAACCTCACTTCTAAATATGCAAAGCAGACGCTTCTAATTGGGTAATTTCCCAAACTCTAAAAAAGTTAGCTATTCGTGTGGATATTCTTACTACGTGCCCCTCATCTGCATATGTATGTAGCTTGATTACTTCCAACTTAACAGGATTACTTGTAATTAAGTCTTATTAAGTTACTGCTTCGATGCATCGGGACGCTTGAACGTTTGTGCTAAGTACCTATGTGAAGTTTATTTTTTTACGTATAGTCTCCCGCCTATATCCCGAAAGGGTAGGCAGAGGTGTAAATATTACACCTACATTTCGCCATGAATTTTTAGGTCCCACTTAAAAGGGGGCGAGCCTATTGCCGTTACCGGGCATATCACCAGACTCCGTGCTGCTACTGAGTATTCGGAAAAAGGCAGTAAAACTTTTGCCCGACCCGGGAATCGAACCTGGGACCTCCGATCAGCAGTCGCATACGCTATCCACTGGCCCACTCTCCTAATTTGTGTCACAATATCACAGTGAGACAATAGGAGAAATCCTCCTTGGCCAGACGTGTTGGTTTAGGTTTTGATGTCGAGGTTTTCATCACTGCCGCAAAATACTATTTTTTTTTTTTTTTTTTATTATTTACTGTCGAGTACTTGCTTTAGACGAAAGACTGACCAAGAAGTTATATAAGTCAAGTGTGAATGGCACAGGAGAAAGGAGAAGATCTAGACGGACGTTCTCTGACCAGGGGGGCGATTCAGAATCGTTCGATATCTCATTTGACATTCGGTTCCGTTAATTGTCAAACGGGCTACCTATTTTTTTGGCAAAACTATCGCATTTCCTATCAATTTTATGCATTCAGTATTAAGTAAATTAATAAATAAACCGAATTCAGTGAATATTTGTTCAAAATATCTCTGATGGGCGGCTAAAAGACGAGGACAATAATTTGACATATCGTACGATTACTTGTCGTGACATTCTGAATCGGTCTGCAGATTGGAGACATCCTAAAAAAGGACAGGTTAGAAGTACCCTTAACCGAAGAGCATGCATGAGAAATTTTATGGGAGTGAATAAAGCAAGAGAGATATGTCAGGATCGTTGCAAATGGCGTTTCGTAGTCTCTGCCTGCCCCTCCGGGAAACAGGCTTGAGTCTATGTATGTACTTGCCTAAGTCTCGTAGGAGGCGACAATGGAAAGTACAGGAGTCACTAACTCATTAACTAATTTCTTTCCATAAACTAAAATGAGTTAGTGCCACTTTGTATTCTTAATCCGACACCAGGTAGATGGGTTACCTACGTAGAAATCAATCCGTAGAAACAGTAAACTAACGTACACATCGATAACTCCATATTTTATTTTATTTTCGGTTGAAAAGATGCGTCAGTTTCACTTTGAAGCCGGCTCGCGACGTCACACACACATGTCAGACTTGCCAACTGGCTTATGTTTAGCGTCCTGCTTTTGGTACGCCTATAACATATCTTCTTCTTTTTACCTTTGTAACATCATTACCGACACCACACAGAAAACCATTGCATACTTTGGTAGTGGTAACTACTCAACTTACCATATAATGGGTATTAACTAAGCACATCTCAGTTGCTACTAGCTCAAAAGAAGAAGGGAAAGGAAAAGGAGCTAGATGGGAGCTGTGCGTAGGAAAGTTATTGAGCCCACGCCGCTTTCACTCACCAACTATAATTTTCAACTACTTCATGTATCGTGTATTTGTTTCCATGGATCCCTACATCTGAATTTCGCCATTTAGATATTTACGTTCATACCTAAATTTCTCGCTTGTAACATTAGGTACAAGCGAAACAAAATCGATACTTTTATTACATTACGTTATATAGTAGCGCTTTGATGCATTCTTGCAGCTAATTATCAAAAATCAAACGAATAACGATACTAAAATATTGATAACATTAACCTTGTGCGAATAAAATCTCAATATTCACAATTTCACAAGGCACAATATTCATTTGTCCAAAACCAGTCTTATGATGAAAAATATAGCCTACAATGTATACAATTAAATGCGAGCAGAGCAATACCTAAAAACGTCTGCCAGTGAAATTCGCGAAATGCCCTCTAAAACATTATTTACTTTTACCGGCTAAAGTATAAGGTTTATTACACTGCCCTGTCTTAATTTTATTACCAATTAATTTCAAAAAGCGCTGAGTTATTCATTGATACATCTATAACTTTATTTCTGTTATTAATTCTGGTGAACAAGTTAATAAATGTTGGATGGTTAATTAGAGAGAGGCCCTTTACCCCAAAGGGGGTAAATGGGGTTGAGACAAGAAAGGGTCGGGATATATGGGGTCTCGCGAAAGGTTGGTACGTTTGCTTCTGTGATTGAAGCTCTTGGTCAAGTCGGCTTTTATTTTAAAGAAGAGCTATGTTTACACCATACATGAGAGGTAACTCCAGTGTAGTCTTGTCGCCGTAGGCAGGTTTGACAATGTAATTTTTATGTGGCATGGTGCATTTTGTGATACGATGTAAATAAAATTATTAGGGAGAAGCAAAGGGTCTCCAACCTAATCAATAACTGAGGATAACAAAAGGGGATTTAAAATAATTCAATTTGTAATATGCGAGCCACATAATATACATTATATTAAATAAAAAAGGTCTTAATAATTTAATTAAAATATGACTGTAATATGACTGCGAGATCAAATCAGAAATGAGGAGATCCGCAAGAGAACCAAAGGCACCGACACAGCTCTCCGAATAGCCATGCTGAAGTGGCAATGGGCAGGGCAAATAGCTCGAAGAACCGATGGCCGTTGGGGCAGGAGGTTTCTGGATTGGCGACCACGTACCGGACGACGCAGCAGGGGTAGACCTCCCTCCGTCCCAAGTTAAACCGACGATCTGATTAAAATTGCGGAAAGCGGTTGAATGCGGAGCCTCAAGATCGGTCTGTGTTGAGAACCCTTAGTGAGGCTTATGTCCAGCAGTGGACGTCTCTAGGCTGACATGATGATGACTGTATGTAAATAGAAAAATAAATGTTTATATTCCAAAAAATGTTTACTTCAGGAATTCACCTTTCATTCTACCCTCAAAATTGTTTCAGTATCGAAAGAAAACTCATAAAATACGGGACAAATGGACGATTTGACTGCTGGAGACAGCTAACGTCACAAATAATACTTGAAGCGGTTTTCAGCAAAATTGTAAATAACGTGAGATGAAAATATAAATTGAGTTTTTGATGGCGTAAGCGTTCCGTTTTTAGTTAAAGTTTCTTAACTATGACGATAATGCTAGTAGTAAATGGCATGCATAACCTACATACGTAGACTCACGCTCACTCACCTGTTTTTCTTAGGGGAAGGCACAGACTACGGACTGCCATTTGCTAGGATCTACTCATGCATTAATTTTATTTTATAAATATCAACTGGCCTCCAAAACTGGCATCTATTTAGTTTTTTCTAGTTTAGACAACTACTTAGATGCCAGCCTTGGAGGCGATTTATTTTAAATTGTCTTTCGGGATATATACCACGTGCCTTTGTTTGGAGTAACCGATATTTCGGCACTGTTGCAAACGCTATGTTCACGGATGTATTACATCCGTGAACATGGCGCTAACTAAGAAACTAGCTTGACGGAGCCCTGCTTAGCAGGGCTCCTATTTTTGGATAAAGGGTCACAAGGAACCTAACATAACCTAATAAGTTTCTCGAGATAATAAGACTTTTTCATATGAACGATACGTCGGCCTTGCATATTTCGCTCCAGTGAACTTTCGAACTGGCGTACATCGAGATCCTGTACTTTAGAACTAACATACGTCGAAATTTGAAACTTCGACATTCAGTTGCCGAGTGAAGGTTTTGATGGGTAATTGACGCGGGCGAAGCCGCCGGCGACGTCTAGTTTCTATATACTTGAACTTTTCTATAACAAAAGTAAACTTACGCTACAAAATCTAAAACAATATCCCTATGCCACAACTTTCATTCAAGTCTCATCATACAATAGCTTTCAGAAACTTGGCTCTAGAACTTGTACGCTGACTTATACAAAATTTTCAATTTGCGCCCGCATTATCGAGTCCATTCTTATTTTACCTCGAAGCCTAAACGGTGCTGCTATAAAATATAGCCACCTACGAATATTATTTTGAAGGGAAAAGCTGAAATTTTAGGCACCGAACGCCACGATAAATTTGGTATGGATATTTTAAATTTGTGGAGAGTACAGTAAAGCTTGCTTTATATTTTATTTTGGTTTTGGTGTGTTCTCTATTTTTCCTTTAAATGACTTAAACTGGTTATATAAAAAAGCAATATACGAATTTTAAAATGTGTTCTTGTATTTAAACACAACTAGATCCCGCCTGCGGCTCTGCCCACGAGGGCTAGCGTGAGAAAATTTATAAACATTAGAATGAACAGGGTGTAACCGCGAGCATAGCCAGTATTCCGTATTACTTGGTACATAATTAGCAACAACTGTCACTTTTTTTGGAATCACAATTCTGAGCTCTTACCACTGTGTGTGTAATCGAACTCTTACCACTCGCAGCAATAGTATAGTTCCAAATTGACTACGTTCCCACAGCTACCTATAAAATATTACTATTAGCTCATTTCAGTAAATTTGTGACTGCCTCCGTGGTCCTGTGGGACTGCCTCCGTGGTCCAGTGGATAGCGTATGCGACTCCTGATCGGAGGTCCCGGGTTCGATTCCCGGGTCGGGCAAAAGTGTTACTGGGTTTTGCCGAATTCTCAGTAGCAGCTCGGAGTCTAGTGATGTGCCCGGTAACGGCAATAGGCTCGCCTCCTATTACGTCGGACCTAAAAATTAATGGCGAAATGTGGGTGTAATATTACACCTCTGCGTACCCCTTCGGGGATACAGACTTGAGTCTATGAATAAAAAAATAAAGTAAATTTGTGATTATAAAGACATCCCCATCCCATTACCAGACCCTATTATTCCACAACGAATTACTTAAGTCGAAACGTTACATACCCACATCCATTTTTACATTTTAATACCGACCACATCAAATAAAGACCAAACTCTCGCCAAAGCCAATTAATCATCATAACATACAAAGCCTTAAAAAAACAACAGCATAAAAAGTATGTCCCAATGTACAAAACAAAAAAAGATATAATCGCTTTAAAAAAAGGACGGCCCGAAGGTCAACATGGCTTATGTCCCACGAGATAGGAATTTAAACCGTATTCCTGGGATTGAAGTTGAAGGTTACAGCGTTATGTGTATTGAGAAGTAATTAGTCAGTCATTAAAGTTTAAAGTATGGAGTCATTGTTTTTGAAACCAAATGTGATGTGTATTTTGAGACGGAATCAGAAATGTATGAAAAGTCAGTAATTTTCAGGTGGAATTTCTACGGTCCATATAGTTGTAGATAAGCATATACTGTATTTGATGTGGTTATGACAGTTATAAGATGCATACTTTTTTGTTTAATACCAACAATCGGCATAGTATACTGTTGCTTTACATCGATATGCTGTGAATTTTCTCCTACGTACTTGACATCGCGCTTATAATATAATCAACAGCACAATGTTAGTTATAATTTTAAATTGGAGGTTGGTATTCTGTCACATATTGGTAACACTAGTAAGCCAAAGCCAAATTCAAAAGATCAAAATTTTGAACGCAAGTAAGATAACACTAGGAACATGACGAATGTCAGTTGGAATTTACAAATCAGTTTTGAAAACTTTCTTGCAAGGAAAGAGCCGAGCCAAAAAAGAAGGTGAAGGAACAAAACCGCTACTTTACAAAAAAAACCTCTAAAATCTATTTAAACATATTCACCTACAAGCATTGTCTTATATTCAAGACGTGAATTTAAGAGTACATAGGGTTCCCACCAAGAACTTAGGGTCCCAAGCCAACCTCACCTGCAAGTGGTGCACCTGCCGATGAACGGACGAGGCTCTGGCAAACAAAATATCCCGATAAGCGGCAATAGGCTCGCCACCTATTACGTGGGATCAAAACACTGGCGAAAATGGGGTGTTTAATATGCCTCTGCCTACCCCTTCGGGGAAACAGGCGTGAGTCTATGTATGTATGTGAATTTCAGGAGCGTAGCTTAAGGCGCTGTCCTAAGCGACTGTTTTGGTAAATGAGGCGGTGAAGCAGGGGAGGTGAAGGGCGCTTAGCTCCGTCTACTGCGGGGCGCCCCCCTTCATTCTCATCGTGTGCGGCCGTATTCTGGCGACATCCGTATTCCACTATTTCAAAATCGCAAGCAAAACGTTTTAGCATATTGAATTGAGATACTGATATTAAAATTTATATTACATATATCAATCTGTTTGTACAATATAGGCATAGCGCAATTTTTGTTCTCAGTGGAGCCATGAGCAAAACTGGTTTAAATTAGACGTTATAGGTATTAATTTTTTTTGACGAAATTATTGTTGACGAAAGTAGATAAATACCTACGTGCCGTAAGATGATAAAAATAATAAAGTCAGTTCCATTTATGGAGGCCCTAATTATTTTTGTTTTGTTATTATATAAAAATGGTAAAGCAGTTCATAGAATACCTACTTCTTATTCCATTCCTGCCAGTTTTCAAATCTGTTTTGCAATAAATTGGCTGTTACATACGGGCGGACAGACAGACAGACATGGCGAATCTATAAGGGTTCCTACAATATATAAAAAACTACCTATATAATACTATCCTACAAAATATAAAGGGCTTTTACAATTTTTGGCTACGGTAACCTAAAAACCACAATACTGCCCTAATAAGCGCAAAAGCCGTATCTCAACTAAAGCGAGTTACGAAATAATTGAAGTTTAGTAAAAGTTGATTTATTTTATTTATTAATGGATTTTTATTGTTATTATAGGTGTAATTATTATGGTAAAGGTTTTAAAATACGTCGCCGTTTTTAGGGGTTGTGAGTGGTTGAAGGGGAAGAGGGGAGGTCTCGGAACCCGCTCCAAACATCGGTGTGTATGGCACTGCCAACTTCCACATTCTTCACACTAGTTTAATAAACTAAGGTTGACGGAGCCCTGCTTCGCAGGGTTCCTATTTTCGGATTAAGAGTCAAAAGGGAACTCAACATAACCTATTTAGTTACTTATTACAGTCGCACCTAACCCTAGGCACTCGAAAGCAATGACGCACAAATTTGACATTAGCCGTCAATATGATCATTCCAAGATGGCGGGTTTGAGTTTCATTTCACGTTTTTCACATAAAACCTAAAAATGACATTTGTAAAACTGTACTAAAGTATAAAAACTACTACTAAGAATTTTTGAAAATTGTTTAAAAATATTTTGATGCAACTCCGGCAGACAAAATTACTTTTAGGGGATTAAAACTAACTCCTTGAAGCCCCCTACACCACCAATACCCTCAAATTCAGGCGACTCGTTTCGAAACCCAACCCAAATTATAGAATTAAAATTTGAGTTACTGCTTTTTCGTTGGCTCTCCTCATACATGTTTGTATGGAAAAATATAAAAAAAATCTTTCGCTTAAAATATGTGTTGTTTCAAAGAAAATTAATATTAAAAGATATTTATTTATCATTTACTAACGAAATAAAGAGTTTACAGCTCATCAAAAGTTAGCTGTCTGCTGCAACCCGGCAGGTTTTCTTTATTCTCATCGAAAGTTAAAGGCAGTGTGTGAAGTGATGAGGCTTCAATACTTATTATTTGCTGTTGTTCACGACGCACATTTTCATTTACTTTCCTTTTAAGGCTTGGTATTGTAGAAACTTCAAGCACTGATGAAAAATTTTCGTCTCCGTAATTTTGCAATGCCATCCCTTGAGCTCGACGAGAATCAACAATTTCAGGCAACTGCTAATTCATATAAAACGCCACAAGCTTTTCTTTCATTTTCGTCTCCCAGAAAACATCATCTTTTTCTATAATTTCTATTTTTAGTGGTTTACTTTCGCCACTCCACACAACAAATAAACATTTTTGTTTGCGTGTAACGTGGCGTTGCCCCTGAATTTGGTAATAACAATTACAATATTTGTTTAGACTAGTCAGTTAACTTTTTTATCATGTTTCCATATTTGTATTTTATTTGCTCTTATACTATTCTCCAGGCCATTCTTATAGGCAGCTATAGAACATTAAATTTCTACAATCGTGTTTGGACCTATTAATCCATCTGGTGTGGCACCAATAAACGGATAATCTACAAGGCTTGATTGTTACATTTTCTTGCTTCACCAGTTGTTGCAAAGCCAGTGGTTCATTTTCGACTCCATGCGCAACTGCTTTTTTCATTGCAAATATTTTATTTGTACAAAATAATTTTTACTAAGTTGGCTTTACTGCTGTTATCCCTTCTTTTTACCACTATACCAAAATTTGAATCTGTCAACATATTCTTACGCAATTCGAACCAGTCACTGCTATCCCTCGTGTATTTTTTCTTATCACTCTTGAACAAATCGTGTTAGGATTTACTGCAGTCAAATGTGTGTAAGACGTTGCTAATCTGTAACTTTAACTTCAATGTAATTACAATAAAGATAATTAGTTAGATACTTTATTATTTAAAAAAATACTATAACTTGTGTTATAGCAAACAGAGAAGTCACCTACTTACTTATAAATGATTGATTTTAGAAATTAAAAAGATATTAGATGTACTGAGACATACCTAATAGTTAATGAATAATCAAAGTTTTACCCGGTGTACCTAAATAGGTTTATGTTCACACACAATAATACAACATTCGTTATCGCTTGTGTGCTGACTGCGGAGCGCCATATTAGCACTGTTTATTGTTCGCCGTGGCGGCATCTTAGCGCTCCAGGCGCTCTGACAAGCTTATGAATTTGCAATATAGGTACATAAAATGATTCGATTTTATGTTATTACTCTTTCAAACATTGAAAACTGTGGTAGCTATGTATTGTGCATAGAATAGAATAATTTTATATAATTATATTATGTATAATCGCTAATGTATAACATAGTCAGTCATAAAAGACTCTTATGAAAATAATTTGCGTAAAAATGTTTCATATTTCATAATAACTTGGCCATGGATGAATTTCTATTTTATTACGACGCTTTCTTGTACAAATCCTTCGTAGAACTTTATTTCTCTAATTGTCCATATTTTATTCTTCTAAATATATATTTATAAGCACAGAAACAATAACACATTAAACGCAACAAGAATATAAACTTAGGTCATAATTATATGTGCCCACCAGTCACATGAAAAGCCTATTTGATTCAGAGTATTCAGTCTATAACATAAAACATGAAATTACGAACTCAAATCGGCGTATTATTAACAAACAGGTTTACGTAAAATTTCGTGCAGCGGAGACGCAATCGACATGACCTATCTCTCACAGGGCTCATAGCCGAATGATGAGGTCTGGGCGGGGCGTAAACTAGCAACTGACACTCAGTACACCGCTTATGCTAATAAGGTTTAAATTGCCGAAGCGTTTGATATTGATGGGATCAACCGAGCGTCAAAATCATAGACGTTTGGCAGATTTTATTTAATTTTACAAAATATACACGTATAATATGAAAATAAATAGGGTAATTCTTTAGTTCATTAGGTTTCCTACAATATTTATTATAAACCAGAATGATTTGCCAGCGCAAAATGTGAATATTTTCATGACTCATAATTATATTTTTAATTATCTTTTTAGTAACAAAATTTATTGACATACAAACCCTATATATTGTTAGCGATATGCTTCAATTCATAGTTAAGACGGTGGCTCTGTGAGTAGGCATAATACACAACGAACTTCATCACAATAACAATTTCGTCAATATGAAACTTTACAGTTAGCCTTAATATTGATACATGATGACTTCGAAACTAGCAAACTTGTTCAAACAATTTAAAAATAAATTAACCTAGAAAAAATGACGATTATGATGTTCTCTTATCCTTACACATCATACATAACGTTTCTCAGTGTAAAGTCCTCTCTCTCTCGCCTAGGGGTCAACCCGACCCTATAAACTTGATATAAAAGCTTCGTATAACCGAACAATAAAAACCACATTAAAACTATGATAGGGACGATAGAACGAAAAATCTCCTATTCCTACAATTTATGGGTATATGAATTTTCCCCTTGTTAAGTTTTCGGTTGTAACATCTTAACACTTTTTCGCTACCGCGGGTATCAATGGCCTGGAAAGATAGTGTGGTAGTATGTCATTGTGGTTTCCGTGAATTTTATAAGATTGTTCTAGAATATTCTGTCTGCGTCGAGAATTTATGAGGCTCGTAGTTTCTTTTGTATGAATTGTAGGATAATATGATCTTGTTTGTTGCTAATTTATATGGAGTGTTTTGTGAAGATATTGTAGAATGTAAAGCGCAAAAAGATGATTTAGAAAATTTAAACTTAATTTGGAATTTTTATTATTTTTAAATTTAATGTCTTTGAATACGCTTGGAGTAAAGTTCTTCTAAAAAAGGTTTTTTAAGTAAACCGTACCGTAAATCATAGCGTTAGTATATCTGTAAATCGACATTAGTAAGGTTTAAGTTCTCTCAGCTTTATCGAGTCTTGAAAGTCAGATCATTTAAAGGTGGGTTATTTACTATATAAATCAAGTGATTATGGCCAATCGCAAACATTCTGTATAACGAGGAACCTTATAAATATTAAATGAATGGCGCGAAGACCATCCGGACTCAACAACAATTTGAAGATCATACAAATTAGTGTTATCTTGAATGGGAATCGAACTCACGCACTGCCAGTGGCCACTCAAACCATTACACCATTCACATAAACATAACTTCACGCCTTTTTATCCCCGAAGGGGTAGGCAGAAGTGTATTACACACCCACACTTCGCCAGTTATGTTTCGGTCCCAATGTAATAGGGGGCGAGCCTATTGCCATCTACCGGGCACATTGTTAAGCGAGCGATATTTTTCTTTTTAATATACACATAACTTCAAAAATTCAGAGGTGTGTGCCCGGGGTAACTGGGGATCGAACCCGAGACCATCGTCTCGGCAGTCCGTTACGTACACTACTGGGCTATTGCCGCTTTCACATAAATTGTTTCACAATTTTAAATTTGCTACAACACATTACATGGCATGCAGGTCGCATGCCAAAAGATTTTGAAGCAAGGAAATAAAAATTGACGTAACATTTCGACCACTCACAAAATAAGGTCTGCAAAACAGCACATAGCACAACCAAGTGACTATTGACACTATTCTGTCGGTTCTAGTGAAACTGACGTTTTATTTCCGCTAGTTCCTGAGGGAGCTTGGAAATTATTCGTTTAATTTTATTTAACGGCGTCTATTTGGAGTGTGATGTTTTAAACAAGCTTTTTATTTTAAATTGCGTGTTTATTTTTTACTTTCGATTTACTTGAAGCAATTGGTGTTGAATATTAACAAAATAACTAAATGATTGTGTCTTTGATTTGCCTTCCTTAGCTACCGCCTACGTTATAAAAATACTGTGCTTTCATGTTTGTAGCTTCAGAAGTTAATTAATCTCTACCATGACATGTTAGACAGAGCCATAATACATTTTATGATAACCATTATCAGGGTCACTATGACAACTGCGTTATGCAGATGCAATCCAAAAGATTCTACTAATATTACGAGCTAACAGTGCCACTCGGTTTTTCCTACTGATCTGCCTAGCTCACCGGTCTTTTTATTACTCGTTTTCTTTTTATTGGGCTTGTAAGGGATATCTCATCATCATTAGCCTTTAACAGTCCACTGCTGGACTAGGCCTCTGCTTTGAAAGGAGGAATTGGCCTACTATACCACGCTGGCCAAACGGGTTGGAATAGGGTTTGTATCAAGTTTTCCTTCTCTTACAGTGCTGTCCTCTGCATAATATGCTCCCTCTGTCGGCTCTTACGACACCCACGGGATGATATGGGTTGGTGACATTTCGTATTCTTAATCCGTCACCACACGGAGGGGATATCTCAGGGTAAAGGTAAAGGTAGCTAGCTTTAGAATTCTGTGATTTTAAACAATTTGTGAAACATCAAAGTATAATCTCATGTGGGGATCCCACAACAAAAGGCGCAGTGCTAAAGGACTACGCCATCTATTCAGTAAATTATTAAACTAGCAAGTACAACATTTTACAAATTCTATTTCTTCATTTATTCGTAAAATTAACTTAAGTGGTTATTTACAGAGAGTTCTATTCTATTTTACGAATAAAATACAATATTTGTGCACTCAGCGTGATTATTCTAACCTTTTCACATTAAGTTATATTTGCAAACAGATACTTTAAATTTACATCTTAAAATAAAATCCAATTTTGTAATTTGCTAACAGTACTCCAATAAACAAACGCCTTAAAACCTATTTATTGTCTACCATTCTTTTGCTGCCAAGTTTTACTTAAGAAAATTCTCAATTCAAATACGACCCTTGCAAATGAAGAAGGGAATAGATTCATAGCACTAAGCCCCTAGCTTTGCCAACGTTTCAATATCTCTCCCTTTCATTTGTATACGAAAAAACAGAGATGGGTAACAACATTCTATCCCTTTAAAAACAGAAGGCAAATGTTTGCAAATCAAAAGCCAACATCACGAAAGATCGATACTAGCTTTGACATATTTGCATAATAGGATTTGTGGACTGAGAGTTACAAAAGTTGGACGCGCAGTTAAAAGACTCGGAGTGGAAAAATATGCTCGAATACAGAAATGTGTTTGATGTTTTATATAAACAACAATATTGGGTTTGGGATTTAGAGACCGGACGATGTACGATGCGGGTGATACCGGACATTATTGCCGAAATAATATAATTTTTGTGCCAACATCTTACAACTAGGAAGTAGGAGGGTTATCAAAACATGAGTTCTATTATCGCTTTTTTTTAGAAACGACGGCGGTCCCAATCATACTTATGGGTAGATTCATACGTACGTATGGGTAGAATCATTTTCAAATATATTCCTTTTGTGGTGCTAAATTTAATATTTTAATTTAAAAAATTTGGCATTATTCTCCTCAATTTCTTAAAAAAAGAATGCCTTTTGTAACCACCATGTTTAACCACTCAAACGATCAAGTCTGACAGCTGCCACCGCTTCGTACGTCCGCGCGCGCGCGAACTTACGTAGCGGTCGAGCGCCCAATGCCGTCACCGATTTAAAGCCTATTTTCTACCAAACTACAACTGTTATGTTAAATTAAAAAATACCAGTATAGAGCTGACATTATAAGGAATCAAAATATGTGAAAACTAAATTGTAACTCTTATCGTAAACAGTACAAACAAAAAGTTGAACTTTACAATAGTGGTGAAATTTTAGTAAAATATTTATTGATGTCAAGTTTTTACGAAATATTTCGTAATGTACCTATATACTATTTACTTATTAATAAACTAGATGAAATAAGCTTTTTTTTGATACCAATATATCATTACTTAGAACAAACAGTATAATATAATAAATCAAAACAAACTACCCATTCCGGTATGAATTTGATATCGCCTCCGATGACAAAATCAAAAATCCTGAGAATTAAATAATAAAAATGTGTAATCCTAACATTTTTTGCCATATTTCTTTCATTTAAGTTTACACAGATATTGATAATTACCTATTTTTCCAATTACAAGAAGTATTTTACTACAATATATAACATATTATCATAAAAAAGCTTAACGAAAAACCGGCGCACAGCAAAGTTTTTACTTGTCGATTGTAACTAATTTAAACACATCCTATCTGACTGCAGATGCTTAGAAATTATTGATATTCTGAAAGAATGGACCTTCAGGAGTATTTCAATATATAACACCTAGTACAATCGAATAATAAATACATTTTTACTTACATTTTATAGTCGACACTCACAAACACTTCAAACAATTCAACGCACTTGACAAAAAGTTTGTAAACTATTTTTTTTTTAATCTTGCTGTGGCTTGACGTTGCTGTTTTACCGACCAACATACGCGTTATTTAATAAGGAACCATCTAGCGAAACACTTGTGAACCTCTTAAACATTGTCACAGATAAAAAAAAAGTTTAAATGGGGTGAGTCGTCAAGGCTGCTGTAGTCGCCCTAACGCTTAACGCCAAAAACTTTTGGGCGACCATAGTCGCCCGGACGTTCGAGTGGTTAAAAAAGATTATTTTTGCAGTGCAAATAAAATGTTGCTGCGCTAAAGACCAATATGATGTTAATGTAGTCAGTCTCCTCAATTAATTTTTTTAAAAAAGCATTTCGTATCAGGCAAAATAAAATTATTTCTGGATCTCGTCAAATATTGTTCCACATCATGACACTGGCAGTAGCAATGCATCCACTAATACTATCGCTTCATGACTGCAGTAAAATTTCTATAGTTTACTTACTTCTATAGTTCTTTTTAAAGGTACTCTGCTATCAGTAAGAAAAGTAGTAGTATTTTTCCCAAAGTCATCCCAAAATTTTGTTTGTTTTTCGTGTGAGTGTGTGGCGAACTCTGGTGTCGGAGTTTTCAGACCGCCCGAAGGCCTCCGACATGGCCTAACGATCCCTATCCTGACACAAGAACCGGGCCCGACAGCTTTACGTGTCCTCCGAAGCACGGTAGAGCTCAGATGTAAATGCCACACGCGGTCACCCATCCAAGTGGCAACCTGTGCTAGCGTTGCTTAACTTTGCCGATCAGTTACGAACAGCAAGCCAAGTCTCGCTTTGAGCGCTAAAAATCAAAATCAAAATCCTCTATTCACTTATGTCCTAACGTGACGCTTATGAAAGTCAAAGTTAAAAAATAATTACTTAAGGTCATACAGATTTTATATTTATATTAATGCCACGTAACCATGAGCTCACATCGTTGTCACGCCACGTACTTACATACATCTAACCGGCAGGCCCGATGCTCGATAACATATAAGCATGAACGACATACCGATTATATAATAATCTTGTTGTAAAGCTTGTGCCCGCTGTTCCGCCCACGTGAATGTTTCATACAAACTTATATACCTACCCCTTTAGTAGGTGAATTTTCAAAACTCCTCTCGGGCCAATTTTTAGCTATGCGGTGCTATATGTCCATGGGAACAATTTCCATACATTTTCTCAATGCGTCCCCTATTGGTCTCTACCGTAAGAATCTAAGAATTTAAGAAAAGTCAGTACTATTTTTACCTATCATCACATCGTACCTAAAAATTAGCCCACGATCTAAGCTAAGAAGTATGTCATGTGTACACTCATGACACATACTAACACTACATTATTCTATACATTTCGTTTCTGAGAAAATAAGTAAGGTCTGGCGGCCCTGGGATTTCAGCTTTGGTTACCCTAAACTTTGCATAGAGGTCCCATTAGACCATAAGCCTTAACAACATAAAATATACATATGAATGTACCGATCAACAAACACGAAAAAACATAGAATAAGAATGAGATATCTAAATATGTTTTAGGCGACCGCTTAACCCTGCACCGAGTGTTATGAGTTCGATCCCCACAGGTTACAACAATCTATGTGATTCGGTAATTGATCATTAATTCCACATAATTTATATCATTATTCTGCTGAAGTTCCTATCTAACCTAATACTAATATACAGCTGAAGAGTTTGTTGGTTTGTTTGGTTGAACGCCCTAATCTCAGGAACTACTGGTCCGATTTGAAAAATTATTTCAGTGCTAGATAGCCCATTTATCAAGAAAGGCTCTATAACATCACGCTATGACCCACGGGAGCGGAGCCGTAGCCTTAAATAACGCGGGTGTAATTGCGGGCTTATCTACTCAATAAATAAAAAATGTAGTGCAGGCGTTGCCTTTATAGTGTGACGTCACATCGCGCTCCCGCGCCGCGAGCCTCGCTACGAGTAACGCACAGCAATGGGCCGTTCCCTCGCGCCCCTCCGCGCCGGCCCTATAAATACAGCGGATACGAGGCTTCGTCCCTTTTCCTCCGGCCAGCACCGCTAGTTGAGTACTACCATCATCCGAAGACCTGTGAAGTGCCAACGTCGCCCACGCCCTGGATAATTGTCTCATCTGTTAATCTTAATTGTCAGTTCTTTTTTTGTATAACTAAAGCCATCGAATAACTGGATTTATAACGCGAGTTTAAACTTTCCTGGTGATATTTTTTATTTATTTCCCGTAAGTCAACCTAATTATCTCTCTTTAATTGCTCGGCGAGTGATCGATCCCGGCTACCACGTGGAAATCAATCACTCGTGAGACAATAGTATGAAATAATACCGCCTATGATATATAAGCCTTGTTCTCTTCTTCATTGAAGATCAAATAATCAAGAGAGTCCAAAATAACTATTAACCTTTTCTGCTGGGAATTTCTTAGTAGCAGAAATAAGCCAAACATTTGCGGCTACAATAATAAATATGCTTGGCCATATTATGTGAGAAGACTATAATCTAGGTGTGTAAGATATTTTATCCCCGAGAGGATATGAAAGCCTCAGTTATTTAGTAACGCATGTATTGCATATGGTTTTTGTAAGGACTGTGGTTAAGGTAAATCCGGAGATTTTTCAGGTCCAAAATGCAACTACATTTGTTTGTCGAGATTATTTTGCTACCTTTGTACCGTGTGATCCTACTGTACTGATCTGGAATAAACACATAATTGAGAACTATAATCAAACATTTTTATGAATAAACTGCAAAATGGATGAGTAATCTATATAATTATATAACACAAGTCATTGAGAGCTTCTAGTTTTTTTTTATAATACACATGAAATCGTATTTGGTAAGGAGTAAATTAAGTAGTATGATTGCCTACGTCTCATATTCAAATTGATAACTTTATCACAACTAAACTTATCCTACAATCAATAACATAAAGGAAACCCCAATAATTTACCACCACTTTATAGGTCAAATAAAGGGGGTCCGAGCGTATAATTATTCTGGTCTATAAATCTTCTGAGGTCCCGATAACTAGGGTCTACCATCAATCACTGACCCCTGAAGGCGATACTTCATATCCTTAGACTGGTTTCTTGCCTTCCTATCACCAATCGGAGCCGTAAATGGGATTGATAAATCAAAAAATGCTGCCAATGCCAGCCTAAAGAAAGTTAATGTAAAACAATCTAAATTTTTTCAGGCTGCAATACATTGTGAGGTATTAGTATTTCTGTTCTGAACAATAAACTCAATGTATTTACTGATATCCTGCTCCATTTGGTATAAAAAGAAAGAGATACAAAGATTTGTCAAATTTACTATTATGATTTTAGTTCAGTGAATCCTACAAGGCAATTGGGGCTATACAAACGTTTTACAAGTCTCCCTATTTGGATGTGTTGAATTTTATTAGAATGAAAGTTTAGATTTGAAGTTTTCCGTAGATAATTTAGTCAATTAAGTAAGAGGAGTTTCAAGTCTATTTAGAGCAAGCATCTGCTACAAGTTTATTGATATTGATTGATTCCTGTTTTCGTACCAATTATAAATGATTGACAATGTCGAAAAAGGCAATAAATATCAATACAATATAATCAAGTATTGATTCTAACATCTTGAGGAGGTAAGTAAACATTTCTAAGCACGACACGTATGCAGGTGAAGTCAACCTAGTATACAATTCGTTTTATCAAAAGTAAGTAATCCACTGCAAAACTATACCTACATCAGTCTTGTATAATTCAATACAGCGTACTTATGTTTTCAACTCATTTTCACACATAGCAACCAACAACGTGGATTTTAATTGGCCCAGTTTCGTCCGATCGCATAACCATAGGGGTAGATCGGGCTAAGGGTCCCGACTCTCAAATATTTGTAAAGCTTCCAGTGTTTACTGAACGGTGTTAGTGGTGTCTGTAAATTGGTATAGCCTTTTTAATGCTTGCAACTATAGGTTGGTATAACTAAACTTAATGATGTTTTATGTATGCTACAGATTGGCGTTTCAATGACTTTATTCGGATTCATTTCTGGTTTAATAGTGTTTTGGAAATAAGTCTGTATATTATTTAAATTAGCGATAGCCTAGTGGAGATACCAACGGACTGCCATGCAGAGGGTATCGGGTTCGAATCCACGGCTCGCACCAATGACTTTTCGAAGTTAAGTACGTATTAAATTGTTAATTATTGCTTGCCCCGTGCCTCGGAGAGCACGTTAAACCGTCGGCGGTCATGAAGATCTTTGACAGTCGTTACGGGGAGTCAGTACCCTCAAATAAACTGATACTGGTCCAAACCATGGAATATCGCTATCCCCTTGGGTTGCGGAGGTCAGATGGCAGTCGCTCTGTGGAAAAGTTGATATTCTGTCGTATCTGGTTAGAGCAGTAAGCGGACCTCGGGCTCCAAGGCGTGTAATGTCTTGGATGAAACCGGGATAACGCTAGGGCAATGATGATGATGATTATGTAAATTATAAGCTAAATCAATTTATGCATTACTAGCCGAGGCCACGGTTGTTTATAGCTACTTCGCATCCGTGGCTCATAGTGTGATTTTGTTTAGTCTTTAACCTACCTCGATCAATAGGCTCTCCAACACTAAATTAATTATTTAAATCAAACCAGTGTTCCTGAGATTCAACCAAACCAACTACCTCTTAAGCTTTACAATATTAGTATTGATTTTATAAAAATATGTTTAAAAGATGGAAAGGCTTCAATAACTATTTTTTTTATAGACTCACGCCTGTATCCCCGAAGGGCTAGGCAGAGGTGTAATATTACACCCGCATTTCGCCATGAATTTTTAGGTCCCATGTAATAGGGGGCGAGCCTATTGCCGTACCGAGCACATTACCAGACTCCGTGCTGCTACTGAGAATTTCCTAACGGAAAAACCCAATAACACTTTGCCCGACCCGGGAATCGAACCCGAGACCTCCCAATCCCACGCGCACATTTATGCCACGAGACCAACGAGGCAGTCCTTCAATAACTACGGCCTTGAATTATTTCATACATATGTGAAATATGGGCCAGTTTGGTTGTTTGATCACCCTTACGGGGTTTGGCGCCCTGTGTTCGAGTATAGTAATGGCACTTGTCACAAGAAACATCAAAATTACCTTAATCGTTCCAAAAGGCAAACAACAATTACATCTACAAACAAGTAAATGAAACTACAAATGTATCTAATACAGAAGGGCAAGTAAGTAACATCAGACCAGTGACCCTTAATACAGACAAAACCACTTCAGTCCAAACTTAACAGAGCCACACAAACCTACAAATAATTTCCTTTGTCCCAAACTATAAACACTGGAAGACTTATTTACTACGACTAGGATGAGACAATAAAACGTATAGCAGATTTAGTATCAGATTGTTTATACAACAATGTAATTTTACTGGAAGAGAACATTGTACCAAAAGATGCGGAAGATGGATTTGAAATAAAAGACCATATTACTGATTCGCTGCACGATAAAATAGATTTCATCGTAGACGATGCACTGATTGTTCGACTACCGTTATTTATATATTTTGTAGGTTAAGTCTTTGCAGTAGAGGCAAGGTTCTGATTTTTTTCAGGTAACGACGGAACTTAGGTGAACATACGATTCAAAACGAATAAAATACCAAGGCTGATAACAAAAAAAAATTATATTATACAAAAAGCTAAACTTTATAATGCCTGTTAAAACATCCTGACCGTAAATCGTTTACATTTCAGTTTTACGAAGTCCAATTAAATACTAAAATAGACCGTTTCAAACCACTTTAGCTCCTTGTATGTATTTCCATGTATAGTTTGGACGAAGCCGCGGTTAGGCACAAGACCCGAAGGTTTTTGTGTCAACCCCTACTGTTTCACAGAATGAGTACTCAATTTGATTACATTGTTGAATTTCTACTACACTGAGACGGAATAGAAAGCGTTTGTAGGTAAAAACTATGTTCTTTTTGTGAGAGACCTTGAATTAATATGCAAAGCATTTGAAGTTGTTGCAAATATATTCCGATGAGTTAGGGTATTGGGCAACAGATTTTTGAGATATTAAACAACCCTTAGAAGCAGCCTTTTTTCAGTTGAAAAAGTTCAAATAAAAAGTAATGTTCAAAGAATGATATACTTAATGTATAAAATTTATCAGATTATTACCCATTCTAGATAATATGTTACAGGACAATATTACTGGCATAATACTAGAATGTTACTTTGTATTCATGTCTCGTATGAACAGCGCAATCAATTTACTACTGAAACTTGAATTAGTCCTCAGGAATTATATTCATGCATGGTCTTTCTTATCATCATCATCACACCGTAGTCTACTAAAAGTCTACCAAGTTTTGATAAATATATAATCAAAAAAATAGTTATAATAATAATAATCATTTATTTGCAGACATTGAAATAAATGGGAACAATCTAAAAAGGTGTTCGTAAAAGTAATTTATGTGTGTCAATCAAAGCACGCTGTGATCTGAATATGACGGGAGAATGTAATTGCTTATTTTACGCGAATTGTAAAGATAACAAGAAAGCCGTTATGATGAATGTACTAGTAACTGTAGATATTGCTGACGCTGAAAAGAGAAACATCAAACCAGTGATTGTCTGGGGAGAAGACAACATAAAAATGATTAAGCTCGACACAAAATATGTTAGTGATTCAAACAAACTCGACGATATTTTATTTTGTCATATGCATATACACATGACAAAGTAAAAATAAAATTTGCATATTATAGTTGTCTTAAAATTGAATAATTTATTTCCTCATAAATATTGGGCAAGTGTTCATTAATGCCAACATAATTTGGCACTTCAAGGACCTAAAACCAGAAGTCAAAGAGATAGTTTGAAACTACATTCACAAGTTGTACCTAAATAATTAGGCACTTGAACTGAAATAAGTTCAAAACTTGTAAATTGAAGTTCATAAACATTTTCTGTATGAATTCAATTAATTATCAACTGAACAGCTTTCAAAGGAGAAATGATTGCAATATCTGTGAAAGTTTTAATATCATTCATTCATTTTTCTGTCTTTCTTTGCAAAGCAATTAAAATGCAAATAAAATTTCTAAGTTAACAGAAAAGTCTATAGTGTTATTTGCTACTTAGCTCATGAATACCTTTAAGGTGGTCCTTATATAGAATAGACTGTTCATGTTTTACTATATTGTTAAGTAGTCCTTTTGTAGAATGCCTAAGAAGTTCCAATAAGGTTTTATATGTAAGTACATTTCCGTCTATTGAATCAATTTCACACTTTTTGTTGCGTATATGCAATATTTAGTCCGATATCATCATTTTAGAGGCTTTGGGTTTGTTCACAACTATTTAGGAGACAAAATTTTGCTACAAAAATAATACATATTGATCGTGATGAATGTGTCATCGTGTATTTTAATATCAGGTGATCAGTAACAAAGAATATACAATGAAGCAAAACATCTTGAGGAGGTAAGTAAATATTTCTAAGCACGATACGCATCCGGATGAAGTCAACCTAGTATACAATTAGTTTTATCAACTATAAAACGCTGGTCAAAATATCTCGACGAAGAGATTTTATTGAACAAGAGGTAATCTACAAATAAATATAAATGTTGTTAAAACTAACTATAACTAAGTGGCTACTTACACATAAATTAAAACAATAAATTCTATACTTAAATAACTAACAAATAAAAGGAAATACATAAAAAAGTAAAAGCAGAATTTAAAGGGCGTCATGGAAATCCTCCACATCGCCATCAATTGGAAGCGTGCCCAGAATGCTGGCAGCATTGCCACGTTGTATGGCAATGCTGATCTTTTGTGCCAAATACAGGCCAGCCTTCTGGTCACGCGAGGCGTCAACAAGTCTCTTTGAAAGATCTCTAAAAAGAGATCTCCTACTAGGACCCCATGGTCCCAACGTTTCAACTCCAAACGGCTCAAATACATAATCCCCTACTAGATTTATGTATTTGCGCCTTTTGAGAGTCTCCGCTGAAGCAGCAGCAGCGCCCACACAACCCGCTGTGCTAGGAAGATGAGATGGCGCAAAGGTGTCAACACATGTTGCGTCCCACACCAAAGGCCTACCCAGCTTCCATGGCAGTAAAGACATACCGTCTGGTCTCTTACCATCGTCGCGTGCCAAGCCCTGAGGTTCAATTTGGGCTGGAACGCCAGCGGTGACAAGAGCCCGACGAAGTATGTCATTGAGGTTGGCGTGTCGTGAAATACGACCTGCGCTCCTGCTACAAGACAGACCATGGTGACCAAGGCTGTCGACAGCCTCTCCACAGTGACAGCGATGTGGAGAAACACATGACCCACCTAAACGAAGGCAAGAAGCAATGCGGAAGGTCGTATCGTCCAACATGGTACCTATGTTGGACGATGGCAGTGCCTGAAGCCAAAGCCCTGACTCCCACTCTCCCACAGCCAGCAAACGAGCACGCTCTGCAGCATTGGACGACGTACTTAAGAGATTTTCTCGTACCACGCTGCAAAGCGGCCCGTCCCACTGCCTCTGAGAAGATGGGATTCGGGGTAACTCAGTGCTTGGACAAGCCATTCTCCATGCATTCATGGCATCGATCTTACACGGCACCTCAGAATTGACCAGTGTGGGTGCAAAAATTTTCCTGGTCAATTCTTCAGTGCTGTGGACCGAGGACAGGAATGCTGGTAAGCTTACGTCAGTAATTTTGCGAACGCCAAGGCCGCCCAGGCGTACAGGCAAGGACGCCTGTAGCCACACTCGGTCGTTCAGGGCCAGATTTAGAATTTTGCTTAAAGTAATTTGTATAAGTTCGTCAATTTGGGCGAGTGCAGATGGGTTTTTCCAAAAAGGGGAAGATCCAAGAGCGTGTGTAAATTTAGGGACACAAAGACAATACTTGATAATAGCAAAAGCCGAATGCATTAATTTTGAGTAACCTGTCTGAAATATCACTAAAATTTTGAATTTTTTCTTGTATAAATGAATCGAAACCTTCGTCTAATCTTGGGGACCCAAGGAGGCGAAGAGCACTTTTTTCAACGTGAGGAATATTGGGAGCAAGATGTTAAAATTTTGAAAGTATATCGGATTTGTCTAAGTTATCGTTAATGAAAAATTCGCATTTACTGGGATTAAGTTCTAGGCCAATGGATAAAAATTTCGACTTTAGAAGTGCCAGGTCTTGATAAAATGAGTCTACGTCACCTGCAAGGGTCCCGTCATCCAGGTACCTACCAGATGTTAAATTTTGAATTTAGCTCTTTGATAATTGGGTGAATGGCCAAGCTAAAGAGTAGTGGCCCAAGCGACAGCCAACGGCGGATTCCAAAACATTTTCCTTATATATCAATTTTGAAGGGTGCCTGTAGCACTGCCAAAGAAAACTGAAAATTTCGGGTGTTTCTAATATAGCTTGTGTCAGCAAGGTGTCCCTATTAACCGAGTTAAAGGCATTCTTTAAGTCTACCTTCAGGATAACCTCACCCTTATTACAGCCAAGGTATGTTGACAGGGCATGTATGGCTGCCTCGCAGCCCCCTCTGGAACCAAATCCCAGCTGTTGTGGCTGAAATTTACAAGAAATGGAGGTGTTATAATGGCGGCAGCAAATCTTGGCTGCCATACGCCTGAACGTACACCCAACGGCAATGGGACGAATGCCACCGTGTCGCTTCCTCAAGGCGCACAGATTTGCGCCATACAAAATATCGACAATGGTATCGTTCACATTGCCGGAGAGCATAAGATTAATTAAAGCCGTAAGCTCCTTCAAAAGCGCGTCGCCGGCCGACCCGGCGCTTGCACACACAAGATCCTTTAAATGCTGTGGTGTTAAGCCGTCGAGGCCACCAGCAGACCCGCTTTGGAAGGAGCAAACGGCTGCAACCACGTCCTTAGCTGTAATACTGAGGCAATCTGAAACAGAGTCAGGTGGGTCAGGAAAGGAAAGATTATCCCCTGGCGCTGGATGCTTGCTCTGGAGACTCGCGAGTGTGTCTGCAGAGCAAGGCGCCACCACATCGCTGCTAAATAGGAGTCTGGACGCTCCCCTGATGTCACCTTCCCTTAGTTTGGTTTCTACGTAGTGGTAGATAGTACTGTTACGGTATGATTTGTGTGTTTAGTGTATAAAACTATACCTACATCGGTTCTGTACAATTCAATATAGCTTACTAATGTTTTCAACGCATTTTTACACATAGCAACCAACCACGTGGATTTTAATTGGCCCAGTTTCGTCCGATCGCCTTACCATAGGGGTAGATCGGGCTAAGCGTCCCGACTCTCAAATATTTGTAAAGCTTCCAGCTAATGTTTACTGAAGGCCATGTTAGTGGTGCCTGTAAATTGGTATAGCCTTTCTAATGGTCGTAACTATAGGTTGGTATTACTAAACTTAATGATGTTTTATGTTTGATTCAGATAGATGTTTAATAAGTTTATCCGGATTATTTTTTGGGTTCTTAGCTTTACTTAAAGTTAAACTATTTATAGTTTGCTATTTAGTCTTAACTTCAGTTTTATAAACCTCCATGAGTCGATATATTATACGTAATTTATTTACTAAGTCAATTTATGTATTTATGGCTGGACTCCCGGTTACACTCGCGTTACTTAGGACTACTGCTTTGCATTCGTCGCTTACAACGTATTTTATGCAGCTTATACCCTTCCTTGATAAATGGGCTATCCAACACAAAAATAATTATGAAAATCGAACTAATAGTTCCCGAGATAAGCGCATTCATAATATAAGATTCTATAGATTTTGTAAAGAATATGCTTAAAATGGTGGAAGGAAATCAAGGTCATAATAATTAAATATGGCTGGTGCCACCTTCAATGGCAATAACAACGCCTTTGAAGAGTTTCATGTGTCATAGTTGGGCCAGTTTTACACCCTGCTGGGGCTAGCCCCGTTAGCGTGTAAAAGTGGCCCAACTATCACCACATACCTTAGTCCAGTAATGGCACTGGTCACAAGAAACATCAAAATTACCTAAACCGTTTCTAAAGGCAAACAATAACTACATAATCTACAAATAACTAAATGAAACTACAAATGTATCTAATACTGACAAAGGGCAAGTCAGTAACACATCAGACCTGTGACCCTTAATACAGACAAAAACCTCTTCAGTTCAAACTTAGCAGAGCTACACATACCTATATATAATTTCCTTTTGTCCCAAACTACTAACACTGAAAGACTTATTTGCTACGACTAGGACGACAATAAAACGTATAGCAGATTTAGTATCAGATTGTTTTACCAACAATGTAATTTTACTGGAAGAGAACATTGTACCAAAAGTTGCGAAAGATGGATTTGAAATAATAGACCATAATATTACTGATTCGCTGCACGATGACATAGATTTCATTGTAGACGATGCACTGATTGTTTGACTACCGTTATTTATATATTTTGTAAGTTTAGTTGTTGCAGTGGAGGACTGACTACTGATTTTGTTTAGGTAACGACGTGACCGGGGCAAACATACAATTCAAAGCGAATAAAATACCAAGACTGATACCAAAGAAAATTTGTTAAGAACTTAAAAGAGCTAGAAAAAATATTCTACAAAAAGCTAAACTTTATATTGCCTGTGAAAACATCCTGACCGTGAATCGTTTACGTTTCAGTTTTACGAAGGCCAAAACTAAAATAGACCGTTTCGAATAACTTTTATGTATTGCCTTCCTTGTATGTATTTCCATGTATAGTTTGGACGAAGCCGCGGTTAGGCACAAGACCCGAAGGTTTTTGTGTCAACCCTTACTGTTTCACAGAATGAGTAATTCTCAATTTGATTACATTGTTAAATTTCTACTACACTGAGACAGAAAAGAAAGCGTTTGTAAGTAAAAACTATGTTCTTTTTGTGAGAGACCTTGAAATAATACGCAAAGCATTAGAAGTTATTGCAAATATATCCCGATGAGTTAGCGTTTTTTATTTTCGAGGGTCATCACGAATCGTCTCGAGAGCAAGCTAGACGACTTCCAGCCTCCCGAACAAGCCGGTTTCCGTAAAGGCTATAGTACCATAGACCACATACATACGCTGCGGCAGGTTATACAGAAGTCCGAGGAGTATAACCAGCCCCTATGCTTGGCGTTTGTGGACTATGAGAAAGCCTTCGATTCGATCGAAACCTGGGCGGTGCTACAGTCTCTCCAACGGTGCCGGATTGACTACCGATATATCGAAGTGCTGAAGTGTTTGTATGAAAACGCCACTATGTCAGTCCGCCTCCAGGACCAGAGTTCGAAACCTATTCAACTCCAGCGAGTGGTGAGACAGGGGGATGTCATATCCCCGAAACTGTTTACCACTGCGCTGGAGGATGTTTTCAAGCTTCTGGACTGGAATGGACTCGGCATCAACATCAACGGCGAGTACATCACTCACCTTCGATTCGCAGACGATATCGTAGTCATGGCTAAGACCATGGAAGACCTAGGCACAATGCTCGATGGCCTCTGTAGAGTCTCCCAACAAGTAGGTCTTAAGATGAACATGGACAAGACGAAAATCATGTCGAACGTCCATGTTGTACCTGCTCCTATTCAGGTTGGGAACTCTACGCTCGAAGTTGTCGACAAGTATATCTACCTGGGACAAGTAGTCCAATTAGGTAGGTCCAACTTCGAGAAGGAGGTCAATCGTCGAATCCAACTCGGTTGGGCAGCGTTCGGGAAGCTACGACATATCTTCTCGTCCGATATCCCGCAGTGTCTCAAGACGAAATTCTTTGACCAGTGTGTGTTGCCAGTGATGACTTACGGATCAGAGACGTGGTCGCTCACTATGAGCCTTATCAGAAGGCTCAAGGTCACTCAGAGGGCGATGGAGAGAGCTATGCTTGGAGTTTCCCTGCGAGATCGAATCAGAAATGAGGAGATCCGCAGTAGAACCAAAGTCGCCGACATAGCTCTCCGGATAGCCAAGCTGAAGTGGCAGTGGGCAGGGCACATAGCTCGAAGAACCGATGGCCGTTGGGGCAGAAAGGTTCTGGAGTGGCGGCCACGTACCGGACGACGCAGCAGAGGTAGGCCTCCCGCAAGGTGGACCGACGATCTTGTCAAGATCGCGGGAGGAGGTTGGATGCGGGCGGCTCAAGACCGGTCTGTGTGGAGAACCTTGGGGGAGGCCTATGTCCAGCAGTGGACGTCGTTTGGCTGATATGATGATGATACTTTTTTTTTTTAAATACATACATATTATACATAGAAACACCCAGACCAAGACAAACATCCATGTTCATGCACACAAATGTTTGACTTGAGCGGGAATCCAACCCGCGACCTTCGGCGTAGCAGTCGCTTACACTCCCGCTGCGCCAACCAGTCTTCATGTTACTTTGATCTTATGTCTCGTATTAACAGCGCAATCAATTTACAACTGAAACTTGAATTAGTCCTCGGGAATTATATTCATGCATGGTCTTTCTTATCATCATCATCACACCATAGTCCACTAAAAGTCTACCAAGTTTTGATAAATATATGTATAATCATAAAATAAGTAATACCAGTTCCTAATAATGCTTGGGATCTTAACTAATTTCAAAATATTTATACTTCAATATTACCATTTTATAAGATAAAATACTGAACTTGGTAGCAACCTCCCTGTTCTTTCAAGCAAATCTAACGTTACAGACCTAATGTTCGTAAAATCTACGTATACGGCACCCCCGGGACCAAGCCGTGATGCTAAGTTCACTTAAAACGATGAAAATCGTGAAGATAAATAAGTTCCCAACAAAATAAATAGCCGATCCTCCGAAGATTTGTTAGTATTAGGACTTAAACATTTCCAAAGTTATCGTAATCTTAAAAGCTATTTCAGGATTATTAATGTTGCCAAAAGCTTAGGATAACCATTTGAGAAATTATGTAAAGAATTTTAAGTAAAACTATTAAAGAGTTTTGGGTGTATGCTGCTATAAATTTGGTGCGGTGTGCTAATTTTGTAATAGTACTAGTAAAGGCCGTGGCTTTGAACACATGGGTTTGAATAAATTGTGTTTATGGTCATCATCATCATCCTCTTAGCGTTATCCCAGTTTCAATCTGGGGTCGGCTTACTAGTCTAACCGAATTTGGCTGAATATTAGCTTTTCCACGGAGCGACTGCCTGCCTGCCCTCCGCAACCCGAAGGGATAGCGATATTCCATGGTTTAGACTAGTGTCAGTTTATTTAGAAGGTACTGACGCCCTATAACGACTGTCAAAGATCTTCATGACAACCGGGACCGACGGCTTAACGTGCTCTTCGAGGTACGGGACAAGCGATAATTAACAATTCAATACGCACATAACTCCGAAAAGTCATTGGTGCACGACATGGATTCGAACCTGATACCCTCTGCATGGCAGTTTGTTGGTATCTCCCCTAGGCTATCGCTGCCTTAAACAGACAAAATCATTGTCGCATAAATAAATTCGTGAGGATTGTCATTAGTTTTAAATAAAACAAAATAATTATAAAATTTACTGGAAAATGTTGTGAAGAAAATTATTCTAATACGTTTATTGTACACTTGACTCAAATTGTGCCATTGCTTTTTTTACTAAAACATAATGCGAGAAAGATTAAATTATACAGATATCATCAATTTTTTTCCTGATTCAACGGGATTAAGAACCCTTCACATTCAAGTATCTTAGCTAGATTTCATCATTTTCTTCATAGTTTGACCAAGAGAGAAAGATGAGAAAGACATCAGAGGAGTATACTTCAGTCATGCAGTATAGCAATTACTAGCGTGTGACTAAAATTACGTAATGTGTTTGGGTGAATATGGAACAACCATAAATTAATTCAGTAACTAAATAATTACCTTTCAAATACAGCCACCGTGAAATATTATAATAAATAGCTGTGTGATCCACTTATACGCGAAATTGAATAAATTGCTATTATAATAACTTTAGTTAGCAAATTTTTTGTTTTTTTCATTTTGTATTAAGTAACATAATTTATAAGAAGCTTAATGTAATTTGTGTTAGCAAATAATGTATAAAATATAATATACATATTTTTTAACTATGAGAATCGAGCAAAGCTCTATGCATTACGTATTGCAAACGACAAAATATTGCTGATAGATTAAGTAAAATCATATTTTGTATTCACGAAATAAATATCACCTATTTATATTCAAATACGAATATATTTAAATTCGAAGTAAAACTAAAACATCTTCTAACCTTCAGGTCAATTCTACGTACCCTTGAACAATATCGACGAATAAATATAATCCCATTCTATTCAGTATTAAATATTTCCTAGTTTGAGCAAGACCAATAATTATATCTTCATATTGACTGCCTCGTTGGTCTCGCGGCATAAATGTGCGCGTGGGATCGGGAGGTTCGATTCCTGGGTCGGGCAGTGTTACTGGGTTTTTCTGTCACGAAATTCTCAGTAGCAGCACGGAGTCTGGAAATGTGCCCGGTACGGCTATAAGCTCGCCCCTTATTACGTGGGACTAAAGTATTTCTGGCGAAAAGTGGGTGTAGAAATACACCTCTGCCTACCCCTTCGAGGATAAAAGGCGTGACGATATGTATGTATGTATGTATGTATTTACTAGCTGACCAGCTCATCACAGATCCGAATATTTATCACCAAAGCATCCAATTTCATTTAAAGCTTCAAGCACTAGTCAATAAAACCGAAACGTTATTGAAAAACAAAACTACTTCTATTCCTCTACGTATTCAATATTTGAGGTGCGTCGAATCGAATATGTGTGTAAGACTTTCCATTATTCATCGCACTACATATGTACCTTGTGTGGGCCGTAATAAAATGGCGGTCTGAAATTTATATAAAACTAAGGCAAAGGCGCTATGGAAGGCGATTGACACAGCGTTTATTGGAAGATGTGATCTCAGAATAGGAAAGGCTTACTGATCTTTTCTTTGTCTGTATTCCTTTGAAAGAATGTGAATAATAGAATTGTCAAAGGTTTTCGAATAAATTCTCTGCTAGTTACGCAGAGAGTTTTTAATCAATAGGTTATAGGCAAGAAGTGTACATCAATTTCATTTCATGTTATATCGGTGAATGCTTATTACTGCAGTATAGCGTGCTTTTAAAATGTGATTGAATAGTGTACAAAATTCTTCGATAGATGGCTTTGATCACTAACTAAGCTTTGTTGTTTATTTGTTTTTCGTGTGAGTGTGTAGTGTAACTATGGTGTCGGAGTTTTCAGACCGCTCCGACATGGCCTAACGACCCTTATCCTTAGACAAGAGCCGGGACCGACAGCTTTATAATATAATACAAAAATTATGTCTTTATGTTTATCCGCCGTAGTCACATTATGAAGATATTCGTACCTACACATGGCCTCAACTGTTTATTGTAAAATGTATACTCTGGTCGTGCGACGGCCGTTCTCGGGCAGCGCGATGGCTGAGTGATGCCGAACGTGTCGCTCGTAATTGCATAATCGGACGAGTGAGATGCTATTGTGGGCGCAAGCAGGATGCAATTATGCGCGACAAACTGCCTTAAAACCGGTTCGCCAAGATATTACCAAAGTTTATGAATGTTTGCATGTTTTTGTGTATATGTATAAGTATGAGTAGGTATTTGTATAGACGATTATGTACATGAACTTGATTTCTGTGATCGTCACTTGGGGTTGCCAACTAATATCAGGGTTGTTTGAGGCTTATACCTCAACCAACATAAGCCTGAATGGTAACCTCATTTTTATAATATACCTCTTGGATAAGAACTGTGTCACAAATTGTTAATTGTCATACTGTTGTGTGTATATTGTAAAAATAAATGCTTTCATTTCATTATATTTCATTTCTTTACGTGCCCTCCGAAGCATGGTAGCGCTCAGATGAAAATGCCACACACGGTCACCCATCCAAGTGGCAATCTGTGCATGCGTTGCTTAACTTTTCCGATCTGTTACGAACGGCAAGCCAAGTCTCGCCATGAGCGCTTCACTAAATTTTAAAAATATATATTTTTAAAATTGTATGGTTTGCTTTTTCGTATTAAACTGAGTTGGGTGAGAATTGTATTTCAGTTTTGCTGTGTAAGCTTAGCAATAACTATTTATTGGATTTTTATTGTTATTTTCAAACCCATTTCGATTTAGAACGTGCCACGTATTTCGCAACAGTTCGAATAACAATCTAAATAAAATAGCTAATGAAAACCATCGAATACTTTGTTGAGAAAATTATTTCTTTCACATAACTTCAGTCAACATCAAAGTTTCAACATCGTGTGAAATCAAAAGACAAAGCTTTACGTTTATCATATTTCAACCAAAATGTTCGCGGTGAATATTTTCAAAATTCAAGCGTAACTTATGGAAATAAATGTCTTTACAACATATTGAGCATATCGAACGGTGTCGTCTAAACGTCTGTCGCATCTAATTCAGCCTCGGGCGAATTAAAGTGCAGGAAATATGTGTGAATGGTGACACGTATAATGTAAATATAGATAGCGTGGCGTATTTTTTAAAACCTTTCGCAGAATATATCTGTGAAATGGAGTTCTCTTTAGTACAAAAGATCAATTGAATTTTTGTCCCCTTGTTGGTGGTTTTAAATCAATTCAAATGCCGGAACGAAGAACTTTGATTGCTTAAATCAAATATGAGTATGTGTAAGACATAAAAAAAAATATTATTATATTTGAATACAATTTATTCTTTATTGACACGTGCGGTTAATTTGCCGAGTGAACACATCGTCCTGGTTTCTTTGTCATTTTCAAGATTTGCTGATTATTGTGACTAGTTCATTTTACACATTATCTCCGTATATAGGAATCAAAAATTGTTCTACTTCATAATCCAAGTCTCCTAATTTGTACACCACCCGAAAGCCTGAGGGCTTAAAGAAACATAGTCACTGGATTCTGTGATAACTTCTACGATAGTTGCATAACTTTGTCCATATAATGATTAACGAACGGCATGAACGCTTAAAACGCGTAACTGATATCGCATCACCACAAGCATATTGCTCCTACATAGTTGTCAATATACTTTTACTTTCATCAAACCTTCACACATTATAATAAACGGCAGAAAAGTTTAACGATTATCTTGGGAACTACTCATTTGTTACTAGATCAGTAAATCATATATAAGAAATGACAAGACATACAAGACATTGACAGTAAAATAAATATAACTTGACCATATTTACATAAAACAAATAAATCGCTGCTTAAGCCTTGGCCGAACCTCGACGGCAGACTAAAATAATGAATAATATATAAATAAATAAATAAATATATATATATATATATATATATATATATATATATATATATATATATATATATATATATATATATATCATCATCAGCCTTTAACAGTCCACTGCTGGACTAGGCCTCTCCTTTGAAAGGAGGAATTGGCCTACTATACCACGCTGGCCAAACGGGTTGGTATAGGGTTTGTATCAAGTTTTCCTTCTCTTACAGCGGTGTTCTCTGTATAATATGCTCCCTCTGTCAGCTCTTACGACACCCATGGGATGATATGGGGTGGTGACAATCCGTATTCTTAATCCGTCACCACACGGACATATGTCATATATAATATATATGTCCGTATAATATATAATAAATAAATATAAATAAATAAATCATTTATTTGTAAGAATATTGTAGTTACAAGGATGTTATAATAATAATATGTCCATAATATTCTGCCGTTTCCAGCGTACAAATGTTTGGTTGGTCTTAAAATTAATTACACTTAAATCTAAATATAAAATTATGTCAAGCAGTAACAATTAGGAATATTAAATTATAAAATATAGCCGTGTGGTTGACGGCATAGAACAGGTCGAAGAACACGCCTCTGCATCTTCTGTTTCTAGACATGCAGAAGGCCTTCGACTGTGTGCCGAGACAGATGATCTGGTGGGCGCTAAGATCCAAAGGTGTACCAGAAGCATATATTGACATCATCCGAGACATGTACTCCAATTCCGATTCCGTAGTTCGGACTGCTGTTGGCGACACAAGAACCTTTCCCATCACCGTCGGGGTCCACCAGGGTTCCGTCCTTAGTCCGTACCTATTCAGTGTCATATTAGACGTACTGTCGGACAGCATCAGAGACTCACATGAGCAGCCCCCGTGGCTGCTCATGTATGCTGATGATATTGCGCTGGCGGATGGGGACAGGGGACGCTTGGTGCGGCGTGTGAATGCGTGGAAGGAGTCGCTTGAGAACGGCGGTCTGAGAATAAACGTGGCGAAGACCGAGTACTTGGCCTGCAACAGTACTGATCCCGCGTCAATTCGTATAGGCGGAGACATTGCCCAGCGAAAGGACCTGGTCAAGTACCTGGGATCAGTACTGCACGCGTCTGGTGACATCGATTGCGACGTCAAGGCACGCATTTCGGCAGCCTGGGCAAAATGGCGTGAGGTGAGCGGTGTCATTTGTGACCCCAAAATGCCGGTTAAGCTCAAAGGTCAGGTCTATAAATCCATCATTAGACCTGTCCTGTTATATGGCAGTGAGACGTGGCCTGTGCTTGAGCGACACAAGCAGAGTCTGCGTGTCACGGAGATGAACATCCTGCGCTGGATGTGTGGTGTCACGCGGAAGGACCGCATTAGGAACTCCCGCATCCGGGGTAGCCTTCATGTCCGTGACATTGCTGACAAACTGCAAGAGTGTCGTCTACGCTGGTATGGACACGTCTTACGTCAACCGGCATCTTACGTGGGTAACAAATGTCTTGCCATGCTACCTCCACCGGGCCCCGGTAAACGGGGAAGGCCAAAAAAATGCTGGCTTGACGTCGTAAGGGATGATATGCGTGCCAACCAACTAACCACCAGGGATGCTGAAGACCGTGCGAAGTGGAGGAGACATAGCCGGAAAGCGGACCCCGGGCTCCAAGGCGTGGGTTTTGGAGCGCAACCGGGACAGCGCTAGGATGATGATGATGGTTGACGGCATAGAATACAAGTGTCACCACCCCCTATCTTCCCGTGGGTGTCGTAAGAGGCGACTAAGGGATAACACGATGCAAATACCATCTTTGCGTAGAGACGGAAAACTCGACATCAAACCCTAAACGACTGCCTCGTTGGTCTCGCGGCATAAATGTGCGCGTGGGATCGGGAGGTCCCGGGTTCGATTCCTGGGTCGGGCAGTGTTATTGGGTTTTTCTGTCACGAAATTCTCAGTAGCAGCACGGAGTCTGGAAATGTGCCCGGTACGGCAATAGGCTCGCCCCCTATTACGTGGGACTAAAGTATATCTGGCGAAAAGTGGGTGTAGAAATACACCTCTGCCTACCCCTTCGGGGATAAAAGGCGTGACGATATGTATGTATGTATGTAAATTAAAAAATGGTAATTGTCAATGGGTAAATAAAATTATAATTTAAATATTTCGTCAATTTTTTCATTGAGAAAGTCATTAGTTGAGTAATAACACTTGTCTAATAAAAACTTAAAAACTTTGCTTTTGAATATGGATATGTTAAGGTTTTTAAATGTATCTGGTAATTTGATATAAATACGTTTTGGCAATACGTATTAAACGTAAAATTTAAAAATTATACAATAAACGTTTCTGGAATAAAGTTGCAATCTTTGTTGCTGTACATATAATTTATGAAATTTACGACTTTGTCTAGTTACACTTTCATTATGGGTCTTGAACAAGCTGGTATGTTTATGGATGAAGATGCATATCTCGAATATGTATAAGGCAGGGAGTGGCAATGTTTAAGTTTTTTAAAAAGAGGAACACAGCTCTCCATTGGATGAGCTGGCTATTTGTTAGATTGTTGGCTATTATATGACCATGTGTGTATGTATTCTGGTCAACCTTAATAGAAATGATTTCGGGTGCATTGTTATTTTCTACACAATTCTTCTTGATAATATTCCAAGCAGTCTTACACTTGTTATTAGACTGAGATATATAACGTGTATTGTCAATTTTCTGAGCGTGTAAGATGCATCGTCTTAAGATCTTGGTGTAGTTGTTGTATATTTTTAATTGTTGCTGTTTACAGGTATTTGTTAAACGGTATTTTAAGTATAAACTGCGTTTAGTAACACAGCATCTTTTTATCCCTTTAGTGATCCATTTAGTTTTGGCAGATTTATTTATAATTTTTACTTTTAGAATGGGGAAACAGAGATTGTAAAAAAGACATAATGTATCATGGAATTGATTGAATGCCACATCAGTATCGTTAGTCTCATATATTTTAGAAAACGATAATGAAGATATGCTCGATATGAACTTATTTATGTTACTCTGGCTTAAGTCTCGTTTCTTTTCAAACCAGAATTGCTTTTTATATTTATCCCTGTTTACAGCAGAATTGAAACATAGGGTTTGAGCAGTCTCATGATCTGATAATCCTAGTGTATGTGATTGTGACTGAGCATCTAAAATATTGCTGGCTATAAGATCAATACACGACAGCTTTCTAGTGGGCCTAGTTATATGATTACATAAATTATAATAATGCGAGGTAAGTATAAATAAATATTATAGAAGGCGCATATCCTTTTTTACCACTGCATTTTATTAAGGAAAACAAAGAAAAATATAAATGGGAACAATCTAAAAAGGTATTCGTAAAAGTAATTTATGTGTGTCAATCAAAGCGCGCTGTGATCTGAATATGACGGGAGAATGTATTTGCTTATTTTACGCGAATTGTAAAGATAACAAGAAAGCCGTTATGATGAATGTACTAGTAGCTGTAGATATTGCTGACGCTGAAAAGAGAAACATCAAACCAGTGATTGACTGGGGAGAAGATGACAACATAAAAAATTATTCAGCTTGACACATTCATTATGTATCTTAGTGATTCAAACAAACTCGACGATATTTTATTTAGTCATATGTGTACAACACATGACAAAGTTAAATTTTATTATGTATACGATAGTTGTCTTAAAATTGAATAATTAATTTTCTCATAAATATTGGGTAAGTGCCCATTATTACTAACATAATATGCCACTTCAAGGACCTAAAACTAGAAGTCAAAGAAATAATTTGGTACTACTTTTACAATTTGTAAATAAGTAGACACTTGAACAGAAATAAGTTCAAAACTTGTAAATTGAAGTTCATAAACACAAAGTCACGCTATTTAGGGCGTATTGTACATCCCTGTACACCTGCAGTCTGTGGGCTCCGCGTTCTCTACAATAATGCGTTTAGGATAGTGGTGGGGCTGCCTCGATTCTGCAGCACCTCGGGCATGTTCGCTCAGGAGCGCACCGCCTGTTTTCACGCGACTATGCGCAAGCGGAGCATCTCTCTGGTGCGCAGAGTACGGGCGAGCTTCAACACAGTCTTCAGACTGGACTGCGCCTACATGTAACCCGCCTAATTTTGATAACATGTCGTATTATTATTTTCGGACGTAACCATTAATTTTATTGAATTGTATTTTAATTTTTGACATTTATAATAAATTGAATTTTAAAGGATTTTAATAATTTTATATTTATTCATTGTTGAGATGTAATATTATTGGAATTTTATTGTTTTTTTTTTATAATTTTATTTTATTGTATTATTTTTAAATTATATGATGTGTAAAATTTGTTGAACTTTTATGGGTCTAGTTACCTGAAATAAATAAATAAATTGAATTGAAAAAAAATTGAATAAACAGTTTCTATTTGAATTCAATTAATTATCAACTGAGCAGCTCTCAAAGCAGACATTATTGCAATATCTGTGAAAGTTTTAATATCATTCATTCCTTTTTCTGTCCTTCTTTGCAAAGCAATTAAAATTCAAATAAAATGTTCTAAGTTAATATAAATGTTTAAAGTGTAATTTGCTACTTAGCTCATGAATTCCGTTAAGATGGTCTTTACGTAGAGCTATTCATATTTTAATTTGTTCATGTATCTAGTAACTGCAGGTCTATCGCATATAAAAGTCTATACAAGCTTTTAAATATAAGGGTGCTTGTACACGGCGCATGTAGCTTGCGCATGTTGAGGCACTTGCGCGGGTTACATGCACCGTAAACATATCGTTTAAAACAATGTGCGGGTCCAGCGACTCGAGCATGGACCAAAGCGAGCCACCCGCGCAAGTAATTCGCGTGCTCTGCGACGCGCGCGGGTCACTCGCGCATGTTATCTGTTAAAATTACATTTTTAACAAATGATTTTAAAATATTTTTCGTTCGTCGAGACATTTGACGCGATTCCAGTCATAAAGCTACCGCGCGAATAGCATGCACATGTAGCTCTTGACCACGAACAAATAACTTGTACATAGGTACAGCTTGCGCAAGTAGCCCGCGTCTTTACTTGCTCCAGTTATTTGCACCATGTACAAGTACAAGCGAGTAACTTGATCAAGTAGCTTGCGCATATTACCCACGCGTGTAACCCGCACGTTTACTTGCTCCAGCTACATGCACCGTGTAGAAGCACCCTAAAGTACATTGCCGCCTATTAAATTGACCTCATGCTTTGTGCTGTGTAAGTGATATCTTAATGCCGGCACTTTCATTTTGAAGGCATTGAATTTGTTCGCGAACTGTTAAAAGATGAATAAATTTTGCCTCAGAAATGTTGATCCTTTATGAAAGTGTCTTTGAATATCTGATGATCAAAAACAAAGAATATATATTAAAATGAAGCAAAATAGTTCTATATTGGCAGTAATTATATGAAATCCTACAGAAGTCAGTTGTAGAAAGTAAGGCATTCGTAGTGTTCTCTATTACGTCGCAAACATCCTGTCAAGTTTTAGTAAGGTATTACAAAAGTTGCTGGATCTAAACGTAAAATCAAGAAACTAATTCGAAAAGCATAAACCGCCTAAAAAGTTAAGGTACCGCCTTAAAACCTAGAACTGCTAGAAATATACAACTCTGTCCATAGAGACTAGTAAACGTACGACTTTTCTCTCTATCTAAAAGTGTGAAAAATTCTTTACAATTCTCTGAGGAGATCTCAAGGTTACGGTTACATTTATATTTTGTTCCCTTCTTTCGTATTGTGCTATTTTTTCTGACAACGTATTGACATAAAATAACAGTAGTTTGGCTACATCAAACAAACGTAGGAAAATATTTTGATCTAGTATTTTCTCGAGATCGTCTACCTGATACGATTGTGGTGCATTTTTATTATAGGATTTGTGTCGCGTATTGGAGTATCTTCAAGTTTACTCTTTGATACGATCGGTAGAGGTCGGTGAACTTTCTTGTTTTTTTTCTGTAGATGGTTTCTTTTGCTTTTTTAATTTTATTTTTTTATTATTTTTATGTTATATTTTTTGTCAGTTATCAACAATCTAGTAATCAACCTAAACAAACGCGTCTATTTGTGCATTTGATTGTTTAAAATATGTACAAAATAAACTCTAATATACATATATTTGAACAAAATCTTATTAAACATCTAGCTTCGAGAAGAAAAAAAATATATTAAATCTTATGCTCAAAACATAATATAAAATGAAATTGTGACATTGCGCTTTGATATGTAGGATGGTGGTGACCCATTACTGATATTTCTCAAACTTAACAAGTAAAGAGTCCAATTTAGATTAAAATAAATGATTATAAAACAACCAATATGTTTCTTACCCGTTGAAGCATTTGAAGTCATCCAGATGAGACTACCTGTAAACAAAAGATAACATTAGTACCATAGAAATTTAAAAACGAAAACAGTACATAAGCAATATTTTTCAAAAGCTGCAGTACGCTGAAATTTTTCAGTTTTGATTCCTAGCAATATTTCAGTTTAAGCTTCAGCGTTAAGAGCAGCGATAGCCGAGTGGAGAGACCGACAGACTGCTACGCAGAGTATCCGGGTTCTAATCCACGGCACATCCCAATGACTTTTCAAAATTAAGTGCGTATTAAATTGTTAATAATTACTTGCTAAACGGTGGAGGAAAACATCGTGAGGAAACCCGCATGCCTGAGAGTTCTCCATAATGTTCTCGAAAGACATGTGAAATCTGTCAACCTGCACTGGGCCAGCGTGGTGGACTATGGCCTTACCCTCCTCATAGTGAGAAGAGGCCTGTACCCAGCAGTGTGACTGTGTATAAAGAGCTGATGATGATGAAGCTTCAGCGTTTAAAAAGTCAATCATATCGCTACATTCCTTAAAAATATTTTCATTAATTTATCCGTTTATAGGTGTCATCTCCATTTTATAGAATTTAGGCTCAAGGCCAATCCAATTAGCATTTAAAAGGTCCAAATATTTTTAAGTCGTTATAATTCACGATATTATCAACTGAATCCATTTAATTTAAATTTTAGTCATTAAAACAGCTAGTTTAAAAATGAAGCAGACGTAATAAGGCTAGACGCTAATAACTGGTCTCACTCAGCGTGATTAAGGTCAGAGCATACTAGATGGGATTTGTATTTTAAATACTGAGACTCGTGTTGAGTTTTCTGTGTCTTCTTATACGAAGTACTGTTACTGTAGTTAGCAAAGAAAAATTAAATGTGTTACGATTGAAACTAAAAATGGAGGACATTCTGTATATGAGCTGTGACGCGCATACATTCAGTTACATGTGTCCATAAATATATACGTGATGTTGAATAGTTATATCCTCCTTACTTCTTATAATTCTCAATATTACGTTTTATGATTGTTTCAGACCTCATAACCTAATCCTAACTTATGAATAATCCGTAAAAAGCAAACAAAAAGCTTTCAGCAAAGATTTTGAGGTGTGTAGCTAAAAGTTGATTGAATCAGGCGTTACTTGGCGGAACTCCATTGTAACTTAATGGAAGGAAAGAGGAACCCACCACGCACTCTCGGATTGACCACCCCAACTATTGCAATAGAGCGATGGGCAACCACTGAGTGCTTGGCCATAGTAGCGCGGGCAGCCCGCGCGCGGGCTGCGCGCGTCTTCATGTGTCCGTAGTAGCGCCTTTGCGGGTGCGTGCGGTGTACAGTGTTTGTCTAGGATCGCGGCTAGATTAATATGAATTTTCAGTTAGATGACGTTAACACTCACCATAGCAACACTATGTCAATTGTTCACCAAATTCGCAACTAACTGATAACAAGGCTGTAGCCGTGCGGATAATACAACCGCCTCACGGTCTGATCACATTCTTAACTGTTATAATAATTTTGGTTTTTATGATATTTCGAAAATCTTTATAAATATTTGGCAAATATTAAAAATAAAATAATATTTTGAATAAAAATTGGAAAATTCTAGTAACTTCAGGAACGACTGGAAGGGTTAAAAAGAGATATGTGGTAATGTAAATAAAGAAAACAAATTAGAATTTATATAGATACTTTGCATATTTAAGTTCAATATTATATAATACTAGCTTTTGCCCGCGGCTTTGCGCGCGTTGAAGTCGGAGTAACATTAATTTACTTGCAGTCTCAAGTTGTGTGAGACTCCTGATTAGTCTAAAGAGTTCAGAAACTCTTATAGAGTACAAAGTAATTCGGTCAGTATCCATGAAATTATCTACCATTATATATACCGAATATATATCTATAAACACTTTCGCATTTACAATATTAGTAGAGTATTTCTGAAGATTGACTGATATGTAAGTAACCTATCTTTAGGATTCCGTAGCCAAAGGCTAGGAGGCTTAAAACTGAACCCCTGATAGATTCGCCATGTCTGTCTATGTATCCGTTTCTATGTCACAGCCACTTTATGCCGAAACTATTAAGACTACAAATTTCAAAATTGGTAAGTAGATGTATTCTGTGAACCGCTTTATGATTTATATTCAAAAAAAAATATCTGTTCTATATTAGCGGGGTGCCTATGGAGATTTTTAAATTTAAATTTTGCTTCCCAAAACCCTCTAATATATTATGTAATTGAATAAAATTATAAAGTTTAATTCAAAGCAATTTAAATTTCAATTGGTATCTTTAACAAGTGTATTTTAACAGAAATAGTTTGACTACTCGCATTATGTAATTTTAAGTGTAATTTTTGCATGCCGATTGAGGTGAAACATGCTGTACTAAATGACTGAACTATAACTGTACCTGGTAACATAAGAAACATGGTAGATACAGAGTATCTACCATGTTTCTAGCAAATAAATAATTATTCTATTATAATCTATTGTTGCTCAATATCAATAAACAATATCGATACACAAACACTACAGAAACCAAAGTTATTTTTGCTGGCCAAAAATTGATAGTGATATTTGGCTGGGCGCTACGTTATGCTTATGTTAAGTGAATCCTTCTACTACGTTAACCTTGATGAGCGAGTTCGACTGACACTTGATTTCATAATTACTCATAATATTATTGCTCATAAAAGTTTGAGATCCGCACGCTCCGCATTGTTTCCCGCTTGCCGCCCGCACATTCACTACGGACACTTGTATGAAAGTTCTATGGTTTGAGTTGCCCGCGTGCTCCCCGCGGTGCACCGCTCGCCGCCCCGTTCGCCCACTACGGACACTTCTATAGAGCTCCATATGTTTGAGTTTCCCGCGTCGCGCCCGCACCCGCGCCCGCCTTTCCCTGTGGCCGAGCACTGAGGCTCAGTCGTTGCCCATCGCTCCTAAGGATGCCTCGTGCAGAGGCGAAACACGTGTGGAAGAATAGTCGGCACATACAGCGGGATACTGCAAGTCAGGTATCTTCCTGGAACCCATACCATTCCTATATCCCTTATCCTTTTAGAGGAGTTCGGTATTGTCAACCTTTTTCTATTGCAATAGTTGCGGTGGTCAATCCGAGGGTGCGTGGTGGGTTCCTCTTTCCTTCCATTAGGTGTGTAGCTACTTTTGTAGTTGACAGTTTTAATTCTTTATTTGTTACTTTCAAACTTACATGATTTGTTTAAATATAAAGCATTTAAATAAGCATCAACTGGTGAACACAGCTGGTGTTATCTATGCCACAACGTCGGAATAAACTGAAGGTAATTTACCTTTATTTTCAAATAGTAATTTTACAATATTTTTTTTAACTTTCTCCTGCAAGCCTTGTACAAGTACGTTAGATCATACTTAGTACGCGTATTATGAATGTAGACTTACCAGTATCTCAAGACTTACAATATCTCAAGACCTTCACGTAAATAAATACATCCTCAGCCTATACCCGAATTAATACCTATTCTACTTATATATATACATTTATTTTCCAAACAAAATCAACTTTCACATAAAAAACTACAATACTATATGTACTACTACTATTCTACTTATTAGATGAACAAATGGAAATATGTTTTGATATAGTTTTTAAAATTCTCGCAAACAATCGTTATTGCAAATGTATACAATTATTAAACTCATTTCAATGCCTATGTATACAGCCGATTATTGAAAAAGAAATAAAAAATCTAAGTTAAGCATATAGAGTTACACCAGTAAGGGGCAAAATTCTTCTATACCGACGTATAGAAGAATTTTGCCCCTTACTGGTGTAACTCTATATCTCATTGTAATCCGATATCTCTGCAATTATCGTCGAAGGACACTCCAACTAAGTTTGCCGATATAAATAAAATCTACGAAGGCGAAGAAATCTTTAGGTCATCATCAAACATTTTTTTATTCAGCTCGTCTTTTATGTATGTTATCTTCCGCACTCTCACTCACCAATGAAACACAACAGCATAGATACTGTTACTTTACGTCGATATTCCATGAGAAGGAAGTACCCGGTCGAGCCGGCCCATTCGTGCTGAAATAAACAAGGCTCTACTTAACTGCCCTATCGAGCTGATTTTTCATCTTCGTTCAAACATTGTTGGAAGCTAAATACGTGTGTATATTCTGAACAGTTGAATGAATTTGAGTAATTTGATGGGTGTGAATGAAGCAAGAGTATATGATATGTCAGATCGCTGGAAATGGCGCTCTGTAGTCTCTGCCTATCCTTCTGTAAAACAGGCGTGAGTCCATGTTTGTATGTATGTATATTCTTTACAGCAAATGTTGCATTTGCGTCGTAAAACAGAGGATTAAGTTTGTCATCACGCGACCGCGGCACGGCTCATAATTCCTTCACACCAACAGTCCTCGGCTATCTAAAAAAATCTCGCCAAAATTATCACCTACGTTTTGCTAAAACAAATTTATTTTTGTCTCCTTCAGCACGGTTGTATAATCGTTTTTATTTTTAGATCTTTTTTTATTTTAATATTGTTTACCTCCACGTATTTACGTGTCTTAAGCCTCTTTCTTTTTAAATAAATATTTGTAGATTACTTTAATATTGAAATTTTGTGGGTCGGTATAAAATTTGTTTCGGCGTGTGTAATCATATAATATTTTGAAGAGAATATTTTTCAAGTAAGTTTAAAACATAAAATACTGGATTCATCTGTACTCATTTGCGTCGGCAGACTAAAGTAAACAATGAAAAATTTAATGAGAGGTTTACTCATCTTATATTCTGTGAAATATAAAGTAGACAAGGTTAATTTACACAAGCACTAGACTTTGATCGCGGCTCCGGCTGCGTGAATCGAACACAAAATCATATAAAAACTAGATTCAGTTTTTGAGTTTATCACGGCCATACATAACTGCCGGAGGATTTCATATAAAAGCAGGTATACATATAACGTATAATTATTTTTGTTGTTAAAAGTCTTGTGAAAGCTCCGAGGTTCTTAATAAAGACTGCGGCATTACAGAGCTTCACAATTAGGAGCCAAACACTCCGGGGCACCTTGCCAAGGTAGAAAAACTGGTTTTTGTATTGTGGAAAACTACGTTTGTTAAGAATTTTGAGCTACATCTATATTACATTAAATTAAATTACTAGCCTTTGCGATCGGCTCTGCTCACGTGAATTGTTCACCTAAACTTTCCTTTAGAATCAAACTATAGGTGAATACCGTACAAAAATCTGTTAGGTAATTTTTGAATTGAAAGCCGGGGACTTCATTTTATGATATCTATAGATTCATATCTTATTGCACATTATAAAAATGAAAAAAATATTACATACATACATAGTCTTACGCCTATATCCCCGAAGAGGTAGGCAGAGGTATATTGCTACATTCACTTTTCGCCAGATTTATTTTAGCCCTACGTAATAGGGGGCGAGTCTATTGCCGTACCAGGCACATTACCAGTCTCCGTGCTGCTACTGAGAATTTCGGAAAAACCCAATAACACTTTGCCCGACCCGAGAATCGAACCCGAGTCTTCACGATCTCACGCATAAATGTTATGCCGCGAGACAAACGAGGCAGCAGAAACTGCTGATGGATTCGACCGCAGTTTATATTATAGTTATTTTGCGCTTGGATTAATCCGAAAATCGCCTCAAAAGTACTCCAGATATTATAATAACAAACTTAATAATTTTACGTTCTATTAAAAGCTAACACGTTTCCACTACATGTGGGTCAGCACGGCCGTAAATAAATTCAAACTTAAACATTAACGTTCAAACACTTATTTGTCTTATGAGAACATCGGCGTTACTATGTGTATAATTACAGCAGTTCATTAAAATAATACTGCTGTAAAACTCCAAGTTTTAACCCTCAGTCTTAATGCCTGCTCTTATTTAAGCACGGATGTGGAGGCACACCGGGCGTTTGTGTAATAACTGTAGTGGTTTGGGAATTTTAGTGTTATTTTATGAAGAATGCGGTTTGATGTGTTGATTTATAATCCAACGGTTGCAAAAATTCTGCTATACTCACTGTTCTTGATTTAAAATGACTTTTGGTAACATGCTTTTGAATGAATCAGGTAAGGCGTCAGATACCCGAATAAGATACGTGGTATATACATAAAAATACAATGGACTGAAGAACTAAAACTAATGTTATTAAAACCACGAAAGATTCATTTCAATTCATTCATTCATTTTTTCACAATATTTTTTGGTAAAACTTTACTATGAAAATCTTATTTTTAATTAGATTTGAAGTTTATTTTTGTTGCCTATAAGACGATTCTTTTATATGGTAATACTATTATTGAAATCAAGTCGAATTTTGTATGGTAATATGATTATTGAAATCAACACAATTAACATCACGCATTTTATCGTACGACTAGAGGATATCCGCGGTAACACCCGCGTTATTTAAGGCTACTGCTCCGCTCATGTCAATCATACCGCGTTGTTATATAGCTTATAGCCTTCCTCGATAAATGGGCTATCTAATACTGAAAGAATTTTTCAAATCGGGCCATTAGTTTCTGAGATTAGCACGTTCAACCAAACAAACAAACAAACTCTTCAGCTTTATATATTAGTATAAGATAAAAACTATCTACGTGAATTTTTATCTACTAATAAATAACTCCGCCGATATTATATTCACACTTCTTCCTTAAAAATACTCCTCATTAATACAACTTGGCAAAAACACCATTAAAATATAGCATTTAAAAACATAATACCTCTTTAATAACCGCAAGTGTCGCGCTCACTGGGGCGCGATCTTAACGACCAAGATTTTAACTTGTCGACTGCCATTAAACACGGAACTGCATAAAGCTGAAGTTGGACAATTAAATCGGGAGTCGGTCGTTTCGACCCGACGACAATGTGTGTAGTTATGTGTGATTTAGCACTCACAGGGTTAAGGGTGTTTTTGTGAACGCTGGGCACTCGCAGGGTTAAATATGTTTTTGTGGACGTCCAACGCTTTCAAGTTTTGAAGTCTAATGCACTGTTTCTTGTGGTTGTCTTATTACAGAAGTTGGTGCATAGTGTTTTGTGATTTAGTTTGGTAGTGCATCTCATGTAATCTTATTATTATATACGTGAACTAGATGCAACAAGAACACGTCTTCGCCGCAAGATGTTTTGTTTTGTTATGACTTAGAGAGCTCGTTAAGTTGTTGGTCCCAGTTGTCATGGAGATCTTGCAACGACAATCGTTGTGGGGCATATACACTATATTTTCTATGTTATGATACTCTCTAAGACAGGGAGTAACATAAGATAGAACGCAATAAATTTACTTTAAATAAAAGACGTGCTATATATCCATTTCTATTTCAAACATGACTTTACTCTATTTTCTAAGTTTTACATGTCCCCTTGTTTGTTTGCGGCATCGTGGCTCCTAAAAGAATGGCCCAAATACGATGCGTATGTTGTTTAAAATGACAGATCGAATGGATATGATCAATCAAGAACAATCTCGAGATTGTTCTTATCTGCAATTCTAATAAATCCATGACATAGGTTTTCTAAATGATCTATTTTTATGCTTATAAAGATGAAAAGTTGTGGATGGTTGAGACAACAAGCTGTTAATAAAACAGTACAACATTGATATACTTTAAGATTCAATTGCAGAATATAAAATATACAATCTGGATAGCCTATTTTCTAAACCATCCACAAAACTTCTACCCAACTTCCAAACATTTGATCAAAACACTCAATATTATTAGAGATAATAATATCACACACCAACGCTTCCGGAAAACAAGGCCCTTTCTTAGTAGGTTGATAATATCATTATCAACCTACTAAGAAAGTTTATTATGTTTAGTAAACTATGTTTGATAATATCATTCGCAAAGCCTTAAGGAAGCTGGTCCAGCATAAATTGTAGGATATTATTTATATAATAGGTACCAGTGGCTGAAAATCGTCCCTATCGTAAATAGCAGCTAGGTTTACGAGCTGGGAACAGCGGCGATAGCCCAGTGGTGTGCGGAGCGGACTGCCGAGACTATGGTCTTGGGTTCGATCTCCTGGTACCCCGGGCCTCACCTCAGACTTCTTAAAGTCATGTGTGTGTTAAAAAATGTTAATTGTCGCTCGCTTAATAATGTGTCCGGTATATGGCAATAGGCTTGACCACATTGGGACCGAAACATAACTGGCGAAGTATGGTGTTAAAGGCGTGAAGTTATGTCGTGTTATTAATATGGGTTGGTGACCAATATGGCGTCCCTAACGTAAATAGGAGCTAGAATTACATCAGTTCATGATTTATTCAAACCACGCCTGCCCTTATGCTAAAGATAAATTCATTTTGCGTTCGATGATTATGCACAAATTAATGAGACCGTTCTTCAATTAAGAATTTCTGAGGTTTTAGGGAAAATGTTTAAGGTCAAATCTTAGTACCTACTTGGGGTATTATTAATGATACCTTCTGTTGAGGGAGGCGCAACCATGATTTTAGGTTTACTAATTGAAAATTATTTATGTAGATCGTTATGAAATTAACTTTCGTGGTCATTGATATTCATTTCTAATTGTCTATCGGGATATGTATTTTGTTTCGAGTATCCAACATTTCAGCAGGGTTGCGAGTGACGCTTGCACAGATACTTCTATTAATTTTATTATTTATAAGCTGTTTCCCGCGATTTCACCCGCGTCCTGAGGGAACTTCGCGTGCCGGGTTATTTTATAGCCTAAGTTACTCCTTGGTACATCAGCTAACCGCCAGTGAAAGTCTTTTCAAAATCGGTCCAGCCGTTCCAGAGATTAGCGAGAACAAACAGACAGACAGACAGACAGACAGACAGACCGACAGACAGACAGACTGACAGATAGACAAAATAAAAAAAATGTAATTTCGGTATGTGTACCGAGTTAACATCCATATGCATTAAAAATAATGCATTAAAAATCGCAAAAAGCTGTTATTTTAATATTACAAACAGACACTCCAATTTTATTTATGTGTATAGATTGGGTGTACGCGAATGTAACACATTGAAATTTAACTACAATTTACGGATTCTATCGGAACATTTGTAAACTGAAGTTTAATTTCAATACTTCACTTAGCAATATGAACAAAACCGAGTCGATATTTTGGCTTTGTGATCACAACTGAATACAGAAGCAAAAATTTGGTGTATTAATAGTTTAAGTATATTTTGTCTTTAGAACTTGAAAAATGTGGCGACAAGTATCAAAGTTGTTAAGAAGTATACGAACACTTATCAAAAACCACTTATCAAAAATCAAATGATTATTTTACAGAAAAATTTATTTAAGTGAAATTCCGGATCATCTATCCAAATTAATAATCATTCGGCTGCTAATATTATTGCTCTTTCCTCCTCAAATTTACTTATGCTTTTCTCAACTTTAGAAAAGGAAACAAATTATTCAAATAAATTTAACGATTAATTGGCGATCACGGTAGCAGGAGGCTACTCAAAAACCAGCACAACTCGAACAGCAACGAATAACATTGCTGTTCGAGCACCTTATGTAATATCAGTGTTGCATAGGAATTCTCCAACAGTTAAACAGTGAAGGATTTTATAATACATGTCTTTTTTGTTGTTGTTATCAGGTTTTTGGTAAATTAATATACCTTTGTATAGTTTTTATTGTAAATAGAACAGGCAGTAAACTTTATATTACAATGATAACTTTTATTATTTTAGTTAAGCAGTAAATTAAAAAATATTCCTTGAACTTGGTTTTGTATGCGTTACACGTAATTAATTATTAAAAAGCCGGATATACAAAATTTTAATTATAGTAAATCGGATCTGCTTGCTTTACAAACAAAATTAAGTCTCACAAATGTGCAGAGTTAACAGATTTACAGCTGCTTTAAATTCTGATAAATCTTTTCATCATAATTTCAGAAATCTTCCGGCCGCGCGCCAAACCCTCTTCTTGTGAGACTACATAAATTGGCTATTTCACAGGGCTGTTATCTTAACAGCAGGACAAAGTAACTAATAATGCTTTTTGCTAAGTCGGGGCAATAAATTCTTACGTTGTTTTAATCTGGCTATAATATTGTAAAAAGTTGTTTTCCTGTTACTTAATCGCGAAAGAGCAAATAATCGGATTTAGATGTCATTTGTCACATCGATATTTTATGCTCTTAATTAATGACTTTTCATTAAAGGTATGTAAACGAATCCTAAAAAGTGTGCTCCAAAATACGTAACAGGTTTTCAAGCTAACACTCAGCCATAATGAAGTTTCTTTAAGAAATTAAATTGCTTTGAATTTCCTCATTCAACATTCCAGTAAATTACTACCTACAAGTAAATGTCTTCAAGCATTTGACACCGACATTATCGATTCTTATGAAGAAAAGCAACAAGAATCTCGCACAAAGAATAGAACCTCACATTCCTTTCTCACATAAGATCATTACGGACAAAATAGATACACATACAGATATAAGATCGGAGTCTTTGTGAAAATTGAAGAATATCGGACAATATGAGAAAATAGCGCAACAAATGGTGGAGGCACAATCAGAAATGTCTTGACCCATTCTATATGAAGTGATAGTGTTACAGTTGCGATCTACTCCAAATTGGAGATATTATGTGAACTGGAAGAACACGCGTTGCGTGAAAACATCTAAATGTCTACGTTTTTCTGCCGTGCAAAACAAGCAACGGAAAAAATAAACAAATAATTTTATATGCTTCAACAAGTACGTTGTCAATTTTAGAAGTCAAGTCATAAAGATGAATAATAATTAGTAGGGAATCTATTACCCTTAAACACTTACTTTCGTATCTCTATGGACTGTGGTTGTCAGGTTGCAGCTGCAATCACTTTATGATAGAATTAAAATTTTATCAAATACAAGGAGGGTGATGTGTGAATTCAAAAGACTACAACTAGACTAGAAGGTCACAAAATTTTGGCATAAAATCATAGGCTATGTGGACACTAAGCTAACCTTCTTTAGTAGAATCTTAATTACAATATTTTTTTATTTGAGACTAATTGCCTGCCTTTATTTGAAGGCAAACACTAAAATTATCTTGAGGTTTCACTACCACTTTCAACAGTTCAACATTTCAAAGACCTAAGTAAACAATAGGATAGTAGTAATAAAAATTATAGCGACCTAATCCTCACAATTTGTTCGTTTAATGATCCAGTTCGTTTCAAATTAGCGCTATTCATTAATTGAATTATCTGCAAGCTTATTTCATTTGCTGAAATATTTCACGCTGAGTAGTTTCAGAGGGTGATAAAGTTTATAATTTGGTTGTTTGGTAGTACGAGGCTCACCTGTAAATACCTATATATTTCTTAATAGGGATAGCTTTTTACAAAAATATTAAAGAGAATTCTCTGAGACATTCCTCATTAACACAAAACCTGATTTACTTTTACCATCATCATCATTATCTCAGGCTAAAGGCGTCCACTGTTTATATTTTTTCCACATTCACACAACACCATCTGGTCCCAAACTAAGCAGAAGCTTGTACTATGGGTACGGGGTAATGGATAAACATACATATATTTATCCATTATCTAGTACCCATAGTACCCATAATAGGTGCGACCACGGCTCTAGCTTGAGTATTTCTGTATTTATACTTTTCTGGATTTGTATCTGAATGAGCTATTTTCTTGTTTCGTTCATTTTGACGTAGTCGGGTTTTAGTTTTAAGACTTATTTTTTTATTTAATCCTATTCCGTATCCCAATGGGGCAAGTAAACAACTCACCGTGCAATATTTACATTGTCATATTTATAAGAAGAAAGAAAGAAAAAAATAGGTAACACAAAGCGTCTAAACTGCGTGAATTGTATGTATAACCACGTTTTAAAGTTATATTTTGACTGAAGCAGTATAATATATGTATGTACATATTTGTAATGTGCTCACAAATACCTTTCTTTTGATATCAAACACGTAATGATTATCAATGTTAATTTTTTTTTGAGGTTCGAATCTGAGCTATTAATTCCGTAATAGAATTTTTTTATAAAATCTATATAGCCTATGTCACCCGGGCCATTATTACAAATCTATTGACACCCTATTTATTAAAATCGGTTCAGTAATTAGGCGCTACGGTGGAACACACAAACATATATACATAAATAAAGAGACTGCCAAAAACATAACCCTTCCTTTTGGCTTCGCCGTAGTCGAGTAAAAAGAACCCTGGTTGGAAACAATTTCCAATAAGATTGAAAATCTTGAATACAGCAATGATAAAATACATAATTACCCTGACATTATGTTGATGATAAGATTCTATAAAATACACATAGCACCATCGAGTCCCAAACTAAGCAGAACTTCTGCTACGGTTTCAGTTAGTCTGTCAACTAGGCTATTGCGTCTTGCGTAAGGGATAGGGCAAGTATGGATAGAAGAGGTCTTATAGTCTGCCATAGAATTTGGTCTGCCTAGACATGGTGCAATGAGAGGAAGATTGGACGTCTTCTGTACCCTGTCTTTTCCACGGAGGGCGCGTGTTTTTGGTCGGCGGTCGAGGTGGATTTTATTGTAACACCACATACTCTGGCTCGAATTTCCCCTTGAACCGAAGCTCCAAAGCGATTTTTTCACCTGTTAACAAAAAAAGAAGGTCTTTGCTACTTACTTTATCCCAAGAAAATGAACTTCCCTATCTAGAAAATGAATTTTCAGAAACGCTTTTGTAGTATATTTTAATTTGAATATAACTTCTACATAAGTTTATATTTCTTTATGCATTCTGTATATTATTTTCATCAACTAATTGTTCTCTGATACCTGAGCTTTAATAACTTCGTTTCTATGTAACAAAGGTAGGAAACTGGGCTAGTTTCGAAGTTTGTTTGCTACCAACGTTAAGTTGCACGAGGTAACTGATCTCTTTGCTTACATTCTCTCTTGCACATACTTGCAGATTTAGTTGGAAGAATATATTTGAAAATGTTATTGTTTTAAGATATTTAAAAATAATATAGATCTAAAGACACATACTATTTTTGTACTAACATCGGCTATCGACAATTTAGTCTTAGAATTTCGATGTCATAAGAAACCTTCAATCTACGTGAAGAGTCCTGTATTGAGGAGAATTGTATAAAAAATATTAAATGGGCGCAGTGGACACCCAATCCCGAAATACTTTTTGTGAAAACACAAAGCGTTTTCTGGTAACAGGATTTAAATATAGATAGATAATCGCGGTGTAAGGTGGCGAAACAGCCAATAAACCTCTACTTTTGCTTTTCTCATGCAGGCTGGATTAATACTTGTGAGTCCTCTGGTATTGAGGGTGTTCACAGGTAGCGGTGATCGCGAACCATCAGGCGATCCATTTGCTTGTGTTCAACTAATCAGATAAAAAACAAAGGACTACGCAAAACAAATGCAATTAATCATCATCATCGGTCATTAATAGTCCCCTGCTGGACTAGGTCTCTCCTTTGAAAGTGGGATTTGGCCTGCCTTTAAAGACACTTTATCAAGCTGGCCACACGGGGTAGTTATAATGTGTTGATGTAGGTGTCGAGGTTTCCTTCTGTTATAGTAGTGTTCTCTGCATAACATGCTCCTCTCGTCTGGTGGAGACATTCCGTATTTTTAATCCGTCGCCACATGAACAGCAATATTATACATCCCCTGACTTTTAAAATAAACGGATGCATATCTCTGATAAACACATTTTAACGTTTATTACTTGTCTGGTACCTCGGTGATTTCATTATAAAAGCAATAAGAGAGGGGAAATGGCGATCAATTAAAATCAATTGATTGATTGCACTTCACTACAAGTTGCAATAACATTTTACAATCAATTAATGCGTTTCGTAACATATTGCTGACGAATTATCTATCAGTACCCATCAGAGGTGCGTTGGGATTTCGTTTAATTACCCTTTTAGTCTTTTGAGTCTTGCTTTTTAAATATCAGTCTTAAGTATATTGAAATAAAATTATTATCTGCTTGGTGAAATGGTGTTTTTCTTCAGAATCAGCCTACAATACAACTTTTGCACGATTACATGCATGATAGTTTATATTGCCTCCGTGGTCCAGTGGATAGCGTATGCGACTGCTGAACGGAGTTCAGGACGGGTACAGGAGCGGGTTCGATTCTCGGGTCGTGCAAAAGTGTTACCGAATTCTTAGTAGCAGCACGGAGTCTGGTGATATAGGCTCACCCCCTATTACGTGGGACCAAAAATTCAAGGCGAAATGTGGGTGTAATATTACACCTCTGCCTACCCCTTCGGGGATACAGACGTGAGTCTATACAAAAATAAAATAAAAGAAATATATAATATTTTCACCACAGCAGCTCAAACATGCCGCTTTTGCTGCGGGACAACAGTGAACAAAACGCGATTTTGATTCGAGCGTGAGGCAAAGTAGCTTTTTAATTTTTCAATCTTCAGTGCCACGAATTGACATTGTTCAGCCACCAATTTGAAACATTCGAATTTTACTGTGCTCTGTCTCTTTCACATGCATATAAAAAGTTACTGAAAAACAAACCCCTTCGAATTCGAAATTCGATTTTGGAATTCGACCTCAAAGAAAACACCTACGGCAACGCAAAAAAAAAGATATTTGTAATAAAGAAATTACTTTTTTTTTATATGTTATTGTTTACATGTTTCATTTATTATTGGATTTTAATAAAAATAAGTCTAATTAATAGTATAAAATTAGTATTTAACCAATACATTTTTATTTAGAATTACAACAATGATACATTTGAAAAATAAACATCAGGGACGCGGTATTAAAACGCGATTTAAAAAAGTAGCGGGAATAAAAATTTCGCTGATGCTGATACAGTAGGTACCTATAGCGTAACGTGTTAAATTATATTAATATATAAAATAATCTAAAAAGATGAGTGAAACTAGCGATGATGACTGTAATTTAACACGAGAAGAGTTAAATCAACACGTGATTATGCATAATTCAATCTATTCCTGTTCATTTCTATGTCTCCTAAGTTATATGTGTTCTCACTGCTGTGGTGAAAAGTTATGTGTGCTACACGAGAGCAAAGTTTTTTGTATCTCATGCTGTTGAGTCCCTCACCACGCTCAGGATTCTAACTTTGATTCACTCGCTACGCTCGTGAATCAATCATAGAAACCTTCGCTTGCTCGGGACTCAAAATCAACACTCGAAACAAAAAACAACTTTGCTCTCTTGTTGCACAAATAACTATTTATATTCTAGCAAAAAAGGTTCTGCATTAAATGTCATTTATAGACTTGACGACGGTAGTGCAGCGAGTAACGAATGCCTCACCAAAGGTCGTGAGTTGGATTCCCGCAAGTGAAACAATTGTGTGCGTAAAAATGGATGTTTGTCTTGGTCTGGTTGTTTTCTATGTAAAATATTTATTTACGAACAAAGTATTTATGTATATTTATCATTGTTATTGTACTCAAAGTACAAGCTCTGCTTAGTTTGGGACTATCTACTACATATTATTTGTGATAGTGTTGTATCCATGTGGTAAAAATAATATAATAATTTAAAAAAATTGCTTCCTAAACAATAACAACGCTTCAAAAGTAGAACTAGATGCACAGGCAGCAATTTTCGTTTCCCCCAAAGAATTTACTTTCTGGTGGCTTGGTTGCATATTAAATACATAGCTGCGAAGCCACTGGGACTACGCCGGACAATTAAGCGCAATTTCAGACCATTCAAGTGAGGTGACGTCATATTTATGTGTAATGTGACTAGGATGACCCAACATTTGACTTATAAGTTTACTAGATGTTGCCCGCAGCTACGCCCGTTTTTTTTTAATTTAACTGTTTCTGCGCAATCTCGTGGGAATTTCAGAAAATCCCTTCTTAATGCACCTCTATGGTCTCCAAGGAACATACATGCCAAATTTCAGCTTGTTGTGCCTTATAGTTTTGGCTGTATCTTGTCTGTCAGTCAGTCAGTAACGCTAGGATTTTATATATACAGATACTGATACTAGCTTTTACCTGCACCTTTGCGCGCGTGTGAGTTGGTTAGCGGTACAAAGAGTAGTTTGTGTGTTAATAGGATATTAACTGATGTATTAATATTAAATATAAACTGAAAAGTTTTATAAAAATCCATTTAGTAGTTTTTGAGTGAAAGAGTATTAAACATCATACAGGCAGCGATAGCCTAGTGGAGATACCAACGGACTGCCATGCAGAGAGTATCGGGTTCGAATCCACGGCACGCACCAATGACTTTTCGAAGTTAAGTGTGTATTAAATGGTTAATTATCGCTTGCCCCGTGCCTCGGAGAGCACGTTAAACCGTCGGTCCCGGGTGTCATGAAGATCTTTGACAGTCGTTATGGAGAGTCAGTATCCTCAAATAAACTGATACTGGTCTAAACCATGGAATATCGCTATCCCTTAGGGTTGCGGAGATCAGACGGCAGTCGCTCTGTGGAAAAGTTGATATTCTGTCATATCTGGTTAGACTAGTAAGCGGACCTCGGGCTCCAAGGCGTGAAAGTCTTGGATGCAACCGGGATAACGCTAGGGAGATAATGATGATGGAGTATCAAACATTGTCTAAAATTATTTATTTAAACTAGTTAGTAAAGTATTTTGTGTGTTGGAAATGTCGCCTCTTGACATTGAATCGAGCCCACAATTTTTGGTTTTGGGTATGAATGTTGTATCCGTTAATTGAGTCGTCTGTAAAGTTGTCGTAAAAAAAATCTAATTCGCCGACGTTTCGGTATGGATAATATGAGCCGTGGTCACGGGAAGACTGCTGATGAGCGATAGTGACATTTTTTTATCTTATATGTGTAGGTACGTGACGCCAGAATATAATTTTAGTATCTCAAGTCATTATTATGTCCTGACCTCCAGCCAAATAAGAAGTAATTAACAACGAATTTAGAAGAAGAACAAGATATAATAATCAAATAAACATTTGTACCTAAATTATTTTGTACGACGCCCACGAGTCTTCTAAGTTTTATTTATTTATTTTATGCTTTATTGAACACCAGAAATACATATAACATAAGATATTATACAATATAAGCGAAGTACAATGGGCGGCCTTATCGCTTATAGCGATCTCTACCAGGCAACCTTTGGATGGAAATATTATTGGTCGGAAAATAGTGGTAGTTTTAGGTGTAACACTTATAATACATAGATATCTCTAAACACATACATATATTTACGCCTCAAGAGTTGGAAATCACACAGATTTCTTTCTTTGCCTGCAGCTACGCCCATACTTTATTTCAAACGCTTTTGCCCGATCCCGTGAGAATTTCGTGAATTTTTAGGAAATCCTTTCTTAGTGCAACTCTACGGTTCCCAAGCATCATAGATGCCAATTTTCAGCTTTATGCGCTCAATCGTGAGGGTCTTCTGAAATGATGCTCACTATGCGGCAACACTGAGGCACTAGGTCCAGAAACCTGTCAAAACTGTCAAAGCCTACATTTTCGTACGTCTGTGTTTGTTTGTATTATGTGTGTTTACGCGTCTTTACATACGTGACAGCTGTTTGGACCTAACGCACACTAAGCGCCGTCTGGTGGCAGAAGAACTATCAAACACCCTCGTTAGACAGTAACGCAAGAATGTATAATTATAATATACATAAACTTAACAAAGACATTATTGTGAATTGAAATCTAAATCTATATGAAATTCAACCATCTGTATAATGTACAAACCATTCATATTCGTCGCAGTATGTAACACAATTCTCGTACTAGTACACACACGTATATACATGTGGCTACCCTCGAATCAGAAACACGTGAACGCATGCCAGCACTTGAAGGTACCGCAGAAATGGAAGGCTTCATACCTATCCCGCCTCTCTAGATCACATGTCTGTAAATACCAGTATAGGCAGAGCTATGATTGCATAGCCTCACTAGGTAACGATAGATCTCGTTAGTTTAGATGAGTATTGGTGTCTAATTCACACATACACACGTATGATGTACCTGACGCACATATACAACTACATATCAAATATATCCAGTATTTATCAAGTTCCGTTTATATAGTGCCCTAGTTTAAAGATAGATCGGATTAAATTGGTTTATCATATCATTGGTCAATATATTTAAGTTTTATTTTTTTAAATAATGTCTCTTAACTTCAATCTCCATAAGAGACGACAAATTGTTGCGCGAGCCAGAAATAAATGTTTCAATTGTAGGTGTACGTTAATTGAATGTTTATAAAGTCCCCCACGACACATAATTTATTAATGGTGCCTGTGCAATACTGACTAGGTAATAAGGAATAAACTAGGAGAGCCGTTTATAAATGTAGTGGTTCAAAAGCATGGGTAAGTTGATAATTATAGGCTCGTAATCTTCCATAAAACATCGCCCTGATATCAAGTCCAAAAAATCCACCAAACACGGCCAACGCTGCGGAGCGTGCTCGCCTGCTGGCTGTGGGAGAATGGGAATCGGGCCTCTGGTTTCAGGCACTGCCATCGTCCAACATAGGTACCATGTTGGACGATACGACTTTCCGCTTCACTACTTGCCTCCGTTTAGGTGCGTCATGTGTTTCTCCGTATCGCAGTCACTGCGGAGAGGCTGTCAATAGCCTTGGTCACCATGGTCTGTCATGCAGCAGAAGCGCAGGTCGTATTTCACGACACGCCAACCTCAACGACATTCTGCGCCGTGCTCTTGTCACCGCTGGCGTCCCAGCCCAACTTGAACCTCAGGGCTTGGCACGCGACGATGGCAAGAGACCGGATGGGATGTCTTTACTGCCGTGGAAGCTGGGTAGGCCTTTGGTATGGGACGCGACATGTGTCGATACCCTTGCGCCATCCCATCTTTCCAGCACAGCAGGTTGTGCGAGCGCTGCTGCTGCTTCAGCAGAGACCCTCAAACGGCGCAAATACGTAAATCTTGTAGGAGATTATGTATTTGAGCCGTTTGGGGTCGAAACCTTGAGGCCATGGGGTCCAAGTGCGAGATCCCTTTTTAGGGATCTCGCAAAGAGACTGATCGACGCCTCGGGTGACCAGAGGGCTGGCACGTATTTAGCACAAAAGATAAGCATATCAACACACGTCTCCTTACTTTTTATGCTTACAGGTAAACTAAACAATAATATTACGTTTATATTCAACTACCCACTTTTGTGTTAAAATATACATACATTCTGTAGTCGCGTTTAGTTACAACTCTAAAATCAGAAAACATACTTTATAATTTTTCCTTTCATTTATCTACTAATAAATTACGAATGTCTAGTGATAGCTATGTATTGTTTTATAAAATAAGTTTTTAATCTTTTATTGTTATAATTTTGTGAGTTTGCTGGCGGGTGGTGCAGATATGGTACACTTTGTATTACAATTTTATTGCATACGGAATAGTATTTATTTTGAGTTTATCTAGTTAAAAATATATTTATTAATATTTTATTATTATATAGGTATACTATTTATAGGTACATATTTTATTTATTTATATATAATTAGATGTTATCTGATTACGATGATTTATCCTTTTGTTCTGCCAATAGTGCCAATAATTCATTTGAGGACAGATTCTGTTCCGTGCCAGATAAAAGTGTCGGTGACTTTGTGCGTGATACGTTTAGCGTTAGGTCTAATCGGTCACTAAACGTGTGTCATTTAAACGCTCAAAGTGTGCCAAGCCACTACAGTGACTTGTTAGAAGCGTTTAGTAATGTCAATGTTCACGCTATTCTGATCTCTGAAACTTGGCTTAAGCCACAGCTGCTATCCACCACATATTGTTTGCCTGGTTATATTCTTATACGGAATGACCGTGTAGACAGAAGAGGTGGTGGTGTTGCTATTTATCTTCGTAGTGACTTCTCCTATAAAATTATAGCCACATCTTCTTCCTCCAACTCAGTTTCGGCTGAATATATTTTCTTAGAGGTAATTGTCAAGGGAGTTAAAACTATCTTAGGTGTCGTTTATTGTCCCCCCGCTCTTGACTACTTCTCCAGCTTCGAAACGATTCTGGAATCTTTAGGGTCAGAATATACGCATCACATAATAATGGGTGACTTTAATACCAATCTCTTTCATCTCCACTCTCCTCGATCCCGTAAACTGCTCCATATTATTGAGTCAGCCAGTCTCTATAATTTACCACTCCAAGCGACTCACCACAATAATAATGGGGAGGATACCTGGCTCGATATTATCCTTTTGTCTAACCCATCCCTTATATCCTTTCATGGCCAATACCCTGTCCCTGGATTTTCCCATCATGACCTCATATTCCTTTCATACAACCTAAAACCACCCAAATCTCAACCCAAAGTATTGCACATGCGTATCTTTGCTCAGATTAACTTAAATAAATTAGTTGAAGATGCATCTGCAATTAATTGGGCACCTTTGCTGGAGGCTACTTCTATAGACGATAAAATTAACATATTTAACAACGTATTAGTTGAGCTATACGATAAACATGCACCAATCAGAAAGGTTAAATTAAAACGTCCACCAGCGCCTTGGATGACCACGGGTGTCAAAATGGCAATGAGACGCAGGGACCGGGCATTTCGCAAATTTAAGAAAGATCGTTCCGACGAAAATTGGGCATATTTCAAGACTGCAAGGAATCGGTGTAACCAGATGGTACGGAACGCCAAACGCCGCCATATTCTCGAAAATATCTCACCTAGCTCTCCTGCTGCTACTTGGAAGTTTCTCGGAACTCTCGGGATCGGTAAATTTACTAAGCAGCAACGTCTCGTCATGCCGAATGACATCGGTTTAGACGATATCAATCGACATTTCTCGACCACTCCTACATTAAATCGTCTAACCCAAAGTCAGACGGTTGACTATGTAGCAAACCTGCCCCGTATTAATACAGATCTCTTCCAGTTTTCTCCAGTTGCGTCAGGTGAGATCAAAAAGATAATTCTAGCCATTAAAACGAAGGCCGTAGGATGCGACGGCATCAGTCGCCGAATGCTAGTACTTATTTTAGACCAGCTCCTATCTACGATAACCCACCTTATTAATTTTTCCCTTGATTCTAGTGTGTTTCCTTCCTTATGGCGTCAAGCCTATGTCCGTCCTTTACCTAAGATCCCTGATCCATCACTGCCTAGTCACTTCCGTCCTATATCTATTCTTCCTTTTCTGTCTAAGGTGCTGGAGGCTTGTGTACATAAGCAACTGTCTCACTATGTTTACGTCAACGACTTATTAAGCCCTCTCCAGTCAGGTTTTAGACCAGGACACAGCACTACCTCGGCACTCCTAAAAGTGACTGGCGATATTAGGGCGGGCGTTGAGGATGCCAAGGCTACTGTGTTAGTCTTGGTTGATTTTTCGAACGCCTTTAATACCGTCAGTCACGACATCCTCCTATCTATTCTTTCGCATTTTATGATCTCACCCGAAGCACTGGATTGGTTCTCCTCTTATCTTCGTGAACGTCAGCAGGCGGTCCGCATTGATGAAGCCTTTTCATCTTGGTGTGTTCTCGACTCTGGCGTTCCCCAAGGCGGTATTCTATCTCCTCTTCTATTTGCTCTTTTTATTAATCTCATAACCCTCGACCTTCGGTGTACCTACCATCTGTATGCCGACGACTTGCAGTTGTATTCTCAGGCCAGCATCGAAAATCTATCTGCTGCCATTGCTGCGGTAAATCGTGATCTAGCAACCATCAAATATTGGTCCGATAGGTTTGGATTGTACGTCAATCATTCAAAGTGCCAGGCCATTATAGTAGGCAGTAGCCATATGATGAGCCGCTTAGAGGTATCAACTCTGCCAGCGATTGAATTTGATGGGACTCCTATCGAAGTTACATCAAAAGTAAAAGACTTAGGTTTACATATCGACAATACCTTAAGTTGGCGAACTCAGATCACTAACGTGAGCAAGCGTGTGACTAGGACCCTGCGGTCTCTTTACCGCCTAAAACATTTTTTGCCTGTCAAGACAACGATAACGCTTGTGCAAACTTTGATATTCCCGGTCATCGATTATGGTGATGTTTGTTATTTTGACCTGAATGCAGACCTTCTTGATAAACTTGACCGTCTTCTTAATAACTGCATTCGATTTATTTATATCTTCGTAAGTATGACCATGTGTCTACTTTCCGTTCCGATCTACACTGGTTGCCCATTCGTCAGCGCCGTAGTGTGCGTGCTCTCACAACGCTCTTCTCTCTGCTTCATTCACCAACTGCCCCCGCCTACCTAAAATCTAATTTTCAATATCTAAGCTCCAATCATTCTAAAGATCTTCGCTCATCTAATAACTTATTACTCTTGTGCCCCTCCCACACTTCTGCTCTTGTACACTCTTCCTTCAACGTCCAATCAGTTCTCCTTTGGAATTCCCTTCCTTTAGAGATCAGAATGGCTCCTAACCGCTGGACATTCAAATTCAAAGCACGTGACCAAATTCGAAGCTTATTATTGGCACAATCATCTCAATCATAGTGATATTTATATAATTTGTATATATATTTAATAATATTTATACATTAAGTATGTATGTAACATATTTATATTTATTAGGTATAATATAATATGTTATGTTGTATTGTATTTATTTATTATTATGTGTATTTGCTATATCCTATCTATATCCTCCTCCTTTATAACTATTTTGTACACCTACCATGACAATCTCTGCATCACCCTATGGTTGACTGGGAGAGAATGCTTTTAGCATTAAGTCCGCCATTGTACCTACAAATGTATTGTACATAAAGTTTTTAAATAAATAAATAAGCATTGCTATACAACGAGGCAATGCCGCCAGTCTTCTGGGCACGCTTCCGATTGACTGCGATGCGGATGACTTTCATGACGCCTTCTAAATTTAATTTTAATTCATTTTTCGTCTTTTATATATTAAATAAGCTTATTTTAATTTTAAGACATAATTAAGTTGCTTTTTATGTAATAGTTGATTTTATTTGGAAAATAAATGGTATACCCGTTAACGAAAATGTACCAAACACTACAAACCGCAGCCCCTCTACAAATAAATAAACCACAGTCATACTTTCAACCCTACAAAAGCAATTCACACCTTAATACTACCATAAATTTAAATCGTAGAGATTCCAGCATCCAATACCTTGTAGCTTGGTGACCTAATTGTAAAATGATTTGGTTTCCAGTCATAGCTGTGGGTCAAAGTGGTAATGTAGAGTCAAAGCGCTGCCCTAACTATTTCCGACGCATTAGTATTCCCTTCCCGTAGCTTTGAGGCTGTATCAACGTTGCGTCTAATTTCTCACCGCTAGTTTTTATCGTTCGGGTTTAACACCTGGAAGGGATTAAACCTGTTTTTGCGAAAGTTTATTAGGTAAGGTCTGTTTCTTTTAAATATAATTGTGGTTAATGAAATAAGGATGCTTTTTACGGAGGTCAGAAAGAGTTGCTTTCTAAATGTAAGAAGCTGAATTTCACCCAGTTCTAAAATCCTGGCGTTTGGCAATTATATTTAAAACATAATAATATTCAACACGTACACATAACACCATCTAGTCCCAAACTAAGTAGAGTACTAGGGGCCCTAGACAAAAGATAAACATACATTATATGTATTTTTGGAAATACGTACATATTAGTTGTTCCGATGTAAAACAAGAAGGTAAGAGAGGAAACCTGTTGTGTGTTGTAAACTTTTCAACTAATATTAGTGGCAACCTGTCTGGTGGCTTAGGCTGGCATGCTTATGCATACACCTACTGATGGCGTGGAGGCATAATGATTCAGGTCGTGCTGGCTCCCTCAATCAAGGTTGAGCCGTACGATGGCTGTTGAATGCGGGCCATCAGCGGGCTGAGTCAGTTATAAGCGTCAGATGATATCCTGCATTGTACTCGCATCTAAACCTATTATGTCTGGACTTCAAAAAAATATAAACGAAGAGATGAAATGACAAAAAAAGCAATGACTCTGAGTTTGTTTCGGCCTTTCTTCTCAAGAAGTCATTTAGCTAGGAAAAGCCGGCTTCATCTAGAATAGGGTTTTGACATGTATAAGTGTTGTAAACAACCAAAATGCAGAAATAAATATGTCTTTATGTCTTTAACCCTGGATTGCCTACTAGTTTCATCGATTTTGGTCTTATTATATTTGCCTTCACTCATTCTGCACATAATATATCACCCGAATAGGACACGAAGAGCGAATAAGTGTGATTTTAAGCTTATTTATTTGGCCCAATTTCACGTGCTACCTACGCGATTGTGAAAGTCACCGACATCCTATCGGCTATAAGAATTAATTGACTAAGTAATAATAAATCATCTTAGCTGGATAAGTCATTAGCATAACAAACTAATTATACTTTACTTTACTAGCAAGTATAATAGAATTCAACTTAACTATGCCAGCTGATAGGGCTAAGTTTGCCTCAAATTTTTAATCTAACCTGTGGCAGAGCAGTCACGGAGGATATTCCTCACCCAACAGTGGCGACATCACGTTCTGCCTACGTTCAATGTTCGGACCTTTTCTCCAGACCCTTACTTCGGTGGGTGTTCGTGATGATAAAGGTAATATAGGCAGTTTGGTTTGAGGTTATGTAAGTTGTGGAGAGTGGTTATGTAGATGTCTTAGTGCTAGATTTGCGCGTGACTATAGCGGTTTCAAAAGACACCTAATCACCTTTGCTGTACTTATATTGTTTGTCTAAACATCGAATTTTGGACCATTTTCTCTGTAAATCCAGGCTTTATTTTAGGCCTTCACTATAAATCTTTTAATGTTTCTTTTGCGTAGTTTCCTTTAATTAGTGCTATTAAAACCTTTTTAACTGTAACGAGTGCAACTAACTTTACTCAACTCAATATCACGTGGAAGCTAAAGATTTTTAATTCAAAGTCTTAAGAGATAAACTGCTTAGTTAATTAATTTTGTAATTAATAAGACGGAGTAGTGCAACCTATATTTTTAAATTTAATCACTGAGGATTTGTTTTCCAGATCTGAGCTTGAAAATGCGAAGATTGTATTTGTTTTATTTTGTTTACCTTTGCTACAAGTACAAATAAATACAAGGGTTTCAATTTTTTCAATAAAGCATATGATACTTATTTAAATCAATTAAAGATATGAAATTGTAATCTTAATGTTTTCGTAGGAGAGAATTCGTTGTTTAATAAATCTTAAACTTCATAATTCTGAACAGTTGTAACATATTACAATTATAACCAATTTTAATCTCAAACGCGTGTCAAATAAAGCATTATATTATTTGACAAATTTCTCCCGCCGCACTAAATTAAGGCAATTTATCTCGCACTTCTTAAGCAATTCATACTACCACTAATCATCTCTGCACTGAAGCTTTAATACCCTACTTTCATTACAATTCTCACTTTAGTTGGTAAAAAATATGACCGTTATTTACAATGCTTGGTGTTGCCATTATTTTGTGTGATCTCCCTAGTTAACTGCCAAGTTTTACTGTATTAATTCAAGACTTAACCGTACTGATTTTGAGCTAATACTAAGGCTGAAATTTTGTGTTTCAAAGAGACTTTTTACGTGGGCTGTAAAAAGACGGACATCTGGCGTGACGTGAAAGTTGGCGAAATATAAATGCGGTTTCTTATTACATGATTTAGGTTTGAAACTTCGGGTGATAGTTGAGCCAGCATTTTTAGTTTATCGTCGCAAGTTGTTTTGCATGTTGGTGGGCGTTTCTTGTTAATTTAATAATTCTAGTTTTTGGTATAAAAGGAAGTTGGAACTTTGTAGTTTAGTTTTAGGAACTTTGTTATTACTGGTTTCCATTGTGTTAATATTTTTTCTTCCCGTCAAGACAAAGGTAACACTGGTGCAAACTTTACTCTTCCCGGTCATCGATTATGGTGATGTTTGTTATTTCCACCTGAATGCAGACCTTCGCAATAAACTTGACCGTCTTCTCAACAACTGCATTCGATTTATTTTTAATCTTCGCAAGTATGACCATGTGTCTGCTTTTCGTTCGGAACTTCGCTGGTTGCCCATTTGTCAGCGCCGAAGGTTGCGCGCTCTCACGACTCTTTTTTCTCTTCTTCATTCCCCAAGTCCTCCCGTATACTTAATGTCTAATATTCAATACTCGACTCATCAAAACTCTCTCATTCAAAAGATCTTCGCTCTTCTAACAATCTCTTACTTTCATGCCCCTCTCATACTTCTGGCCTGGTCCACTCTTCCTTCACTGTCCAATCAGTTCATTTTTGGAATTCCCTGCCTCTGGAGATCAGGATGGCTGCTTGGTTTGTGGTTTCCATTGTGTTAATATTTTTTTGATAACAGTTTTGTGGGTGTTCGTGTACATTCATCGAACAATTATCCGGAGTCCGTTACTGAACACAAGTCTGTAATTTGTATCACATGGCATTGTATTAATAGGAGGATTTGGAAGATACCACGCTTGCTGTGGTTTGTATCGGGTTCGATGTCCAGTTTGCCGTCTGTACTCAAAGATAACTACTACTTGCTTCGTGTATTTTCGTTAGTCGACTCTTACGACATCCACGGAATTAAGGCGCTGTTATACCTCAGAAGCCGTGAAACACCTAATTTTTCGTCGCGCAACTAGCCATAACGGTACATACTACAAACTTGCAAAAAATAGAGCTTATAGTCAAAAGTCTGAACAAAAGACTTTTGAAAGAATTTTTCATGTATGTAAAATAGAATCACGGTAAAAAAATCACAAAAACGAGGCAGAAAATAATCTTTCGTCTTACTGTTTGCAATATTTTGATCGTAAGCTGTCATGTTTTATTTGATAATATTGTAGGAAATCTAATAAACTAAAGAATTACCTTATTTATTTTCATATTATACGTTTATATTTTGTAAAATTAAATAAAATCTGCCAAACGTCTATGATTTTGACGCTCAGTAGATCCCATCAAAATCAAACGCTTCGGCAATTTAAACCTTATTCGCATAAGCGGTGTACTGAGTGTCAGTTGCTAGTTTACGCCCCGCCCAGACCTCATCATTCGGCTATGAGCCCTGTGAGAGATAGGTCATGTCGCTTGCGTCTCCGCTGCACGAAATTTTACGTAAACCTGTTTGTTATTGTAATACGCCGATTTGAGTTCGCAATTTCATGTTTTATGTTATAGACTGAATACTTTGATTCAAATTGGCTTTTCATGTGACTATGGGCACATATAATTAGGACCTAAGTTTATATTCTTGTTGCGTTTAATGTGTTATTGTTTCTGTGCTTATAAATATATAATTAGAAGAATAAAATATGAACAATTAGAGAAATAAATTTCTACGAAGGATTTGTACAAGAAAGCGTCGTAATAAAATAGGAATTCATCCATGGCCAAGTGATTATGAAATATGAAACATTTTTACACAAATTATTTTCATAATATTTATGAATAATATAATTATATAAATTATTCTCACAATACATAGCTGCCACAGTTTTCAATATTTGAAAGAGTAATAAATAACATAAAATCGAATCATTGTATGTACCTATATTGCAAATTCATTAGCTTGTCAGAGCGCCTTGAGCGCTAAGATGCCGCCACGGCGAACAATAAACAGCGCTAATATGGCGCTCCGCAGTCCGCACACAAGGGGTAACGAATGTTGTATTATTGTTTTGTGAACATAAACCTATTTAGGTACATCGGGTAAAACTTTAATTATTTATAAACTATTAGGTATGTCTCAGTACATCTAATATCTTTTTAATTTCTAAAATCAATCATTTATAAGTAAGTAGATGACTTCTCTGTTTGCTATAACACAAGTTATAGATTTTTTTTAATAATAAAGTACCTAACTAATTATCTTTATTGTAATTACATTGAAGTTAAAGTTACAGTTTAGCAACGTCTTACACACATTTGACTGCAGCAATTCCTAACACGATTTGATCAAGAGTGACAAGCAAAAAATACACGAGGGATAGCAGTGACTGGTTCGAATTTCGTAAGAATATGTTGACAGATTCAAATTTTGGTATAGTGGTAAAAAGAAGAGATAACAGCAGTAAAGCCAACTTAGTAAAAAATATTTTGTACAAATAAAATATTTGCAATGTAAAAGCAGTTGCGCATGGAGTCTAAAATGAACCACTGGCTTTGCAACAACTGGCGAAGCAAGAAAATGTAACAATCGAGCCTTGTGGATTATCCGTTTATTGGTGCCACGCCAGATGGTCCAAACACGATTGTGGAAATTTAATGTTCTATAGTTGCCTATAAGAATGACCTGGAGAATAGTATAAGAGCAAATAAAATACAAATATGGAAACATGATAAAAAAGTTAACTGACTAGTCTAAACAAATATTGTAATTGTTATTACCAAATTCAGTGACAACGCCACGTTACACGCAAACAAAAATGTTTATTTGCTGTGTGGAGTGGCGAAAGTATACCACAAAAAATGGAAATGATAGAAAGAGATGATGTTTTCTGGGAGACGAAAATGAAAGAAAAGCTTGTGGCGTTTTATATGAATTGGCAGTTGCCTGAAATTGTTGATTCTCGTCGAGCTCAAGGGATGGCATTGCGAAATCACGGAGAGGAAAATGTCTCATCAGTGCTTGGAGTTTCTACAATACCAAGCCTTAAAAGGAAAGTAAATGAAAATGTGCCTCGTGAACAACAGCAAATAATAAGTATTGAAGCCTCATCACCTCACACACTGCCTTTAACTTTCGATGAGAAGAAAGAAAACCTGCCGAGTTATAGCAGACAGCTAACTTTTGATGAGCTATAAACTCTGTATTTCGTTAGTAAATGATGAATAAATATCTTTTAATATTTATTTTCTTTGAAACAACACATATTTTAAGCGAAATATTTTTTTTATATTTTTCCATACAAACATGTATGAGGAGAGCCAACGAAAAAGCAGTAACTCAAATTTTAATTCTATAATTTAGGTTGGGTTTCGAAACGAGTCGCTTGAATTTGAGGGTATTGGTAGTGTAGGGGGCTTGAGGGAGTTAGGTTTAATCCCCTAAAAGTAATTTTGGCTGCCGGAGTTGCGTATAAATATTTTTAAATAATTTCCGAAAATTCCTAGAAGTAGTTTTTATACTTTAGTACAGTTTTACAAATGTTATTTTTAAGTTTTATGTGAAAAACGTGAAACGAAACGCAAACCTGCCATCTTGAAATGATCATATTGACAGCTAATGTCAAATTTGTGCGTCATTGCTTTCGAGTGCCTAGGGTTGCAGGGCTCAGTCAACCTTAGTTTATTAAACTACTGTGAAGAATGTGGAAGTTGGCAGTGCCATACACACTGATGTTTGGAGTTTTTTTTTTCAGAGGAAACTAAGTATTTCCGGCAAGTGAAAATGGTGAGGGCGGGTTCCGAGACCTCCCTTCCTCCCCCTCAATCACTCACATCCCCTAAAAACGGCGACGTATTTCGAAACCTATACCATAATAATTATACCCATAATAACAATAAAACATCCATAAATAAATAAAATAAATCAACTTTTACTAAACATAGTTATATACTATGTTTAGTAAAAGTAAAGGTAGTTTTTTATATATTGTAGGGACCCTTATAGATTCGCCATGTCTGTCTGTCCGTCCGCCCGTATGTCACAGCCAATTCATTGCAAAACAGATTTGAAAGCTGGCAGGAATGGAATTAGATGTAGGTATTCTATGAACTGCTTAACCATTTTTATACAAAAACAAAACAAAAATAATTAGGGCCTCCATATATGGAACTGACTTAATTATTTTTATCATCTTACGGCACGTAGGTATTTATCTACTTTCGTCAACAATAATTTCGTCAAAAAAAAATGAATACCTATAACGTCTAATGTAAACCAGTTTTGCTCATGACTCCACTGAGAACAAAAATTGCGCTATGCCTATATTGTACAAACAGATTGATTTATGTAATATAAATTTTAATATCAGTATCTCAATTCAATATGCTAAAACGTTTTGCTTGCGATTTTGAAATATTGGAATACGGATGTCGCCAGAATACGGCCGCACACGACGAGAATGAAGGGGGGCGCCCCACAGTAGACGGAGCTAAGCGCCCTTCACCTCCCCTGCTTCACCCCCTCATTTACCAAAACAGTCGCTTAGGACAGCGCCTTAAAGGGGGTAGCGTCACTTTCTATTCTTAATCCATTACCATGCTCAAATTTCAAGTACAAAATCAACACGTGCACCTCCAATTTTGGTTTTTTAATGGTGGCCTGATTGTTATGCCTGCCTTACTGGTCTAGTAAGCGACTGCGATGCATAAGGTCAATCCTTAGGATTTTTCTTTTATGAATTATCAAATAAAACTACGAAGTTGTTATTTGTGTTCTTCTTGCTTTTCATTATTTTTAAATTTTTTGTTAGAAGCATGTAAATATTTGTACGCCAACATTGGCAGGACACAGAACAGCACTTCTGTTATTTCGTAACATCCTACCATAAACCTGTGTTTAAAAAATAAATATAATTTGAATAATTTGAATTTGAATTTGAAGTGCAGTTGGTAGTGTTTCACCCCTGTGCTTCGGAAATACCACAATTGTCGTAACAATCCCTCTTCGGTCAAATATGCCGACCCATGTCCAGCATAACTCGAATATCCAACAAATTCGTTTGTTTTCGAATAATGCTGAACATTCTCTCCATGCATTTCTCATCTTTTGTCATCAACCGTTTACCATAGGCTTCTAAATGATTATTCATTGTGTTATAACCCCGTAAATGTCCACTACTGAACATGGTGCCCAAAGATCGTTAATCATGGCATTTGACAGGCAGATTAATGATGTCTGCCCATTGTTTAAACACGAGGGCCGCTGCTGTAGTTTTTGGTCTGTGTCACATTTTGCTGTTGGACTAGCCTGTATTTATTTGTTGCAATGTTTAAACTATACACATACATATAGCAATCAACGGATATGAATGAAAATCAAATAGGTGAAGTACCTATTTGTTTTTCCTATTTTTATTTTTACCTTTTGCAATAATTAAACGAATTTACTTGTACCATCATTATCATTATCTCAGGCTAAAGGCGTGCACTGTTAATTACAGTTACATCTTTCCCTAGACTCTCCACGCAGCCAGGTCTTGAGCTACCCGCATTATTATTCACGCCTCGCAATCGAAGAAAGATACAGAATCATCGGTTCACCCTTGCCGCTTCGTTTATAACGTTCTTGAGGCGCTACTCAAGAATGTTTCTGTCCCAGCGGCCATCGGCTCTTCGAGCTATGTGCCTTGCCCATTGCTACGTCAGCTTGACTTTTAGGATTTAACTATAAATTCACTTTATTATTTTTATGGTTATCAACAAATATAAATAAATGCTCTTAAACGCATCAGTCTGAATGTAAGCTATAATCAGACCAAGCATCCGCTGCATAAAAAGCCATTTCTATATTCGTAAATAAAATATAGTTTTGATACAATATGAAAGCATTTCATTTGCGAAGGAGAACGGGGATTAAACTAAGTTCATACTGGAGAAGGGTTGCAAGTTGAAAGTTATTTAATAATTTGAATTCATAAATAAAAATTAATTATAAAAGACATTTATTACAAAAATGTGAAACATTAATAAATTATTTGCATAAGACAATTCGAAAGACCAGTATAGAAGAATAAAAATAATTTCTACAATTTTCAACTGCAGGATCCAAATTTAAACAAATAGTGCATACGAATTTAAACCATTAGCAGACGCCCAATGGTCGAATTTCTAGTAATTTGTACGAGATTGCACTCGGAATACAAGTAACTACTTTTATTTAACACGCCATTACGTAGCAGACCGCCAGAGTTGAACAACTGTCAACGTGGAATACAAAACATTCGACATTATGGATGTTTCGTAATATTACTTTATGGAATATGTTCTCCATTTTGTATTGTTTTAATTTATTTGTCCAATAATTTTCACTGTACTGTTTAGTTAAACAGTCTTACAAAAAATCAGTATTATGAAAGTAATATTTTATTTTAAGTACTCTCTTTGTTTAAGTACACACCTGCCATGATCATCTCTGCGTCACGTAAAGGTTGACTGAGAGTAAATGCCTATAGGCATTAAGTCTGCCTTGTGCAATGTATTTTGCAGGAAGTTTTAAATAAATAAATGTATGTGTACTTAGAATGAGTTTATGTGATCAGACTGCCTTCCCCGAAGACGTATTAGATTTGTTCTGTGTCAAATGCTTTTTATAAGATTTTGTTGTATTAGGCCTTTTTTAGCCGGAGGCTTTAAAATTGATAAAAGGAACACACAGAATGGTAAAAAAATACTTAGATTAAAAATCTTGTATACAGCAATGATAACGCTGAGATTATGTTCATGATAATATTCTGTCACACATCTACACTGCACCATTTAGTCCTTAAGTAAGCAGAACTTGTACTATAGTCCTGGTCTGTTAGTCTTTCCAATAGGTTGTCGCTACTTGCCTGAGGCGAGTAAGGGCAGGAGAGAGCTTGTAGCCTTACCTGGGATTGGCTCGAATTAGACATAGCGCCATAGGAGAAGACGAGAGGACGTTTTCAGTGATCGACATACTCCGACTCGAATTTTCCCTGTAGCTAGAGATCCGAAGAGATTTTCCATCTTGTAGCAAAAAATTCGCTAAGTGCGAGTTGGACTCGCGCACGAAGGGTTCCGTACCATCATCTATAAAAGAAAATCACGTCTGTTGTATGTATTGTTAAATATTTTTTAAATTTCTACCTGATTATTAAGATCGAGTAAAAATAGCTTAAAATCCGTTTATTGTATGGAAGCCACCCTTTAATATTTACTTTATTTTTATTTAATTATTTATTTTGAAAAGTAATATACAACTAAATATTCTGTGAAAATTTCTAGTGTCTACCTGTTACCGTTAGTAATATTGAGCAAAAAATACGAAAAATAAACACGTTTATTGTATGGGAATATTTTCATTTATAATATTTGTTGTTATAGCGGCAAAATAAATATTTTGTGAAAATTTCAGCTTTCTAGCTATCACGGCTTATGAGATACAGCCTGGTGACAGACATACGGACAGACAGACACCGGAGGCCTAGTAACAGGGTTCTGTTTTTACCTTTTAGGTACGGAACCCTAAAAAGAAGGGATTCTCGCTACTTATTCTTTCTCTAGAAATTGAGCTTCCCATCTAGAAAATGAAATTTCTGGAACGCCTTTGTAGTATATTTTAGTAGGTAGCTCTTTAACATAAGTTTTACTTTTCTACACAAGTTTATATTTCTTAATGTATTCTGAATAATATTATTTTCATCAACTAATTGTTCTCTGACACCTGAGCTTTAATAACTTAGTTTCTGTGTAACAAAAAGGTAGGAGACTGAGCTAGATTCGAAGTTTGTTTGCTTCCAACTCTAAGTTGAGCGAGGTAAGCGATCTCTTTGCTTACATTCTCTCTTGCACATTCTTGCAGCCTTGCTTGGAAGCACATATTTGAAAATGTTATTGTTTTAAGACATTTTAAAATACTATAGATCTAAATACACATACTATTTTGTAGTGACATCGGTTATCGACAATTTAGTCCTAGAATTTCTATGTCACAAAAAGCCTTGTCGTGAGGAGTCCTGTATTGAAGAGAATTGTATAAAAATATTCAATGGACGCAATAGACTCCCAAACCCGAAACAACTATTTGCGAAAAACAAATCGTTGTCGTTTGACAGAATTTAAATATTGATAATCGTGGTGTAAGGTAGCGAAACAGCCAACCTCTTAGTTTTGCTTTTCTCATGCAGGCTGGATTAATACTAGTGAGTCCTCTGGTGTTGAGGGTGTTCACAGATAGCGGTGATCGCGAACCATCAGGCGATCCATCTGCTTGTGTTTCACTAATCAGATAAAAAACAAAGGACTACGCAAAATAAATGCAATTCATCATCATCATCAGTCATTCATCATTCCCCTGCTGGACTAGGTCTCTCCTTTGAAAATGGGATTTGGCCTGCCTTTAAAGACACTTTATTACGCTGGCCACACGGGGTAGTTATAATGGTGTAGATGTAGGTGTCGAGGTTTCCTTCTCTTATAGTAATGTTCTCTGCATAACATGCTCCTCTTGTCTGGTGGAGACATTCCGTATTTTTAATCCGCCGCCACATGAACAGCAATATTATACATCCCCTGACTTTTAAAATAAACGGCTGCATATCTCTAATAAGCACATTTTAACGTTTATTATTTGTCTGAAACCTCGGTGATTTCATTATAAAAGCAATAAAAGAGGGGAAATGACGATCAATGAAAATCAATTGATTGATTACACTTCACTACAAGTTGCAATAACATTTTGCAATCAATTAATACGTTTCGTAACATTTTGCTGACGTTTTATTTATCTGTACCTATCAGAGTCTTGCTTTTTAAATATCAGTCTTTAGTAGATTGAAATAAAAGTCATTATCTGATTGAGGAAATGGTGTTTTTCTTCAAAATCAGCCTACAGTATAACTTTTGCACGATTACATGCATGATATTTTATATTCTAGCAAAAAAGGTTCTGCATTAAATGTCATTTATAGACTTGACGACGGTAGTGCAGCGGGAGTGTAACAAATGCCTCGCCAAAAGGCGCGATTAGATTCCCGCAAGTGAAACAATTGTGAGTGTGAAATTGGATGTTTGTCTTGGTCTGGTTGTATTTTACGTACTTACAATATGTATTTACGAACAAAGTATGGATGTTTATCCATTGTTTAGTACAACTCTGCATAGTTTGGGACTATCTACTACATATATTTTGTGATAGTGTATTGTGTCTTACATATATTTACTACATGGATATGTAGTAAAAAATAATATTATAATTAAAAAAAGCTTCCTAAACAATAACAACGTTTCAAAAGCAGAACTAGATGCACAGGCAGTGATTTTTGTTTCCACCAAATAATTTACTTTGTGGTGGCTTGGTTGCATATTAAATACTTAGCTGCGAAGCCACTGGGACCACGCCGGACAGTTAAGCGCAATTCAAGTGAGGTGACGTCATATTTATGTGTAACGTGACTAGGATGACCCAACATTTGACTTATAAGTTTATATTGATACTAGGTTTTACCTGTGCCTTCGCCCGCGTGTGAGTTGGTTATCGGGACTAAAAGTAGCTTATGTGTTATAATATATTAACTGATTTATTAAAATTAAATATAAACTGGAAAGTTTTATAAAAATCCATTTAGTAGAGAGTAGAGTTAAAGAGTATCAAATATCATCTAAAATTATTTATATATACTAGTTAGTAAAGTATTTTGAGTATTGGCAATGTCGCCTTTTGACACTGAATCAAGTGTCGTGGGTTCGAATACCACACGAAAAAACACTGTGTGATCCACAATTTTTGGTTTTGTATCCGTTAATCGAGTCGACTGCCTCGTTGGTCTCGCGGCATAAATATGCGCGTGGGAATGGGAGGTCTCGGGTTCGATTCCCGGGTCGGGCAGCGTATTTACAAGGCCTATATATTTCAGTCACGAGTCAGACTCTAAAAGAATAGCTTTTGTTTATGCATATTACTCGACAAAACCTAATCTATCTCAGTAAAAAAATTTACTCAAATGGATTAGCTTTTTGCCTCGATATTTTCAAAGAAAATACACGTACAAAACCTAGTACAGTATGATTCATATTCACTCAAATAGATAAGCCTTTGTCAAGATATTTTCAAACATGGTTTTGATTTGTTAGGTGCGACTGTACGTAATTCAAGTAACTAAATGGGTTATGTTAGGTTCTCTTTTGACCCTTAACCCAAAAGGGCTAGGAGCCCTGCAAAGTAGGGCTTCGTCAACTTAGTTTATAGAATTACATACAGTCGCACGTCGCACCTAACCAACTAGGCACTAGGCACATTGTGGTCTTAAACCTAGTCCCAAATTGAATAGCATTTGATGCTGCAATGTTAGAATGAATTTATCTTACAAAGTCTACGCGATTTCAGTTAATTTCTGTACTAGAATAGACTAGGGTTTCGTCAAGTTTTTGTCAAACAAAAGCTAAGCCAGTTCAGTTTGCACTTTCACTCTAATGGTATAGGCTTTGTAAATACGCGGTCGGGCAAAGTGTTATTGGGTTATTCCGTTAGGAAATTCTCAGTAGCAGCTCGGAGTCTGGTAATGTACCCGGTACGGCAATAGGCTCGCCCCCTATTACGTGGGTCTAAAATAAATCTGGCGAAAACTGGATGTAGCAATACACCTCTGCCTACCTTTTCGGGGATATAGGCGTGAGACTATGTATGTATGTATGTGATTGAGTCGTCTGTAAAGTCCCATGCGACACAGGAATTATCAGTAGTGCGGGAGTTGTCGTCAAAAAACAAATACTCCGACATTTCAGCATGGATAATATGAGCCGTGGTCACGGGAAGACTGCTGATGAGCGATAACTAATTGTCTTAAATGTGTACGTGACGCCAGAATATAATTTTAGTAGCACAAGTCATTATACGATTTTAAATTTGACGACCGGTTGGTGTAGCGGGAGTGTAAGCGACTGCTACGCCGAAGGTCGCGGGTTCGATTCCCGCTCAAGTCAAACATTTGTGTGCATGAACATGGATGTTTGTCTTGGTCTGGATGTTTCTATGTATAATATGTATGTATTTACAAAAAAATATATATATATATGTATGTTTATCCGTTATCTAGTACCCATAGTACAAGCTCTGCTTAGTTTGGGACTAGATGGTGTTGTGTGAATGTGGTAGAATATTATTATTATTATATTATTATGTCCTGACCTCCAGCCAAATAAGACGTAATTAAAAACGAATTTAGAAGAAGAACAAGATATAATAATCAAATAAACATTTGTATATTATTTTGTACGACGCCCACGAGTCAATGAGGCTGTTATTTTCTAAAAGAAGTGACAAATTAAATGATGCCTCAAATTGTTTCTTTCTAGAATAAAATTAATTAGTGAATCAATGGGTGAACCATTACTAAGCAGTGATGACGAGTGTCGTTTAGTTGTAAAAATTGATCAGGCACTCACTTCTACGTTTTATTTGCGCCTCAAGAGTTGGAAATCACACATATTTGTTTCTTAGCCTGTAGTTCTACATGTAGAGCCTTGCTGATTTCAGCATGAATGGCCCGGCTCGACCGGAGAAGTACTACTCTCTCACAGAAAATCGACGTAAAGTAACAGCACTTAAGCTGTTGCGTTTCGTTTGGTGAATGAGAGTGCCGGAGGCTCTATCCCTCATCCCACTCCTCATCCTATCCCTTTTCCCACCCCCAAGGGGCGGCAACGCACTTGTGACACTTGTGGTTTTGCTTGTGGCCATGGGCGGCGGTAATTGCCTACCATCAGGCGATCCATCTGCTCGTTTGCCGCCTATTACTATAATAAAAAAGCTACGTGCATACCTTAGGTCCAATTCTCCTAAATAAATTTGTTCAAAATACAGTTTCGGTATAATGTCAGTGTCACAAATGGTATTATTCTAAATTATCTGATAATTTAACGAAGTTGTAACGAGATCGTAAGTTGAAACAAGTGTCAAAATATGTGTCAACGATGAACTGTTTATTTCAAATTATACGATAATGACGTTAGGTTATCAGAATACTGCTTCTGAGTTTATTCAAAATATAATATCAATGTCATATAAAAATAGGAGAATTGGCCCGATCGTAAATTGAAACAAGTGTCAAAATATGTGTCAACGACGAACATTGTACGATAATGACATTAGGTTAGTAGAATACCGATTCTCAGTCATCATAGATGCCAATTTTTAGCTTTATGCGCTCAATCGTTTTGGCTGTGCGTTGTCTGTCAGTGAGGGTCTTCTGAAATGACGCTCACTATGCGGCAGCACTGAGGCATCAGGTCGAAAAACCTGTCAAAACTGTCAAAGCCTATATTTTCGAACGTCTGTCTGTGTATTATGTGTGTTTACGCGGCTTTACATATCTGCCAGCTGTTTGGACCTACCTAACGCATACTGAGCGCCGTCTGGTAGTAGTAGAACTATCAAACACCCTCTTGCGTTACTGTCTAAGTAACGCAAGAATGTATAATTATAATTACATAAACTTTACAAAGACATGACTTGAGACTTTGACGACCGGTTGGCGCAGCGGGAGTGTAAGCGACTGCGACGCCGAAGGTTGCGGGTTCGATTCCCGCTCAAATCAAACATTTGTGTGCATGAACATGGATGTTTGTCTTGGTCTGGGTGTTTCTATGTATAATATGTATGTATTTACAAAAGAAAAAGTATATATGTATGTCTATCCATTGTCTAGTAGGTACCCATAGTACAAGCTTCTGCTTAGTTTGGGACTAGATGGTGTTGTGTGAATGTGGTAGAATATTATTATTATTACATCATTGTGGATTGAAATCTAAATCTACATAAAATTCAACCCTCTGTATAATGTACAAACCATTCTTATTCGTCCCAGCATGTAACACAATTCTCGTACTAAAACACACGTATATACATGTGGCTACCCTCGAATCAGTAACACGTGAACGCATGCCAGCACTTGAAGGTACAGCAGAAATGGAAGGCTTCATACCTTCAACCACATGTCTGAAAATGCCAGTGTAGGCAGAGCTATGATTGTATGGATACACATGATAACGACAGATCAGGTTATATTGGATACTATTGGTGTCGAACTCACACATACACACGTGTGGTCTATCTGACGCACAGTTATACAATTACATATCAAATATATCCAGTATTAATAGAGTTCCGTTTGTAGAGTGTGTCTGTATAAAGAAAATCAGATTAAACTAGTTTTTATGTGTCTACTCTTGTTGCTTGGTGCGTACACTATTAGAAACCAAATTTTTAAAACAATATGAACATAACAATACATAACTTCACGCCTTTTGACCCCGAAGGGGTAGGCAGAGGTTTATTATACACCCACATTTCGCCAGTTATGTTTCGGTCCCAACTGAATATTATGAGATAGCATAACTATGAATTATGCAGTTTTATGACACGCACGTTGTTTAGTTATATGTCTGATGAGACTTTCGTAACCTTGCCTTACGTTTATGAACGTATAGAATATGTTATGTGTTGCATGTTGCCAATGTAATAGGGTGCGAGCCTATTGGCATCTACCGGGCACATTTATAAACAATATGACTTGATTTTAATCCCCACACGACATCAAATAGTTACCAATTATTAAAAAGATACAAACCCACGTAGCTACATTAGACTATATTACGAGAAATAATACAATTAATTAAAAACATTTCGCACTGTTAGTCTTATTTTTCATAACTCAATTTCTAGAATATTTTTCTCTAATTCTCAACCACTTCAACCAATCTCAAAAAACCAAACGAATGAACCACCACAGTCTCACCATCATACTTCAAACCTACAAAAGCAATTCACACCTTAATACTACCATAAATTTAAATCGTAGAGATTCCAGCATCCACTACCATGTAGCTTGGTGACCCAATTGTAAAATGATTTGGTTTCCAGTCATGGCTGTTGGTCAAAGTGGTTCTGGAGAGTCAAAGCGCTGCCCTAACGATTGCCGACGCATTAGTATACCCTTCCCGTAGCTTTGAGGCTGTATCAATGTTGCGTCTAATTTCTCACCGCTAGTTTTTATCGTTCGGGTTTAACACCTGGAAGGGATTAAACCTGTTTTTGTGAAAGTTTATTAGATAAGGTCTCTTTCTTTTTAATATATTTGTGGTTAATGAAATAAAGATGCTTTTTACGGAGGTGAGAAAGAGTTGCTTTTTATTTCAACGCTTTTTTGGGCGGACCTGTAATTATAATAAAATCTAAGAAGCTGAATTTCATACATACATACATACATAGACTCACGCCTGTTTTCCGGAGGGGTAGGCAGAGACTACGGAACGCCATTTGCAATGATCCTGACATATCTCTCTTGCTTCATTCACTCACATCAAATTTCTCATGCATGCTCTTCGGTTAAGGATAGGTACTTCTAACCTGTCCTTTTTTTAGGATGTCTCCAATCTGGTCAGAGAAAGCCCGTCTAGGTCTTCCCCTGAAGCTGTATTTCACCCAGTTATAAAATCCTGGAGTTTGGCAATTATATGTAGAACATAATAATATTCAACACGTACACATAACACCATCTAGTCCCAAACTAAGTAGAGTACTAGGGATCCTAGACGATAGATAAACGTACATTATATGTATTTTCGGAAATACGTACATATTAGTTGTTCTGATGTAAAACAAGAAGGTAAGACAGGAAACCCTGGATTGCCCACTAGTTTCATCGAGTTTGGTCTTATTATATTTGCCTTCACTCATTCTGCACGTATCAGGACACGAAAGCAAATAAGTGTGGTTTTAAACTTATTTATTTTGGCCAATTTCACGTGCTATGCGATTGTGAACCAGCGGCATACTATCGGCTATAAGGAATAATTTATTTGAGCCGACCGGTTGGCGCAGCGGGAATGTAAGCGACTTCTAAGCCGAAGGTCGCGGGTTCGATTCCCGCACAAGTCAAAAATTTGTGTGCATTAACATGGATGTTTGTCTTGGTCTGGATGTTTCTATGTGTAATATGTATGTATTTACAAAAAAAAAGTATATAAGTATGTTTATCCATTATCTAGTACCCATAGTACAAGCTCTGCTTAGTTTGGGACACGATGATGTTGTGTGAATGTGGTAAAAAAAATAAGTAATAATAAATCGTATTAGCTGGAAAAGTCATTAGCGTAACATACTAATTATACTTTACTTTACTAGCAAGTATCATAGAATTCAACTTAACTATGCCAGCTGATACTAGGGCTAAATTTGCCTCAAAATCTTAATCTAACCTGCGGCAGAACAGTCACGTAAGATATTCCTCACCCAACAGTGGCGACATCACGTTCTGCCGACGTTCAAAGTTCGGACCTTTTCTCCAGACCCTATGATTGAGGGCAATTTAATAGGATTAAAACAGAACCTACTTCGGGAGTTCATGATGATAAATGTAATATAGGCAGTTTGGTTTGAGGTTATCTAAGCTGTGGAGAGTGGTTATGTAGATGTCTTAGTGCTAGATTTGTTTGTGACTACAGTGGTTTGAATTATAGCACGATTTATTCATTTTCTTCTTGCAATCATGAATCAAATTTTGGTGTTCTCAACTTCAAAGTGAAGTTACCCATCCTGAAAGGTTGTTATCGTTGCAAAATCTTTGTGTGCAAAATGTAAAGTTCATAAAAATGCTACGCATTTAACAAATAAAGTCGTATTATTAATAGCTTTGGTGTCATAGTCACTGAGCAGCTAACATGAATATTCTGAAACTATACAGTATTGTTTCTCCCTTAAAATTGTATTTTATTCAAAGTATGTTACCGAACTACTAAACTAGTTATGAAAACTGCAATTAAGACATTTCATAATTGACTCTACTTCATTCTTCAAGTACTCATTTAAACCTTCTAATGCAGTTGGCTTTATAACATACTAGAGGACGCCAGCAGCAATGCCTGCATTTTTTTTAATTTACCCGTTTTGGCCGATCCCCTGGGAATTTCGGGAAATCCCTTCTTAGTGCACCCTTACGGTCCCCAAGAAACATGCATGCCAAATTTCAGCTTCCTGCGCTCAATAGTTTCGGCTGTAGTGTGTCTGTCAGTCAGTCAGTAACGCAAGGATTTTTAAACTCCAGTAGCGAACAACATTTGTTCGTTAAACTAAAACCGACTAACACTACGAGTAACTTACCCATTTCAATAATTTAAAGCCATTCTTGTTTGCCAAAGCAATCATTTCAATAAATGAAACATTAATACAATAATTCCTTTTACCAATAAAGATCATGGATAATTTGAAACAGATGAAGTCGCCATCGTTTCAGAAGCATCGAACTACAGTTTATATGGTAATTAGAGATAACGCGAAAAGTGCTGCTACAAGCTAAATGTCACAATTTTATTGTTTCGAAACAATTTTGTTTTGTGGATTATTTCAATTCGTGAAATGTTTGTAAAATGTAAAGTTTTTTGGATCGTTTTAACTAGATAAAGTGGATCAACGTTTTATTTAAAATTGTGTGATTGTTATGCATTAAATTGAATATTGGTAAACTATTTGTCTTCTTGCGATGATTTTATTTGTATCTAAATATTGTGTCGTACTGTTGGAAGACTTTGTTGTTTAGCGATTATTAGTTAGGTAGAAACTTACCAACTGATGTTGCTACGGTTTCATTTTATTTGACGTCGATGGAAATTTGGAGCAGCTTTAGCAACAGTAAGGATACTTTAGTTGAAATTCTGTGAAAGACAAATACCCTTTATTAAAATAACAAACCAGAACAAAAGCTTTAGCTGGTTAAAATACTTTTCACTTTTAAATCTTTCGAACAGGTTTCAGGTTTCAAGCAATAATTATTAAAAACTCAAAATAAAGGTATAAATCCCAACAATATAAAACTAATTATTTAATACTATTGCAATTACTATACATTTATGAAAATAAAAAATGTCATAATATACTCAAACCAAGTGATAAAAATGGCTACTTACTCTTTCTTTTTTAAATGACACCATGGCATCGTTTAAGTGCCAATTGTAAAGTACGTGCTTCACAGACGCGGGAGAGATTATAAAGTCGATTGTCAGACTTTGGTTAAAGCTCTGTTAATTACCACTTCAACTTGGAATATATACTCAGTAATATTTTGTTCTATAAAATTAGGGGCTGAAAATTTTTACGGAGTATTCCTATTCAATGCGTATATTAAGGTTACAGAAAATATGTTATTTTCACTGTTTGTAAATACCATTACTGTCCTTTTTTTTATTTATTTGTATTTATTATTGTATTTATTTTGCCTAGAGATAATTATGTAGTATAGGATAGATTTTTTAAAGTCAATTACTAAATCACGGTAAGCTTAAAGTTCAATAAATTCGTGTCTATGATTTGGCGCTTTGAGAAGACAAAATTATTATAATTTTGTGCCACCTAGCAGGTAGTGTTCTCACCTAAGCAGTATAAATAACTTCTCGTTAAAGTTTGAAGACTTAAGCACAATACATCTGAAGATTTAAAACAGACATCCAACGTATATTTTAATTCGCAAACTTGTGAGAACGAACTTTCTTAGGAAATGGAGAAAATTTGAAAACACATAATTTTCACATATTAATATTAAGTTGCGAAGTTCGAATTTTCTTTTTTATTCATAGCAGATCATATTTACGTTTTCTTGCCTGGTGATATTGTCAGTCGTACTCCATAAAAAATATTAAATTACAAGAGAAAAATACATGAGAATCTAATTCTGATTGCATAGTCTTAGGTCGTGGCTTTGAGGACAGAGTCGCCAACCACTAAACTTGAAGAACTAATAGATTTATCTACAATGTATTTCCTTCAGCCAATTGTAGATTTTTCAAACTTTTTTTTAGTTCATGTATAATCACAATCGATTGGCAGGCCAGTTTAGAATAATCCCCCGTCGGTTTCCTAGCTTGCGTCTACGTAATACCTCCCTTGAGTGTACAACTTTTAGCGAAATTAACAAAGTTGGAACCCCTCATTGCGGGCCGGGATCTCGGGAAACATAAATTGTGATGAAATTTGAAAATAAAAATAGGCTCAGGCAAAATTTAAAGCTTAACCGGTCTGGATTGTTTAAAGGCAGTTAGGTGCTCGATCAATTTAACGTTGCTTGTAATTTCGTGCGAGTTTCTTTTCTCTCTTATTTTGTGTTCAACTTCTGGTGTTTGTCAAATGTTTTCACCGAGTTTACTGCGTCGCATTATTTCGAATTGTTTTCCTCGAATTCATGGTTGTTAGTATGAAATATCTTTTTGCCGTTTTTTTACCATATTGCGTTGGGATAATTTATTATTGTTATTACGATTGTTTCTGTATTAGGTTAAATCTTTACACTTATTAGGTTTTTAAAGATAGTATCATTAATCATTATTGCAAACTAATACTCTGTTAGCCATAAGTTATTGTCATAGTTCCAGTTAAATTTCATAAAGCAGGTAGTAGAGTCTTGCTTACAGGTAGTAGAGCCTTGCTGATTTAAGCATGAATGGGCCGGCTCGACCGGGGAAGTACTACCCTCTTACAAAAATCAACGTAAAGTAACAGTACTTAAACTGATGCGTTTCGTTTGGTGACAGAGTGCCGGAGGCCCTATCCCCTATTCCTTCTCCCCCATTTCACTCCTCATCTTATCCCTTTTCCCAGCCCCAAGGGGCGGCAACGCACTTGTGACTCCTGTGGTGTTGCTTGTGTCCATGGGCGGCGGTAATTGCTTACCATCAGGCGATCCGTCTGCTCGTTTGGTGCCTATTACCATAAAAATAATAATAATAATATTCTACCACATTCACACAACACCATCTAATCCCAAATTAAGCAGAGCTTGTACTATGGGTACTAGATAATGGATAAACATACATATATACTTTTTTTTTGTAAATACATACATATTATACATAGAAACACCCAGACCAAGACAAACATCCATGTTCATGCACATAAATGTTTGACTTGACCGGGAATCGAACCCGCGACCTTCGGCGTGGCAGTCGCTTACACTCCCGCTGCGCCAACCGAAAGTAAAAAAAAAAAGTACTATTCAATAGTAATAATAGTGGTAATTTAATAAATAACTTCAGTATAATAATCTGAAGAAACATAATCTACCTCATAAATACTACAAATAATAAGAACTTGCTTAAAGTTGATTCCATTTAAAATATTGATTTGTCAATAGTCGAATCCCAATCGCCAAATAAAAGCAATGAATTTGTAGGCTGGTTAAGACAGTAACATTAATTGGTAACGCGGTAAATTAATTAAGATCCTACTTTAATAAGACAGTTCACTAACTTGTTACAAAACTTTCTATTTCTCGAGTTATTCGCCCAATGAAAGTCTAAAGTTTGTTCAAATTTCGCATCGTTTGTTATTCGGGACCGTTTCGTTTAAGTATTATTGGGGTGCCCTTTGTAGTTCTGCAGAGTATCCAATAGACATTTGGAAAATGCAAGATGCCATTATAGTAAATGTTTCGGAAGTGTGTTTGGGAGTTCGCTTCGATTTAATCTAATTTGCCTGATTACTGTGTACACGGTGTTAGTTGAATTGCTTAGGTTTAGTCGATTTTAAGAATGTTTATACTTTGATTGGTTGGTTTTTAAACGAATGTTTGACCGAGCCTGAATATGAAATATGGATGGCAGCAAAAAGTTGTCAGTTTATCTCGAGTATTTACTATCTATTATGACTGTCGTAACCTATACCAAAATGTCGGACCAAATATAAGGTGTTTCACGTTTATACATTACGCGATGTAGATCCGTACTTACATAAATATAAGTTTATTTTCTTAAAAAGACAACTCCCGCCTACTAGGAGTAAATCCTGCGTCACAGGGTATTTTACAATCACATTCGAAACAACAATTTATGGATCACATAAAGTCTTCTTGTATGGGAATCGAAACCACAGCACTGAGCCCAGTGGCAAGTGGCGGGGCTGCTGCTTAAACTCCTACGCTAACCGTGTAGTTAAAGTACAGATGTGATCATTCCCGTTATTTTGTTATTTACATTTAAGTGATTTATTTTCAATTTATTAACTTATTTTATTCAGTATGTTGTCAGAGCCTAATTATATTTGCACTAAATTTCGATTGATGGCGAGAACTTGCCTTTCTTAATTACTGTAGTATTTGGCAGCTGTATTAAACAGAAAAGTGGTTTCAACAATATTAGTAAAGAACAACAAATTCTTCCATTATAATTGATGAATATGACTATAAACATTCTAAAGCCCATCACTCACTAGTTTTAATTCCACTAAAGTTGTTAAACGCAAACCATTAATCCTATAAGTTTGCAGAGTGTTAAAGTGGCGAGTATTCAGCTATTTACTATAGCAAGATGGATCTCTCATCCATTATCCTGTGTCCTTAATCAATTTGATGCTGAACGTATCTCAAAGTTTACCGCAGACATATTAGTTTAGTGGTCCAAATGGCTGCTTTTGATGTTTTGAGATTACAAGTTTTTCTAGGTGTGAGATGAAACTTTGTTTTATTAGTTTGACGATGAAGCTTGATGTATTATAGAAGTATAGATGACTCATTCTTTGATGGGTTTTACTTGGGTATCGCTCCAAGAATAAGCTTGTAATCTTTCTTGTCGATGATGATAAATCAACGTTTGCTCTTCAACGCCAGCAGTTAGATATAGTCTTGACCGGCAAAATTTTGTATTCAGAGTCTTGACTTTACACAATAAATCAATTAGTTTTTGCTTTCTACTACAAAAGGTCAAAAACGACTACGATATAAATCAATCAATGCACTGTCAAGAATACTAAACGCATGCTTCAAAAAAGTAAATAAATATTATCTCAATACCCTTGAAATGAATATTTCACCTTGTTTTAAATAGGATTTAGTTCTAGGTCGGAAAAAAAAAGTAAAGTCTTCAAATCTCTTTTAGTTTATTCTCAATATTGGAACTCACCAAAGTGGAATGTTTAATAAATAAAGTTTCATAATACTTTTTTTGCGAAGATTGAGAGGCGCTTTGATAGTGAATATTTCAGGAAGATGTTATGTGATGCAGTACATACCCATTCTCTCAGTCACCAATTCTTGTATTCCATTCTTGGTTGTCTGGAAGAAATCGCAATTTGCGATAAGACCGCCCTTGTACCACTAGTTTTAGTTGTGTAAATATGATCACTGTACTCTTGTATCTTTTTTGTTTTCTGGTACAATAAAGAGTTTTAATCTAATCTACAGAAAAATAGTTGATACTGATATACATTTTCCCATGCTGTGTTCTAATTATTAATATGGAAAGCACTGAAGAGGCCTTTTTCTAATTTTTTCAATAGATTTTTTCAATAGACTGCGTCAAGCTGATGATGATGAATATGAAAAAGATCATAGCCGACACTTAAACACGGTGCCAGAACTGTTTTGTCGATAAAAAACTGGTAAGAGTTTATAACTCTAACTATCCTAGTTTAGAATGTGTGACTTACAATTACGCAACGCTACGACGAGCATCGCAAATTATAGTAAACCCTAAAGGACCATGGGCAAAAATGTATGAAGCCTGGGCTCACCCACCAACAGAGATGAGATCACTTAGAATATACTTGTAAAGCACTAAATATAAAGATATAAACTCATTTTTGCAAAAAATCCATGGGGTTATTCTGCTATAAATATTTTTCTCCTACCATAAATAAACTAGAATCCTGCAAAGTAATGCTGTTATTGCATTGTAGTTTTTGTTGTTTGACATCTTTAACTAGTTTTAATTTCAGGTGCAAAGAATACATAAAATTAAACAGCTGCTAACAGTTAAAAATATTTTTATTAACATTTCAATCATTATCAGTAATAATATCGTTTAGATGACCTGCCGGTGGATTAAATTGTGTTGTAAAAATGTGCCGAAGGGATACACGAAAACTAGTGATGTGCCGGATCGTTAAAAATGTATATCCGCGGATATAGATCGGAACACGGATATTTGGTGTCAAGATCCACGGATACGAATACGGATCTTTATTTTCTTACTGAATCGATATCGGTGCGCGCGACTTTGAAACGATAGTTGACGTCACGCACGCCCACCGGAACAATAGACAGCTCATGTTTCGACTTGTATTGAAATTATATTAAAAATACTCTGAATGGAATTTAATAGTTTATTAATTCTACCTAACCATTTATAGCATTCCATCCTGTCCATTGAAAATGAATAAGGCGAAAGATCCGTAAAAGAGCCGCGAGAAAAGTACCGGATACAGATCTTTCTTCTTCCTCGAATATCCGCGGATACGGATGTCCAGAACATCACTAACGAAAACACACAGCTAACACCGTGAGAATCACGAGTCGACTGACTGAGAGCAGTGAGAGCAGACGGGCGCCGGGGCAGGCGTCCGAGAGGTGTGAGAGGGATGAACAGTGTTGTAAATCACACGGGCGCAAGCGCATCTATTGTTTACCATTATTAAAGTATGAATATATTGTTCCTATAACAGTTTTATGACTAACAATTGTATTTTTCTACAAAATCTATTTAAGTGCATACATTATTTTTCTGCAATGGAACTGAAGGTGGTGCCGGTAGTAACAATTTAAGTACGAACAAAATCCTTTACAATGGCATATGCCGTAACTCTGTTGGACACTGAGCCCAATTTGACTCATAGTCCTTTGACCTGAGTTTTTATTAATGTATCTAGTAAAAGGATATCACCTAATTCCTCTGCTTATACCATTAACCCGATACATCACTCTGTTTATTTCTAAATGATAAAGCCTTCGGTACAAATAGCGGTACAAAAAGTGATTGATTGATGACACTAGTTTCGTCCCCATGTTCCGAAACTTTTTGTTTACTGGACCCAGTTGCAAGTTGTTCATTCTGAGGACTTGATGTGTATTGATGATTTAGGGCGGTTTCAGATTAGCGTATTTTTCTGCGCATGTACGGTCGTTTTAGCATACGCGCTTACACGCGCGCTACATTACGCGCTTCAAAAAACCAGACTCACGTAAACAGGCGTGTTCGCTCGAAACGGTAGTGACATCTTGTCAGTGTCAACATGAATCCTGACGGCTCGTGTTTATACGAGCTTAGAAGCGCGTCAACGCTCGTACGAGTTGCGCGTGTGCCAAAAGGCGCGCCTATACGCACCTACATGCGCTTCCAAAAACGAGCTTATACGCGCGTATAAAACGCTAACCTGAAACCGCTCTTAATTAATTAAATTCTTCGTGCGGGTAAAGTTATATGGGGTACGTAGGTGGTATTGTGATCATAATTATGTGCTATAAATATTCAGAAGGATGTTGAACTATGTTTATGGGTTGTAGTTTTATTTGAAAATTTTATGATACAATAGATGTTGACTGTGTGGATAGCGTTATTTGAGTTACACCCAGCACAGTACCTGGCTTCAGGTATTCTGTGTTAGACATTCTCACGAGATCACTATGTGATAAATTTGTACTTGGTACGATAGGATACGATACTATAAAATATAAAATAGGCCAGAGTTTTTAAACCGAATTTTCATATTTTTATGTTTTGATACCAATATAAAAGCATACAAATAATTAAGTGATCATAAATTAATTAAAATGAAATGCATTTTAAAAAAATTCAATAACAGTAACTATTATTAATTTATCACTGAAGATGACTGCATCTTTGAAAATAAATTTAAACCCACAAATTAATTAATTTAAAAAGTGTAATTTGAAATTAGCGATTTTTTTTTCAGTATATTATGCATCTTTTTTGCGAGCCAAATTGACTATTTTATCGCCGGCGTGCATGTTAAAAAGATATTTTGTGTTTGTCATGAATTTTCAATTAACTAAAATTAGTTTCGTAAAAAATATTTCATAGAGCGAAAGATGGCATACGTCCGTAATATGGAATACTGTATTTTTTTAAGTCTAAGCGGCACGAATATTTCAAAACCTCGGAAGCTTATAATGTTACTAATTATTAGGTACATATTTCATAATTAATAAATTCATCCGCTTTTCTCAATATTTCGTATAAAAATAAAGATGCATTTATTTGTGAAAACGTGTGTAAATACAATATACATGGTTATATTGTATTTATTTACACATTTATCATTGGTGGTAAATTATTTGCATGAGAATCAACATGTTCTACCAAAACAGGTGTACAACCAAGAACATGCTTATAGTGTGTTATTTCTGCAAACAAAAGCATTCGTTTCATTTTCCTTGCTTAAAAGAATACAAAAACAAAGAGAAAAATTTCACGGCCTATACATTTTTGCGCTTGGCAGTGTGTTTGAACAAAAAACATAAATCGTAAAGGTGGATGCATACATGACATAAGCGATACCTTATGTGTCAAAAATGGACGGTATTTCCAAACTTTTATTTCCCTAAGATTCTCTACTTTTTATGCTTTCACGGCGGAGCTTGGCACGTGCAGATTGGTAAGAGTGAAACTTTTGGCAACAAATTGCCATCTTTAAAACAGCCTTGTTTACCTATTAAACATGATGTATAATATTTGTTAGCCGAGAGGTTTAAAAAAAACTTACTGCATTGAACGTGCAATAATTTGTTTATAATTATTATTTATTTTATATTGGTTTAATTTTCAACTTTCACTAAGCAAACAGTCAATTAAATCTTTGGTACAAACCAATTACAAAATTCTAAGTTTGTAAATTTTTGTATGAACATTTTTTGTGACCTCCCTACAAAAGGTCCTGTTTTTAAATGATCTAGCGTTAAACTTACGTCACATTACAAAGATTCAGACAAGGTATGTAAAATCGACTCATGCGGAGCCAAGGACACAATTATTATTTCATAGGATTCTGACGATATCGGTTTGCTACATATTAAGACAAGAGATGTCAGAAGAATAAATCCACCAGACACACACATATTTACAATCGCAGTGCAAGCTAAAACAAATAAGACTATCGGTTTGTTGGTAAGTGACCCCGATTGTTCAGCTGAAAGTCAAGAGTCAGGAAGCTGAACATGATTTATTCTGTGCCTGGGCATTATTTATCTACAAAATATTGTGGCTAGTTTTAGTTCCGATGGCCGTATAGATTATCCTAGGATATAATTTCAATAAATTACTCACCAGATTTACGATATTTGGAGGTACCTTGTTTACTGACGAAGGCATTAGCAATACGTTGATATATTATTAAGGTTTCAACTTCTTAAATAGTATCTATACATTATCACATATATGAGAAAATTAACTAGCAAAACATCGAATATCTTATAACCGAATTTATTCTCTGAGAGACCAAATATCCATATTTTGCATTGAAATCTCACTATGGTTAATGGATTCTGTTGCAATATTTACTGACGTGATATTTAAAACAAAATGATATAGAAACTACATTTTTTTTATATTTTCTGACGTATCGGCTACTTAACCTGTTAAGTAGCTGAGAGGACTCCTGAGTCCTGGTAACATATTGCTATAGAACCCGTAAACTGTAGTTCTTTTTGAGTGAGTAACATCCATGTAAACCCAAAATATACTTTCATGTTATATTCGCCAAATCGTCATTCCAGGAATTCCACTTTCACTTGGTCTTAATGTATTTAGATAACTTCTTACCCGTATATCTTATTCGCTTGACTTCAACAAAAATACATAGTTATGCACATAAACAAGCCAACCTTTTGGAATGGCCTGGAGGAACCTTTGTTCAAAGATACCTGAATACGAGCGATCATGAATTATGGAGGAGCCGCCGTGAGGCAACTGAGTGCAGTGACGGTGCGGTATCATGGCTCATTAGTTTGATGAACCTGGATATTTATAAAGACGTACGTGGAAGTAGCTTTATCTATATAAAAGAAGATACGAGCTGACTTATAGGTTTTGTAGGTTCTGTAGTAGCCTATGAATAAATCAAATGCTCAATATCAAAAGGGAATTAACTTTTTAAGGGAGATGTTTCTGTTAAGCCTTAAAAATTAATATTGAAACCACTATAGAGGAGCCTGTAGCTATGTGGCTACGGTTTTTAACTTATTGATTTGTGTTAAGCGCAGCGGTCAGATCACAAAAAGATAAATTTAAGACATTTGTTAGACATTTTTATCGGCGTCAGTACTTCCAGATAGCCTGACACTAAACTAAAACGTATAACATGACAGTTACACTAGAAAGAGGAAACCGAGGTCCAAGGTGAAAGTTGTGTTCACCATCACCTTCCTATTTTCAGCATTATTTGTCCCACCGCCCTACACTCGTCACAGTAATGGTTTGATGTGCTTGCTTGCTTGTGTGATAGAAAGTGAAACAGAAAAGATTTTGCCTTTTTTGTCATTACACCCATATAGCTGAGAGTAAAAAAATTAGAAACTTTTAAACACTCGCGTTGCATGTTTAAGAATATATATATATAGACGGAAATTAACGCGAACATGCAAATTAGGTATTTACATACCTTATTTTGCTTGACGTTTCGAGACGGTTGCACGTCCCGTGGTCGCAAGCTGACTGATGTGGCGATGTCACGTCTCCGAGTGCGAGGTAGAAGATTCTATTTCTACCCCCGGGTCGTTGATATTCGAAGTACCGACGCAAAACACACTAACCGTATCTGTATATTGAACATTTGCCGACTGCGCGTTAAAGTGAGGTGTAGTTAGCCGAATCACAGGATTCCACGCCGATGACAATTTGAAGCCCTCTTCCCGATTGAAATTTTTATGTTTTCTGATTTCAATCGCTTCACGCACAACTCTTGGGTAAAAGTGGCGTTCCGTGGAGAGGACTTGGGGATGATGAAATTCAATCCAGTGATTGGTGCCCGATTGAAGTAAATGTTCCGCAATCGCCGATTTGTTCGTTTGACGGTTCTTTACAGCTGCGATGTGCTCCTTTATACGTTCAGCGATAGTCCGCTTCGTTTGCCCTATGTAAAAGCTTCCGCAGCTGCAGTTGATTTTATAGACACCTGGGGTTTGTAGCGGTAGAACATCCTTTGGTGTGCCCACCATGTTGTATACTTTGGCCCCTGGTGTAAATACTGTTGGAATGGAGTAGTTTTTTAACTTGTCTCCCATTTTATCCGTAACACCTCTAATGTAGGGCATGTAGGTTGGTTGTCTATTTACCGCCGGATGTTTATCGCGCTTGATAGGCCGCGTCATTTGTCGCTGTACCTGGTATCCGTTCTTTCTAAGTACGGCTGATTATACGGACAAGGTACGAGAGTTATTATGTGATAACAAGGTGTATACACCGGTCTCATATCGAGACTAGTTTTAACGTAAAATTTAAACATCTAAATAATTCACAACTTGTTTCATTTCAAATTAGTGAGGCATGCCAGTTTGTAATGATTAAAAACTTCCCGTACCTAAATAATAATTTTACAGTTTAGTAAATTGAGTTCAACCTTTTTTGGGACTTCACGAGTGCCAAAGTCAAGAGTTAAAAATTGACGCTACTTATTTTGTTGATATATAGATGATACAGTAGCCATACACAAAAGCACATCTCTTGCAAAAAATAGTGTAACGCAATTTTATTTTTAAGTTACAGCATACAAAAATATTTTTTATATGCTGTAACTTAAAAATTACGGTCTCTTTTCTGTACTCTTTCTTTTGATTGCGTTGACATAGAAGCTTGATTTTGTTGCAGCCTAACGGTGTTATATACCTGAGTATTTGGTATGAATTTCAATTCAATACCTCCACGCGTTCAAGAGAAAGGGGTAGTAACTTTAAACTTATTAAAAATATTTTTTTATATGCTGTAACTAAAAAAATACGGTTTTCGCAATTTTTCCTTCATATGTGATATCAGACGGTACATCGTACCAAATTTCAAGATTCTGAGTTCACGGGAAGTACCCTGTAGGTTTTGATTCACTTGCGAGTAGGCGCGAGTTTGAAAATATGCTTATATTGCTCTTTCTTTTGATTGCGTTGATATAGAAGCTTGATTTTGTTGCAGCCTTACGGTGTTATATACCTGAGTATTTGATATGAATTTCAATTTAATACCAACACGCGTTCAAGAAAAGGGGTAGTAACTTTAAATTTATTTAAAATATTTTCTTATATGCTGTAACTAAAAATTTACGGTTTTCGCAATTTTTCCTTTATGAGTGGTATAAGACGTTGCTTCGTACCAAATTTCAAGATTCTGAGTTCACGGGAAGTACCCTGTAGGTTTTGATTCAAATACGAGTTTGATAATATGCTGCAATTTGCAGCATATATGGCTGTATCTTTTGATTGCGTTGGATTAGAAGTTTGATTTTTTTACAGCTCTATGGAACCGTTGATTCGAGTATTTAATATAAATTTCAGTTTGATACCTTAACGCGTTCCTGAGAATAAGGGTCTTGACAGACGGACGGACAACAAAGTGATCCTATAAGGGTTCCGTTTTTTTCCTTTCGAGGTACGGAACCCTAAAAACCGGTCAAGTGCGAGTCGAACTCGCGCACCGAGGGTTCCGTACAAACCTGTAGGTATATAAGTAAAACTTCACCAGTCATAGTTATGGTATTTTTATTGCCAAATGAAATCCATAACATTACAGTATGGAAAGCTGGAGGAGCATAAATTAAAGAAAAAGGGGTCGTTTGTAATCAGTCATCCTTTATTTTATATTAACATGTATGGCTTGTTTTATAATATAACTTAAATACCTAGACCAGCCTCTCAGCAGCCTTGCAGCAGCCTTGCAAAAGTCTGCTGATGAATGATGGTAAGATTTTTTATCAAAGGTATGGATTTACAAAGTTTTTAGTGACTATTAGAAATCTGTTACAAAAATACAGCAATTAGCAAAAAGGTTTAAAGACTATGTAATTATTTGAAATCTCAATCTCAATCAGCCTATCGCAGTCCACTGCTGGACATAGGCCTCTCCCAACACGCACCACAGCACACGGTCCTCAGCCTTCCGCATCCTTTATCTGGGCTATAAGACGTTGCTTCGTACCAAATTTCAAGATTTTGAGTTCACGAGAAGTACCCTGTAGGTTATAATAGTCCGTGTGGTGACGGATTAAGAATACGGAATGTCACCACCCCATATCGTCCCATGGGTGTCGTAAGAGCCGACAGAGGGAGCATATTATGCAGAAAACAGCACTGTAAGAGAAGGAAAACTTGATAAAAACCCTATACCAACCCGTTTGGCCAGCGTGGTATAGGAGGCCAATTCCTCCTTTCAAAGGAGAGGCCTAGTCCAGCAGTGGACTGTTAAAGGCTGATGATGATGATGACCCTGTAGGTTTTGATTCCCTTGCGAGTAGTCGCGAGTTTGAAAATATGATTATATTGCTCTTTCTTTTGATTGCGTAGACATAGCAGTTTGATTTTGTTACAGCCTAACGGTGTTATATACCTGAGTATTTGATATGAATTTCAATTTAATACCTCTAAGCGTTCAAGAGAAAGGGGTAGTAACTTTAAATTTATTAAAAAAAAATTATATGCTGTAACTAAAAATAACGGTTTTCGCAATTTTTCCTTTATAAGTGATATAGATTAGATTAGATTAGATTAGATAAATCTTTATTGTACACCACATAAGGAAAACATATATTGAAGGAGCATAAACAAGAAATGCACAATTGGCGGCCTTATCGCATACAGCAATTTCTTCCAGGCAACTATTAGGAATGGACTTTTGATTGTAGAAGGAGCCAAAAGTATTCAATGGTGTAGTTTAGAAATTTTGACAAATATATTTTTCGCATAGTATACATAAAAATACTTACTAAATAGGTACGTAGACATACATATTATATAATATATTATATATACACTACATATATAAGCAATACATATGTATAATACATATATATACAATTATATATAAATATATATATAAATATAATAAGATACATAATATTATAGTCTAATAAAAAGTTATGGACAATAATGCAATCATCTTGACAAATAGTGCTGTTTTAACATATTTTTAAAGATGTTCAGTGATTTTGCTCGTCTAATCTCAACTGGCAGCGCATTCCACAAACGTACAGCCTGAACTGAAAAGGATTTATCAAAGAAGTTTGTGGAATGCGTTGGCATCTGCAATCGCAGATCCTCTGACGACCTTAGGCACTTTGTATGTGCGTCATGAAGGAACTTGAACCGTTCTTTGAGATACAGGGGAGTGTTAGGATTGAACAATACATTATATAGTAATATTAGAATATGAGTATTCCTGCGAAGGCGAACTGGGAGCCACATGAGCCTGCTACGAAATTCAGATACATGATCATATTTGCGTAAACCAAATATAAATCTAATACAAAAGTTTTGGAGACGCTCAAGTTTCTCAAGTTGCTCCTCATTGAGATCAAGATAGCTGACATCGGCATAATCGAGTATTGGGAGAAGCAGTGATTGTGCCAGCGCAATTTTGGTGGTTATGGGCAGAAAGTTTCGCAACCTGCGCAACGACCCCGCCGAAGCAAACAATTTCCTACTAGTTTCCTGCACCTGACATCCCCAGGATAGAGTCTTATCTAAATAAATATCCAGATTTTTAACACTGTCTGTTATTGGTAAGATGTTTCCATCAAATTGAATCTCAGGGAGTTGTGACGGATTGACCTTAGACATCATCCTGGAACTGCCAATCAGAATGATCTGGGTTTTGGTTGGATTTAATTTTAGTCCATAATTTTTGCTCCACTCACAAATTTGCGCCAAGTCCCTGTTTATGGTAGAGAATGCATGTGAAATAGAGTCTAGCGGTGCCTGTGAGTATATCTGCAGGTCATCTGCGTAAAGGTGGTAGGACGAAAGTAGATTTTTGGTGATAGAATTTATAAAAATTGCGAAAAGTAGCGGAGATAAAACGCCACCCTGCGGTACACCGACAGTCGTATTACTCCATGAAGAGTATGATTCCTCAACGCGTATACGCTTTCGGCGTCCTCACAGATAACTACGAAACCAGTCAATCACCGTTGGAGATATGTTAATAGAGCGGAGTATGCCGAGCATGACGTGGAAGTCCACGGTGTTGAATGCATTGCTAAAATCGAGTAAGGACAGTAGCGTGAGCTTTCCACAATCCATTCCCAGCCTAATCTCATCAGTGATATAAGCCGTTGCTTCGTACCAAATTTCAAGATTTTGAGTTCACGGGAAGTACTCTGTAGGTTTTGATTCCCTTGCGAGTATTCGCGAGTTTGAAAATATGATTATATTGCTCTTTCTTTTGATTGCGTAGACATAGAAGTTTGATTTTGTTACAGCCTGACGGTGTTATATACCTGAGTATTAGATATAAATTTCAATTCATACCTCTACGCGTTCAAGAGAAAGGGGTAGTAACTTTAAATTTATTAAAAATATTTTTTATATGCTGTAACTAAAAAATTACGGTTTTCGCATTTTTTCCTTTATAAGTCATATAAGACGTTGCTTCGTACCAAATTTCAAGATTTTGAGTTCACGGAAAGAACCCTGTAGGTTTTGATTTCCTTGCGAGTATATTATTAAATTGCTCTTTCTTTTGATTGCGTAAACATAGAAGTTTGATTTTGTTACAGCTTAACGGTGTTATATATCTGAGTATTTGCTATGAATTTCAATTTAATACCTCTAAGCGTTCAAGAGTAAGGGGTAGTAACTTTAAATTTATTAAAAATATTTTTTTTATATGATGTAACTAAAAATTTACGGTTTTCGTAATTTTTCCTGTATAAGTGATATAAGAGATTGCTTCGTACCACATTTCAAGATTTTCAGTTCACGGGAAGTACCCTGTAGGTTTTGATTCCCTTGCGAGTAGTCGTGAGTTTGAAAATATGCTTATATTGCTCTTTCTTTTGATTGCGTTGACATAGATGTTTGATTTTGTTGCAGCCTAACGGTGTTATATAGTTGAGTATTTGATATGAATTTCAACATAATACCTCCACGCGTTCAAGAGAAAGGGGAAGTAACTTTAAATTTATTAAAAATATTTTTCTTATATGATGTAACTAAAAATTTATGGTTTTCGCAATTTTTCCCTTATATGTGCTATAAGGCGTTGCTTCGTACCAAATTTCAAGATTCTGAGCTCACGGAAAGTATCCTGTAGGTTTTGATTCACTTGCCAATAGGTGCGAGTTTGAAAATATGCTTATATTGCTCTTTCTTTTGATTGCGTTGACATAGAAGCTTGATTTTGTTGCAGCCTAACGGTGTTATATACCTGAGTATTTGGTATGAATTTCAATTCAATACCTCCACACGTTCAAGAGAAAGGGGTAGTAACTTTAAACTTATTAAAAATATTTTTTTATATGCTGTAACTAAAAAAATACGGTTTTCGCAATTTTTCCTTCATATGTGATATAAGACGGTACTTTGTACCAAATTTTAAGATTCTGAGTTCACGGGAAGTACCCTGTAGGTTTTGATTCACTTGCGAGTAGGCGCGAGTTTGAAAATATGCTTATATTGCTCTTTCTTTTGATTGCGTTGACATAGAAGCTTGGTTTTGTTGAAGCCTTACGGTGTTATATACCTGAGTATTTGATATGAATTTCAATTTAATACCAACACGTGTTCAAGAGAAAGGGGTAGTAACTTTAAATTAATTAAAAATATTTTTTTATATGCTGTAACTAAAAATTTACGGTTTTCGCAATTTTTCCTTTATGAGTGATATAAGACGTTGTTTCGTACCAAATTTCAAGATTCTGAGTTCACGGGAAGTACCCTGTAGGTTTTGATTCCAATGCGAGTTTGAAAAAATGCTGCAATTTGCAGCATATACGGCTGTATCTTTTGATTGCGTTGGATTAGAAGTTTGTTTTTTTTACAGCTCTATGGAACCGTAGATTCGAGTATTTAGCACAGATGTGAGAAGTATCAGATATAGCGTATTCGTCCAACTAAGTGTGGCACGTTGACAGCTATGTGTGCGTGACCTTTGGCGACTGGCACTGTACGGACACGCGCGTCTATGTGTGTGTAAAGTTGCCAGATTATGAATAATCTCCCAGTATTTTGCATATAGTTATGTAATATTCTTATATTCATTTGCGGTTTTGAAGAATTTACCATGGATTTAATTAATGCTTTTATAAATACATTTCTTAAATGTAGGTGCCGAGTTAAGTTTTAACTACTTCGTAAATCTGTATATATAAAATCCTTGCGTTACTGACTGACTGACAGACAAGCTACAGCCGAAACTACTCGGCGCATGAAGCTGAAATTTAGCATGTATGTTTCTTGAGAACCGAAGGGGTGCACTAAGACGGGATTTCTCGAAATTCCCACGGGATCAGGCAAAACGAGAAATACGAAAATATTTGCGTGCGAAGCCGCTGGCGTCGATTAGTTGAGAAATAAATAGTATGTATGTACACACGGCACCAAGTCAAGTTGAACAGTTGCTGTACGATTTTGATACTTATTCCCTACGCCATAAGTATGTATGTACACATGGCGTCAAGTCAAGCTAAACAGTTGCTGTACAATTTTGATACTTATTCCCTACGCCATAAGTATGTATGTACACACGGCGCCAAGTCAAGCTAAACAGTTGCTGTACGATTTTGATACTTATTGCCTACGCCATAAGTATGTATGTACACACGGCACCAAGTCGAGCTAAACAGTTGCTGACTGCTGTACGATTTTGATACTTATTCCCTACGCCATTAGTATGTATGTACGTACACAGGGCGCCAAGTCAAGCTAAACAGTTGCTGTAAGATTTTGATTCTTATTCTTTACGCCATAAGAACGGTGCAAAGGTCAAAGTTTATAAGCTTGACGATTAGTAGGGTGTACACGAATATTTGGATCGTTTGGGGATCGAACTCAAAACAATATTATGTAAGGTATATACTAATGGAAATTGAAATTCTATTACTATATTTATGAGAAAGAAGATATATCTACAATATACTTTTATAATACGGTAATGTATTTTTCATAAACATGACAATCATTATCACATAATCAATTGACAAGTGCATTTTCCCTAATTCAGGCAGAACGGCGTCGACAAAAACTGACAACACTTACATATTTCTTGCACAAATACGAATTTTATCGAAATTAAATTAGGAAACAGTCAAATTATCAATAGTTACCTGTGAAAAGATATTCCATTTTCCTGTTTTTGTTTTTAGGAACAACTTCTACAGTGTTTAAGAACACAAGACGGCATTTTGAGAATTTAAAAGTTGACGTGATCGTGACGCGTGAACTGTACGATGCTTCGTAGCGCACTGAGACGAGTTTGTATTCGCTTTTCAATATTTTGTATTTGCTTTAGTGGCCGCACGCAACTGTGCCGCGCGTTACATCTGATACTTCTCACATCTGTGGTATTTAGTATAAATTTCAGTTTGATACCTTCACGCATTCCTGAGAAAAAGGGTCTTGACAGACGGACGGACAACAAAGTGATCCTATAAGGGTTCCGTTTTTTCCTTTCGAGGTACGGAACCCTAAAAATTGGGCAAGTGCGAGTTGGACTCGCGCACGATGGGTTCCGTACCATGATCTATAAAAGAAAATCACGTTTGTTGTATACTTAAATATTTTTTAAGTTTCTACCTGTTTATTAAGATCGAGTAACAAATTGCTTAAAAATTACGTTTGTTGTATGGGAGCCCCCCTTTATTATTAACTTTTTTTTATTTAAATATTTATTTTAGAAGGTAATATACAACTACATATTCTGTGAAAATTTAAAGCGTCTACCTTTTTCAGTTAGTAATTTTGAGCAAAAAATACGAAAAAAACACGTTTTTTGTATGGGATCCCCCTTAATATTTTAATTTTTTTTATTTTTAGTATTTGTTGTTATAGCAGCAACCGAAATACATAATTTTTGAAAATTTCAGCTTTCTAGCTATCACGGTTTATGAGATACAGCCTGAGGACAGACAGACAGACAGACAGACGGACAGACAGCGGAGGCTTAGTAATAGTATACTGTGGTAATAGGGTCCCGTTTTTTACCTTTTAGGTACGGAACCCTAAAAAGTGTCAATACCCCATTTCAATCTGTGGGTGTCTTAAAGCGCTACTAAGGTAAATATAAGAAGCACGTAATAGTATTTTTAAGCTTAGCTGTGTATGAAGAAATGCTGAACTATCGTTGTTAGCCATAATTTTATCACCGTTATCAGAAGCGATAGAAACTTATTCATGCTGCATGAATCTGTTATATAGGTATATTGCTGCAATTGCTTGTTGACTGCACTATGCATGTTTCAACTTCTCACAAAGCGCATGAGAAGCAACAGTACTATTACTTTTTCTTTTGTCCGGGAAGTAAAAGTTTCAGAGGCATAACTGCTTAACCTCTTTTTCTCTCCTCATAAAAGTGATGAAAAAATGAGTAGAGACTGCTTCTCTTTTCAGGAAATTTCACATGATATGAAATCTATTACATGACAAATAGGTAATACATTATATGTAAATCGTAGAAAACATTTAAATGTGTTTTGCCTTGAGAAAATTGGATTTATTTCCAGAAATCTCCCGATTTCTAGCAATGAATTCTATTTATGTCTTTATGATTAATTTGTGCGCTTTAGAGGTTGGAAAATTTATAATTGCTTCGTAGAAACAACATGGGGCAAAATTATTTCAAATTTCGATAATATTTGTATAGCCGTTTCTCACATTAATTTGAGTTTATAGTGACAGACTTCTTTTTTAATGGCATAGGCGGCAAACAAGCATACGCATCGCCTGATGGAAAGCGATTACCGCCGCCCATGGACACAAGCAACGCTAGAGGAGTCACAAGTGCGTTGCCGCCCTTAGGTAAAGCAAAAGGAATATGAGAAGGGATGAGGCCTCCGATACTCCCGGACAAAACATAGCAGTAAAGGTACTGTTAAATACCGTATCGCAGAATATCTAACTGTTTAAAATAAAGTTAATATTTCGGTAATGATCATCATCTGTAACCAAGAGTTATCCCGGTAGCATCCAAGAATTTTGCCTAGAATGTAGGTCCAATTTCCAATCTACCTAGATTAAACTGAATCTGTATGGCTTTCCACAGAGCGACTACTGTACGATATCAAAGGGAGATCAATATTTTATAGATTGAAACAATGTCAGCATACATAAAGCTATGGACTCCCCGCAAGGAATATCGAATCTCCACAACAGTTAGGCTTCTCCTGGTGCGGGGCAATGATTGGATGCAACTTTTTGGGACCGGTCACCAATTTGCCTATTATACTCTCGGAGGCACGGAGGACGGGATCAATCATATCTACAAAAGGGTTACAACTTTGCTTAACCTGTTTCATGAATTTCAACTTTACAGACAGATGCTTGGTTAGCGGCAGCCGAGCCCCAATTCTCCTAAATAAATTTGTTCAAAATACAGTTTCGATATAATGTCAATGTCATACTTACGTTACAAATGGTATTCTCCTAAATATTGACATTTGAATGATATTTTAAATTGAAACAAGTGTCAAAATATGTGTCAACGACGAACTATTTATTTCAAATTATACAATAATGACATGAGGTTAGCTGAATACCGATTCTGTGTCAATTCGAAATATAATCTCATTTCGTTCAAAATATAATTTCAATGTTATATATAATACGAAAATTATCCCTCAGCTCTTTGCCACGAGACCTAATTAAAATGTTGATAAAGGTAGTTAAAATTTTTCTTGCCTCATTAATTTTATTTCCATAAGTTACTGAAAGTATTGGTTCTTTAAGCGCATTGATTTGAGATATACGTATCAAGAGGGTCGTATACAAAAACATCCGGCACCAACTGATTTACAACGTTGGTGTACTTCCTGAATCAACGGCCGTTCCTCATATTATGCCCTCGGTCTCATTGCGGACTATGCTGTTTTTATTTATGACCTCATAAATTATAAGCTATTATCCATGAGCTCAGTATGTTGCATAGGTTTCTACTGTCTTGGTATTGACCAAAAAAGCTTGTACGAGTGTGTTGAAAGATTTGAAAATTATTTTCAAGTAATTCCTAGTGAGCGAGTGTTCACACTGTCACGTACCGGCTGTTTATACGGAATCCGGCGCCTGGACATGTGTTCCTATTTATTCAGTCCGGTTGTTTGGCCGGTCCGGCTGTTTACCCGGACCGGCGACAAACGCGCTTGTGGTAGTACAATTTGTATGACGCTGTTCACACTTAGCCGGATCCGATCAATTGAACGGATCCCGGCGTTAATATGGACTTGAAGGGCCGTCTTATCGACAGGCGTGAGTCTTATAAAAAGTAAAATTTCCTGGATAGGAATCGAATCCATGACCACTATACCAATAGACCATCTGGCCATTTTGTAAACAACATAATTAAAAATGTTTACCACATTTCAATAAAATTCAAGTAAAATAGTTCACTCAACTAACCTCTAAATAAAGAGGTTATTAAACTAATATTAACTACGAAACTATTTGTCTGAAAAACAAATTTGCTTAAGCACTAAAACCTATCCAACAAAATCTTGCTCAAACTGTTTGGCCTGGATTCTATCTAGGTCTTGTTTGTTAAATGCCTGAAAACTTTTATTATTGTAATCTAAAAAGATATTGTATGAAACACGCGCGACGCGTGTAATTGGGGTTCGTCTGGCTGAAAACTGGTTCAGATTTAGCTGATTGTTTGATGGCTGAAACTATGTTGCGAACTGTATTTTATGCCCCATATAAATTACCGCCACACTGTCACGGGGAAGACGGGTTCAACAGTGGTGCTCGAATAAGACACCGATTGAAGCCTGCAACCAATTAATGATAAGTATATTCATTCATATTAAAAGCTATATTAATTTACTTTTACTACGAAAATTTATCTAGTACAATTATTTTAAAAGCATGACTTACATTACTTAAGTTACTTCACTTCTACTTAAAATACGAGTCTTGCCAAAGAACCTTTAATCTACAATATAAGCTACAAACTAGCAAACAATTAGTGACATATTCTTTGCAAGCCTTGAATACATTGCTAAAGATATTGTTATCTAAACCTGGGTAAAGCTTAATCTAGATTATTCCAGGCAGATGTTCAGAATATATTATAATCAGATTTGTTTTGACGCGCCCTGTAACGTGAGGACGCATTTGACACTAAATATGGGTGAAAAAGGGCTTGAAAAATATATTTACAAAATGCCGACGTAATAATTATGAATATACATACGAATTTAAATTTGTATTTTGTGTAAATGTTGATGTTAGGAATAATGAATAATGTACGTACATATCTACCCTCTGGTACAAGGTGCTTTGTCAGACTCGATACTAAAAAAAATCAAGTGCGAGTCGAACAGGCTCATGTAGGGTTCCGTAGTTGAGGGATCCACTTACCTACAAATTTTTACATGTGTGGTCTCAATAGTTTCAGAAAAATGTCGCTGCGACATACGGACCGACAGAGAGACCTGATGAATCTATAATATCGTTTTTTTGCCAGTTTTAGCTACGGAAACCTAACAAGGCATTGAGGACAGAGGGACAAAGATGATGATTGGATGATGATTTTAAAGTACATTGTGGATCAGCAGTCCATGTTATTGAAATAATCGTTTGAAATAATACTACTTGAGTGTTTACTCGGTGATTTTAGCTGACTATAAAACTAGTACAGAGCCATCTCAAGTCATCATTTATATATTTGCTTAAAATATGGTATTTCAGGATGTTACAATATACACTTAAATTACATATATGGCTAAGGTTCTACAACAAACATTAATAATTAATTAAATTATACAGCGGTATAAACATTTCAAAATTACTAATCCAATAATACTATAGAATTTATGTTCAGCCAGCCAGGCATGTACTATTATAGTGTTAAACATGTTCACATTTAATATTTTAATATGACTAGGCCTTTTGTTATAAATGGTATGCTGTAGCCCTTGATTTAGAACGCCAGGCCATTCTGTAATTTCTTTTCAATTTAACCTTTGACGAGAAGAACAGAATGTCACACGAGTAAAATGTCATCAATCTAGTTAGTATAGTTGATATTAAGTATAATTTAAATACGCTTTATGTCTAAACATCATTTAATTTAAGGGCTATCATTCAAACCTGACATTTATTTAAACTTATATTATTAAACGTACCTAGATTAAATTTTGTCAGTGCACCTAGACTATTCACAGGTAAAATTTGATTTCAATGTGATAGGCTGATCCTATTTAGGATTCATTTGGATTTAAGGCAGGCTTATCCAGGGTTTGAAATGTAAATTTATTTAATTTAGCCCGAAATGCAATCTATATAATGGCAGGTTTTGCTGAGTGAATTTCGTTTACATTTGGATGATATTATATAATACGTACTTGCTAAGCAGTACACACTTGAATTGGGACGATACAGAGAATTTAAATTAGCTTTCATCCTGTACAATAATGACACGCAAATAAAGCATGGCTGTTAACACATTTAGTGCTTCAAAATAAATAGGAAATAATAGCTGGGAACCAATATTTTTAAGGTGGATTTTGACTAAGTAAAAATGCATGTTTGAAAGTATCTATGAATGTATGATTGTTATTATTATTATTTTAATAATAATAATAATTTTTGGATCTGAGTAGTAGGCACATAGCACGCCTGAGTGCCAAATACTCGGATCCGAGTGCTAGGGATGGTAATGTTTCATTCACTAATATCATGGATATTTGTTCCGATTGTGCGTTTTTGCGTACTATGTGACAAGATTTTGACGAACCCGTGATTTTTTATTAAATACAGGATCTTAATCAAAATGATTTAAGGAAACTAATCAAAATGATTTGCGAACCAACTGAACACTATTAGCGTCCATTTACAAAAATAGTCTGCCCCTTGAGATAGTACTACGTAAGCTCCTTCGCCCTAATCCTGAATTATTGTCTGAAATCCAGGCAAGACCATCAATCTTACAAAAGTGATTTATTATTTAACTAAGTACCACTGTATAGAAAGATAGAGATATATTAGCTGTTTATCTAAGAGGTACGTAATTGTTTGTCCAAGAATATTGTGTTTCTTTGCTGAAGTTTTTGCTTAGTTTTATCAGAGTTAGTTCAATAATATCCTTAAGAGAATGTTACTATTGATTTTGATATAATTGGAGTCCTGCCTCCAAAATTCTTTAAGCCTATTATATAGGTAGTCGCTTTGTCTTCATTATGAAATCGGACCTTTGACACCAAGGTCACTAACGCTAGGACGATGATGATGTTTGATTTACTTGAATGTTGGTCATAACCTAAGCTTTTCATCCAACTTAGGTTTTGCTTGTAAACCCTAGAAGCCCAATCATATTTCAATGACTATAAAGTCCAATCATAGTACGTAAAACTGACGTGTAAAAATTAAATCGCTGTGTTTTCCTGTTGTTTACTAGTTAACAGTATTTTGTTGCATTAGTTATTAAAAATACAGTTTTAATTAAAAGATAAAATATATTTAATGATAATATGCTGTTTATTAATTCAATCACAGTACTAGCATTGAATCAAGGAAAAAAAGAAAACAAAAAATTTAAAACTATTTTGTTTTCTTACAATTAGGTAATTATCACAAAAATCTACTACCTAGTTTTAACATTTTTTTTTCAAAATTTCAATAGATTTTTAATAATATATTTTTTTTATAGACTCACGCCTGTATCCCCGAAGGGGTAGGCAGAGGTGTCATATTACACCCACATTTCGCCATGAATTTTCCCACGTAATAGGGGGCGAGCCTATTGCCGTACCGGGCACATTACCAGACTCCGTGCTGTTACCTGGGAATTTCCTAACGGAAAACCCAATAACACTTTGCCCGACCCGGGAATCGAACCCAAGACCTCCCAATCCCACCCGCACATTTATGGAGAGGAAGCCTAATAATATTTTAATTTTAATAATATTTTATTACCTAAATAGAAAATAACAGTCTATAAAGACATTCTTGACAAATATCAATATTGTGTTCTCCGTATATGGCCTATTTCAAAGAAAATGTTGTTTTCTGGATCATGTTTGACAACATTTAATAAGATTTCTATCCAATAAAATATACCACGGAATTAGGTTTTTACTTCGAAAGAATATTAATAATATTAAATGAACAAACGTCTTATTAAAAAAAAAATGTATTAAAGTAATAAGCAAGTGAATACGATGTAGTGTTTCTCCTATTACCGATGGTACCTCCGAATTAGGAACTACATTTAAAAAACGTACCCTAGCTCCGTGGTATTTTGTTTTATATTTTTAGATACTAAATCAATTTAAAACATAAATTGTCTTGATAATTATGGCAAGTAAAATAACACAAAATACTGACAAATTGCTTACCTTCAACACCTTATGTTAAAATCACAACAAAAACTTACGTTTAAAAAATGAGCTCACTTACCTAACAGGAACCGTGTTTATATGAAACAACCACTCGCGTCGACGTCGTGGCAGAAACAGATTGATTTTAACTAGTTGTTCCTGGGTTACACTTACGAACTTCACGTATGTGAGCAAGTTTGAAACTTAGAATGAGTGAATCCTGTTCTTAAGTAGTTACATAATAATATTCAAAGGATAAGAACGAAAACAAAAATACCTCGGAATTAGGAGCCGATTTTGACTACCTCGGTATTAGGAGCCTTTACCTTATTCACAAAACTCATCGTGGGAACAAGTTTGATGTTCAGTTGAGTCAAAAGTTAGGGCGAAGGCTTTGTCTGTTCTGCTGAAAGGCTCTCAATGTATCCATTACTACAAGCGCACAATTACTGTAATTTTGTAGTATGGGCTCAAATCACGACAGATACATCAAGAGGAGGACTAAACTGCCAACAATTCTCATTTTTTTATATTTTTTTTATCGACTCACGCCTGTATAAAGAAGGGGTAGGCAGAAGTGTAATATTACACCCACAGTTCACACCCACATTTTTTGTAGGTCCCACGTAATAGGGGGTGAGCCTATTGCCGTACCGGGCACATTACCAGACTCCGAACTGGTACTGAGAATTTCCTTACAGAAAAACCCAATAACACTTTGCCCGACCCGGGAATCGAACTCGAGACCTCCCAATCCCACGCGCACATTTATGTCGCGAGACAAACGAGGTAGTCCTGCGAGACCAACGAGGCAGTCATTAGTTCGTTCGTTTGCAGCAGTTTTCATATTTAGTCTGTTTTATACTTAAGCCATAATTGTTGATTAATGACCCAGAACGCTTTATCACTATTGATAATTCAAATGAAAATATTCTTATGGCTACTAGAATGTAGCACCTGTGGTCCTACAAAAAACAAAATAAATAATACAAAGAAGCTTTAGAATATCAGGTGGATAGGCAGCTGCCACCTCATTACATCGTCATCTTACTTCGGTGATCACTCATTGGCCTTAACACCTCGCTCGATGAATAAGCTAATATTTAATATACTTAGTTATGTTATAAGACGCAGCACTTTTGGATTGCCTTCAATTTGTTTTTATTAATCATGAATCAATTGGGATGATGAATAAATTAAAAAGAGCTTTTCTAAAATCCAGAAACATATTGTTTACTAATTATGGCTGGTGTTCCGTTCGGAAGATGAAGCTAGAACTAAATGTAGTATTTTTATCCGATACATAAAATTGTAAGAAATGCGCCATTATCGAATAAAACAGCTTTAAAGATCTGCAGCAAATTTGGTATTTTTTCAAAGACAACAAAATGGTTAAAATTTTATTGGTAAAAGTTAAATATACTTTAAATTTGCCTTAGAATAAAAAAAATACTTAGATCTTTACCCAGCAGTGAGACGGTAATAATAAAAGAACGTTTTTTGATCATGTAATGACGTCATTAAAATATTATCAGTAAAAAACAAACCATTCACGTGATTGCAAACACCAGATAGGCATAATTCAATTACAAACCAGTACATTGAAGCTTAGAAATAATCTGCTGAGTCTGCGACGTTTGTTTCTAGGTTAATATCATAAATCAGTCACAAGTCCGCTGTGAAGTTTTCTTATGAAACGTTTGATGTGCCTATTGTTTTTTTTTTCATAGGTTCGTTTGGATCCTATGATTGAGAATTGAAAGAATAAATTAAAGTAATTGGATTGAAATTGATTTATAGCGCAATCTGTCTATATTTTACTTGACTTAGCAATACGTTGACTGAATTCTAAATTTAAAACCACCAAATCAAGGCGTTCTCTATGTTACAATGAAAACTTTCAAGAACCTAATTAAATTTTTAAGGTCTTGTAAATAATATTATATATTTTTCTATTGTTGGACTCGATTTTGAAATGCTTTCCTTGTGAATAAACAAGGTGTCACCTTGTTTATTCATAAACACTAAGTGATGTTTTGAAACGTCAAACTAAAGTTTGACTTCAGCTGTGATTGACATACCTCTAAGTCTACTTTCACAAAACTAAAACTACGAGTACGAAGTAACTTTGGTGAGACTTACTGACAAATCTTATTGGTTTAATATTTTAAAAGAGAAGAGAATATTACTTATTTCCATCCGTACTTAGTTTTATCAAAGGGAGTCGAGCAACAGACTAAATTACATTCAGTCTTATAGTTCGGCTGTCCACAGTAATATCTGTTAAACATAAAATTTTATAAATATCTGCAATTTACTGACCTAAGTTCGTTAGAAAATGCCGAGAAAATTGCAAGGTTTCAATCGTAAAAAATTGCAATCGTTTAAAAGTAGATTTTTTCGCCATTTTATCACGACCCGAAGGAGCACGTTAGCATCATCATTATTTCAATGAACGGGACTTAGTTTCTCGCTTCGCTTGACACGAAGGGACACCGGAAAAAAACCTAACGCTTAAATCTGTGGAAAGAGAGCATTTCAGTGGACAATTTATTGGACATGGCGACGATATTGATAAGTTGCTTTTGATTAAATTTCCGAGGACTTGTTTCTAATGACAGTTAGAAAGATGAGGATGATTTTGTTGTCAATTTCAAACTGCCACATTAATTTTGAACCTTGATATTGATATTTTCTGTTAGTGGGTTTCTTCGTGGGAATTGGGTTACATGTAATACTGCTACCACAGTTTTTAGTTCAATATTATAAACAAACTCTGCAGTATTTATTTACATTTGTATCATAACTTTTTGAAACAAACTGAGTTTCTCTGTTTATCCTATGTATAGAAACCCAAAAACAGTGCCTGAGAAAATATTTGACAAAATTCTTCTTCATCAGTTTATTCAACTACTTTGTCTCTATCATAACAATTAATTTCATGAGGAAAATCTTCAAAAATGTGATAGCTCTACTTCATAACGAGATCATAACAACTAATTAAATTAAACATCATCACTATTATATTAAAGTGCTTATCCTCATTGAAATATAATGGAATTTGATAGTATTTTCCAGCGATTGCACTTACCGTTTAATTGGAAAACTAAATAACCAGTTTATGTCCAATATCGGGTGAACGGGTCACACTACGTTTTACGTTCGCAATTTCATGTTCTGATTTAAATAAGGCATTTCCTCTTGATTCATCGGATATGTTATAGCATTATAAATATTTACAGCTTTATTATAAAACGTGGAATAAATAAAGATCGATATTTAGCAGTGCTCTTAATTAAGAGATACGTACAACAGCTGCTACATTTTTGTAAAGCAATTGGTCACTATAATTTCGCGGAAGAAATTTCGAGTTGGAAAAGTAACAACTTTCTTTGATCTATGTGTAATATTTTGTTCTTTTTCTAATAAGGCCTTTCGTATTTATTATATTGTATACATTGATGAAAAAAAACTATTAATTTTTTGCCTATGACATTAGTTTATAAAACGACGAAATAGATTTGGACAATCATCCTTACACAGTATAAAACAAAGTCTGTCTTCTGTCTGTCTGTCCCTATGTATGCTTAAATCTTAAAAACTACGCAACGGATTTTAAGGCGCTGTGCTAAGCGACTGTTTTGGTAAATGAGGGGGTGAAGCAAGGGAGGTGAAGGGAGCTTAGCTCCGTCTACTGCGGGGCGCCCCCCTTCATTCTCGTCGTGTGCGGCCGTATTCTGGCGACATCCGTATTCCAATATTTCAAAATCGCAAGCAAAACGTTTTAGCATATTGAATTGAGATACTGATATTAAAATTTATATTACATACATCAATCTGTTTGTACAATATAGGCATAGCGCAATTTTTGTTCTCAGTGCAGCCATGAGCAAAACTGGTTTACATTAGACGTTATAGGTATTAATAGTTGACAAAAGTAGGTAAATACCTACGTGCCGTAAGATGTTCAAAATAATTAAGTCAGTTCCATGTATGGAGAGGCCATTATTATGTTTGTTTTGTTTTTGTATAAAAATAGTGAAGCAGTTCATAGAATACCTACATCTAATTCCATTCCTGCCAGTTTTCAAATCTGTTTTGCAATAAATTGGCTGTGACATACGGGCGGACAGACAGACAGACATTGCGAATCTATAAGGGTTCCGTTTTTACAATTTTTGGCTACGGTACCCTAAAAAACACAATACTGCTCTACTAAGCGCAAAAGCCGTATCTCAACTAAAGCGAGTTACGAGATAATTGAAGTTTAGTAAAAGTTGATTTCTTTTATTTATTTATGGATGTTTATTGTTATTATAGGTATAATTATTATGGTAAAGGTTTCGAAATACGTCGCCGTTTTTAGGGGTTGTGAGTGATTGGAGAGAGAGGAGGGGAGGTCTTGAAACCCCCCTCACCATTTTCACTTGCCGGAAATACTTGGTTTCCTCTGAAAAAAAAAATCTCCAAACATCGGTGTCATGGCACTGCCAACTTCCACATTCATAACACTAGTTTAATAAACTAAGGTTGACGGAGCCCTGCGAAGGGCTCCTATTTTCGGATTAAGGATCAAAAGAGAACCTAACATAACCTATTTAGTTACTTATTTCAGTCGCACCTAACCCTAGGCACTCGAAAGCAATGACGCACAAATTTGACATTAGCTGTCAATATGATCATTCCAAGATGGCAGTTTTGCGTTTCGTTTCACGTTTTTCACATAAAACATAAAATAGACATTTGTAAAACTGTACTAAAGTATTAAAACTACGTTCCGTTTTGCATAATTGCCGAAGTATTAATGAAATTTTGGAAATTGTCTGAAAATATTTAGACGCAACTCCGGCAGCCAAAATTACTATTAGGTGGTTACCAATACCCTCAAATTCAGGCGACTCGTTTCGAAACCCAACCCATTTTTATTTTTCAAAATAGATGAAACATCAAAAATATATGTGGATATACCTTATTCATGAGATACTGCTATGTCGCTTAGAAAATTATAGAATTAGAATTTGAGTTACTGCTTTTTCGTTAGCTCTAATCATACATGTTTGTATGGAAAAATATAAAAAATTTCTTTTGCTTCAAATATGTGTTGTTTCAAAGAAAATAAATATTAAAAGATATTTATTTATATTCATTTATAATTAATTAACGAAATACAGAGTTTACAGCTCATCAAAAGTTTGCTGTCTGCTACAACCCGGCAGGTTTTCTTTATTCTCATCGAATGTTAAAGGCAGTGTGTGAGGTGATAAGACTTATTATTTGCTGTTGCTCACGAGGGACAGTTTCATTTACTTTCCTTTTACGGCTTGGTATTGTAGAAATTTCAAGCACTGATGAAACATTTTCCTCTCCGTGATCTCGCAATGCCATCCCTTGAGCTTGACGAGAATCAACAATTTTAGGCAACTGCCAATTCATATAAAACGCCACAAGCTTCTCCCAGAAAACATCATCTCTTTCTATAATTTCTATTTTTAGTGGTATACTTTCACCACTCCACACAGCAAATAAACACTTTTGTTTGCGTGTAACGTGGCGTTGCCCCTGAATTTGGTAGGTAATAACAATTACAATATTTGTTTAGACTAGTCAGTTCACTTTTTTATCATGTTTCCATATTTGTATTTTATTTGCTCTTATACTATTCTCCAGGCCATTTTTATATGCAACTTTAGAACATTAAATTTCCACAATCGTGTTTGGACCTATTAATCCATCTGGCGTGGCACCAATAATCGAATAATCCACAAGGCTCGATTGTTACATTTTCTTGCTTCGCCAGTTGTTGCAAAGCCTGTTGTTCATTTTAGATTCCATGCGCAACTGATTTTACATTGCAAATATTTTATTTGTACAAAATATTTTTTACTAAGTTGGCTTTACTACTGTTATCTCTTCTTTTTACCACTATACAAAAATTTCAATCTGCCAACATATTCTTACGCAATTCAAACCAGTCACTGCTATCCTTCTTGTAATTTTTGCTTATCACTACGGAATTTGAGTCAAATTTGTTAAAAAAATTGTTTGGCATTTCTTGGCTAGCTCTTGAACAGATCGTGTTAGGAATGACTGAAGTCAAATGTTTTTATGAAGATCATGCTTATTTGTTATTATTCAATGTTTAAATCATTTGGCTTTTAAATCATATTTGTAAAATATTATAGATAGCTAATTTAAACAATAATAAAGCTTCGAATACCCTTCCATCATATTCAATTTCTCGATTTGATACTGCTTTTTTAATTTGACTGCACGGTTGCCGTAGTGGTTTAAGCGTGGATGAAATGGTGAAATGTGTGTAAGACGTTGCAGAACTGTTATCTTTAACTTCACTGTAATTACAATAATGATAATTAGTAACGTACTTTATTATTAAAAAAATAGTATATCTTGTGTTATAGCAAACAGAGAAGTCACCTTCTTACTTATAAATGATTGATTTTAGAAATTAAAAATATATTAGATGTACTGAGACATACCTAATAGTTTATGAATAATCAAAGTTTTACCCGATGTACCTAAAAAGGTTTATGTTCAAAACACAATAATACAACATTCGTTACCGCTTGTGTGCGGATTGCGGAGCGCCATATTAGCGCTGTCATCATTATTGTTCGCCATGGCGGCATCTTAGCGCTCCAGGCGCTCTGACAAGCTAATGAATTTGAAATATAGGTACATAAAATGATTCGATTTTATGTTATTACTCTTTCAAAAATTGAAAACTGTGGCAGCTATGTATTGTGAGAATAATTTATATAAATATATTATGCATAATCGATAATATATAAGTAACATAGTTAGTCATAAAAGACTCTTATGAAAATAATTTGTGTAAAAATGTTACATATTTCGTAATCACTTGGCCATGGATGTATTTCTATTTTATTACGACGCATTCGTGTACAAATCCTTCGTAGAACTTCATTTCTCTAATTGTCCATATTTTATTCTTCTAATTATAAATTTATAAGCACAGAAACAATAACACATTAAACGCAACAAGAGTATAAACTTAGGGCCTAATTATATGTGCCCATAGTTACATGAAAAGCCTATTTGATTTAAAGTATTCAGTCTATAACATAAAACATGAAATTACGAACTCAAATCGGCGTATTATAATAACAAACAGGTTTACGTAAAATTTCGTGCAGCGGAGACGGAAGCGACATGACCTATCTCTCACAGGGCTCATAGCCGAATGATGAGGTCTGGGCGGGGCGTAAACTAGCAACTGACACTCAGTACACCGCTTATGCTAATAAGGTTTAAATTGCTGAAGCGTTTGATATTGATGGGATCTACCGAGCGTCAAAATCATAGACGTTTGGCAGATTTTATTTAATTTTACAAAATATACAGGTATAATATGAAAATAAATAGGGTAATTCTTTAGTTCATTAGATTTCTTACAATATTATAAAAAAAAAACGACAGCTTACGATCAAAATATTGGAAACAGTGAGACGAAAGATTATTTTCTGCCTCGATTTTGTGATTTTTTTACCGTGATTCTATTTTACATACATGAAAAATTCTTTCAAAAGTCTTTTGTTCAGACTTTTGACTTTAAGCTCTAATTTTTGCTAGTTTGTAATATGTACCGTTATGGCTAGATGCGCGACGAAAAATTAGGAGTTTCATGGCTTCTGAGGTATAACAGCGCCTTAATGCGTTTTTTTACTAGATGGAATGATTCAAGAGGCAGGTTTATATGTATAATTGACGGGGGCGAAGCGGCTGGCGACGTCTAGTGCTAAATATAAGAGTATTAACTGAACAAATTATTTTAAAATAACATTTCTATGAAAATAATCATTCATATGAAAGTGCATAATTATGCTGCTATAAAAAGCAAAATAAAGAGGAAAAAAATATGCTGAAATACACAATTATGTTCATATTGTATACATACAAAAAACGCAAGCCTTCTCCAATCTTCATTTACCAAACAAATAACTTCAAACAGTACCAAACATTTTTATAGACATTTAATAAACTCAAACTTTTTATACGAAAAAATAAAACGAAGCTTTTGATAGCGAATTCGAAAAAAAAACGTACTGAAACGCAGACCAGATACGGCAGTGGGTTTAAAAGTGAACAATCAAAATATATTGAGCCACGAGGCTTTCGTTTTAAATTGTATTGTAAACTAGATTTAGCCCGCGGTTCCGCTCTACAAATGGAATCGCGCTTCTCCATGTTCTATATATACATATAAAATCGTTTTGCATGTATTTAATTGTCGGTTCAGCTGTTTTAGTGGCTAAACTTTTTTCTCCTAAAAGTAAGGGTCGTACATATCTGACGGCAAATGCTTAGAGCGTATCATCGGTCGCGTCTATTCCATCAAATGGCTCGGTACATATCTGACGGAAAATGCGTCGAGCGTATCTACATCGGTCGCGTCTATACCGTCAAATTAGACCTGCCACATTATGCGTCTAGTCAGTTTCTGCTTTCTGCGTCTACAGTGCGGTTGCGATGTGTGATATTGAATTTTAAAACTCCCAACGCGTCATTCAAAATACACTTGGTGCGTGGCGCGCGCGACGTCGACCGACAATGCGTTGAGGGAAACGGAACAGACGCTGTACGCTCAACGCACTAACGCATCATCGGTTAGGTGTGAACGGTTGAATGTTTTATCATTATATTTGTCTGTCGGCGTTACGCAACCAATAATACGCGACGCATTTTCCCTTAGATATGTACCGACCCTAAAACGACTCTTTCATTGTTGGTGGTATCTTTTTGAAGTAGGCAACTGATTACTATTTAGAAATACTGTACATATCATTAGGATAGTTATTGCTGCAGATTTAGATGTTTGTTTGATTATAAAATTGCTGGTATTTAGTTTATTTATTCCTGCGTAGTAACATCAAAATTTAAGAATCAATTTTTTTGGAAATAATATACGTTTTGTGTTATTTCAGACGCAAGCTCATTAGTAATGTAGACCGCCCTGTGCTTCTAACGGTCAATTCGTAAAAGATATATTTTGATCAAAAATATGATATTAAGGCGCTGTCCTAAGCGACTGTTTTGGTAAATGAGGGGGTGAAGCAGGGGAGGTGAAGGGAGCTGAGCGCCCCCCTTCATTCTCGTCGCGTGCGGCCGTATTCTGGCGACATCCGTATTCCAATATTTCAAAATCGCAAGCAAAACGTTTTAGCATATTGAATTGAGATACTGATATTAAAATTTATATTACATACATCAATCTTTTTGTACAATATAGGCTTAGCGCAATTTTTGTTCTCAGTGCAGCCATGAACAAAACTGGTTTACATTAGACGTTAAAGGTTATTTAATAGTTGACGAAAGTAGGTAAATACCTAAATACCTACGTGCCGTAAGATGATAAAAATAATTAAGTCAGTTCCATGTATGGAGAGGCCATCATTATGTTTGTTTTGTTTTTGTATAAAAATAGTGAAGCAGTTCATAGAATACCTACATCTAATTCCATTCCTGCCAGTTTTCAAATCTGTTTTGCAATAAATTGGCTGTGACATACGGGCTGACAGACAGACAGACATTGCGAATCTATAAGGGTTCCGTTTTTACAATTTTTGGATACGGTACCCTAAAAAACACAATACTGCTTTACTAAGCGCAAAAGCCATATCCCAACTAAAGCGAGTTACGAGATAATTGAAGTTTAGTAAAAGTTGATTTCTTTTATTTATTTATGGATGTTTATTGTTATTATAGGTATAATTATTACGGTAAAGGTTTCGAAATACGTCGCCGTTTTTAAGGGTTGTGAGTAATTGGAGAGGGAGGAGGGGAGGTCTTGAAACCCCCCTCACCATTTTCACTTGCCGGAAATACTTGGTTTCCTCTGAAAAAAAAAAATGTCCAAACATCGGTGTGTATGGCACTGCCAACTTCCACATTCATCACACTATTTTAACAAACTAAGCTTGACGGAGCCCTGCGAAGGGCTCCTATTTTCGGATTAAGGGTCAAAAGAGAACCTTACATAACCTATTTAGTTACTTATTACAGTCGCACCTAACCCTAGGCACTCGAAAGCAATGCCGCACAAATTTGACATTAGCTGTCAATATGATCATTCCAAGATGGCAGTTTTGCGTTTCGTTTCATGTTTTTCACAAAAAACCTAAAAATGACATTTGTAAAACTGTACTAAAGTATAAAAACTACGTTCCGTTTCGTATAATTGCCGAAGTATTTATGAAATTTTGGAAATTGTTTAAAAATATTTAGACGCAACTCCGGCAGCCAAAATAACTTTTAGGGGATTAAAACAAACTTCCTTAAACCCCCTACATTACCAATACCCTCAAATTCAGGCGACTCGTTTCGAAACCCAACCCATTATTATTTTTCAAAATAGATGAAACATCAAAAATATATGTGGATATACCTTATTCATGAGATACTGCTATGTCGCTTAGAAAATTATAGAATTAGAATTTGAGTTACTGCTTTTTCGTTAGCTCTCCTCATACATGTTTGTATGGAAAAATATAAAAATTTTCTTTCGCTTCAAATATGTGTTGTTTCAAAGAAAATAAATATTAAAAGATATTTATTTATATTCATTTATTAACGAAATACAGAGTTTACAGCTCATCAAAAGTTAGCTGTCTGCTACAACCCGGCAGATTTTCTTTATTCTCATCGAATGTTAAAGGCAGTGTGTGAGGTGATAAGGCTTCAATACTTATTATTTGCTGTTGTTAACGAGGCACAGTTTCATTTCCTTTCCTTTTACGGCTTGGTATTGTAGAAATTTCAAGCACTGATGAAACATTTTCCTCTCTGTGATCTCGCAATGCCATCCCTTGAGCTTGACGAGAATCAACAATTTCAGGCAACTGCCAATTCATATAAAACGCCACAAGCTTTTCTTCTCCCAGAAAACATCATCTCTTTGTATAATTTCTATTTTTAGTGGTTATACTTTCGCCACTCCACACAGCAAATAATAATAATAATAAAATCATCTTTATTGTACACCAAAATTTAAGAGTATAAACATAAATGTAGAAATTTATAAAAGTCATAAGTGTGACAAATGGCGGCCTTATCGCTAATATGCAATGTCTTACAGGCAACCTTAGGATGGACAAGAAAATAACGGAGCCAGAAAGCAAGAAAGAAGGGTAGTTTGGCGTTTAGATGATTTAGATACAATAATAAACAGATAGCAAATATAATATAATATACAAATACATACACTAGCGTACAAAAAATACATACATATATTATAGTCACCAAGTACATACAATATATTATTATAAATAACTATATACATAATAATAATAATTGTAAAATACATAAATACTAATAATATATATTTATAATATGACTACATAAATACATGAAAGAAGGAGGAAGTTAAATAAAACAGTCTTACTAGAATATCAAGGTTAGAGTGATAAATAGTAGTCTTTGACCATATTTTTAAATGATGTAATTGTTTGAGCTTGTTTGATGAATAACGGCAGTGCATTCCACAAGCGTGCAGCTTGCACTGTGAACGACAGATCGTAAAATCGGCTCGAATGCATTGGAATAGCCAGTCTCAAATTCACCGATGACCTCAGAGATCTAGAATGTGTCCGTAAGAAATTCGAAGCGTTCTTTCAAATAAACACTTTTGTTTGCGTGTAACGTGGCGTTGCCCCTGAATTTGGTAATAACAATTACAATATTTGTTTAGACTAGTCAGTTCACTTTTTTATCATGTTTCCATATTTGTATTCTATTTGCTCTTATACTATTCTCCAGGCCATTCTTATAGGCAACTATAAAACATTAAATTTCCACAATCGTGTTTGGACCTATTAATCATCTGGCGTGGCACCAATAATCGGATAATCCTCAAGGCTCGATTGTTACATTTTCTTGCTTCGCCAGTTGTTGCAAAGCCAGTTGTTAATTTTAGATTCCATGCGCAATTGATTTTACATTGCAAATATTTTATTTGTACAAAATATTTTTTCTAAGTTGGCTTTACTGCTGTTATCTCTTCTTTTTACCACTATACCAAAATTTCAATCTGTCAACATATTCTTACGCAATTCGAACCAGTCACTGCTATGCTATCCCTCTTGTAATTTTTGCTTATCACTACGGAATTTGAGTCAAATTTGGTAAAAAAATTGTTTGGCATTTCTTGGCTAGCTCTTGAACAGATCGTGTTAGGAATGACTGCAGTCAAATGTGTGTAAGACGTTGCAGAACTGTTATCTTTAACTTCACTGTAATTACAATAATGATAATTAGTTACGTACTTTATTATTAAAAAAATACTATATCTTGTGTTATAGCAAACAGTGAAGTCACCTTCTTACTTGGGTATAAATGATTGATTTTAGAAATTAAAAAGATATTAGATGTACTGAGACATACCTAATAGTTTATGAATAATCAAAGTTTTACCTGATGTACCTAAAAAGGTTTATGTTCACAACACAATAATACAACATTCGTTACCGCTTGTGTGCGGATTGCGGAGCGCCATATTAGCGCTGTTTTTTGTTCGCTGTGGCGGCATCTTAGCGCTCCAGGCGCTCTGACAAGCTAATGAATTTGAAATCTTGAAATATAGGTACATAAAATGATTCGATTTTATGTTATTACTCTTTCAAAAATTGAAAACTGTGGCAGCTATGTATTGTGAGAATAATTTATATAATTATATTATGCATAAGCGATAATATATAAGTAACATAGTTGGCCATAAAAGACTCTTATGAAAATAATTTGTGTAAAAATGTTACATATTTCATAATCACTTGGCCATAGATGAATTTCTACTTTATTACGACGCTTTCTTGTACAAATCCTTCGTAGAACTGCATTTCTCTAATTGTCCATATTTTATTCTTCTAATTATATATTTATAAGCATAGAAACAATAACACATTAAACGCAACAAGAGTATAAACTTAGGTCCTAATTATATGTGCCCATAGTTACATGAAAAGCCTATTTGATTCAAAGTATTCAGTCTATAACATAAAACATGAAATTACGAACTCAAATCGGCGTATTATAATAACAAACAGGTTTACGTAAAATTTCGTGCAGCGGAGACGCAAGCGACATGACCTATCTCTCACAGGGCTCATAGCCGAATGATGAGGTCTGGGCGGGGCGTAAACTAGCAACTGACACTCAGTACACCGCTTATGCTAATAAGGTTTAAATTGCTGAAGCGTTTGATATTGATGGGATCTACCGAGCGTCAAAATCATAGACGTTTGGCAGATTTTATTAAATTTTACAAAATATACACGTATAATATGAAAATAAATAGGGTAATTCTTTAGTTCATTAGATTTCCTACAATATTATCAAATAAAATATGACAGCTTACGATCAAAATATTGCAAACAGTGAGACGAAAGATTATTTTCTGCCTCGATTTTGTGATTTTTTTACCGTGATTCTATTTTACATACATGAAAAATTCTTTCAAAAGTCTTTTGTTCAGACTTTTGACTTTAAGCTCTATTTTTTGCTAGTTTGTAATATGTACCGTTATGGCTAGATGCGCGACGAAAAATTAGGTGTTTCACGGCTTCTGAGGTATAACAGCGCCTTAAGTTTTGCAATGAAGTACCCGTTTGTTTTTCATTAATATCTGTTGATTGCTATATTTATGTGTATAGTTTAAACATTGCAACAAATAAATTCAAGCTAGTCGAACAGCAAAATGTAACACAGAGGTGACCAAAAACTACAGCGGCGGCCCTTGTGTTTAAACAATGGGCAGACATCATTAATCTGCCTGTCAAATGCCATGATTAACGATCTTTGGGCACCATGTTCAGTAGTGGACATTTACGGGGTTATAACACAATGAATAATCATTTAGAAGCCTATGGTAAACGGTTTATGACAAAAGATGAGAAATGCATAGAGGGAATGTTCAGCATTATTCGAATAACATTGTGTCAGTCCATAATCCAATACTGCATAACCTCTTGGGGAGGTATAGGAAAATCTTTAATGCTCTCTATAGAGCGAGCGCAAAGAGCCCTGCTTAAAGTGGCCACCCGCCGACCTTACCAATTCTCTACAAGCCTTCTATATGAATCATGCAAAGTGCTAACGGTTCGTCAACTGTTTATATTCTACACTGTACTAAAACAGCATACTGCGCTTACGTACAACGCCGACCTTACTAACACCAAGAGACGGAAAGATATTGTCTGTAGTTCAAGCTCTGAATCAAGGTTTGTCTTTACTAACAGATTCTTTTCATTTCTGGGTCCCTATCTTTATAACAAAATAAACAAAGAAACATCTATTTATGACCTAAGTTATGTAAGATCGAAACAACGCGTCTATCAGTATTTACAAACATTGAAATATGATCAGACCGAAGAACTGCTGACTGTGGTCAAATAATTATACATTTCATATTAGTTTTAAAATAATTCTAAGTAGGCATATTTTTATTTAGAAACATTACGTTTAATATGTTGATGATAAATATTGTAATTACTTCATAACTCAGATCAAAATCACTTACTGTAAGTGCCTTTAATGCCTGTGGCACAGGTTTACCCTAGTACAGGCACCTCATTATTCTACCTAAATTACCTTTTAAGAACTTTATGTATATTTTTGTGATGTATGAAAATTAATATATATATTTTTTTTAATAACAAACGAATTCGTCGGATATTCGAGTTATGCTGGACATGGGTCGGCATATTTAACCGAAGAGAGATTTTTGCGACAATGGTGGTATTGCCGAAGCACAGAGGTGTAACACCGCCAACTAGATAAATGCATCTGTTCTATAGGGTATTTTTAACCAAATTCTAATTTCGCTTTTCACTGAACTAGGGATCGACCTCATGAACTGCGGTTCTCTTTCACAAAGTAATCCAGGCAGTCAAAATAATCTGAAAATAAGTCTTGCTCGGTGAGATTTAGTACCTGAAATTAAAGCATCTACAGGTGACGGATTGAGAATATAAAGTGTGTATAGTTACTTCAGTTCTGTATATATATATATATATATATATATATATATATTGTTTGAAATAGAATTAGTTTTTATTATAAGTCAAATCGATTAGATCGATTGAGTAACATTTTGTTTAGTCTATTGAAAATTTCTGACAATGGTCACACTGAACTGTCATTCACTCTCTTTGGTTCTTTGTCGTTTCCCGCGGTCAGCGAAAAAACCTAGCTCTGGATAGATTTCGTTTTGTGAGCGTTTTGATCTTGTATTTAGAACCCGTTTGATTGCCACTTCCTTGATCAATAACTAGCACCGGTTAATTGTGATAAAAATAGTATTTTAACGAACATTGTAAAACTTGAGTGAATCCGATGCACGTGGTTGGTGCCGGACGAATTTGCTGACTGAAAACGCTGCGTTGGAGTCTGGTAAAGTAAAGATAATTCACTTGCTAATATTGGCCAATTTAGTCTCGTGTGTGTCTAGCTTGCCTCCAGGACTCCACTCAAGAACATCACCAGGGGATATTTGGTAAGACTTTCTATTAATATTAGAATTTATATTCATTCGCTGTGCTACCGCAGTGTATGTTGGACCTTTGCCTTGGGCTGAGACTGGATGAATTAATCGCTTCCACTGATCTCTGTAAACCTTACCCGATCTCAGCTCAAACTCTAGACATATTTTTGGTGCAGAGCTGTAGTTGAAATTTAGCCGCTGTTGCATTACTGAGTATAAACTCAGATTGGTATGAGCTTGTATCTTATCACCTTGTAGACAGTATTGTAGTGTTTGTCAGGTCAGTTATTGACTAAAATACATAATATTTAATTGTATAAGTTGACCTAGATAATTTGAAACACATTGTCACATAACCTCAATCAGTAATTGTTGATTTGTATTGTTGAAAAACCTAACTTAAATTTGTTGTTGCATTAATAAGTCAGTTTGTTTGGATACATAACAGCTGTATGTATCAATAAATTTAGTAAATTTAGTTTATTGCATATATTCATAAACATAACAACCAACTTGACCTTGCCACTTGGGCGGGTCACATTAATAAACTTTGTTTTGTTATAATATAAAGATAATATTGTTAGGTAACACATATTCTGTGCTTACTTCCTATTGTATATCATAAATAACACAGTTAGTCTGTCTGTTGCAAATAATTAATTAATTAAGTTGAAGTTTCAACTTTATTTATTTGTTATAAGTTATAACTTTGATAACTTTTGTGTTTGTTTCAATATACTGAAACCTTTAATTTTGTTGGGCAGTAAATACCTGTCACTTGCCTGCACTTGCAGTAAACAGGCTAATACTTTGTTGGTTTCAAAGAATTGAGAAAAATTAAGTTTTGATTGTTAATATTGTTTAACGCTTGTCCGGGCTCTTTTGAAATTTTGATTATGTCAGCTATCAAGGACTTGCGTGCGGCTGCTGGTGCCATTGCATCAGATTTGCGCTGGTTTGCCTCGGCCAGTGCCTTAGTGAACCGGCCTGATCGCCAGCAGGCCTTACTACAAAGGTACGAGCGGATTGACGATCGCCTGGCAAGTGTGGAACAGCAATTCCGCACTTTCAGCACTTGCTGTCTTGAAGTGTCAATCAATGATTTCACCGCTGACCAGCGAAATAAGGTCAGCGAAGACTATGCCCAGGTCTTAGACCTGTATGATGCTGTCTCCAATACTGCGAGACAACTAGTTGCCGATAGGGAAGGGCAACCCGGCCTGAAGCAGGAGCTTCCTAGGTCAGCACCAGGGCTGGTGAGTAGGCTCCCTACCTTGGACCTCCCCCATTTTGATGGCTGCCTAGGAAGCTACCTGGGCTTCGTTAATTTGTTCGACAGCCTGGTCAATGATAGGGCTGACCTTCGGCCGGCACAAAAGTTGGCCTATCTAATGTCGGTTCTGGATGGGGAGGCTAAGGGCCTCATCCAGCATCTGCCCGTGTCTGACGAGGCGTACCAGACGGCTCGGGACCTAATCACCCGTAGGTACCATAATAAGCGTGGCCTCGCCGACACGCACATCGAGCAGATTTTGGGTTTGCCGACGCTCACCCGGGTCTCTGGGTTGCGCACCCAACTTTTGAACCCGCTCTTGGTGGCCATCAACGCACTTAAGTGCCTTGACCTGCCCGTGGACCAATGGTCCTATGTATTGGTGCACATTGTACTGAAAAAGCTGCCTGCCGACCTGAGGTCGCGTTTTGAGCAGCGCTTTGGTGGGGATAGCGCGACCCATCTGGCCCCCTTTGCTGACCTGGAGAAGTTCCTGGAGGATGAGTGCCGGGTCTTGGACAACTCCGGTGGTGACACGCCGGCTAAGTCGCAGCCGCCCAAGGTCAAGGAGCAGGCTCGCGTTCACACTCGAGCCAATGTTGACCGGCGCCCTCCTCGCTTTGCAGTCACGCAGAGCCCAGTGGAGTGCTCCTACTGCAAGGTCACGGGGCACAGAACGACCAGTTGTAGGGCATTCTTGGACCTTCATGTCGCCTCTCGTAGGCGCATCGCGAATGCCCGCCGCCTTTGCTTCTCTTGTTTGGGGTCCCACTACCAGCGAGACTGCCCAAACTCTCGCCCCTGTCCTCACTGTGGAGGACAGCATTTGGACATTCTCTGTATGAATGCCAGAGAGGTTGGCCGCTTGTCCAACCAGCCGACGCCGTGCTCGGGCGGGTGTTTTGAAGGTGGCAGCCGAGGCTCACCGGCGCGTAGCCGAGAGTCGCCTCGCTCAATTGAACGCCACTCACCCCGCTCGGAGAACCGTAGCGTGCGCACGCCTCCTCTCTCTCGCGCACCTGAATGTGCTGTTCAACGTCACCAGCACCATGACTGCTGCCCCAGGTATTCCCCACCTTTGGCGGAGCGTCCCCGCCTTGACTCGCGCCCACCTCGTTTTGGGCGGGTGCGTCATTATGACCCCCCACAGATGGCGCGCGGATCGAGTCATCGCGCCTTTGAGGACTTCAAGCCGCACCCTCATTTTGACTTGCCTGGTCCTGGCCAACGGTCGCCGCCCAGGCAACAATAGGTCATTGAACCCTGCCCTATAACGCCAACCTCCCCCATTGAGACCGTTATCCTACCAACGGTTGCTGTTAGGGTCTGGGGACCCACGGGGACCTCTGTTGTTGTCCGTGCTATATTGGACACAGGTTCACAAGGTTGCATTGTTTCCACTTGTTTAGTAGGGCAGGTTAAATTAAATATGGGCTCTTTTCCTGATTGTATACGGGGCATAGGGGACGTAGCCTCTAATGTTGAAGGGCAAGTTAAGGTTTTGTTTGGCCCTGTTGAATCTTCACACCCGAGGATTAAAACCTCGGCTATTGTGTTGAAGAATATTTTGGGTATGCATCCACAGAAGCAGCTACCTGCTGCTGTGGTGAATTTGACATCGGGATTGGAACTGGCAGACCCCAAATTTGACACACCGGGACAAATCGACTTGTTGATTGGCTCTGATGTCCTCGGTGGAATTTTGATTGGTGGGAAAAGGGTCTTGGTGCCAAATGGTTTGACTGCCATCCCGACCATATTTGGATTTGCTTTGATGGGAGCTGTACCTAGGGACCCCCTCCACCTGAACTTGACAATTTGTTAACTGTAGGCTCCGCTCTCTCTGATGCGGTTCAGAGGTTTTGGGAGATAGAGGAGCCCCCTCAAGCTGCCCGTTTGAATCCAGAACATGAGGAGTGCGAGCTGTTCTTCCAGAACAACACTGGTCGACTCCGTTCTGGTCGGATTATTACGAGGCTACCCTTCCTGTCTGTTCGGCCTCCGCTTGGTGAGTCACGACCTTTAGCCGAAAAGAGGTTGTTGGCCATGGAGCGCCGCATGGGTCGTGATCCGGAGCTCAGACAGAAGTACATTGAGTTCATGAGGGAATATGAACAGTTGGGACACATGTCTGTGTCAAATTTGGATTGGCGTTCGGTGGAGCATTACTTTCTCCCGCATCATGCGGTATTGAAGCCATCGACTGGCAAGCTGCGCACAGTGTTTGATGGTTCTGCGCAGACTTCAACAGGCGTATCCTTGAACCAGTGCTTGCATTCTGGTCCCAAGTTGGTCAAAGACCTTTGTGACGTCATCACCAGCTTCCGACGACATCAGGTTGTCTTTGTGGCCGACATAAAAATGATGTTCAGGCAGACGATTATCCACCCTGATGACCGTCGCTTCCAGCTGATCCTTTGGAGAGAGTCTCCTCGCGATCCCATGGTCGTCTACGAGCTCAATACAAATACGTACGGGTTAAGGTCAAGCCCCTACTTGGCAATACGTTCTCTTTGGGAGGTCGCAGACCGCGAAGGCCTACGTTTCCCAAGAGCCTCAGCCATCTTGAAGGATGATATTTACGTCGATGACATTTGCTCGGGCGCCTCCACAGCGGACGAGGCGATCCTCCTGCTGCGGGACGAATTGATAGGTATTTTGGCCTCCGCTGGTTATGAGTTGCGCAAATGGATTTCCAACTCGCCAGCGCTTTTGGAAGGCTTGTCAGAGGATCATCAGCAAGATCCACATTTGTTTGAGATTGTTGACAACCCCGCCATGATGGCTGTTCTCGGCGTTCAGTACAGACCAGTCCAAGACATCTTTACATATAACGCAGACTTGAAATTGCCGTGTTCTTGGACTAAACGTCTCGTATTGTCTACTGTCGCCAGAACCTTTGATCCGAACGGTTGGATCTGTCCAATTATATTTTGGGCAAAATGCTTCTTGCAGAAGCTTTGGACAGCAGGATTGACCTGGGACGAACCTCTGCACGGCACTCTTGTTGAGGAATGGACCTCTTTTGTATCCTCACTTCCTGCCGTCAATGAGATCTCCTTGCCTCGTCCCATCCTTCCTCCCGGGAAGTACAAGGCCACCCTTCACGGGTTTTTTGACGCCTCGGAACGTGGTCACGCCGCCGTGGTGTACTTGCGCACAGTTAGTGCCTCAGGTCAGGTGAGGGTTTCCCTGATCATGGCAAAGAGCAAGGTGGCACCCCTTCGGACATCTCTGACCATTCCAAAATTGGAGCTCTCGGGAGCAGCCCTTCTTGTACGCTTGTTGAACCACGTGTCCAGTACTTTGGGTATAAGCATTTGCATTAATGGGACCTACGCCTGGACAGACAGCCAAATTGTTCTTTGTTGGTTGAAGGCTTCTGTCCACACTTTGGAGGTATTTGTCGCTAATCGCGTTTCCCAAATCCAGAAATCCGAAGTCAAACTTGTTTGGAGACACGTGCCAGGTGAGCTCAACCCCGCTGATTGCTTGACGCCTAGTTTGATAGGTCATTCGCTGTGGTGGGGTCCGGAATGTTTGAGTCGACCAGAAATTGATTGGCTTCGAACGCCAGTTTTGAATACTTCTAATTTGCCGGGTCTACGAACACTCGCTCTTGAGAAGGTGGAATGCGCCTTCGACCCCGATTTTTTGTTGAATCGTTACAGCTCCCTCGACAAGTTGTTAGGTGTCACTGCTTGGATAAAGCGTTTTGTTTTTAATTTTAGGCACCCACAACAGAAACGACTGACACCGTTTCTCTCACCACAGGAACGACAGGAGTCCCTCACCTTTTGGGTTCGTTCTGTGCAATTGGCGCATTTTGAAAGGGAGATTGCTATCCTCAAGTCGGGGAAATCGAAATTGTCGGGAGCTGTATCTAAATTGAACCCCTTTTTGGACGAAACGGGTCTCTTGCGCGTTGGAGGGCGTCTCAAGAACGCCAACCTCCCTTACGGGGCTCGTCACCCCCTTTTGTTACCTAAGGACGGTCATTTGGTACGCTTGTTGGTAACTGACCGTTACCTTAAAAATTCGCATGCTGGTTGTAATGCCTTGTTGGCCATTTTGCAACGCGAGTTTTGGATTTTGTCTGCCCGAAGAATTATTCGGAGTGTAGTCTTTCGCTGCATCCCTTGCTATAAGCTCAAGGCTTCTACCATGCAGCCCTTGATGGGGGACTTACCGGCAGATCGCGTACCTGAAAGCAGGACGTTTGACGGTATTGGCACGGACTTCGCTGGTCCTTTTTTGGTGAAAACGTCGACACTTCGAAACAGCAAGACTGTCAAGGCCTACTTGTGTGTTTTTGTTTGTCTTTCCACAAAGGCCGTACACTTAGAACTGGTCTCCTCGCTTACGACCGAGGCGTTTGTAGCCACATTTGACAGATTTGTATCCCGCAGAGGGCTGCCTTCCTTGATCCGTTCTGACTGCGGCACTAACTTCAAGGGCACTTATAATTATCTGAATGATGTTGTTAATTTTCTTGAAACCAACAAAGCTGATATAGGTGATAGGCTTGCCCGACGTGGGATAAATTGGTTGTTTTCCCCACCAAATTGTCCACACTGGGGTGGTATATTTGAGGCCGCCGTAAAGTCGGCCAAAACACACTTGTGCAGGACAATCGGTGAATCTGTCCTTACATTTGAGGAACTCGCAACTGTGTTTTGTAAGATTGAGGCCGTTTTGAACTCTCGGCCATTGTGCCCGATCTCCTCAGATCCGAATGATTTGGAGGCCCTTACGCCGGGCCATTTTTCGATTGGTCGCCCACTTGTCGCCTTGCCTGAGTACCCCTATATTGATACGAGACCTGGTCGTCTCTCGCGTTTTGAATTGGTACGCCAGATTACTCAGAGCTTTTGGAAACGCTGGAACTTGGAATATTTGCACATACTCCAGCAACGCGTTAAGTGGACCGACAAGACCGATCCACCCAAGATTGGTGACCTCGTTTTGATCAAGGAGGCTAACCTTCCGCCACTCAGATGGCGCAGGGGGCGCATCCTTCATTTGGTAACTGGGGCTGATGGAGTTCCCCGATTTGCTGAGGTCTTGGTGGACGGTTCGATTCTGAGGAGAGCGGTTGCAACATTGTCACGTCTACCAACCGATTAGCGGACCGGTAGGCCGGTCCGGGGCGGGTGGATGTTTGAAATAGAATTAGTTTTTATTATAAGTCAAATCGATTAGATCGATTGAGTAACATTTTGTTTAGTCTATTGAAAATTTCTGACAATGGTCACACTGAACTGTCATTCACTCTCTTTGGTTCTTTGTCGTTTCCCGCGGTCAGCGAAAAAACCTAGCTCTGGATAGATTTCGTTTTGTGAGCGTTTTGATCTTGTATTTAGAACCCGTTTGATTGCCACTTCCTTGATCAATAACTGGCACCGGTTAATTGTGATAAAAATAGTATTTTAACGAACATTGTAAAACTTGAGTAAATCCGATGCACGTGGTTGGTGCCGGACGAATTTGCTGATTGAAAACGCTGCGTTGGAGTCTGGTAAAGTAAAGATAATTCACTTGCTAATATTGGCCAATTTAGTCTCGTGTGTGTCTAGCTTGCCTCCAGGACTCCACTCAAGAACATCACCAGGGGATATTTGGTAAGACTTTCTATTAATATTAGAATTTATATTCATTCGCTGTGCTACCGCAGTGTATGTTGGACCTCTGCCTTGGGCTGAGACTGGTTGAATTAATCGCTTCCACTGATCTCTGTAAACCTTACCCGATCTCAGCTCAAACTCTAGACATATATATATATATATATATATATATATATATATATATATATATATATATATATATATATATATATATATATATATATATATATATATATATATATGTATATATATATATATATATATATATATATATAAGTATAATTTTTTTCATAGTAATAGGTGGCAAGCAAACGAGCAGACGGATCGCCTGATGGTAAGCAATTAACGTCACCTATGGACACAAGCAACACCACAGGAGTCACAAGTGCGTTCCCGCCCCTTAGGGCCGGGAAGAGGGACAGAATGAGGAGTAGGATGAGGGAGAACGAATAGGGGATAGGGCCTCCGGCACTCTCACTCACCGATCGAAACGCAACAGTTTAAATACATGCTGTTATTTTACGTCGATTTTCTGTGAGAGGGTAGTACTTCCCCGGTCGAGCCAGCCCATTCATGCTGAAATCAGCAAGGCTCTACTAAGTGTGAAAAATAGTATATTTGGGAACAGCCGGGAAACTGGACATCGAAATACCAGCCAGCGTGGTATCCTCCAAATCCGCCTATTAATACAATGCCATGTGATACAAATTACAGACTTGTGTTCAGTAACGGATTCCGGAAGGTTGTACGATGAATGAACACGAACACCCACTAGACTGTGATCAAAAAAATATTAACACAATGGAAACCAGTAACAACAAAGTTTCTAAAACTAAACTATAAAGTTCCAACTTCCTTTTACACCAAAAACTAGAATTAAATTAACAAGAAACGCCCCCCCAACATGCAAAACAACTTGCGACGAAAAACTAAAAATGTTGGCTCAACTATCGCCCGAAGTTTCAAACCTCAATCATGTAATAAGAAATCTCCTTTATATTTCGCCAACTTTCACGTCACGCCAGATGTCCGTCTTTTTTACAGCCCACGAAAAAAGCCTCATTGAAACACAAAATTTTAGCCTTAATATTCGCTCAAAATCGGTACGGCTAAGTCTTGAATCAATACAGTAAAACTTGGTAGCTAACTAGGGAGATCGCACAAAACAATGGCAACACCATGCATTGTAAATAACGGTCATATTTTCACCAACTTAAGTGGGAATTTTAATGAAAGTAGAGTATTAAAGCTTCAGTGGAGAGATGATTAGTGGGAGTATGAATTGCTTAAGAAGTGCGAGATAAATTGCCTTAATTTAGTGCGGCGGCGGGGGAAATTAGTCAAAGAATATAATGCTTTATTTGACACGCGTTTGAGATTAAAATTGGTTGTAATTGTAATATGTTACAACTGTTCAGAATTATGAAGTTGAAGATTTATTAAACAACGAATTCTCCCCAACGAAAATATTTGCATTACAATTTCATATCTTCAATTGATTTAAATAAGTACTAGAGGACCCGTGCTGCTCTACAGCATATTTAATATTATAAAAAAGCTCTTACATTATAGGTATGATGAATTACCGTCACCAAGAATGGAAATCACTTGAAAATTGTTGATGGTAGAATTAATCAAATCTGAACCCGTTTCCACCCGTATTTTTTTAGCAGTAGGAGGACCATCCGGTACCAAATTTCCAACTGGGCCGTCATTGACCAAGATTCTTTGTTCAAACTTGCTCTGCGCATTTTTCAATTTCCTTCCAAGAACCATAATTATAATTGAAAAAACAACAACTCACAAAAAATACGTTATTAAATCAGAAACTTAAGTACCTAACTATCTTACGCTAACTTCACTTTTTTATTTTATCTGTCATTATTTTACTATCAAAATTAAAAATATACCTACCAGGATAAACAACTTTTTTTATATAAGTTAGTAAACAGGTTTTATTTCTCTTAGCTAAATATTTCTGTGAGAAGCACGATTTATTTTGTTTTGTATATGGGTGTGATTAATCCATCATAATTTAGAAATGTAATGGTAACTTTGGTAGAAATGGTAATTTTGGTAGAGATGGTAGTTTTGGTAGGAATGGTACCTTTGGTAGCAATCGTAAGTAACATTGCTACCAAAACTACCACGTATGCCAAATTTAGCATTTCTACCAAAACTACTATTCCTACCTAAATTATCTTTCCTATCAAAACTACTATTTGTACCAAAACTACTATTCGTACTAACACTATCATTTCTACCATTTTTTTCTAAAGTACCATTTCTACCAAAACCGCCGGTGCTGTCAAAAGTACCTTTTCTCTCAAAAATACTATTCTTACCAAAGCTACAATTTCTACCACTTGTAATATAATTATATGACAATAGTAGGTACTATGAACCGCTGTAATATGTTCCACATTTAAAAAAATTAAGATGCCCGAAGAAAGTCCGTAATATATAAACACAAAAAAATTCCTAACATAAAACGTAATTTACCCGTCCGTTTCACTACATTTGGGGAAAAATCCTCGGGTATACTGACGTCGTTACCGCGACCCCGTCATGAGGGTCGATAGAGGAACACCGCGGTGTTTGAGTGGGTATGCCCCCCCGAACATCTACATCTAGGGGGGAGAGCCAAGCCACACACCCCCCTCCACCTGCCCCAAACTCGGTACAGAGTTGGCGGAGGGGTCCTGTGTGACAGTCCGTAACTGGATTTCATCGCGATCCAAAAAAAAGGGGGAAAATTCCTCAACATCAGAGAACAGTTCACCCAACATTAAGGGTTACCAAGGAATATTACCTGCCATCAGCGATAATTCACTACAGTGATAATTTTACCAACATCGGGTATAATTTTACACACACCACACCGTATGAAAGTAAGGCAAGGTCACCTTAATAAGGAGGCATAACGGTTTTTCCTGGCAGTTACCGCAAGGAATTTATTAGATGCCATAAAAATATTTTTGAATTTAGAACCGTCCACGTAGGGAGAAAGCAATGGAATCTTAAGAAATTTATAGGCAAATATTGAAAAATAACTTCAATGTCCACACCTATCTTCCTTCAAACTTACCCAATTTAAATGAACATACCATCAAATGAAAGAGCTCTTTTCAGCGCGTGTTATAGGCCTATAACGAAACGCTTACCTCAATGAGAACCAGATATATAGAAGCAGAAAGTCATTGACTACGGATACGAAAACATAAAAAATGTATGGTAGAAAACTGTTTTTGCATATAACTTGATGAATGTGCAAGTTAGGTAATTTCTAATGCTTGATGACAAATCTATGCAGCAAGAGGTTTCATTTAAAAAATAAATCATGCGAATCGGTTGGGTAGAACGGGCTGGCCGACTCGCACTATATAACACAAATTCTTTTAATATATAGATCATATGCTTCATTGAAACCAATGAGAAATTATTATTTATTTGTACTTGTAGCAAAGATAAACAAAATAAATCAAATGCATTCTTCGCATTTTTCAAGCTCAGATCTGGAAAACAAATCCTCAGTAATTAAATTTAAAAATATAGGTTGCACTACTCCGTCTTATTAATTACAAAATTAATTAACTAAGCAGTTTTTCTCTTAAGACTTTGAATTAAAAATCTTTAGCTTCAACGTGATACTGAGTTGAATAAAGTTAGTTGCCCTCGTTACAGTTTAAAAGTTTTTAATAGCACTAATTTAAGGAAACTACGCAAAAGAAACATTAAAAGATTTGTAGTAAAGGTCTAAAATATAGCCTGGATTTACCGAGAAAATGGTCCAAAATTCGATGTTTATTCATTAACTTAGAAAAGTAGAGTAAAGGTGATTAGGTCTTAAATCTTAAGATATATTAAGTTGGTATACGTATCGTGAAGCTTGTCTTCTAAGAATAAACATAAAAGGAGTAAATTATTCGCTACTTATCGCAAAAATCAGGAAATTCGGTGCTGTCAGTGAAAGATTTCGCATAAAATCTATTACCAACCATAATACGTTCTGAGAATTTAAGTTAAGTAGCCGTATTTTAAGGCGCTACCTCGAAAATGTATGCTCTTTTTGCTTACCGATTATGAAGCAGTGAGACACAGTAGCAAAGTGAAAATTTTGTATATTATTTATCAGGTCTTTATCTAGTAACTCCTTAGAAAACGAGAGACACGATTGGAAGATTTTCGCTCTGTAGGATTTTAATTTGAAAAACATGCTTTCTCTAAATATTTTTTTGGATATTTTAAGAAATACTTAACTTTTTGCATTGAAACTGCTACTCACCGAAAGAAGAGCTAGTTTATTACTTGAGTTATGAACGAATAAGATTTCAGACAGCTTCGTGGTGGCATGCTATGTCAAAAACCGTGCGACATTCAACTTTATAGCTAATGACCTCTGCACGATTTTTTGACCTTCGAGGTAGCCTCTTAAGGTCTTTTTCTTTAAAAGGACTACGCACCTTCACAAAAAAATATTAAATTAATTGCACTTGTACCAATATAAACAACGCATGTTCTTTTAATTGGCTTATTATGGTATCTTTGTTATTTTTGTAATTGTCATCATACAAGAATAACTCAACACCTGAAATGTCTAGACTGATATGTTGGCATGCATATGTCCAACGATTAAGGATCATGTTGGCCGCACGACGGATATTCGGCTGACATAATCCGAAATTGGTAACAGCATCTGATCGGTCCCACAATCGAAAAGTCTCGAGTCCAAACCTACAGATTGTTTATGGCTTGTACTTTATGAATATTTAGAAATAAATACTTCACGAATTCAAGTAGGTAATGTTTGTGTCTATAATTTGAAAATTGGCCAACAAAACTTGCTTACCACCTGGTGTAACCTATGCCGGAAATTCACGGGAATTACAAGATTTATTTTCTTGTAAGTGAGACTGGGTAATCTGCTCTTCGAACGCTTTTGGAGTTTTTAAACCGCCTGAAGGCCTCCAACACCGATTCTTGCACGAAAATAAGAACCGACAGCTTTTGTTGCTGTCCGTAGCACGGTAGCGCTCGCTCCGATGTGGACAACCGGTTGGCGCAGCGGGAGTGTAAGCGACTTCGATTCCCGCTTAAGTCAAACATTTGTGTGCATGAACATGGATGTTTGTCTTGGTCTGGGGGTTTCTATGTATAATATGTATGTATTTACAAAAAAAAGTATACATACATACATATACTCACGCCTTTATCCCGTCGGGGTAGGCAGAGAAAACAGAACGCCACTTGCTTCTATCCTTACAAACCTCACCAAAAAAAGTATATAAGTATGTTTATCCATTATCTAGTACCCATAACACAAGCTCTGCTTAGCTTGGGACTAGATGGTGATGTGTAAAAAAAATGCAAATACCCTAACGTATGGTCACACATCCTAGTGATGTCCTTTACAAACAGTGCTTACTTTTGTCGATCCATTACGAAGACAAGTCAATTCATACATACATAGACTCACGCCTGTTTCCCGGAGGGGTAGGCAGAGACTACGGAACGCCATTTGCAACGATCCTGACATATCTCTCTTGCTTCATTCTCTCATCAGATTCCTCATGCATGCTCTGCTGTTCAGGGTACTTCTAACCTGTCCTGTTTTTAGGATGTCTCCAATCTGGTCAGAGACCGTCCGCCTAGGTCTTCGCCTTCGTCCTGTCCCATTCACACTTGCCTTGTATATCTGCTAGGTCAATCTTTCGTCATCCATCCTCTCCACGTGCCCAAACCACTTTAGCATACCTTTCTCGATGCTTGTTTACATCTTCTTTTACCCCCCTGCAACACTCTCAATAAAGTCAGTTCAAGGAGAGATATTACACCTATCTTCGGCCGTTTCATTCATATTAGTAAGCAAAACTAGCGTTGCAATAATCATCCAAAACGAATAAGACCACGATAATTCAGTGCTCACTTCGTATAAATACCTCTCAATTCTTTCTCACTGTACAAATGCGAGCTCACCTTTAAATCCCCAAAAAACGGCGCAACATCTAATTCTCTGTAAAACAACCGTCTGATAGAAAGTTCCCTTCGCTAAACCTGCAAATCATCGTTAACTACGTCCGAAGTAAAATGGTAAAGAATTGCTTACACAAAGTTATTTGCTGCAACTTAAATCCTTTTTATATCCGCCCAGTAAACGAGGAATGGTACCTTTGTAATTTTACTTGTAGCATCTGTTTGGTTGGAGTTAGGGTTATTGTGGATGTAATTGTGTCGTTAAAATTGTATTTATTGCTTTGTAATATTCGGGTTATTTTGTAAGTCATGTAAATTAGTGTTTTGATTGGAATATGAGCATACAGTAATTTAAATTAGAAGTATTAAAAAATAAAGTAATTTGTAATACCTTAATATCCGCGTTATCTTTACATATTATTAAATAAAGTCCTCTTTTCTACGTGTCTGAATTTATACGTTTTTTGATAGATAGTGTGGTTTATGTATACAATTCACGTGGGCCTGCCTAGTCGGGGGCGAAGTCTGGTTATATTATAATATTAGATGAACCCGCGGTTACACTCACGTTATTTAAGGCTACTGATCTGCTCCCGTCGCTCACAGCGTGATGTTATATAGCCTATAACCTTCCTCGGCAAATGGGCTATCTAACACTGAAATATTTTTTCGAATCGGATCAGTAGTTCCTGAGATTAGTGCGTTCAACCAAAATAACAAAGAAACTGTTCAGCTTTATATATTAGTATAAGATAAAATAATGTTGTTTCACACACAACTTGGTGAAAGCACAACCAAAAATTTTAAAAGAAGATGGGTACGTAGTAAGATTTTGTTTATTTCATAGAAAATATAAATCATCAGGGGCACAATTCACTTATTTTTTATATGACATTGATATTATATTTTGAATTGACTCAGAAGCGGTATTCTGATAACCTAATATCATTATCATATAATTTGAAATGAACAGTTTGTCGTTGACACATATTTTGACACTTGTTTCAATTTACGATCTCGTTACAATTGCATTCAGTCATAGAAGAATACGATTTTTGTGACGTAAGTATGACACTGACATCATATCCAAACTGTATTTATTTAGGAGAATTGGGGGGCTGATCGGAAAGCGCTTTTTTTAATTCAGCTAGTGTGTTTTTAAAATTATTCTTAGAAATATAAGTAATTAGTCTATATAGTTTTAGCCTTAGCGATATTTCGGTGTTTACTAAATTACTTTATCACACGCACATAACAGATTTCGAGAAAGAATTTCAGTCACTGTACATTTCCATCAGAGATGATCCTGCGCTTAACAGGTAAGCCTAGAAAACATTTGATCAAATCCAATAACAGGTAAAAAAATCCTGTCGATGTTTTCTCATTAAAATTAGATATATTCCGACGATCGTTTCATTTGAAAAGTTTCTCATACTTCTGCTTGCCTATGCTTGAAGCACCTGAAATGATTCCAACTTTTCTAATTTTCTTATAGAACTTACAAATTCCGATCTCGAGCAGGAATGTGTCGATAATTAAGGAACGGGCAAAATTGGAATATGAAATGTATGAAAAATTAAATGTATATTTTGAGAAAGGGTTTTTTGTTTCGGATTTTCGGTCTGGGAATTTCAGCTTGGGAAAAGAGGTCTATGATAGATTTCATCTCAGTGGGATATTTAAAAAATGCTTTTCATTTTCATAGACAGATTATTGCCAGTGTATTCTTTCATTCTGTGTAAACAAGACGGAAACCGTCTTCGGACAAATTATCGCTTACAATATTATGTAGGGCGATTGATTGAGACGCAAGACGTATTTGCATTAATGTAAATAATATTAGGCTTACAACATTACCACGACAACATTTACATACAAATCACTAACTAAGACGTTAAGTTAACAGTCAAAAGTAGTTAACAAATTAAAATGTGGCCGTCAAGGAGCCGCGAGCCGAACTGGGCGCGAGATTTAAATTAGTCAAACTATGCTTCCTGAGAGTTCTCTATAATGTTCTCGAAAGACATGTGAAGTCTGCCAACCCGCACTTGACCAGCGTGGTGGGATATGGCCCTACCATTCTCATAGTGAGAAGAGGCCCGTGCCCAGCTGCAGTGGGACAGTTTATATTTAGCTGCTGCTGGCTGATGATGATGATGCTTCCTACAATTTTATTATATAATTGACAAAATGGTATGCATATTTTAAGGAAAGTTTTTGCTGTGAATGTGCGGTAGTTATCGCCGATCTGAAATCATCGAGTCCTTAGAAAGACCACAGGAAGTGTATTTTTATCACAATACTATATGTAAACTACTTCAATGTCAGTAAAATCCTCACTTGAATAACTACAGCAGAATGCGAAAAGAATATACTTACTGTTTTCACAAACCCTACCAAAAACAAAGGACCGAAAGCTTCTATGAAAAATAAACTTCAGCAATCTCACTAGACTTACATTCAGTTTTGATCATGCTGAACTTGCAAAAAAATAGCAAATATTTCACTTACATTCAGAGCCTTATTCCAAAATTCGGTCGCCAATTTAATTACTTAACCTCCTAACCCAATTACACGAATGAAACAGGATAATTATTAAATAAGCAATGCAATGCCCCGCCGTTCTTAATTTGATACAAAAGGCTCCCAGTTCAATTCCACTTAGGAGTATCACTTTGGATCCAAAAACTCCAATATCAAATAAACTGGAAAACAAGAAAGGTTTCAATTACATCTGTATAAGCGCAAGGCGTCACTTTAATATTGTTATGTCTTTATTAGATTAATAAACCGCTGGCCACTTTGTAAATTAAAGATAGAATCTGGTTGTAATGCAAAAAATATTGTAAGAGGGTAATTATGAGTGATGGCATGTGTGCTGTATTGGACAATAGGTACTCAAAATAATGATGGAATATAGGAGTATAACTTACGTATGTGCGAAAATCGCACTTTTACGTATTATCAACACAATATAGTATTATGATCGGACTCGTTATACATACACATATTTGTTCGGGTAGGTGTGAAACTCACGACAGAAAAGAGAAAAAGCCTTTATTGCCTTGTTTTTCTTAACCAATTTCACCTCAAAATATGATAAATGGGCCATGGACTTCGACGCTCTTATTTAATGAGCGTATCTTTTTATAACCTTGTCCGTGTGGTGACGGATTGTCACCACCGTATATCATCCCATGGGTGTTGTAAGAGCCGACAGAAGGAGCACATTATGCAGTGAACAGCACTGTAAGAGAAGGAAAACTTGATACAAACCCTATACCAACCGTTTGGCCAGCGTGGTGTAGTAGGCCAGTTCCTCCTTTCAAAGGAGAGGCCTAGTCCAGCAGTGGACTGTTAAAGCCTGATGATGAACTTTTTATAAGACGATATTAATTTGTGTTGGTGAGAGTGTGTAGCCATGTCTAGTGTAAAATATTTGGACCGCCCGAAAGCCTGTGACATAGCCTAACGTCAAGAGGGTCCTGAGACAAGAGCTGGTAGAACTTTACGTGCCCTCCGAAGCATGGTGATGATGATGTCCATCTCAACGTGTCCGTCGACGGTGAACCTAAAAGTCTCTTCTGGCATGTGCCAGGATGTGGAGCGCTCTGATGCAAATGCCACATGGGTAACCGCCCATCCAACTGGTGACCTGGGCAAGCGTTGCTTAACTTTGCCGACCTATAACGATCGGCTACCCGAGTCACGCTATGAGCGTGGTACTAGCCCGATAGCCTTCATATTCATGTAGCGTGCTATTTTTATCCTATTTAAATTATAGCAGTTTACAACATGTATCCATGTCCAACTTCTCTAATTTAAACGCCAATGTTAAATTTTTATTTCTCATTGTTTCAAAATCTCCATTGGAGTACTTACCCTCTTCAAGAGTAAGAAATCTTCCATGAGATTTTAATGCAATTCTAACAATATTTGATCTACACATCTACTTACCTCCTCAAATACATAGAGACGTTGCATCCACATCCATAATTCTCTCTCTGTTACAACAGAACTACTATGATAATAGTTCCATCCAACCCCAACTGTACTAACTCAACCCCACATTTTGCAAAGCGAACTACCCACACGTATAAGTCATTACCCAGCTTCACTTTATTTAATTCATGTTCCCCATAGACTGTTCCACTCCGCTACAAAACCTCATTCATTAGAGTCCTCCATTTAGCACTTATTCCTGTGCCCTTTGCGTTAATACAGACGAAATTGTTTCTGCTAAATTGCTCGCCACTGCGAATATGAGTGAAGCAATGCCTACTAATATTATATATGCTGAAGTGTATGTCTACGCCGCACTTAGATGTGAAACTGTTGAGCCGAATTTGATGAAATTTGATGATACGAATATATTATAACATAAAGAGACTGATAAAGTCTAATTTCTCATTAAAATACATACTTTGAAGTTGTTGAAATAGGGCTCACCCCTATGTCAACACCTTCAAGTATTTGGAAACTTTTATTGTTTAACTTAAGGATATATTTTAAGTCGCAGTGGCAAACGCTATTTGCTTACCTTCCAACAGATTTTAAACCCAATCAATTGATTACGGAGCCTAGTGGAAGACGTACGTGCTAACCACATTTGGTTTATTGATGTTATGTAAACTTTCATTCATGTGCGAAACCGCGCAATATCGACTTAACGTCTTTAAATGTGGGCAAGGTTTATTGATGTCATCTTGCATCCATGTGTGAAGATGCGCAATGTCAATATTTTTATATGTGGGCAAGACAACTTTACACAACAAATAAATAACAAACTAATGTCATAACTACCGCCGGTTGGCGTAGCGGGAGTGTAAGCAACTGCTACGTCGAAGGTCACAGGTTCGATTCCCGCTCAAGTCAAACATCTGTGTGCATGAACATGGATGTTTGTCTTGGTCTGGGTGTTTCTATGTATAATATGTATGTATTTACAAAAAAACAAAAAAGGTATATATGTATGTTTATCCATTATCTAGTACCCATAGTACAAGCTCTGCTTACCTGCTCTGCTTACTTTGGGACTAGATGGTGTTGTGTGAATGTGGTAGAATATTATTATTATTATTCACATTATTTATTATACTTCTCATAGTTAATTTTATATTAATAATCAACATTAAAAAAAAAAGTTTAAAATACATATAAAAGGGATTATTATTCACTTTATTCATCACATTTCTCGTAGTTAATTTTATATTATTAAACTACATTAAAAAATGTTTAAAAATATACAACTATTATTATTATTATTATTAACTAGCCAATGTTTCAAGTGATTCCTCTCCTCATCTTCATAACCCTTCTGTCTCAGTCGTTGCTTACATTTCTCTCGGAGATGGCAGAGGACGGTTACTAGTAATCCCATTTAGCCCTTGTTACGTGTGGGGAGAGGGTTTCAATTACTAACACTACTATGCACAGTGAATAACACTGTTTAGGTAGGTATTTATTGTTCAGCTTGAATGTAAGTTTTGTGATTACCTTTCTATAATTATAACTACATATAGATAGGGTAAAGTTTGTTCGATGAGAATGATGTCAGCTATAATAGATTTTTTTAAGTATCAATATATTTTTTTATAGACCCACGCCTGTATCCCCGAAAGGGTAGGCAGAGGTGTAATATTACACCCACATTTTGCCATGAATTTTTAAGTCGCACGTAATAGGGAGCGAGTCTATTGCCGTTACCGGGCACATCACCAGACTACGTGCTGCTACTGAGAATTCGGAAAAACCCAGTAACACTTCAAAGTCAAGTCAAAGTCAAAAATCATTTATTCATCTAGGTCACAAGGTGACGCATATGAACGTCAAATTTTTAAAGTAAATTACTAATGCTTCTGCATTTACATTTACTGCCTCGTTCGCAAAGCAATAGGTAGAACCACAAGAAAGAACGGGCAATAAAACTCGTGGCCACTCTTTTTAATCGCCAGTGTTATGGTACACATTTTGTTTTTGTAAGGAGCTGCAACTGTTTCACTTGTAAATAGTAAATAAGAACAGACATAATAATTAAACAAATATGCAGTTACTAAATTAAGTTCTGTAGTAGTCTTCCAATGTGAATCTTGTGTAACAGGAGCATCCACTTACGCCTTATAATGTAGGCAACTCGCAATCATGTTCAGAACTGGTGTAAAAGTGTGTTACAGAAAGTGACGGTAAATGAATACACGAAAATTACAAAACGTTAGTATCCAGCCCATGATAACGAGTGATCTTCATCTAACACTGTAGCAAATTTTAATTGTAGTAAGTTGAATGACTTAATAATACATGAATATTAAATTAATAGAACTAGAGATATTATATAAAAAAAAAACTGAAAAGCAAGGTATATATATAAATTCAAAATAATCAAGAGTTGGCTAGTGTAAGTGACCATCAATCTTTATCACTGAAATAATCATTAATGGTATAATAACCTTTCCTAATAAGGCAGTCTTTTATTTTACTTTTGAACGTACTAAATGGTAATTCTAAAAGACTAATTGGTATTTTATTGTATATACGAATACCTATCCCTACAAAAGAATTATTAACTTTATGTAAACGATGATAAGGGGCATATAACTTATGCCTGTTTCGAGTATTTATGTTATGTACATCACTTTTTGGAGTAAATAAACCTATATTTTGCCTAACATAAAATATATTAGCAAATAAAAATTGCGAGGCTACTGTAAGAATCCCTATAGACTTAAAGCATTCCCTAAGAGTATCTTTTGCACCTAACATGTATATTGCTCGTACCGCTCGTTTCTGTAGAACGAAGATATTCTGAATATCCGCAGCTTTGCCCCACAACAATATGCCGTAGGACATGACACTATGAAAATAGCTAAAATAAACTAGACTAGCTGTGTCAACATCAGTATTGTAAGTTGTCTAACTTTTTTGACAGCATACGCAGCAGAGCTGAGCTTACCTGCAAGACATGCTGTATATGCACCCCATTGTAACTTATTATCTAGTGTAATGCCTAGCAACACTGTCGAGTTAATTGTGTCAAGTTCCTCCCTATCTAGCCTTATATTAGGTCCCAGTTGTCTAACGTTAGGTAAAGCAAATTTAACGCATTTAGTCTTTTTAGAATTGAGCACTAGTTTGTTTGCTGTAAACCATTGTGTAACCTGTATAAGTGCATTATTTACATCATCAAATTGATTCCTATTCCTATCTACTTTAAAAGTAAGTGACGTATCTGCAAAAAGTACGACATCACAGATGTTTTTTTAAATAAAAAGGTAAGTCATTAATATATACAAGGAATAGAAAAGGACCTAAAATAGAACCTTGTGGAACGCCTGACTGTATAGGTTATTTAGAGGATGTAGTCCCATTTACATGATACGACGCACTGAAATCTTTGCCGCAGGTACAACTCGACAACACAAAGAGCGGTTTCCTCTAAGGCGTAGTGGCGGAGCTTACGCAATAGAGTGTCGTGATGAACGCAATCAAATGCTTTTGAGAGGTCACAGAATACTCCGATAGCATTTTTAGATGACTCCCAAGCATTATAAACGTGTTTTATGAGAGCAACACCCGCATCAGTAGTGGATCTACCTTTAGTAAATCCGTATTGATCTTTATGAAGCAGACTATTTAAATTAAAGTGTCTTAGTAGCTGCTTTAATAAAATCTTTTCAAATATTTTACTAAATGCCGGCAAGATAGAGATGGGCCTAAAATTATTTACGTCATTTTTACTGCCAGATTTGAATAAAGGTATGATTTTACTTAATTTCATCAAATCCGGAAATACGCCTAAGTCAAAACATTGGTTAAAAATGATAGAGACGTAAGGCGCAACAGTCTCAACTATAGTACCTTAAATTTTAGTTGAAAAGCCCCAAAAGTCACCGGTATTTTTAATATTAATTGAATTATATGCGATCAATATATCTCGCGGGGTAACGTGCTCGAATCTAAACACGCCCTTGCATTCAGGTATACTGCTAAGCAAAAAATTTCCAGCGTCTAAAGATGATGATTGTAAAGAGCTAGTAGTTATTCAAGGTATTCTCGAAAAGAAACTATTGAACATATGCGCTACTTGAGTTTGATTGGTGACTAATAAATTGTTTTCTTTTAGTTCAAATATGTTTTCCCGTGGTCGTGCTCTTCCTGTTTCATTATTTATAATTCTCCAAGATTCTTTAATTACATTTGTCGAATGCTTAATTTTACTACTAATAAATTTTGATTTTGCCATAACACAAACTTGTTTATAAATTTTTGATTAGTTTTTTACATAATTTAGAAAAGGTGTTTGATACCATATTTATGTTGTTTCATACCATATAATTCAAACAATTTGGCTCTACTTCTGTATATACCTATAGTGGCCTACTAGTTAAAAGATCCGGTAGTACCCTTTAATGTGACAGTTTTACTCTTGAAAGTATTTTGAAACTCATTATTTACTATTCCAAACTTGTATTTGGATTTTCATAAATTGTATTTGGATTTTCTGAGTTCAATACTGAGGGATTGAGTTTAGCGAAAATATTGTTTTTAAAAAGTTTAAGACGATTGGTAGTTTGAGGCCTACATTCTACTGTATGTGATTTATCATATGTTGAACAGGAAAAACTAGCTATCTGTCCACGGTGATCAGAAGGAAGAGAACTAATAACTACTGGGTTTTTAGCAACACAAGAACTAAATATACCATCCAAACAAGTAGAAGATGTTTCAGAGACTCTAGTAGGTTCACAGAATAAGTTACTTAAATTAAATGACTTAAAAAGATTCAGAAATCTAGTCAACTGTGAAAAATTCTCTAAAATATTAATATTAAAATCACAACATACTATAATATTCTTATGACTACCTATAATTTTATTAAGAGCATCTTCCATAACAGTCTCAAATAGATTGTAATCACCAGAAGGGGGTCGATATACACAAATTACAATATATAAGTCTAGTTCCACACAGGACAACTCAATAGTGCGCTCAATAGATAAGTTTACAATATCCTTACGTTCTTTGCATTTTAATAAATTTGAAGTCATTATGAGAGAACCGCCTCTAATAGCCTGCTTTCTTATATACGAACTCTGCACTGTGTAATATTCATTTATAACAATAACCTCATAGGTGTTTAACCAAATGCCGTGTGGTTGACGGCATAGAATACAAGTGTCACCACCCCCTATCTTCCCGTGGGTGTCGTAAGAGGCGACTAAGGGATAACACGATGCAAATACCATCTTTGCGTAGAGACGGAAAACTCGACATCAAACCCTATACGACTGCCTCGTTGGTCTCGCGGCATAAATTTGCGCGTGGGATCGGGAGGTCCCGGGTTCGATTCCTGGGTCGGGCAGTGTTATTGGGTTTTTCTGTCACGAAATTCTCGGTAGCAGCACGGAGTCTGGAAATGTGCCCGGTACGGCAATAGGCTCGCCCCTTATTACGTGGGACTAAAGTATATCTGGCGAAAAGTGGGTGTCGAAATACACCTCTGCCTACCCCTTCGGGGATAGAAGGCGTGACGATATGTATGTATGTATGTATGTGTTTAACTAATGTTCAGTTAAGCACAGAACCCTAACGTCATATTTTTCTAGAAATAAACTTAACTCTAACTCTTTGCCAGATAGGCCCTGCATGTTTTGATGTACTATATTTAAATACCGCAGCCTAACTGTTGTCCTATCTTGGAGTTTAAATCACAAGATGGGTCAATAAAAACGTTGTTAGTACATGTACTAACCCCATCAAATAAACTGTCAACGCAAGGCTCACTGCCTTGCTGTAAATTGTATGCTAATAACTTAGCAATTTGTCGCTTAATATAAAATGGCAGATTCATTGTATCTTTAGTTAAATAAATTTACTAATAAATGTATTAGCGTCAAAAAACAATATTGCTTCACTATAACGACAAGTTATGTCTTACAATAACATGTTTAATGAGTGTATGTGCATATTTTGTGTGTATTAACACACAGTTGTTTGAGTTAGGTAAAGCACCTAAAATAAATTTACAACTAAATTTAGAATTAAGTTCTATCAACAATTCAACACATTCTATGATATCCTGTCTTTTTACAGTTAAACTGTTACCAAACAATAATATTGCAGTACTACTCTCACCTAAGGGATGTAACTTAATCTGATTAACTAAACTACAGTAACTATCCCCTGGCCTACAATAATTCATAACACACTGATTTGTATATTCACTGAGAAGTCTACCAAAATTGTGACCTAGCCTATCAGAAAAAAAAAAAAAGTTTTATTAATAGATGTCGGAAGCCTAGATTTATTTAAATTTGATTGTAATGAGTGTGAGTTTTGTGGATTGTTAGAAAAATTCTCAGGTAGTATGGTACTCAATGGCTCTGCTGGTATAAGAGTATGAGTACAAGAACACGAGAGCTTATTGGTCAGAGACTCATACATTTCTGCATTTCACCTCACCAAGTCTAAGAGCTCACCTGCCTCCACTATACGCTTGCTCAGTTCTTGTTGAGAAGCTTGGTATGTGTTGAAGATTTCGTTTAAGGTTCTTTCCCTAAGTAATATCTCTTCCCTTAAGCGATGAGTATGCATATCATACACTGATCTACTTTGTTCCAAGTTCCTAGATTATTCAGATAGTTGGTTAACTAAGTTTATTCGCTCCTTTCTGAGATTTAAATTAACTCTATGTACATTATATTTCCTAATAAATTTATGAAATTTTTTAATTAATTTAGTAATTTTAATGTAGCGTTTAAGTTTATTATGACTAGAAAAGCTGGGTCTCATAATAATGGTATCCTCCCTTGTCAGGTCTATTGTCACAACTGGCTCCCTAATGCACACATGATCAGACTCACTACCAACCAACTCATGATATAGGCTGCAGGTATTCGCAATCTGTTGACTGTGTTTATATATTTGTATGTTAAAGATGGTGTTATGAGCTTTATTCAATTCAAGTTCCAGTTCAACAACTATTGCCCGACCCGGGAATCGAACCCGGGACCTCCGATTAGCAGTCACAAACGCTATCCACTGGACCACGGAGGCAGCCAGTTTTAACATTGCATAAAAAAATTTAAAGATCGTGTTTTCAAGGATTAAAGACTCCAATTATATGGTACTGTGAAAAACAATAAACTTGCAGCCTACCACCACTACCACCTTGGAGACCTTGAAATCGCTAATAAGGCTTAAGGCTGCACAACAGTAATGATATCTTTACAGAATTTTAACTTCATACAAACGGGCGGAACGCGATTTATACCTACAGTCCTCGGGCGTGGTACCTAGTGCATAACAAGGCGCTTTGTTACACACTCAGTACTGAGTGTGGAATACTGCGTACCGAGCCCGACGCTTTTAGGTGTAGTTATAACTCACGTTCCGACAGGATGAATAAACTTAAAATACTGTATATATTAGATAACATCATCGGCTATACCTACTGTCAATGTTGAATCAATAACCATGACAACAACCAGTTACATTCATTTTGAAAGTACCACTTCGCGATAAAAATCACGTGTTTCTAACAAAAATATGTATAGTTTTAAGCATCGTTTGCAATGGTAACGGCGCATCCAAAGCTCTATGTATACAATCAAATCAGAATTGTTTTTGTAAACTGGGTCCTTTTACCCGAACATACATAGGTAGTTACGTACTGGGAATCATAGAAGCAAAACCGCATGATTTAGTATCAGCAAAACAATACACAATCCAGACAATGCGAATAATGTTCATACTGAAATATACCAAAACCTATGAATTTACCTCTATGCTTCGACGGCCAAAATTCACCCCAAAACAACACTGGTATCAAACCCATGACCTCACCGTTCCCCGCAATCGCATTTCTACAAAAATTAAGCTCAGTCATGGCAGTCTTAATACTACAAAATACCCTTTCCTTACCTAAAAGCACCTTACACAAAAGAGGCCACAATTCTCGGAAGCAACAAACACCTACACCTAACATGATTAACTAAAATGTACTCCACATATTGGTTTTGGCAACCTCAAAGGTGAAAATAAGGCCGGACAATAAGCATTAATACACCCTACCAAATTATACTAGATTGCTAATACTATTAGGGTTGTGGTTTTAGAAGAACGGGGCGTATAGTGAAGTGGCAGGTGTTTATTGAAGTGGGATGATATTTTTTATGGTAAACATCCTTGCGGTTTTGTTACTTTTCATCATCACGTCTGCTTAGAGAGGTCCATTGGTGGACATAGAACTCCCTCAAGGTTCTCCACATAGACAGATCTTGAACCGCCCGCATTCAACCGCTTCTTGTGATCGTAACCAGACCGTCGGTCTATCTTGCAAGAGGTCTACCCCTGGTGCGTCCTGCCTGTTACTTTTATATCTAATATAATCTTAGTAGGTACTACATCTTATATCTTATACTAATATATAAAGCTGAAGAGTTTGTTTGTTTGGTTGAACTCAGTCACTTAATCTCAGGAACTACTGGTCCGATTTGAAAAAAATTTTCAGTGTTAGATAGCCCAGTTATCGAGGAAAGCTATAGGCTATATAACATCGCGCTTTGAGCGACGGGAGCGGAGCAGTAGCCTTAAATAACGTGGGTGTAACCGCGGGCATCCTCTAGTATTTTATAAGTGCAAAAGTTAGTGAGGGATGTGTGTGTTTGTTATTCTGTCACGCTGTGTGTTTGTTTATACTATTGAACACATTTTGGTAAAAGTTTGCAGTATTCTAGCTTCACCTTTTATAGCAATAAAGAAATAAGTATCTCATAAATACTATATCTTATAAATACTGGACGACCGGTTGGCGCCGCAGGAGTGTAAGCGACTGCTACGCCGAAGGTCGCGGGTTCGATGCCCGCTCAAGTCAAACATTTGTGTGCATGAACATGGATATTTGTCTTGGTCTGGGTGTTTCTATGTATAATATGTATGTATTTACAACAAAAAAGTATATATGTATGTTTATCCATTATCTAGTACCCATAGTACAAGCTTCTGCTTAGTTTGGGACTAGATGGTGTTGTGTGAATGTGGTAGAATATTATTATTATTATTATTATATTATTATTATAAAACGCTAGAACTACAGACTCGCTACACGCTCCGCTAGTCTCAGCTCAACACAAGTTGACGTAGGCACCAGGTCTTTTAACAATAATATAGGATCTATATTTTCATATAGATTAGATTATTGTTACAAGACCTGGCCCCATTTTGCTCAAATACTTCAGATTATTTCTTGAGGGAATATTCTTTTGAATCTTTGAGCGTATTAGTAATTAGTTAAGCTCCAATGTTTGCTAAATTCTATCAGAATGGATAAAAGTCTATTGTAAGTTTTGGAAGGGTAATCAATGAAGAAATAAATTAGGACTTAGAGCTTTTGTTATGCGGCACAGTTTCAGAACACTTACCTTTAGGCCACTCGTAACAAAAAATGAAACTTATAGTTTATTACTAAAAGGAAATAACGTTTTCTTTTTATTTTTACAGCTTGAAGTCTGTGTCTTTGAAGGGGTGGGCAGAGACCCGCTTTTGGCTTTATTAATTTTAGGTCCCACGTGATAGGAGACGAGCCTATTGCCGTTATCGACTTCGTGCTGCTATTGAGAATTCGGAAAAACTCAGTTACACTTCTGACCGACCTGGGACCTCCATATCAGCACAAGCATACACTATCCAGTGGACCACGGAGGTAGTCTCAACAACTTTTAATTAAAAATAAATGTGTAATTCATAGGGTTCCCACCAAGAACTTAGGGTCCCATGCCAATCTCACCTGCAAGTGGTGCAACTGCCGATCAACGGACGAGGCTCTGGCAAACAAAATATCCCGATAAGCGGCAAAAGGCTCGCCAGCTATTACGTGGGATCAAAACACTGGCGAAAAGTGGGCGTTTAATATGCCTCTGCCTACCCCTTCGGGGAAACAGGTGTGAGTCTATGTGTAATTCAATGTTCTGTTACTCCTTTAACTCAATTGTCAAACAAATAGTCTCCTTTATGCAAAAATAAACGTCTTCTGTTCCTTTCAATTCCCATCCATTTAATATCCATTTTAATTACGCCACAACATCTCATTCAATTCTTAACAGCAGTACAGATTTGCTTACAATAAAACCTAAAGACATCCTCATCGAAACCCCGCTACCATTTAATCCGACGACAATACTCAACAAAATAAAATAATTAAAACTCAAAATGAAAGACGCCAGATTAAATTACAAGACTTTGTCCCGACTACAAGGCTCCTACAAGCCATTTAAAATGCCAGCTGTGACGAACTGGCAAAAAACTCGATTGTGGCACGTTTTGAGAATCTTTATGAGGTGCCGTAATGTACAGGGTTAGTTTATAATGCAATCACTAGGAGAAAATAAAATGGAATCAGTATGAGATTGGTTTTAATATAAAGCCTAATGTGTGTACTAGAAATAATAGGTAGACGCTGGTTGGAAAGATGATAAATCATGAAATAAATTGTAGAATATATGAAACAGATTCCTCGTATCATCAAAGAATATTGTATGGAATGCAATTGAAAGCCTCATACACAACAGAAGCGTTCATGATGACAACATTTTCAACGCAATAAAGTACTTCGCATACAAGGCTACCTAAGTCTTCGATACCCGACAAGTTTAGTCTCCATACAACTACCGCAGTCCACGTTCAAAGAGGTTCATAGATGTAAATTCATCACCTGACCTCTCAACAGGCATGTTAAACAACTATATGACGGAGCCTCTATCCAGGCTAGATAGTCGTGCCTTATGGAAAGCTGGAACACTAGCGACATTTGTCACAAACAATAGGATTCATTTGCCGTTATATGATTGATTTCTTCATTTGCATGTAGCTGCGGCTTTACTAGTATGCTTAATTAACTGTTGTATTGGCGATTAAAAAGAGTGGACATGAGTTTTATTTGCTGTTCTTTCTTGTCTACCTATTGTATTGCGAACGTGGCAGTAAATGTAAATGTAGAATCATCTAGTAATTAACTTAAATGTTGACGTTCATAAGCGTCACTTTTTGATCTAAAAGAATAAATGATTTTGACTTTGACTTTAATTTTTTTGCCGTTCTACGATTGATTTCTTCATTTGCATTTAGCTGCTGCGTCATTAATATCGGAATAACGCAGTCTCGTGTACTTGGCCTTAGATTATCGTCTACAGATCATCGTACATTAGAATTGAACGTTATGTACAGTCTTTGTACCGATTCCACGTGAATTATAAACAGGTACAGCATCGGTTTTACGTCGGGTTTACGAATTAATGGCACGTGTACGAGCGACAGTCTGGCAATAAATGTAGTACTACTACGAATATAGATATACTAGCTGATGCCGCATTTTCATAGTACGGCTTCAGAATCTGTGGATTTTTTAACATACTTTCAGACACCATTTTATCCCTCCTAGGGGTGAAACATAAAATCTTGTTTTAGGGGGTGACTAGGTACGTCATAAAAAAAATGTTCTACATATTTCTAGCTTTAATCATTCAAGCTCTGCGATGATATGTCAGTCAGGACAGGTATTTTTATATAATTCATCACTACATCACTAAATAGTAATAAAACAAAGTCTGTCTTCTGTCTGTCTGTCCATATGTATGCCTAAATCTTTAAAACTACGCAATGGATTTTAATGCGGTTTTTTTAATAGATAGAATGATTGAAGAGGAAGGTTTATATGTATAATACATAATTATATGGCGGTACGAAGTTCGCCGAGCTAGACACTGTATAAAATGTATAGTTTTAAAATAAGTCTGCTCCAAAATTAATCAAAAATCGAAATTAATCCATGTAATACCGAGTCGTTTAATTAAAAATCTTTAATGTTTTAAATAAATAGATTGACTCGGCCATCGCATGGAAACACAATATATAAGTACTACATTATATAAATTAGATTGTTGAAAGCAATTGCCAAGTCAATATATTTATGTTGTTTGTTTTTATGGGATCTCATTTCTTTTTGTAGATAGTCTTACTTTTGTCCTTTCTGGTACCTTCTACTTCTTGTACACCAACAACGAATTTTCTTAATTAAAGCTCTAACTGCAAATGTAATTTTGTAATCCTTTATATTTATATGGGATTACAACGTTATTTATGCAGTTGATGTATCTCGAAAACTGGACCGAAATTGAAATATACTTTAGTTTTTCCTTGGTTCATACACTAAACACAATTTTTTTCCTAAATTAAAAGCTTCTATTTTTGCTTGAAGTGCCTTAGACTTGTGATGATCGGTCAGTGAGTGACAAATTTAAGAATTTTGACTCGTTATAATTCTTAAACTACTGGTTCAAATTGAATAAAATACACCATCTTTATACAACGCCTGCATGGTTACTAAACAATCAGGCTATTAGTTTTATCCACTACGAAGTTATACGGCGTCGAAAATGTCCTGAATTGCTTCGAGAAAAGGATGGTACGGCCGTGCCGCTTTTTTGCTCGACTTGGTGGGGGCACTGCCATGCCCCCAGATTAGGCACATTTTCGAAAAGAGTTGCATAGAAAACAGTCAGGTTCTTAGCTATTTGTATTTTTAACAGAAAATTTTTCAACCGAAATAAAAATAGTTAATATCTTCTTTCAAATTAAACTAAAAATATTCCCTGGTCCTTTTTATAACTTAGCTTTTCCAATTTTTCCGAAATAAAGAAACCTTTGTTGAGATGATAGATCGCATAAACATAACATAACTTCACGCCTTTTATCCCCGAAGGGGTGGGCAGAGGTGTAATACGATGATAGATCGCGTGAGCTAAATTGTGTTATATATAGTATTAATGAAACCAACCGACCACAACATTACAAAAATTAACATATTTAAGGTATAAATACCTATTTGTAAATTATTTTGTATGATGTAGGTATACAAATCACGTAAGTTTAAAACGGCTGAAAGTTTGTTTGAAAACCGTTAATTCTGAAACTAATACTATTATGCAAATGCGGGCAACAACTAGTCAAATTCTATACCTATTTAAACTATTCGCGCTATTGAACAACGTAACGTATATTCTTTGGAACTCACATTCCAATTTTGAATACCTCCACCATTGTTTATCCTGAGCCTGTAAAAAGCCTGCAATACATGTTGGTCGAGCTTAGGCCAACGCGAGCGTAGGCAAATTAATACAAGTCAAGTGTTACTGCCTACACGTTTGGCAAGTATATCGAAAACGAATGCAAATGGCCAACTAGGCGAGCGACACCGAGCGATGGCAAGACAATGCAAATATACTGTCTATACGTTGGTATTGGCGTTCACTCGGCGACGCTCGGCCAACATGTATTGCTGGCTTAACGGGATGGGCAGAGTTCCAACTTACAAACTGTATTTTGTGTTATGAGTTCGATGCCTTTCCAGCACATCATACGTATAATGTTGGTTATAACATGCAACCGATTGGAACAAGGTTAGTTAATCATCTTTGCGGCAGCGTATTGGAAGCCAAAGCGCAGCAAATGATTTCGTAAAAATCACTTATTAATAATATGGCGTGAGTGTAGTCCATTGACCTATAAACTTAGTTGGCAATGGTTGTGTCTCTTTCCCTTCGTATAAACAGTGTCAGGTTCAGGAATAAAGACTAAGATCGTATCATCATCGCAATTGTAAGCTTTAAAGTGACTCGGTACAAAATAAAACACAAAATATATAGCAATAGATAAACATAATTTTTATCTCGCTAGGTTTTAGAACTCAACTTCAGACATGAATACCGTATATGACCGAACTAACTTTGTGACCTAAAAATATAATAGCGAAATCCATTTCTTCTTTGAATAGCGAGATATCAATCAATGTTATTTATACACTAACTAGAGGATGTCTGCAGCTAGACCGCCAAGTTTTTTATAATGTTCTCGTTTCTTAATGATCCCATGGATCCCAAATCCCTAGTGAACCCTTACACTCCCCAAACAAACCAATTTCAGCATCTTGCCCGTCTGGGCGTTGTCAGTCAGGCAGTCAGTTACACAAACATTTTCTAGGCACAAATGTATGTCACCAGACTAAACCAATGAAAATACAATTCCAGAGAACTTTTTCGATCATGAACACGGGATGATCTTAATTTGCCACATCCACTGACGACTGGAGTGAGAGCAACCGGACACCGTACACATCAATCATACCGTGACAAAGTAGACGACAAGCTATCTGATGTGACTTAATGGCCTAACGACGTTCACAACAAAGCCTCCTGTCTCTTCCACTAACCAAAATCACCATATAAACGAAAGAGATGGACATATTTCAAGGTTTTCGAAGTCTACAGTGGCTTTTTTTTTATCGGATTCTTTTTGTCATCTGCGGGAATCGGGAAGCCCGTTGTCATAATCGTCTTTTGCGCTTTTTTAAGAAATTTAAGGATAAAAGGCTAAAGCTTTATTACAGGGAACGGTTAGAGAGGTTTAGGTGTGTTTTATTATTTTTTGCGAACGCGTTTTTCATCGACGGACGAAAATAGACCTGTTTTGAATGTCTTATTTTACAAAAGGTGTCACGTGCGAGAGCGTTAATGTATTTTGGTTACAAGGGAAAAATATATTTAGATTTAGATATTTTGTTTCCATTATATAACTGAGGTTAGAAACTTGAAATTTGGACACCGGTTCCCTTTATACCTCTAGAGAACGATTTTGTAATATTGGGTAAGATAAGGGCTGTAAGTTTTTCATTAGAAAACACAATATTTTTTTTTCTATTATATACTTAGCTACCACCCATGCATGATACGGCATAATAAGATATTTTTAAACACTTAAACCTTTGCCATGAATCACTAACCACGAAACCGTACGAAAATCCGTTCAGCTTTTATTAAGTTCCTCACATGTATACAAACAGACAGACATGAAGACTTTGTTTTATAATACGCAAGGAAGCGTACTCTATTTGTCTGCTTGTACAATTCAAAGTACAGTACTAACAAATGGGCCTTGCTTCTTGGCTCGAACTTTTCTAGTTGGCACGTGACAATAGCTTCTCTACAAACATGCTCATATCTTACGTTGTAATGTTGCCTTTGTTTTATTCTGTACTAGCTTTTTATGCGGCACCGTCTACGTTTGTGCAACGATGTTTGTAAGATTTGACACGGCGTCTGTAATACGAGATTTTTAAGGGATTCTTGTGTTGAAAATGCTTTTGGTGTTTATAAGATTAGTTTATTTTAAATAATTTGATGTACAGTCAGACAAGTCGGTGGTCGACCAGTTTTAAAAAGTTTCGTTTGGCTCGCTCATAAAGTCGAGGCACACGCACTTATACGAAACCACGCGCCCATGTAACGTTCGACTAATAATGACAGTTTTAAGCTGGAAGTGACCATGTTTTGCTGAGCCATTCTCGCTCTTATGGTGTACTAGCGGGAAGTTGTGCGATTGTACCTATTTAATACATCAGTTTAGAATAAGCAAGTGTCAATACCACATTAAATCCGTGGGTATTAGAAGAGGCGAATACACGTAGCAACCAATATCTTAAGTAAGAGACAAAAAGCTCAACGTCAAATCCTACACTAACCGTAGTATTTTCTTGGATTTACGCGAATGTTACACATTGAAATTAAACTACTATTAATAATGACCGTTTTTAATTTCAATCTACACTAACCAGTGTAGTCAGCGTGGTATTGTAGACAAAATTAAATGTGTTGTGTTACTGTAATGCAAATAAGAAGAGGCCTATAATTTCTACTTTTGTGATCACTCACTCTTTTTTGGATACTATGAATTCTCTTGGCAGTAAATAAATTGAATTGAATAGTGAAAATGCCGCAGATGCAGTGATCAGTGACTATTTGCGCTTGCAAAAGTGCCGAAATATCAAAAACCCAAAAATACGATACGTGGAATATTATTTGAGATTTATGCGTCTCTTTTTGAAGCTTGTAGTCCGAACCCTAGTACTAGAAATGCTTTCTAGTGAAATTGATTATAGACGTCGAGCGTTGGTTACGGTTTTGCCACAATGTTTCACATAAGGATTTCGAATGCTTGAAGATTCGGAGGAGTTACAGTGTTTTGCTTTTGGATGTGGTCCTTAATATCCCGAGCTTACACTGTAGATAGAACTTTTAACGCACAAAGTGTTGTCCCATGTGGGGATCAAATCCACAACACTCAGCGCAATGAAAACGCGGGAAAATCGATTGCTGACATGTGCTCTGTAAAAATGTAAGCAACAACTAGACTTGCCCATTACAATATAGCGAAACATGTGTCAAAATCTATAACACAATCATATTTTACATTTACAAATCCATCACAAAACATTCGTCCTAGTATCGACGAAATTCCGGTAGTCATTTTCGTCAATTAACGAGAAAAATAATTTATCAAACGCCAAAGGGCAAACATAAAAAAAAAAAACAATTTTGTGCAATTCCTTGGGGAAGTGTTGATGAAATCCTAATTGGTTCGTAATTAAAGAGGACATTGGCACGTCCAAGTCACAATACCTGGGTATCAACCCTGATACCTATCGGCCTACCGAACATAATTCAGTTGTCAGTTTTACCTTTAGAATTGGCTGTCGTTATATATAAATACCTCATTAATTATTGATGACTAAAAAGGTAGAAGTTTCAAAACCGAATTAATAATGACCGTTTTAATGTAAGTCTCTCAAAAGACATGTGAAGTCTACCAACCCGCACTTGGCCAGAATGGTAGACTATGGCCTTAGCCTTCTCATAATGAGAAGAGGCCCGTGGCCAGAAATGGGACAGTGCATATACAAGGCTGATAATGATGAATGTAAGTGGTCTGAATCACAAACTATTTTAGAGAGAAAGGCGCATTCAAATCGCGCTTTATATAATAATAATAACTGTTTATTTCGGATATCATCCATAGTTTGTTAGTAACATTGTCTTAACCTAGTGTTAGTAAAGTACAAATAATTAATCAAATTAGGCATATCATATTTTATTATAGATAGGTCTCGCGTGTAGGCCCATCCAGCGCCGATACAACACTGAGTCCCATCGTTCGGCACACGCGGCTAGGATGGCGTTGGGGCTGCCGCGTACCCGTGCCATCATACTAGCACAACGCTTTCTCATTATCGCGTGGAAGCCGTCCACGTGCGCCAGTGCGAACATGCCGCTCGCACTACAGTACCGTGGAAGCCCCAACAACACCCTGAACGCATTGTTATACTGGACGCGCAGGGCGTCATACGTCCCCTGCGTGTAGCTGACCCACAAACTACACGTGTAGAAAGTCTGGCAGAAAGCCCTAAATAGCGTTATCTTTACTTGCTCGGTGAAGCGTGAAAATCTACGGGCCAGCATATTGCAGCGGACAGACAACGCCCTGCGTTCCCTGTCTACATCCATATTGTCCCTGAGGTCCTCGGTGACCCAGTGGCCCAGATATTTAAAATGTGAAACCCTTTTTAAAGGTGTACTGCAAAGTGAGATCGGTGGTACCGAAGAATACGTCTTTTTAGGTGCTGTAAAAATCATGAACTCACTTTTCTTCACATTATATCTGAGCCCATGAGTCAAAGCGTACTGTTCACATATTTTTATTTATTTATTTATTTTATTTTATTAGGAAAACAAACAGTTACAGTATCTTAAATAATATCACGATAAAAGTCTTAAAACCATTAACATGTTTTCACATTTAAATATCACATTACGCTGTTTATTCTAGGGTTAGGTGAATTATGGCAAAATTATGTACATTCTATACAGTCCAATCACAGTCAAAGAACCGAATCAAACCATCTTTTAGAGAGCATATGCGTAATCGTCGTCGATTTAGAGTTAAATAGGTCAAAATCAGTTTCAGAACCGCTGACCAGTACATTTATATACTTTGCTGTCCTTGGGAAAAATGAATTATGCCTATAATTTGTTGCGCTGTGGCTCACATAAAAAGGGTGATAATGCCGCATCGATCTTGTAGGGACTTGTAAGTTTATTTTAGACAATAAATACGGAGAACTGATTTCTGACTGCGCTATTTTTGAAAAAAGTGATACATCAGCTATTATTCTTCTTTCCTTTAAAGGAAGGATATGGTGTCTTTTACATCTGGTTTCATAACAATCATCGTAAATGTTGCACTTGTATTGTAGGAGTCGCATGAATTTGCGCTGTATTACTTCCAATCTATTTATGTGTATCTCGTATTGAGGATTCCAAATTTGACAGGAATACTCGAGGATGCTGCGAACAAGAGTACAATAAAGAATTTTATATATTTTAATACTTTTGAATTGCGAACATGTTCTTATCACAAAACCTAAAGCTTTACTAGCTTTTTTAGCGATATTATCAACATGTGATTCGTATGTTAGTTTGGCGTCGTGAGTAACACCAAGATCTCGAACTTCATCTACTCTTTTCAACTTCAATCCTTTAAGTTTATAATCATACGTAATGATTTTTGACTTGTGTTTCCGTGTAAAACTAATGCAGCAGCATTTGGAGACGTTAAGATCTAAGTGGTTAGTTTTACAGTAATTTTCAAAAGTGTCCAAATCCTGCTGCAGAGCTACACAATCATTTGGCGTATTAATTTGAGTGAAAATCTTCATATCGTCAGCGTAAAGTAAGATGTTTGCTTTATTAAAACAGTGTATGACGTCATTAATGAATATGTTAAACAATAACGGTCCGAGTAATGATCCCTGGGGGATTCCTGAGGGAACAGTATCCCATTTAGATATATAACCATACAATGCTACAGCTTGGGAACGATTTTCAATGTAAGAGGTAAACCAACGGAACAGATTACCATGTAATCCGACGTTTGACAGCTTCTTTACCAGTATGTTATGATCTATGCGGTCAAAACATTTACTGTAATCAGTAAATACAGCATCTACCTGACCACCAGACTCCATATTTGATGTTGTATAGTCGACGAATGTTAGCAAATTAGTGTAATATGTTTATAGTGTAATATGTTATGTTAGCAAATTAGTGTAATATGTTTATTAACTTTCGCAATGCACTGATGGAAGGGCTGAGCAGCACCATATCGTCGGCGTAACTAATATTGTTAACGCAAATTCCGTCTATATGACATCCGATCCTAGTGCCGCTCAGCTTTTCAATCAGACTGTTCATATAAAAATTAAACAATTTCGGTGAGGTCAACCCTCCCTGCCGTACACCACACTTTAAACCATACATATTTGATTCAGTATTACCCCACCTAACAGTATTTTTCTGATGACCATACCAGTACTCAAACAAGGATACAATTTCAGGTGGTAAGCTGGTCTGTCGCATTTTTGCCCACAGGAGGTCATAGGACACTAGATCGAATGCTCTAGATAAGTCTAGGAAACATGCATACACAGGTGTTTTACGCTTGGTGTAGTACTGCACAGTCTGCTTGAGGCACAATATAGCACTTTCAGTGGATAGGCCAGGTCTAAAGCCGAACTGGCCGTCGTGCAGTTTTAGATTTTTTGTTAGGAGGCCGTCAAGCAGATTATCCAGCACCTTAGCCACAACTGTGGCCAGGGAGATAGGCCTGTAGTTTGACTTGTCCGAGACGTCACCGGTCCTGTTCTTTACAATAGGGACAACGATGGTATACATGAGCTCCTCAGGCAGGTATGAGTGACTTACACATAAATTAAAGAGTATGGCAAGTGTCCTGCACAAGTGAATCCCAGCATGTTGAAGGTGTTCGATGCTGAGGCCATCATGGCCTGGAGACTTGCCTCTTTTTATACATTTAATAACTTGGGCTACCTCTAATGCAGTAAATATTACCTTACGATCTCCAGCTGTGGCCTCAGCACCAGACACCGGCAACGACCCAGGCTGACCCGGGCTAAGCAGAGGATCAACACTAAAATGCTCCTGAAATAATTTCGCAATGCCATCTGGTTCATGTACACCACCAACACATACGGGGCGGCTCGGCTTTCCACTATAGATTTCTACCCAGCTATAGATTTTAAATAGAAATCGCAAAGACTTGAAAATAAATGTTGTATACTCATGTTATTTTGATTTTTCGTCTTGTAAACGGTTTTCATACACGAAATAAGAATGTATGTTATGTTATGTATTAAAAAAGACAACTCCCGCACTAGGAGTAAATCCTGTATCGCGGGGGACTTTACAAACATACAACCAACGGACACAATGGACATCCAGACTCGAAACAATTATTTATGTATCACACAAAGTTTTGTCTCGTGTGGGAATCGAACCCAAAACACTCGGCGCAGTGTCAGGTGGCGAGGCGACCACTTAAACCACTACGCCAACCGAGCAGGCGAACAGAACAGAATATTTGTTAGTGATAGATTTAGGCGTTGCTAGAAACTTAGCAGCAAAAAACAATCTGAGAGTTGATATTTTGATGTTTTTAAATGCCATGCCATAAAGGAAGTCTTTTAAAAATAAATTAAAACCATTTCTATAACCATATAGACTGCCAATGTCAGAACTGCTGTCTCATCCAACTTTGATGCATATTTTATTTAAAATCACATTGTGATGTTACCAAAAAGCTGCTATCTCCACAGCATAGCAACCAAAAGCCTCATGCAGTTATATAAAGAGATGAAAAATATACCTCTGTTATCATCAAATACACATACATGACATTGGAATGATGAATGCGTGTAAAATTCGCTTGCAAAGGGAGAAATAAAACGTATTGATTGATACGTGCGTTCGGATCCTGCCGACTTGGTATAATAGACGGATGGCATGTCGAAAATATGGCAGTGATAAACATTCTGCCAATAGGGAAATTCGGGGACAGTAGAAAGAGTATTTTGTGTGTACTTTATGGTCAGTGGCAACTATTTTGTTGAATATCTTTACTCTTATTACAAATGTGAAAGTTAGTGTCAAAAGTTCGATGGATTATGGATGTTAGATAACGCTCTACCTCGAAAAGAGAGAGGGACATCTTTATGCAAAAAATATTGTACACATTTTAATGAAACTTTACAGTAATATAGTAAATTTGAAGTCATCATCATCATCATCAGCCTTTAACAGTCCACTGTTGGACTAGGCCTCTCCTTTGAAAGGAGGAATTGGCCTACTATACCACGCTGGCCAAACGGATTGGTATAGGGTTTGTTTCAAGTTTTCCTTCTCTTACAGTGCTGTTCTCTGCATAATGTGCTTCCTCTGTCGGCTCTTACGACACCCATGGGATGATATGGGATGGTGACAAACCGTATTCTTAATCTGTCACCACACGGCGTAATATAGCTTATACTACAGAATAACTCATTGGTTATCTTATGTCTCGATGAACGACCCTCAAGCGGGCGAAACCACGGGCGAAAACTAGTATCATAATTATAGAGTCTAGTAGTAAACGTAAAAGAATTGTACCAAAGTACCTACAGAATAAAATAATGTGTATAGTTTTGGTACTCTTTTACAATAACCAATAATCCTTTCTATCATAATTATACTTTTATTTATTAGGAACTTGGTAATCCAACTTTGCAAAATAGTTGAGAAAATACCGTACCGTGTAACTTTAGACCTAGCTCTTCAAAACAATTTACCTTCTTCACATCAGCCTTAATAGTCCACTGCTGGACAAGGCCTCTCCTTTGAAAGGAGGAATTGACCTACTATACCACGCTGGCCAGACTGGTTGGTGTAGGGTTTGTATCAAGTTTTCCTTCTCTTGCAGTGTTGTTCTCTGCATAATATGCTCCCTCTGTCGGCTCTTACGACACCCATGGGATGATATGGGGTGGTGACATTCCGTATTCTTAATCCGTCACCACACGGAGAAATTTACCTTATCCTTTCGTAATATATGCTCAAAGAAGCCTCTAGTTCAACCACTAATACCGTATCATCCATCCGAATTCCTATAATACCAGATGAGACTTGTACAGATTTGCCAGCAAAAACCCAATTACAAACACTTGTAGCCAATTAAGCCGCAGAGCGTTAAGGAAAGCATTAACTATCCGAAGATTTGCTTGTTACTTGCGCTAATGAAGGTCCGTTTATCGTTACATTACATTTGTTGTTGTTTTTGGACCACTCTAGTGTGGTTTCACACACTACTCTATTTCTAAAAAGGGATAAGATTCTATACCACATTCACACACCACCATCATTCTAGTCCCAAACTGAGAAAAATTGTACTATGGATACTAGATGATGGACAAACATACATAATATTTACCAACGTTATTTTTGTAAATACAAACATATGATACGTAGAAATACTTGACGTAATAATAATAGGTCAAGGTAAACATATGTTCACGCACACCAATGTTTGATTTGAGCGGGAATCGTACCGGCGACTTTTTGCGTAGCAGTCGCCTACACTCCTACCCGGTTATATGGTATTTGACAAAATAATCTTAATAGTATTTATCAAACTGTTGAGTTACTAACTGTCTGACAGATAACGCAGAGCCAAAACTATTGAGTGCGAGAAACTGAAACGCATGTACATACAGGGTTTAAAAAGACCCTTAACGAAAACTAAAACTCCATATTGTTCCAATCAATACGAACATTTTTTACTTTGGCACCATACCTAGGAAATTACTGATTCAGGAGATATTTAGGCTCAAATTAGTATAGATTTTTCTAATTAGGTAGAAAATCGATGCCTCACCCCGCCAATATGTTCTTAAGATGCCCTATGACCATGGGGTTCCATGGGGATAAGTAGGTATTTCGAGCATTGCACGCGCGCGCTTTTAATTGCGGTTTTGAAAATGTGAAAACTCAAAAAAAAAATCGCTTTCCAGGTATTATTTTTGGTTAGTATGACTTGGCATGATGTCCACAACGAGTAGACTTCGGCTTGGTGATGGGTCTTGTGACACTTGTATATTTCTTGTGGAGCGTAAGCGTGTACTAATAAGGGATTTTTCGAAAGGCCACGATATATGCCGTAGTCCTTTCATGTACTTCGGTCTGTATTGCCACTTTTTAAATCAATATTCTGTCGTAGCCTTTGTTTTATTGTCATAATTTAAAATTTGTATCCTTTTGGCTGTTATCTAAATTGTTTAGAGTATCCTAATACGGTCGCCTTTTGTACAATTTATACTTTTTGTAATCACTATGTTTTAAAATGTTTTATGGTACAATAAAGAATATTCCACATACATACATAGTCACACGCCTATATCCCCGAAGAGGTAGGCCGAGGTGTATAGCTACACCCACTTTTCGCCAGATTTATTTTAGTCCCACGTAATAGGGGGTGAGCCTATTGCCGTACCGGGCACATTACCAGACTCTGAGCTGCTACTGAGAATTTCCTAACGGAAAACCCAATAACACTTTGCCCGACACGGGGATCGAACCCTAGACCTCCCAATCCCGCGCGCATATTTATGCCGCAAGACCAACGAGGCAGTCATCATAAAGAATATTCTATATATCTATCTATCCTATTAGGCAAAAGTACCGCTTATTTTGATAGAAGGTTGCTAATATCATAATATTATTACTAATCTTTCATGACACTCTCTCAAAAATACACATTATTCGTACAACTTCAGCTTTCATAAAACATAAAGAGCTTATTTGTTTTTCACGACCGATAGAATTTTGTTCTCATAATATTATTAACCAATTATTTGATGAAGCCTATTGTTATTAAAACCATTCAGCGATCATGTTTAAACAATCAAACGAAGCCGAATGAAACACTTGAAAAGCCGACCATTTATTAATAATTTCTGTAACAAATTTATTAATTTACAGTTCATTTCAATACCGTTGCAAACTTTCAGCTAACAATTGCATTACGAGTAAAATTACTTTACTTTTGAACTTGAACGTTTTCTCTATTGTACTCAATGTAAAGTAGATATATTACGTTTCTGGTATCTAGTCCGCTGCTAGCTGGGCAAATAATTATTTTTTACTCGACTAGGCTGCTTCCGTGGTCCAGTGGATAGCGTATGCCACTGCTGATCGGAGGTCCCGGGTTCGATTCCCGGGTCGGGCAAAAGTGTTACTGGTTTTTTTTTAATACTCAGTAGCAGCCCGGAGTCTGGTTATGTGCCCGGTAGTGGCAATAGGCTCGCCCTAGGGGTGAATAGGGTGAATTTTTAGGTCCCACGTAATATGTTACGTGGGACCTAAAAATTCACGGCGAAATGTGGGTGTAATATTTACACTTCTGCCTACCCCTTCGGGGATACAGGCGTGAGACTATAAATAAATATATATAAATAAGTAATAAGCAGCGATAGCCGAGTGGAGAGACCGAGAGACTGCTACGCAGAGGCTCTCGGGTTCGAATCCACGGCACGCACCAATGACTTTTCGAAGTTAAGTGCGTATTAAATTGTTAATTATCGCATGCTTATCGATGAAGGAAAACATCGTGAGGAAACCTGCATGTCTGAGAGTTCTCCATAATGTTCTCGAAAGACATGTGACGTCTGCCAACCCGCACTTGGCCAGCGTGGTGAACTATGGCCTTACCCTTCTCATACTGAGAAGAGGCCCGTGCCCAGCAGTGGGACAGTATAAAGGGCTGATGATGATGATACTTCGGCCGCGGCTCTGCCCACGTGAAGGTAGACACCTAAACCTTCCTCAGGAATCACACTATCATCACTGAAAATCGTACAAAAACATGTTCAATCGTTTTTGAATTTTGTACGTTCATAAAAACAGACAGGTCAAAAATGAGGCTTCATTTTATAATATTTATAGATGTACAAATAACTATTATAGCCTAGAGGTGGGAGAACAGACTGCTGTCACAGATGACTAAATAGTTACTTCGTAACAGATACATCACTCCCATACAAAACCGAAAATACCTACGCTATAATCACCTACAAAATCTTAATAATAATAGCCGATTTTCGCAGTGAGCAGAAATGTAGATTGTTTGACTTACGTACAAGCGCGTCATCGAACTAAGGCGCTAGGGTTGTTCCTATAATAATTTTGGAAATAAAACTAATGTTGCGAAATAACCATATTAATATTTGTAAATATATTTGAGTTTGTTGTTAAAGTTAAATATGTTTGAGTTTTATGAAATGATTAAAATATTTTGTTCCTTGTCTAAATTCGCGGTTATTAAATTTCAATGTTGAAAATATCCTTAATCTTGTAAATAATTTTAATAAGTAATTATGCGGAAAACATGAGCAAACACCAGGCAAATCGACTTTATTTAGAATTTCCAACACGGTGCTACCCGGTCGATTCATAAGCACGTTGTCAAAATTATTCACGAATAATATTTCAAATTTTTCAATATAATTTATAAAAGTTTCTGTTGGAACTTTTAGGCTACCATAAAAAGATGTATCTTTATTATAGGCTTTAAAATGAGTATATAGTGTTGTTTCGTCAACATTTCGCCTGTAACAAAGCATTAAAGCTAGTGCAGTTATGTTTCTTGCTACACTTAAACAATAAATACCCTGACACATAGGTCAACGCATTTTTTGCAGGCAAATCGAATCTGCAGTCGGTTTTGCCGTTTAAGGCAACTGCTGAAGGTGTTCCTGCCTTACATCTTTGGCCAGGTATGGGCCGTTCAAGAAGAGTGGTAGCATCTGACCTCTGAAGCAAGTCACAAAAATGTCTTCTTGACAGTTACTATGACGTGAATTTTGCAGCATATTTCTAAGGAATAATTTAGAAAACGCTCTTGTGAACTGGATAGGGGTAGAGTCTCTGCAGTTTCCTCCCTGTTGTCTGACAGTGCCGAAGAAGTTTTACAGGCAGTCTTGGTTGAGACGTCGTGTATATATAAAGTTTATCCCCTTTTCCTGGAAATCTTTGCTTAACATGAGTATTGAATTGATTGTTATTTGTATATCTGGGTGATAAGGCAAGTAATTTGTATTGTATTTATTTATTACTTTGACTTTTTTGGCCTGCCTTTATGAATACCATCTAAATGATGTAATTAATTTATCGAATCTTCTAGGTAATTTAGTAATTATATATATTGACCAGTCATTATGTATAATTTTATATTAATCACTATGGCTTTAACATATACATACACAGTTTTAAGTTCAACCTAATGACAACCATGACACCTAGCAATAAAGTCACAAAGCGTAAAAAAGATACCTATATATTTCTTACGACCAGTCGTCTGAGTCGTTACAAAAAACTAGGTGATCAATAAATCATTCCTGTCACATAGAAATGAAAAGATGTATGTTAAACAATATTAAGTGCCGGTTTCACCATGTCCAAGTACTCGGCAAATAAATTCATACAAATTTCGTTCTAATTTTGAATTTATTTGGAAGGTAATGTTTAGTTAGAGGTGTGGTAAACAGGCCCTTAGTGTAATATCAACCTTATATCGTAACAGATAAAGTACTTTATCACGTCATTGCCTTGCGAGTTGCGTCGTTTTGATCTGTCTCTTATATTTCGAATTTCATCTTTGAATTTGTATGTACCCACGTACAAAAAAAATGTGGCGGATAAAGAAGTGTCAATAAAATTAGTAGATAAGATTTGATATAAGTAAGTAACTAAATTTGTTCGTATTTCGGCAGTGAAAAGAACGACAACTTTTTGTTTGTTTTTTGGCTTTTACATCCATCCACTGCACAATAATTCCTCGGCATTTTTATAAGAAAGCGCAGGAAACGTGCCGTGCGTACGCTCTGGCGGGCGTGCGGCGGCCCTCTGTCATTTGTATCCATATGGATACACGAAATGGTAGGTGTTTATCGCGCGAATTTGAGCCAGTGACGGGGGCCTGCTGCTGTGCGAAAAGTCTCGGATTAAAGCCGATGTCTGTTACTCTTTTATGTAAAGGTTCTTAATGTATTTTCAATAAACTTTATAATAATGTAGCTTAAACGCCAGAATAGCGTATAAACTACCTCTCAAGATAACCGTCACACAAACTGGTGGATCCGCGTGTAAATCTTGTAGGATATATTGGCACAGAACCGCTCCTATGCTCTTATATTAGCAACGAAAGTTTAACTTCACAGGCATTTACCAGAAGTTGTGGTTTGGACAGAATAGAAATGCGTAACTTACTGTGCAATTTGCAACTGAGAGGTTGAAACAGAAATAATGATAAAAAAATTAATTTGATAAATTTGTAATTTTAATCTCAATTGAATTTGTTATTTAATGTCATGTTGATTTTATTTAATTAATTATATATTGTGTTTAATTAGTATTATAATTATTGTTGTATGTTCACACACGACGTAAAAGTTGTTTTTGAATAAATAAATGAAATGAAATGGGGTTATAGCTTACACAATTTTAAAAACCGCAATTAAAAGCGCGCGCGTGCAACGCTCGATATACCTACTTATCCATGGGGTCGTAGGGCATCTAAAGAACATATTGGTGGGGTAAATGCATCGATTTTGTACCTAATTAGAAAAATTCCATACTAACTTTGAGCCTCAATATCTCCTGAACCAGTAATTTCCCAGGTATGGTGCCCAGGTAAAAAATGTTCGTAGTGATTGGTACAACATGGGATTTCAGTTTTCGTTAAGGGTCTTTTTACACCCTGTATGTCAGACTTGCCAACTGGCTTATGTGTAGCGTCCTGCTTTTGGTACGCCTATAACATATCTACTTCTTCTTTGTAACATCATTGGGTTACAGTACCTACTTGTATTCTGACCTTGTTATTAAGTTGACGTTTAAAGAAAAACTAATAATAACGCTTTATGAAACAATTATTTTTGTCAAAATGTGAGTGTGGCCAATAAGTTTGTAAATCCTCTAGTAAGCCTCACTTTTAATATTAAGACGATTTTTTTGCAGAAATATAACGCAGCATGTGACCAACAGGCTGATCACCGAAGGTCTCGTAATCTGGTATCAGGTGTCTAAGGTCTTCTAACTCGCAGTAACCAGCGTGATAGACTATTGCTTAATCCTTATTTTATTGAGAAAAGGTACCAACAACCCTGCTTCTAAGCTGGGATAGCTTAAAAACTGAGTTGACACAATTGTTTTGGAGTATTTTATTAGAATGTTTGAATTAATATGCCTACATGTTCTTGTAACTGAACACTAAAACAAGCAACGGAGTTGAAATTATCGTTTAACAACAAGAATTTTGAGTTAAGTCAAGTCAAGTCAAAATCATTTATTCATTTAGGCCACAAAAAGACGCTTATGAACATCAAAAATTAAAGTTAATTACTAGATGATTCTACATTTACATTTACTGCCACGTTCGCAATGCAATAGGTAGAACCACGAGAAAGAACGTGCAATAATACTCGTAGCCACACTGTTTAACTGTCAGTGTATAATGGTTTTACTGCTGTAAAACTTTTACATGTTATCTTTGTAAGGAGCTGCAACTGTTTCACATTGTGAGTTATCTACTAATGCAAAAAATAATAGTTATTGATATCATACTCAAGCAATAAATTATGTTCATTTGGTAAGCCTCCCAAAGTGAATCGGGTGAAACAGGAGCATCCACTTACGTCTTTTAATGTAGGCAACTCGCGAACATGACTGTTCAGGGCTATGGTCCACCATAGCCCTGAACAGCCATGTTCCAGTCTGTCAGCATGTCCCGGAAAGTAACAGTATATAAACCTGCAGCAATTTACAATCTATTCGTTTGCAGCTCATGACCACGAGTTACCCTCACCTTACAAATCCAATAAATTATAATAAAAAGAGTAGCTAACAAGAATGAAAATCCTAATATATAAAATCCTTGCGTTACTGACTGACTGACAGACACGCTACAGCCGAAACTATTGGGCGCAGGAAGCTGAAATTTGGCATGTATGTTCCTTGGGGACCGTAGGGGTGCACTAAGACGGGATTTCCCGAAATTTCCACGGGATCGGCCAAACGGGTAAATTAAAAAAAAATGCAGGCGTAGCTGCTGGCGTCCTCTAGTTTAGTATAAAATGAGAATACGGTAATTAACTACACTACAAAACTGCTTATTGACCTAATAAACAAAAAGGTTATTTAGTTCAATGCCTGGCCCTCAGAGACCAATTTTATAAGAACATCGATGCCGAATGTATTGTTTAGGTAGGTACCTAATGTAACAAATTTAAGTCAACTTTATCTTTAACATGGGCTTAAAAAATAAACGAGATTAAAAAAAAAACAAATATCTTCCATTATTATTTCCTACATAAGAAACGTTTGTAGCTTATTTAAACTGAAGAATCATGTTTTGCAATTGGAATCGTTGCGAAAAACACTAAAAGAGCTGACGAAAAAGCAACCAGTTTGCATTGCCAATTTTTTTACGCTTCAACCAAACTTTACAATTCTTTCTTATCAATAATCTTCCTGTTATTTTAGAAAAGACTAGAGGACGCTAGCAGCTTCGCATGCACATTTTTTTTTATTTATCTGATCTGACCGATCCCGTGGGTATTTCGAGCAATCCCTTCTTAGTGCACCCCTACGGTCCCCAAGGAATATACACGCCAAATTTCAGCTTCCTGCCCCCAATAGTTTCGGCTGTAGCGTGTCTGTCAGTCAGTCAGTAACGCAAGGATTTTATATATTAAGATATGGAGAAAGTATCTATACAAACATTTTTTTTTGTTAAGAGGTGCAAAATTCTCTTTGGATTGCCGGCTCTAGGGGAAATTCTATATGGAGTATGTGGTACTACCCCTAAAAACTACCCCAACTACCGACCAAAGACGCCCTACGGGGAGAAGACAAGGTACATGAGCCGTCTAGTGTTCCTCCCATTGCGCCATGTATCTACACAAATTATGTCCTGGAACAACTCACTAATATACATACATACATACATAACTTCACGCCTTTTATCCCTGAAGGGGTAGGCAGAGGTATATACACACCCAAACTTCGCCAGTTATGTTTAGGTCCCAATGTTATATGGAGCGAACCTAATGCCATCTACCGGGCACATTCTAAAGCGAGCGATAATTAACATTTTTAATACACACATAACTTCGAAAAGTCAGAGGTGTGTGCCCGGGGTACCTGGGAATCGAACCCGAGACCATCGTCTGGGCAGTCCGTTATGTACACTACTAGGGTACCGCCGCTTGTATCACTAATATAACCCACAAATAAACTTTATTGACTAGGTAGGTGAAAGCAAGTATTCTCAAAGTTGCGGTTCCAGTGATTTTGAGCCGCTCGCCTCCAGCCACTGCCACTTAATTTATTTAATACTAGACGACGCCAGCGGCTACGCCTGCAATTTTTTTAAATTCACCCGCTTTGGCCGACCCCGTGGGAATTTTAGGAAATCCTTTCTTAGTGCACACCTGCGGTCCCCAAGGAACATACATGCCAAATTTTAGCCTTCTGCGCCCAATAGTTTCGGCTGTAGCGTGTCTGTCAGTCAGTCAGTAACGCAAGGATTTTATATATTATGATTTAGATTGCGCAAACGATTCACTCAATGCACTTTCAAGAAAACACGACCATGAAAGTCTTGCTTAACTTTACCGAATTATTACGAACGGCAAGCTAAATCACGCTATTAGCGCTGCAATACTTTGCAGTAACATACCTATCATCATCCTCCTAGCGTTATCCCAGTTTCAGTTTGGGGTCCGCCTCCTAGTCTAACCGGATTTGGCTGAATATTAGCTTTTCCACAGAGCGACTGTCTGTCTGAGCACGTTAAGCCGTCGGTCCCGGCTGTCATGAAGATCTTTGACAGTCGTCGATAGGGCGTCAGTACCTCTAAAATAAACTGACATTCGTCTAAACCATGGAATATCGCTATCACTTCCGGTTGTGGAGGTCAGACAGGCAGTGAAAAGCTAATATTCAGCCAAATCCGGTTAGACTAGAAAGCGGACCCCGGGTTGAAACTGGGATAACGCTAGGAGGACGCACTGGCCGCAGGCCTCTTTTTATTTAGAAAAAAAAAAAGATAAGGTTATAACCGGTACTCAGCTTGAGTATAATCTTCAGTAATCAGAAAAAAACAAATCATTAATTGAAATAAAAACACCTTTGCTTCACTATAGACATTTATCGACACATCATTTTGTCTGGAAGAGATCGATCTAAGTGACAAAGCTGTTAAATTGTGCCTTTGTTTTATCATAGCACTATGTGCAAAGTGTAAAACCTGACGCATGTTGTACAATAAACAATTCTATCCATCTAACCAAACATCGCAATTATAACCTCAATAGCTGTCGGTTATTATGATGTCCTATTGCCTCCAACCAGTACACAATAATCCACCAAACCTCTCAAAACAAACATGCTTAGCTACAACCATGAAATCCTACTCATTCTTCGCTTATCCGCGTAATTGTTTACAATCAACATGATAAGAGTAATACGAAAGTTTTATCGAAACATTTCAAACCCCAAAACTCTCCAGATAAACGTGATAGATTATTGTCAAAATCAGGTCATACTTTGCCAATTAATAAATATTTTTGGTTTATATCAAATTAATAAATAAACTCTTAGAATGGTGTAAGATGATTAAGTTAAGCATATTTATCAAATATTAGTAATTAGATTGTATTATTTACAATTGTGATAAATACGTAGCGACATATAGTTCTATTGTCACACATTTGTTTTACCGTAAAGTTTGATATATAATTATCTAGTAAACACTACACTGATTTAATTAATGATTATACATTTTAAAATAAGCATAATAAATCCTAACTTATATTGTAATAAAAAGAAATCAAATGATTATGTCGTTTGATAACTTTTTAAGTGTTATTTGACTACCCTTCACTTGTTTGCGGTGAGCCACCATTATTGGTTCGGCGTTAGATCGAAACCGTATGTTCTAGGCGATTTGGGAAAATACTAATATTGCGGACTGTATGAGGGCGAGTTCTGATCGCCTGGGATAGGAAAAGGGAGTGGAAGTTGGGAGTTATAGATACTGGGAGGAATGGGATTTGCAGCACACCTACCTTCGTTCTCTCGGCTCGACAAGATGGCTGTCGTCGGCTTCTACATCAGCGAGAAGTCGGGCTGTAAGTCTCTCTCTCCGTCTGGATCCAACCCAGAACTACACAATTCACTTCACTCCACCCGCGAGCGGTTTTGTTGCGTTTATAGTATAGAAGCGGTAAAATATGGCGGTAATTAGGTACACGTGTTCGGCACGACACGGATGATTCTTGACTGTCTCGCGCGTCGATGAACGCGGCGACGAATCAGCGAAAGGCGTGCTTTTTGGGAGAAAGGGAGGGAATAAAAAGGATCGCTCGTATTGGACAAGCAAGCGAGGAACGATTGACGTTGATGTAATTAATTATCAATAGAAAGGTAGATGGCACTACAACACCCCCCCGCCCCTAAAGGGTTGCCTTTAAAAAAAAATGAACTTAGCTATGTTGGATGTACTACCGTATAACCCATCAATAGGCTAAGACAGCGATATGATATTAAAATTAATCTAAATTAACTTATGCGAAACAATTGTGACGAAAACTACAACTAAATACTTAAACTAAAAAGGAGATCCAACTTCAGGCTAGATCTCACTGAGTTGGAAGCGGACAGAGACTTATAACAGGGCGCACGTAGCTCCCCTTCGCGGTTTTAACGGTAACAACGCGGGTTGTACCGTCTTTGGAAGTATGCAGTTTCTCTACGATGGCTAACGGCCATGAAAGCGGCGGAGCATTATCATGTATTATGACGACCAACGTACCCTCCTGTATAGGGGATGCAGGACTATTCCACTTGGATCTAGCCTGAAGCTGGTGGAGATATTCCGCACGCCAGCGCCGCCAGAACGACTGCACAAGTTTATCCAGCAGAATATGTCTCTGGAGCAAGCTTGAAGAGTCTGCTTCAGGAGCCGGAAATGACGATAATGGCACTGTGTTCAGAAAATGTGCAGGGCTTAACGCGGATGGTTCTGCAGGGTCACTACTCAATGCCGTGAGTGGACGCGAGTTGATCAGCGCCTCGACTTGTGCAAGGACAGTTAAAAGCTCTTCGTAAGAGAGGATCTGTTGACCTATAACTTTGAAGAGATGCGTTTTAATTACTTTGACCATGCTTTCCCAACATCCACCGAAATGTGGTGATGCTGGCGGAATAAACTTCCAGTCAATATGAATTATGGAAAGGTCTTCCTGAAGACGAGTACGATATTCTTCCCTAAGAAACTTATAAAGGTCGCGTAAATAAGAGCTTGCGCCCACGAAACAAGTGCCGTTATCCGTATACAAACACTGTATAGGGCCGCGCAGTGAAAGAAATCGTTTAATCGCAAGGAATGAGACCGTGCTTAAATCTGTCGCAACTTCAATATGCGTAGCGCGCGTCGTTAAGCATGTAAAAATACATAGCCAAGCTTTACGGCTTTTAACACCTCGACCACGCACTGGCGTATACTGTAGTACTTGAAACAAAAGTCCCATTAGGTAGGTGCCTAAGAAACCTACAGACATAAACGATGGCGCGGAGTAACTTAGACCACGACGACATGCGTAGTGCGAGTGCATAGATCGGAGATTCCGCAACCTCAGCAATCACGGGATGAGAAACAGACTTCCGCTCGGGTACATCTTCGTCTTCTGCACTGTGGTCAAAGGGTTGCATGTGCCACTCTGACGGATCATGGAAAATCCAAGAAGGTCCACGATGCCACAATGGGTGATGCAGAAGATTAAGTGGAGTAACACCACGAGACAGGCAATCAGCGGGGTTCTCAATACCCGCGACGTGATTGAGACAAGTAGCGGGAACAGGTTCAATCAATTTACTAACGCGGTTGGCAACAAAAGTCTGCCAGCGGTGAGGAGATGAAAAAATCCAAGCGAGCACTACTTTGGAGTCAGAAAATGCGTATATTTTATTAATAGGGTAGTGGGGCAAAACTGTGTCTTGAACCTTGCGGAGCAACTGAGACAGCAGAAGGGCCGCGCACAACTCCAGTCTCGCAACCGAAATGGTTTTAATAGGCGAGACCTTGGACTTGGCACAAACTAACTGCACCGAGTACCTAGTTAGAACCAATGCGGACTTGCAGATATACGACTCCGCCGTAAGCACGCTCGCTGGCGTCAGCGAAACCTATTAAGTTGATGGTACATCCATCTACCAACCCAAGATGACGCGGAATAGTAATTTGATTGAGCGCGGTAAGCTCAATACAAAACTGGCCCCAAGCGGCGACAATATGGTCAGAGGGTGTTTCATCCCACTCACACTCTGATAGCCAAAGCTCTTTGATCAAGAGCTTGGCGTACAAAATTGTGGGAGCCACAAAACCGATTATGTCCCACAGTCGAGCCACTGTGGACAGCATAGTGCGTTTGATGCACTTATCATCTGGCGGTGAGACGTCAAACCGAAAACTATCACAGGATTTGTCCCAGCGTAAGCCGAGAACTTTATGCGGTACAGACTTCTCAAACTCAATGTCTGGAGAAGTTTTATGAGAATCAGGTATGCGTGCGAGAACCTCCTTAGAGTTGCTTGTCCATTTGACAAGATCAAACTGGCCTCGCTTGAAAAGCTGAATAAGCTCTTCACAAAGCGAAGTTGCTAGCGGAACGGATATGAAACTACAGGCTCAGACACTCATCTATATACAAAGCGGAAGTAGCAACAGCTGCTGCGGCGGGAAAGTGATCGCCTTCATCAGCGATCAACTGGCGAACAACTCGTAACGCGTGATATGGGCTAGACTTGAGTCCAAAACAAACACGATTGAACTGATACACGGATAATAAGGTTCCTTATTGTTAAAACGATAAAAAACCCGTTGAAATCTACGGTCAGATTCGCAAACGCCGATATTGAGGAACATTTGGCGGCAATCAGCTGACAGAGCGATTTGGAAAAGACGAAACTTTATTATGATGTTAAATAAATCAGCCTGTAGATTAGGGCCGGCAGGCAAAATATCATAAGTCGACTGACCTAATGTAGTCTTACAACAAGCATCTAAAACCACACGAAGTTTAGTAGAGGTTTTATCTTCGCGAACTACGCCTTGATGCGGGATATAATATGAGGGAAGAGAGTCGCCCTCGTTGTTCACAACTACACTCAAAAAACCTTTATTTATGTAGTCACGAATGACGTCATTATAGGCTGCGTAACTTAAGTGATGCATCAAGTTTACGTTCTAAACAATGGAAACGTCTAAGCGCAGCAGCGTACGAGTCGCCTTACGAATAAGGGTCACCGTAGAATGGCAACACCACTACGTATCTGCCACTGTCGTCGCGAACATAGGTAGCGCGGAAATGTTCTTCACACTCGAGATCCTTACGGCTCATCGAGGGCGGTGCGGTAATCTCTTCAAGCTCCCAAAATTGCTTGAGAAGAGAATCAATATTATTTTCTTGAAGAACAGAACAACAACAAGACGTAATATAATGAGAAGTATGTAACGTAGGTACGGTACCCATAATCACATACCCAAATACCGTCTCAATAGCGGGCGGTAAATCATATCGCTCACTACGCCCTACTTTAGTTAGTAGCAAGTGCGGAAATATTGAAGCTCCAATCAAAACATCAATGTCTGCCGGATTCGCAAACTCCGCATCTGCTAGTGGCAGTGTCTCGAGGTGGGTGAGTAATGATACGTCCACATTAGCGTTAGACAATGTGTCTGTAATACGCTCCACGATAAGCGAAGAAATGTTAAAATGAATATTCCTATCAAAACGCGAATGTATTTTAAAATCTACGGAACCCTTGCAATGTTTTTCTGAACCCCCGATGCCCTTGACCACTAAGTTAGTATTTCTAAAATTATCCTACAGTCCGAGGCGTTTGAAACAATCAGAAGTAATAAAATTACTCTGTGACGCACTGTCGAGTAGACATCGTACCATGTGAGGCGCTCCATTAATATCATAAACGATAACTTGCGCTGTCGCTAACAGAACAGTCTTGGACGCCGTACGCCGCGGCTTAGCACTGCGCTGATCGCTACAAGCGCACGAGGACCGTCCGCGCGTGCACGCCGCCCGCGCTATGGACGTCGTACACAACGATACTTCCCCCTGAGACGTGGAGGGGGAAGTCACCGTGGTCTGCACCTGCAACGTAAGCGTGTCAAGGTCACCGGCTTGGCTCGACAACGGGTAACTTTTATCGAAGTGTAATAATGAGTGGTGTCGTTGATTACATGAACGACATCTCGTCTTACTAGAACAATCACTCGTTTTATGCTTTATACTTAAGCAATTAATGCAAGCTTTGTTATCCTTCACACATTTGAAACTAGCAGTTGGATTTAAATTATTAAAGGCGGTACATTTATAGAAATGGTCGTGTACTATATTACTGCAAAGACACTTCTGTGAATTATTATTATTAGATTCCGAGCATGCTACGTAAGATTGCGGATTAGGGACCGAGTTATTATTGCTATTTCGCGCTTTATTCGACCTTTGTTTGCTATTATTATTATTAGACGAGCTAGATGAACTAGACTGTGTATTATGATATATTCGACACTGATCTTTGATGAAGGAAATAAAACTATCTAGTGTAGGTATTTTATGATTGCGTTCCGTCATCTCGAATGCGCGAATTGTTTCAGTGTCAAACTTTTTAAAGCGAGTTGAAGAAACATAAAGTCGGAAAGATCTTCTAATTTTAAGTTTTTAAGAGTTTTTTTTTTAAGTATATAAGTATGTTTATCCATTATCTAGTACCCATAGTACAAGCTCTGCTTAGTTTGGGACTAGATTGTGTTGTGTGAATGTGGTAGAATATTATATTATATTAATTAACTGCGGTGACAAAGTTGTCTATAAACAGCTGGAAATTCGAAACAGACGCGGCACCGGACAATTTAAGATTTAAAGCTTGATCAAAGTAAGTAGACGCTAGAATACGAGTATCTTGATACCTACCAAGTAGTGACTGAAATATGACCTGATAATTCTCAGCACTGGGTGTGACACCTGCAAATACGGATTGGGCCTTCGGTGACAGTTTACCTATTAAATAGTACAACCTGTCAGCATCTGTAAGAGAACCATTATCGTGCACTGTTGACTTAAAAATCGCATAGAATAACGGCCAATTTCGTATATCGCAATCGAATGACATGAGCTCAATTGGCAGTAATCTCGGCGTCCGAACCGCAGAAACGGGCTGTGCTGAATATTTACCCTCCAATTGTGATTGTTTGCGCTTGATGATACAATAAAGATCTTCAAATGAGGTGTACGCCTGATAATTTGGCTGTTCATCAGGATTAATAGAAAGCAATCTTGCGTTAAAATCGTCTAACAACTTATGAAAATCTATTCGAATACTATCTACTGTCAAACAATAACTAAGAAATGATTCGCTATTAATGTCAGAAGTAGCGGCAGTTTTTGAGCGCTCGTAAATGTTTTGAATACGCTCAAATTATTGCGTTTTGCTTCTAAGATTGTCAGCTCTTTTTCTTCCGACATGCGTGGCTTCTTTTGTTGTGCCATGTTTACTTAAATATAAGCTAATGAGACCGAATCAAAATAAGAATACCTAAAGTACCTATTATTTTACCTAAGTAGGCAACACTTTAAGGCAGTGGAATTAAAAGGTGCTTGAAATATGTAATTTACAAGACAACTATGATAGTTCCAGTAATAATAATTGGGTTAGTAGGTAGCTACATAAAAGTATATTACCTACGGATGCGTGCGGAAATAACCCGGTAATGGGTATGTAAATGGATTAGGAGTATAGCTAGGTGCTATAACTACCTAAGTAGGTACTTCTAGAAGATACCTACGCGAGCGAGATAAACAAGAGGTTACGAATAAACGCAAATGAATCCGGCTCGAAGGACCAAAAAAAAATGGTTCGGCGTTACACCGAAACCGTATGTTCTAGGCGATTTGGGAAAATAATAATATTGTGGACTGTATGAGGGCGAGTTCTGATTGCCTAGGATAGTAAAAGGGAGTGGAAGTTGGGAGTTATAGATACTGGGAGGAATGGGATTTGCAGCACACCTACTTCGTTCTCTCGGCTCGACAAGATGGCTGTCGTCGGCTTCTACATCAGCGAGAAGTCGGGCTGTAAGCTGATCACTCCGTCTGGATCCAACCCAGAACTACACAAATCACTTCACTCCACCCGCGAGTGGTTTTGTTGCGTTTATAGTATAGAAGCGGTAAAATATGGCGGTAATTAGGTACACGTGTTCGGCGCGACACGGATGATTGAGGTGATGGCGTGCTTTTTGGGAGAAAGGGAGGGAATAAAAAGGATCGCTCGTATTGGACAAGCAAGCGAGGAACGATTGACGTTGATGTAATTAAGTAGAATAATTTATCAATAGAAAGGTAGATGGCGCTACCAATTAAAAATAACTGTTCGCCTCGGCGGGACGCCCATCTTTCTACTAACTATTGAAGCGAACGGAGCTCCGCAAACCTAGTGAAGGTGTACAGGCTAGCAGTCTGTGGTGCAGTCCGAGTGATCTCTGTTACGAGCAGATTGGTGCAGTAATAAAAGTTAAGTAATTTGTATTATTTAAATAACGAATATTCCTTATAGGCATATTTCTGTATAACAGTAAAACATAGCATTGTGTTGGCGTTGTTGGTGAGTGTTATGTGAAATAAATAATTTTAAATGGTTTATAACCTCTTTTTCTTTATTCACCTACTAGTATCAGTTATTGCTAGTTCAGAATCAAACAGAATAGTTTCTCATACCCACTACTTTATCATATTCATATTTGGAATGATAGTAGCTGGTCCTATTGCTTTAATTTACTTTGATATCTGACTATTGCCGATTCCAACCCGAAACCTATGCTTTTGCTCTGCTTTGCAGTAAATAGTGTTAGTAACTAGAGAACCTAAACCTTTCTATTAGCTATCATTAATTAGTATTGAAGAAAGTTACTTTTGACCTTACAATATGCTAGAATAAAATCAGATTTGCTATTAAACTACTAGAAATAGATTTTATAGCTCGATGTCTGGCGTCTGTAGTTATTATCATTAAAATAATTTAACATACGCAACACACCATCTCATCGAAACCAGACCGCGCACAAGGAAACAAGACAATCAAAATTTGTCCAAACATGATTTTAATTAAAGTTTATTATTATGCAATTTCACTGCCGTTTTCAACATGCTGTTGGTTGTACTCTTGTAAGCAAACGCGAGGCATAATGGCGTCTAATTTACATTCGGTCAAAACCTGTTTATTTTCGGTCAAAACTGTTAACCGTTAATGACGTAGTGTGGTACATAAACTTGAAATAATTATGCATTGTATGCTTGGATATAGTTTTAGTAATTAATTTTGGTTGCATCGACGTTGTAGTGGGTTTAATAGGCAACTCACTCTTCGGTGCTGAGAGGGCGCTGATCCAATCAGGGTGTAAGTTAGGAAATAAATAGACTAAATTGTTGTTGATAAATAAAATACATATGTTATTTATCGAGAATCGCTTTTTTCTATATATGTTTTGCGCTTATCATCTATCCTTATTTAAAATTATAAGTAGCTCAGTCTCATAAGCCAAATAGGATGATGACGTACTGAAGCTGTAGCAGAGATCTTAAGATTAAATTAACCCTCGCTGAAAAGTTAAGGAATATCATCCTGGACAGTGCTAAAATTAACAGGATTGCATCGTTTTGTCAGATGGTAGCTGTAAAAATAAAAAAAGAAAAACAAATAATTGTAATATTACCTGAATATATTTTAATTAAATAGAAACTCTTATGTTTTCACATAATGGTGTCATTTTATTAAACATTTTCAGGGGTCTGCTGTGGTCCGCTGCTAGCTTTTCCTCAATTAATCTGCCATTGGAGGGGCCTGTCATATCTTTAAAGATCTAAATTCAACTCAGTTACATACTCTATTTTATATATATGTGAACGGGAATTAACGCGAACATGCATTAGGTATTTACATACCTTATTTTGCTTGACATCGCTACACCAGTCAGCTTGCGACCATGGGACGTGCAACCGTCTCGAAACGTCAAGAAAAATAAGGTATGTAAATACCTAATGCATGTTCGCGTTAATTCCCGTCTACATATATATAAAATCTAAACATGCAACGCGAGTGTTTAAGTTTCTATACTCTATTTCATTTCCCCAGCTATGAACGCTTTAGATTCCTTTGATAAAGCTTCAATCCAAAAAAGGCTACTACGGCATTATACAATGCACAGTCTCACCAACCCTAAATCCATCCTTCGGACCGGTACAGATAGCAGATGCCGAGATAATGTGCGGACTTGTCACGCGCCCAGAAAAATACAGGAAAGGATGGTAGAAAATGTTGGGCAGAATAAATGTAATCGAATAGCCAATGTTTTAGGCAGATGTGTCCCAGAACATTCTGGTTAATAGGCTACGAATGTTAAGCCGCTGCCAAGAAACATGCCTAAATAACACATATATAATTCGATAATACAGATAACATGAATAATAATCTTGACAATTTTTTAATTGCACAGTCTTGTAATATAGACGAATGTTCAAAATTAATTAAAACAAAGAAGCTGCATTTAAAAATGATACACCAGTACATACGCAGCTTAAATCGTAATTTTTCCAGCTTTTTAACACTCCTCAAACGATCGAATACTGATTGGGACTTAATTATCCTATAAGAATGTTGGTTACGCCATATACGCTCCATTCCAACAATAGACGGCTACAGCTTTGCAAAAAATGAAACAAACCTGACACAAAATGAAGGCATTGTGGTATATTTCAAAACTAACTTGCAAATAACAATTACAGAACCGGAACTACAGGATGCTAATTGCCTAGTTATAAACGTTTTCCCTAACACATGCGTAATTGCTTTATATAGGCCACCGGGCTACAAGAATGCCCAGCCATTCATGTCATCACTGGATGGCCTACTTAGTAGTATAAATTATTCCAATGTCATTGTTACTGATGATATCAATATCGATATCATGGAAAATACAAAAGACACTTATGCACCACACTACTTAAACCTATTAGCCTCTCACAGTATGTTACCGTCCCACCAGTTACACACGGCAAAACCTGTCTCGACCATCTTATGCTGAAAACCACGCTACCGGCCTTCTGCTATGTTGCGAACGCGTCCGTTACAGACCATGACTGTGTGATACTGTTGTTGGAGCAACACTATCTACCTCTTAAGCCCCTAACACGAAAGAAATTAAATTACACAAATTTAGAAAAAGACATGCAAAATATCTGCTATGACACTATTTACGCAACAACTGACGCAAATTTAGCCACTTTTAGTTTGATTACGCTACTGAATAATAAAATCCAAGCAAATACATGTATCCTGACAGTGCCAAATCACAAGAGGATTTTAAAACCTTGGATTACCGTTGGTCTGATAAAATGCATGAAGAACCGTGACAAACTACATTTGAAATCAAAAAAGAATCCTAACGATGCCGTTATCAAACTTACATATACCCGATACAGAAATGTTTGTAACTCCTTATTAAAAAGTATAAAACGAGACTACGAAAAAGGCTTGTTAAATAATGCAATTAAAAATAACAATAACAAAATGCTATGGGACACTATTAAACAAATAACCTACTCCAACAAAATAAATAACCCTTCTTCTGACCTGATATCCATCTTAAACCCCACCAGCTCGGTAAATGATATTAACACCTTCTTTGTCTCTATTGGTCAAAACCTTGCTAAAAACATACAACATACTAATATTCATTCACATCATACTTCTACTTGTCTTCATTCCTTTGGTCTGGTTCCAACTGATTAATTCGAGGTTCGTAATATAATACTTAATCTAAAAAAAGATAAAACTGCCGGCCGCGATAATATTTCGGGCTCATTTCTGAAACTTTATCCCCAGAGTTTAGTCTCTCCTTTAACATACATTTTTAACCTAATGTTTTCTACGGGTGTCTTTCCAAATCAATTTAAACTTGCCGAAGTAATTCCAATTTACAAAAGCGGTGACAGAACCTGTGTAAATAATTACAGACCAATCTCTATTCTTTCCACATTATCAAAAATTGCAGAAAAGCTCATCAACAAGAGATTAGTAAACTATCTCGAGTCAAAACACCTACTACCACTTCTCAGTATGGATTTAGGACCGGCACTTCAACTTCAGATGCGGTACATGCTCTTATTGATCACATTGTTTATCAGCTTGATTCTAAAAAGAAAGTTCTAGCAATATTCCTTGACATAAAAAAAGCTTTCGACACGGTTCCTGTCCCACTTTTGTTACACAAGTTGGAAAGCCTTGGCATCCGTGACGTCCAACTAACATTGTTTGCTGACTATCTCACTAACAGAAAACAAAGGATGAAGATTGGCGATGTCGTCAGCGATGACCTAACAGTCTCATATGGAGTTCCGCAGGGGAGTGTTCTTGGCCCTACGCTGTTCCTTAGCTACATAAACGACTTGTGCTACCTACCCCTAAGTAATGGGAAAATCGTTACCTTTGCAGACATGGAGATAGTTGGGATTCCGTTTATGAAATAGCTCAACATGGCTTTAATAAAGTCTCTACATGGCTTAAAGATCACTGTCTCACACTCAATGTGGATAAGACTAAATATATGCCATTCTCCATCCAAAGCATCTCTCCGTCCATTAACGATGACAAACATATTATAGCACACAATTGTCTGCACCAATGCGCTTGCCCTTGCGAGCAAATCACAAGGGCGTCAGACGTTAAATACCTTGGGGTCATCATTGATAACACACTCTCTTTCTCTCACCATCTGGATCTACTTTCATCTCGGACTCGTAAACTTATATTTATTTTCAAGAACCTGCGACATGTAGCTGACAAATCAATAATAAGAATGGTCTATATGGCTTTATGTCAATCAGTTTTAACGTACTGCATCACTGTCTGGGGCGGCGCATGCAAGACAAAACTGATCAAGGTAGAAAGAGCACAAAGATCTATTGTTAAAGTAAGCCATTTCCTTCCGTTTCTCTATCCCACGACAGACTTGTACAAGCTTGCCGATGTCCTGACGGTACGACAGCTTTATGTTTTAAATACCGTTTTAAAACAACATAACTTAACAAAATTTGACCCACTATGTAATAAAGACAAGCGCCTGAAGCATAAAGTCTGTCGGACAGTTAGGCAATGGTCCACGACCTTCGCAAACAGATTTTTTGAATTTCAAGGTTGTTATTTATACAATAAGATAAACAAGGAAGTTAATATTTACCATCTCACTAAATTTAAATGCAAAAAATCATTACCCAATATCTAAAATCCCTAACCTACGATGAAACCGAAAAGTTACTACAAACAGGTCTATAACTACTAACAAACATCCCATCAACACTGAATCACACACAACACTGACACACGCACGTGCATACATACACGAACACATATACACACAGACACACACAAAACACACACACGCGTGCAAGCATGCTCATATAATTATACTAACATAAACACACATACTCACTTAGGTACAATATTACGCATACCTACCGAAACTGGTTAATTTATAAATGTTCTCACCTGCCCAGAGATAGGAGAGGCTGGTGTTCTGTCATACAGGTCTCCTAGTACAGACACCAGTCTCTCACATTGATTTCACTGATTCGACATTAATTTTATATTAATGTAACTGAGATTAAGCCTAAAACATGTAACATTCTTTATGAGAGAAAATAAATAAATTTTATTATTATTATTATTTGTTTCTCTTTCACGCATACTTTTCTAACATATGATGTTAAAAAAGTACACGGCCCTTTAGCAGGCGTACACGGAGACATAAGTCCAACGCGCAGAGGCCCTTTGAGAGTTTTAATCTAAGGATGTGATGGGACACCTACTGAGGAGCCTCCATAACTGCACTATGAAGTACAACCATGGATTAGCCGCAGCAGGTGTAGGACTATTGCTACTTGTAGGGAAACTAATTAGGTACTCTGGGCTATTGTGATGGGTGTTCAATGGATAAGTGAATATGAAAACTATGGATGAAAAACGGCGTCTGCCCTAAGTACTCTTATAGTACGTCGAAAAGGGGCAGACGGTGACTCGCCAACTCACTAGATGGGCCCTCTTTAAATAGCCACCATGGTAAACGAAGTCTGCCATAAAGACAGCCAGAGGGCAACACCGGTGCGAGTGGCTAGGGGTGTAGAGCGGTGCGGCACCGGTTTCACCATCGCGGGTCGTGACCCGGAGCGGGTTTCCCCGTAATTACGCCCTTGAAAATGACACTTCCACGCCCGAGCAAATAGCTCTTGCGACTTCCCTCTGGCCGGCCAACCAAGGCAAGCCAGAGTTGAGAGTCCTGCGGGCGCTCTTGGGCATCAACTCCAACCAGCAAATAAAGGCAAGACGGAGACGAGGCCCTGACCGACTCTCTGAAGTATTCGGGACCGCAGTGTCGCCACACACATTCAGCTCGCCACAAAGCTGCCCTGCGGTTTGTAAGCTTTCTATTCATCTTGCAATACATTTTTTGTTTATATCACAAGATGGAGGTGATGTTTGAAAGCTGTTACTCTGCCCTCCGAGATTGCGTTAGTCTCATGATGAGATAACGGCTGCCCCAGAGGGGTATATTATTATTATGTTTGAGTTAGTTTTATATGTACTTGGTAATGTGGTGTATAAAAATTGGGCAAGTGCAAGTCGGACTTGCGCACGAAGGGTTCCGTACCATCATCTATAAAAGAAAATCACTTAAAGTTTCTACCTGTTTATTAAGATCGAGTAACAAATTGCTTAAAAATTACTAACGGTACCATGTAGACGCTTAAAATTTTCACAGAATATGAAGTTGTATATTACCTATCAAAATAAATAATTAAATAAAAAAAATTAATAATAAAGAGGGGCTCCCATACAACAAACGTAATTTTTAAGCAATTTGTTACTCGATCTTAATAAACAGGTAGAAACTTAAACAGTATTTAAGTATACATACAACGAACGTGATTTTCTTTTAAAGATATTATCTTTACGGTTGGTACGGAACCCTTCGTGCGCGAGTCCGACTCGCACTTGCCCAATTATTATTCAATTTATATATACAGTAATTCAATATGAAATTTAGATTACATATTTTCTTCTTTGCAAAAAGAAACATTAAAATTGATTGAAGACATAATAGGCATCAGTCATTTTAAAATTACATACTTTCAAACTTTCACAACTTATACAAAATTACTATTTACAGGATAACTCCTGTGGTTTTAATACACAGCTGGTATAAGCCATATCAAACAATTAGGATAATTAGAAGTTAACTCATCAGTCTCCTTAATCAATTATGGTATTGAGGCCGGTTACACAAATACTGCCTCCGTGGTCCAGTGGATAGCGTATGCGGCTGCTGATCGGAGGTCCCGGGTTCGATTCCCGAGTCGAGCAAAAGTGATACTGGGTTTTTCCGAATACTCAGTAGCAGTCCGGAGTCTGGTGATGTGCCCGGTAACGGCAATAGGCTCGCCCTCTATTACGTGGGATCTAAAAATTCCTGGCGAAACGTGGGCGTAATACTTACGCCTCTGCCTACCCCTTCGGGGATACAGGCGTGAGACTATAAATAAAATAAAAATAAATAAACAAATATTAGTGCTTGTTCATCCCAGAAAAAGACTATTTTCATTGGCGTATAAACTCTACTTTTCCACTACAGTTTTCATAGCATAGTTAATACATAACATAGAAAAACTAGAGTCATTATATCTCTTTTACACCTACCAAAATCGACTAAGTACAAGACATTTCACAGAACTCTCACCTTAAATTGTAGTAGCCAACACACTAGCTAAAGTGTTCTGTCACAACAAATAAATACTTAGTGTCCACCATTCCAATAACAACTCTGTATTTTCTCAATAATATCATCGGTGTTCTAGACGCTTGTTATTTTAAGGTCACTACAATACTTGACAACACGTACAATATGTATTCCAATGGTATAAATATAACTATGGTTATGGTATGAAATATGGTTTTTGTTTTTGTATTTTTAACTAGCTGAATCGTTAAAGGCAGCGATATCCTAGTGGAGATACCAACGGACTGCCATGCAGAGGGTATCGGGTTCGCATCCACGGCGCGCACCAGTGACATTTCGGAGTTATGTGCGCATTGAATTATTAATTATCGCTTGTCTCGTGCCTCGGAGAGCACGTTAAGCCGTCGGTCCCGGCTGACATGAAGATCTTTGAACGTCGTTATAGGGCGTCAGTACCTCTAAAATAAACTGACACTAGTCTAAACCATGGAATATCGCTATCCCTTCGGTTTGCGGAGGTCAGACAGGCAGTCACTCCGTGGAAAAGCTAGTATTCCGCCAAATCCGGTTAGACTAGAAAGCGGACCCCAGGTTGAGACTGGGATAACGCTAGGAGGATGATGATGACTCTCTCTTAGAAATCATGTACTAAATTTAACTTTATATGAAGCATCGGGTACTCAAATAGTCCAGACCAAATATGTAACATGGACGCTTCGCTAAGCCATGCCTAATATTCGCGTGTGTTCTATGACTCAATTTTGCATAACAGGAATTTTCTATCTGATGCATGAATTCTCAGAGTCCTTAAAAATTGAACTCATTAAAATGTTTATATCGCATTCTAATATCGAAACTTTCCAAAGCACAAAATGCCATAGAGTAAAATAAATAACCATGAAAGTTTAAATTATGATAATAAAAATTAATGCCTCCAAAAGTGAATTAATGTTATCACTACTTGTACGTTTTCCTTGAGACACTTTCAACCTTCTTTTTTACATGTCGATACCACAAAATAAATTATTAGTTACCAACTCTCTGTCCTTGCGTCACTTTCAAATGTCCTTCAGTTCTTTATTTTGTCCGTTTTTTGTTGGAGGAGACGTTCAATATTTGCGAAGGTTGTCACAGTAATTTTGTTAATAACCACCATCAAAATATTATCATAAGTATAAAGTAGTGAAGTAGTTATAATGACGCTATTCCAAACTAAGGGAACCGAAGCGAAAAATATAGGTGATTTTCAGTTGATACCGGTTTTTTTATTAGTATTCAATTCTGTATTGTAGGAACTTTACCAGCATTCAACCGGGCAGACGAATATCAGCTTTATTACTATTAAGTATTAAATATTATTATTAAAGTAACTATGTTTAAAATTATACTATTTTTATTACCAATATTAATAAAGTAACTATGTAACCTTTAATATTGGGTTTTGCACTTTGAATCACTAAAAAATTCAACAGAAAATGCAAGCTGACAAAATTTTTGCCACAATATCGTGTATGTAGCTTCTAATTCTATTGGCGAAACCGCTAGTTTCGCCCCACGTATCTGTTTATACTCGGCTCAATATCGGGGAGAGCTTCAGCAAACATCGTTACAAATATGAATAAAACCAAAAACACGTACCTTCCGGTCAATCTACAAATAGACTGGCCTATCATGACCTCCCCACCCCCCTCAGCTAACACAGATTTGTTGTTAAACTGCGAATATTGGTTGAGTGTTAGGACTCTATGTAATCTGGTCGACTGTCGAGGACAGAGTAGCCAAATTGATTACGTAAGATGGTTACGGATGACCAGATCTGTCACGGTATACTAACAAATGTGAAAAGCCCGCAGCTGTGACTAATCCAAATACTAAATGTACTTATTTAACGAGCATTTTCAGCAAAAATAAGAGGATTATCATCACAACTGCCGCTTAGATCGATGGATCCCTTTCGTTAATCGCCTTTCGTACATCCTTATTCGCAGAGTTATTGGAGCATAAATTTACGAAAATGGACATGTGTATATGCTTATTTTAAAAGGTTTTTAAATGCTCCGCTGGGTCCGCAAAGCTCGACCCGGCTGTATTTTTTGGGCTTAGGGTAATCAAATACTTTCCAATGGAATAATCCGGGTACCAGTTGGAAAGTATTGACGATTCAACTGATTGAAATTATTTATAATCGAATCTTGCAAATGAGGGGTATTTTACCACCTTTGCTGATAGCAGTAGCCTGAGATCCATTTTGGGTAAAAACATAACTACTTGCTTCACTTTCACTATTCTTAGATGCTCTTAAAAAATAGGCTTTCAAAGGTAAGAAAATTATATACGGAAAAAACAGTATGTCCTCAACAGAATATTTCCCCAAATATTTCACAAACGATTTACACCAAAGAAAATTTTCTTCACAGAAAATAAAATGTTTTTCATTATACTTGTGAGAGAAAGGTTTTTCCTGCATATCTACTAATTAAAACTCAATATTTTCATGGATTAAAATTATAATAATGAATACCGAAATTTCTCCACCAGCCTTCAATTTATTATAATGCTTATGCCTTACGCCGCCACTAATCAAATTCAAAATAATCTTAAAACACAGCTTTTAAAATCCCATATTCTGTTCCTTAGGGATTATTTTGAAAGCTACATAGCACACATCCGTTATACCTCGGAGAGGCTTCCGAGCGACCACAAACCACAGCATTAACAGGCTTTTCCACTTCAATAACGACTCCATGACGATACTAGAGTACCACTCAATTCACTAATGATCTCGACATTGGCCATGCAAATGTGTCCAAATTGTGGTGGTACAGATGATGAAATTGTGGTCAAATTAGTTCTGAAATTAGGGAGTAGAGTAACTTACAAACGGTTTTCAAATTTCAAACTAGACAGCCTTTCGTGAACATTGTGCTTGCATCAGTTTCGAAATATCGGATACTCGAAACTAAACTTAGTTACGTGGAGTTTCCACAGAAGGACAAGAGTTTCCACTAGACAATTTAAAAATAATAGACAAAGCCTGTACTGTAAATACTAGACAACTGATAACTGCGAGTATTCTATTATATTCCTAAAACATATATAATTATTATAGATAAATTACCAGATACAGAAGAATAAACATTTCACCATCGCCATGAATATTAATAGAACTAGATTGACAACCTCCACACTCCAGACGTTCCAGACTCCGTCACTAAGCACAAAACTAAAATCTTATAAAGTCGAATAAAATTTGTCGATGATCATACAGCCTTCAACAGTCCACTCCTAAAGGAGAAACCAATGGTTATCCTAACGCGTCATATTAACATTGAAAGCAAAACAGGATTTGGTCTACCACGCTGGTTAGACGGATTGGTACAAGATTTGGTGTCAATTTTTTCGTATCTTCTCAAAAATACTGTGCAGCGATTTGTTGTTGTCTACTATGATAACACTTTTTTGGATCTTCTGAAGCATAACGACGATGCAATCATGTCTGGTTGCTCATCAGTCCAGATAAAGACAAAGTATTTCTTTCAAAAGCATTCACAATAAAGTTAATTTTGTCAACAAGCACAGAAAGTGAGACTGGTGTAGTATGTGAAAACAAAATAAGGAAAAGATTGTTAATGCCAAGCCTTTAAATGATCGTAACCGAAATTTCGATACAAAATTAAATTAAATGAAAAATTTCTACAATAATTTCAACCCTAATTAAATTAGAGATACATTTTTTGCGTAACAAGCTTTTATAAAATTGAGTTATAGAATTTTTATCAATATGGAGTCGCATATTCGTAAGGTAATCTATTTAAATAACGTTATTACAGTATATGAGTACATTAAAAGTGGAGGGGGGGTATCGACACACGTGCCACTTCTCGGCAACAAAAATGTTGCTGAAAAATTGCCATGTATTACAAATGTGAGATTATAAACTACATAATATGTTCGGATGCAAAGTTTAAGTAGGTTCGGTGCGTTTCTTGTTTTGTGTACATAAAAATAGATCTAAGAGAGATCTTCTTATCTGTCGTACGTATTAAATGTGCCACAGCCATTTGATATACAATGAAACAAAATATACAACACTTAAAAATGATTGTGCTCTGTAATGACGAAGCAAAATCTCCAACAGCGTGAAACATCGAGGTAATTTGCTCGGTGCCTTAAATGAACAAATTCATTAAACTATAGGTAATGCTAATGCGTCAACTAATAGTTGCTGTACTGTTGCCCTGACAACTGAACAACTACATTTTGCAGCTAGTGGATAAGGCTACGTATGAGTGAAACTCGCACTTAATGTAATAATATACTTACTAACCTTGAGCAAGAAAGTTAGTTTGCTCAACTCAACGTAAGTTGTTTACCGGGCGAAATATGAGTATTTTTTAAATGGATATAACTTATGCTCTTGTGTATATAATTTGTGTAGGTACACGTTACGGCAAATTGGTACCAAACTAAACTTCAAAAATTTTCTTGCCCAGAATAATTGTAATGACGTGGCATTATACTCGTTCATATAAACTTACTTGTTTACTTCAATATTGACAGAAAATTTTGCAGGCCAAACTAGTTAAGTAGTCATGACCTTTCTATTACTATTCTTTATCTCAGCAAGTGCGTAGCATAGCTGGAGTAGGGAAAGGCAAATTTACCTGAACCTATAAGTGTGATACCGTTAGGCTAGGAGAGTAGTGAAATATCAATGATTTATCTTCACCATACTTTCTTTTCATCCATCAGCAGGCTTTTCATGTCTTTGCTAAGGAAGATGAGACTCCTGAAAATCTCTTCTTGCTCTCCAAAACGCAACGGTACTAAATACGACCTAACCAAATATCGCAGGCTCACTTATAACCAAAGCTGTTGTCTATCTACAGCCTTTATGACGAGTCGTTGGCCCAATATTTACTTTTTTAGGGTTCCGTACCTCGAAAGGAAAAAACGGAACCCTTATAGGATCACTTTGTTGTCCGTCCGTCTGTCAAGACCCTTTTTCTCAGGAATGCGTGGAGGTATCAAACTGAAATTTATACTAAATACTCGAATCTACGGTTCCATAGAGCTGTAAAAAAATCAAACTTCTAATCCAACGCAATCAAAAGATACAGCCATATATGCTGCAAATTGCAGCATATTTTCAACCTCGTATTGGAATCAAAACCTACAGGGTACTTCCCGTGAACTCAGAATCTTGAAATTTGGTACGAAGCAACGCCTTATAGCACATATAAAGGAAAAATTGCGAAAACCATAAATTTTTAGTTATATATATAAGAAAAATATTTTTAATAAATTTTAAGTTACTACCCCTTTCTCTTGAACGCGTGGTGGTATTAAATTGAAATTCATATCAAATACTCAGGTGTGTAACACCGTAAGGCTGCAATAAAATCAAGCTTCTATGTCAACGCAATCAAAAGAAAGAGCAATATAAGCATATTTTCAAACTCGCGCCTACTCGCAAGTGAATCAAAACCTACAGGGTACTTCCCGTGAACTCAGAATCTTGAAATTTCGTACTAAGTAACGTCTTATATCACATATGAAGGAAAAATTGCGAAAACCGTAAATCTTTAGTTACAGCATATAAAAAAATATTTTTAATAAATTTAAAGTTACTACCCCTTTCTCTTGAACGCGTGGAGGTATTAAATTAAAATTCATATCAAATACTCAAGTATATAACACCGTTAGGCTGCAACAAAATCAAACATCTATGTCAACGCAATCAAAAGAAAGAGCAATTTATGCATATTTTCAAACTCGCGCCTACTCGTAAGGGAATCAAAACCTACAGGGATTCCGTGAGCTCAGAATCTTGACATTTGGTACGAAGCAACGCCTTATATCACATATGAAGGAAAAATTGCGAAAACCGTAAATCTTTAGTTACAGCATATAAAAAAATATTTTTATTAAATTTAAAGTTACTACCCCTTTCTCTTGAACGCGTGGAGGTATTAAATTAAAATTCATATCAAATACTCAAGTATATAACACCGTTAGGCTGCAACAAAATCAAGCTTCTATGTCAACGCAATCAAAAGAAAGAGCAATTTAAGCATATTTCAAACTCGCGCTTACTCGAAAGTGAATCAAAACCTACAGGGTACTTTCCGTGAGCTCAGAATCTTGACATTTGGTACGAAGCAACGCCTTATAGCACATAGAAAGGAAAAATTGCGAAAACCATAAATTTTTTGTTACATCATATAAGAAAAATATTTTTAATAAATTTAAAGTTACTACCCCTTTCTCTTGAACGCGTGGAGGTATTAAATTGAAATTCATAGCAAATACTCAGGTATATAACACCGCTAGGCTGTAACAAAATCAAACTTCTATGTCTACGCAATCAAAAGAAAGAGCAATTTAAAAATATTTTCAAACTCGCGACTACTCGCAAGGGAATCAAAACCCACAGGGTTCTTTCTGTGAATTCAAAATCTTGAAATTTGGTACGAAGCAATGTCTTATAGCCCAGATAAAGGATGCGGAAGGCTGAGGACCGTGTGCTGTGGTGCGTGTTGGGAGAGGCCTATGTCCAGCAATGGACTGCGATAGGCTGATTGAGATTGAGATTTCAAATAATTACATAGTCTTCAAACCTTTTTGCTAATTATTCTGTACTTTATAAGTATTTTGTAACAGATTTCTAATAGTCACTAAAAACTTTGTAAATCAATAACTTTGATAAAAAAAATCTTACCATCATTAATCAGCAGACTTTTGCAAGGCTGCTGCAAGGCTGGTATTATAAAATAAGCGATATATGTTAATATAAAATAAAAGATGACTGATTACAAACGACAAAGACCCCTTTTTCTTTAATTTATGCTCCTCCAGCTTTCCATACTGTAATGTTATGGATTTCATTTTGCAATAAAAATACCATAACTATGACTGGTGAACTTTTACTTACCTATATACCTACAGGTTTGTACGGAACCCTCGGTGCGCGAGTCCGACTCGCACTTGACCGGTTTTTTATACTCCATTAAGCTTAGTACTTGTGTATTTTTATTATTTTCATGACCGCCATCATTCCAGCCATTATAAAACATTAACCGAAATAAACATGATATTCTTTGTGCGGTATGTGTGATTAAATTACGAACATTATGAGCGTCGTTTGATAGCCTGATTAAGCTTTATTTTTTTTATAGACTCACGCCTGTATCACCGAAGGGGTAGGCAGAGGTGTAATATAACACCCACATTTCGCCACGAATTTTAAGGTTCCATGTAATAGGAGGCGAGCCTATTGCCGTCACCGGGCACATCTTGATTGACTGAGAATTCGGAAAAACCCAGTAGGTAACACTTTTGCACGACCTGGGAATCGAACCCGGGGCCTCCGATCAGCAGTCACATACGCTATCCACTGGAGGTAGTCAGTATAATGTTGTTATACTAGATTTTCTTAGTTTTAGACTCCAAATTTAACCACACTGATACCTATCGTCAAACCAACTAACAAGGATCAAAAGATGTTACCATTAAAATATAAAGCTGGCTTTTCTCGTTACGTCTGCTAAAGACATCAGAAGATCGCTCTTGTAATTAAAAGTGCCCAAAATACTCTCCCATCGAATTTCAATAAAAAAAAATCGAATATAGTAGTCTCTTTAATTTACTCTAATACGATTGACTGGACGACGTAGCATATGCTCCCTTGCAAGGTGGACAGACGATCTTGTTGGGATCGTGGGAAGCGTTTGGATGCAGGTGTATCAAAACCTGTTTTTGCAGAGTGTCATCCAGACAAAAAGTAACCCATACATACATAGACTCACGCCTGTTTCCCGGAGGGGTTGGCAGAGACTACAGAACGACATTTGCAACGATCCTGACATACCTCTTTTGCTTCATTTACTCCCATCAAGTTTCTCATGCATGCTCTTCTGTTTAGGGTACTTTTGACCTGTCCTTTTTAGGATGTATCCGATCTGGTCATAGAACGTCCGCCTAGGTCTTCTCCCTGTGTCGATGGTAAACCAGTCAGTATATGCCCCGTTTATCCTCACACAAGCTCTAGAATCCTCATAAAGGTATTTCAGAAAACCATATGCTCCCCAGTTTATAAACAAATTGCAAATTTTCAGTAAAATCCATTTAATAATTTGTGTGCGGAAGAGTAACGAACATCCACACAACTATGCATCCATGCTCACAAACCATTTTTTCTAACTGCAGAAGTACGTAAGTATTTTGCATTTACATGTCGAAATACATATTTTGGCAATAAAATTACACGATGTAAGTAGCACTACAAATTTACGCTCTAATGAGGTGGTGGGATGACCTTCCTCTCGCTAAGTAGAGGCTTGAATTCAATTTCGTAGTACATTTCTCTGATATTTTTTAATAATATCATATTTAGGACATAATAATTAAAGTGTTGATCGTTCTAAGCGATTTTTATTTCAAGTACTTTCTACAGATAAAAGTTTGGCTTTAATAAAGAAGAAAATAAGTGTATTTAAAAGTTTAAAACATGCGAAACAAATACGATTTCGACACAGAGTTCATATGAATATTAATAGTGGGTGAGCGCATATAAACGCCAAGAAATTATATTGGCTCCTTTTTTATTCACCCAGATGATATTAAGGATTCAGCTAGTAAAAAATACAAAAACAAAAACCATTTTTCATAACAAAACCAAACAGATAATAACAATTTTAAGGTCTCATATTTGTTTATTAAACATATTTTTCCTAACACATTTCCCTCGGCAAAACATCCTTCCATGAAAAGTGTACAGGCAGACGGTCTTCTATTCCCGTGGGCCTTAGCAGTACATATATCATTTTGCACATAAAATATAAGCATAAAATGATTATTTACATTACGCTGTACCATAAAATGTACTCTAGTAAAGTGGGTTATAAATGACTGGCAGACATAATATTGTAATCCAGGTAGTAGAGCCTTGCTGATTTCAGCATGAATGGGCCGGCTCGACCGGGGAAGTACTACCCTCTCACAGAAAATCGACGTAAAGTAACAGTACCTAAACTGTTGCGTTTCGTTCGGTGAGTGAGAGTGCCGGAGGCCCTATCCCCTATTCCTTCTCCCTCATCCTATCCCTTTTCCCAACCCAAAGGGGCGGCAACGCACTTGTGGTGTTGCTTGTGTCCATGGGCGGCGGTAATTGCTTACCATCAGGCAATCCGTCTGCTCGTTTGCCGCATATTACCATAAAAAAAATTGAATGTAAAAACATATACTTTTTTTTACGTTTCATCCTACCTGATCTATCATACATACATACATGCATAGTCTCACGCCTATAACCCCGAAGAGGTAGGCAGAGGTGTATTTCTACACCCACTTTTCGCCAGATATACTTTAGTCCCACGTAATAAGGGGCGAGCCTGTTGCCGTACCGGGCATATTTCCAGACTCCGTGCTGCTACTGAGAATTTCGTGACAGAAAAACCCAATAACACTGCCCGACCCAGGAATTGAACCCGAGACCTCCCGACCCCACGCGCAAATTTATGCCGCGAGACCAACGAGGCAGTCGTATAGGGTTTGATGTCGAGTTTTCAGTCTCTACGCAAAGATTGTATTTGCATCGTGTTATCGCTTGGTCGCCTCTTACGACACCCACGGGTGGTGACACTTGTATTCTATGCCGTCAACCACACGGCGTTTAGGTTTTCTTTAGGTACTTGAATTTAAATATTAAACTAAGAAATCAAACAAACTCTTCACGATAAGGTTTCGAAAAAGAGCAAAAATTGATCTCAGATCTCAATTACCAACAAAACCAATAACTAAAACACAGAAAGTGAATAAAACAATCCCTTTACACTTCGAAGAACACTAAACTAAACTAAAACAGACTAAGGAAACTTAATTTTTTTAACTATAGGCAGCCACTATCCTTCAAATTCTTGAAAGTGTCAAATCCAACACACCGATGATTACATCAGAGCCATTCCAAACACTACACAACAATCATTACAAACATCAATAACCCAACTCCAGAATATCATAACTATTCTGATCCAGTTACGTCCGTAAACAGTTATTGTATAATTATAGTTAAAATTCCATCGCAGAGCCAGCTCCCCTTCCCCTGTCACACCCAAAGACACTCCAAAACCATTACCCAGATAACTTACGGGACCTCTAACAACATTAAATGGTTATACAGGTAAATTAAATTCCTCTACTCCACGTATATAAGTTATAGTGTAGCATGAAGTTCAGCATAATCTTGTACTGGAAGATTTAGTTAGAGTGAGTTTAGTTATTAAATGATACTAGGAGTTTAGGTGTGCTTTTAAGATTTGAAGTTTGGGAGATTTGGCATATTTTAGATGGATAATCGTGTTTAATAAGGAATAAATGATTTGATAAATTAATTGAACGTTGGTTTACTTATTCCAAATATTCGGAGAGCAATACCTGATTAAAATATGTTGAAACTATTAATAACTTTTTGAGCAAATTGCCCATTGTTTTCATCTATTCAGGTAAAATGCTAGAGGTTTTATGCCTTGATTTAATTTGATCTTCGCTTGATACGTGTTCTTTCTAATCCAAGAATTATGATGTTTACTGCTATTTTGCAAATATTGATGATGTTTACTGCTTTGCGCAAAACTATCGAACAAATTTTGATGAAACATTTCCGTAATTAATGTTTGTAGCTTATGCATAAGTTATTTTTTGTTGCTATAAGCATTGATCTGTATTATGTTACCTCAATGGCTATAAGCTATGGCTACAGAATGGGCCCCAAGCAGTAAGTGGTATTCCATATTCCTATTTTGAATGATTTCGTATTCAATAATCTGCTAACAATATAAATCAGAATAACAACAAACAATTATATTCGAATCAATTAAATGTAACATTCCGCTTGACTGAAACATCTTAACTCTAACATTTATGCCTCTATTCAGTGACATCTGAAGATGACGGAATATCCGTCGCTATATATCAATTTACTGTCAGATTCTGGATAGTTTCGCACGTGATAATGTTTATATAAATGGTTACATTATTTATGTCAACATGTCTTATGTAACACTAGAGGACGCCAGCATCTACGCCTGCATTTTTTTTAAATTTACCCGTTTTGGCCGATCCTGTGGGAATTTCGGGAAATCCCTTCTTAGTGCACCCGTACGGTCCCCAAGGAATATACATGCCAAATTTCAGCTTCCTGCGCCCAATAGTTTCGGCTGTAGCGTGTCTGTCAGTCAGTCAGTAACGCAAGGATTTTATATATTAAGATTATAACAAAGATAATACGAAGATTTTCCTTCTTCTTCTCGTGTCGTGTGTTCATGCAATTCGATCACGCCTGCACAATTATGAAAATGTGAGATACGGCTTTTGAAGGTCATGAGAAGTACCTTGCTAAGGCCGAAGTTTTTATTAATATTACTATTTTTTTAGATGTCTGAGTATTTCATATAGACAATACAGAGTAATCGTTAGTACAGTAGTTACAAGTAAGTTTCTTTAATAAAGTCGATATTTTAATAAAGCTCAAAATTTACTTCATCACAATGGGTTTATTTTAGCAGTACCTATGTATGTAAAACACGTCCAGAAACATACTTAATACCTTCAACACGTACATAAATAATTAGATGTCCCACCTATGCACGCCAGTTTAATTTCGCACCCGTACCGTTCCTTCTAATTATACCCATGCTTTTAATTAAATCGTGGCAGATAAATTCGCGTCTCTCCTTAACCTGTGTTATGCAGTAACGAACACTGTGGTTACTAGATAAGGCGGCGGTCGTACTATGCTTACGGGTGCTGAATCAGCCTGCGCACTGAACGACTGTACAGTCAGAAGCAGACTTGCTTCAGCTGCAATTAAGACAATGTTCGTAAGAATTCGTGACAAAGATCACATAAGCACTTTTAGAAACCATGACAGGTCTTATCAATTAAAAAATCGCCTAGTCCAAGCTACGCCCTAAAAACTGTCATTCTGATCTCTCATCAATAGAAGAACTGGATGCTGTCCGGAGTATTTAGAAGAAATTTACTGCAAAAATGGTGAGGGTGGTTTAAGAGGCAGCCTTGTCGTTTTGTGCTGCGCCATGTGTTATGTGTCCGTTCTATATGGTTCTTGTGACCCATAAATTCTTCTCAACACATTACAGATGTTATTTAAGTCCGTTGACGGATGGATACATGTTTCTAAAATAGTACTTCACTGCATGATGGATATATTTACAGAACGGAAATGCCTTTTCAAAACAAAAAAAACAGAACTTTCGAGATTCAAATACGGTCCACAGCTTTCCTCCAAAAACAATTACACACTGATTACATCGAAAAATACTTCGAAACTATCTTCTGATAGTACCGACTATCGACCATATCTGGCTACGTTCCAAACTTACTTACTTAAACTTACTTACGCACAAGTGAACGCTGCGGTTAGTGTATACTTACGGTTTAATTTCATGTTGCGAATGACTAAGTTTACTGCTTGAGTGTCTAGTTAAGGTATATTAAGCATACATCCGCTAAATATTGAGCATTTACTCGACACGTGTAGAATGTAGTGACGTGTAATGTGTACAGAGTAACTGCTGAACAAAAACTATAGTAGTAGTTTGACACTTGCGTTGTTGTTTTGAGTTCTGAGCCGCGTTTTGTTTAGATATTGAATCGTATGTCTTATTTTTAATCCTATGTTTCATTTATGTTTATTATTTACTAGAGAATTCCAGCAGCTACAGCACATTTTCTTTAAATTTTTTTTCTTCGTGAACATCTGGGAATTTCGGAAAACCCCTTCTTAGTCCACTCAAAAGTTTTGGTTTCGCTTTGTCTGTCAGTCAGTCAGGCAAGAATTTTATATATACAGATAAACTGAATTGACCCAACTAAGCAATCATGAAATTAGAATGCGTTTGAAATTACAAAATTCTGAAAAAAAAAATGTCCTAAATTTCAATGCTTAATTTATATTAAATATGATTATAAGACTACCTTGAGAACTAAGTGACTTAATAAATCTTTAATATAACTTTTATTAATTCTTTAATATAACGTTTGGGAAGCTACGACATATCTTCTCGTCCGATATCCCGCAGTGTCTCAAGACGAAAGTCTTTGATCAGTGTGTGTTGCCAGTGATGACTTACGGATCAGAGACATGGTCGCTCACTATGGGCCTTATCAGAAGGTCACTCAGAGGGTGATGGAGAGAGCTATGATTGGAGTTTCACTGCGAGATCGAATCAGAAATGAGGAGATCCGCAGTAGAACCAAAGTCGCCGACATAGCTCTCCGGATAGCCAAGCTGAAGTGGCAGTGGGCAGGGCACATAGCTCGAGGAACCGATGGCCGTTGAGGCAGAAAGGTTCTGGAGTGGCGGCCACGTACCGGTCGGCGCAGCAGAGGTAGGCCCCCCGCAAGGTCGCTCCGTGGTCCAGTGGATAGCGTATGCGACTACTGATCGGAGGTCCCGGCTTCGATTCCCGAGTCGAGCAAAAGTGTTATTAGGTTTTTCCAAATTTTCAGTAGCAGCTCGGAGTCTGGTGATGTGCCCGGTAACGGCAATAGGCTCGCCCCCTGTTACGTGGGACTTAAAAATTAATGGCGAAATGTGGATACAGATACACACTTTGGGAATACAGGCGTGAGACTATAAAAAAAACTTTTCATCGGTACGATCCTCAAGTAAAAGATATTCAACTGATATAACTGATGTTTGTACTTGTAGATCACATGATTTTTCTGGAATAAAAAATAATAAAAAACAGTTTCATTCGTTTAAACAAAAGTGCATTCGTTTCATATGTAAATTGGTAAATATTAAAATTGAATATTAACACTTATTTCTGATGTTTATGTAATAATACATTAATTCAGTCATTACAGAAGCACATGTTGTCTTTTGCAATTATATACTTAGCATTATATTTTTTCTACATTAATTTATTAAAATATTGATCTCGAAATAAACTTCAAAACGTGTTCCGTGGCGAAGAATTTAAAAATTTTAACCAGTATTTTGATTTCCACTTTTATGTTTATGTAATAAAAAACGCCCAAGTGTGAGTCGGACTCGCGCAGGAAGTGGCATTAAATTTTCTTTTTATTTTAATTGAATTATTTATGTTTATAAAAAAAAATTAAAGCACACTTCCTGTGCGAATGGATTCGCGCAGGAAGTGTGCATTAAATTTTCTTTTTACGAGTATTTTAATTGAATTATTTATGTTAATAAAAACAATATCACTTCTCCTTAGTGCCCGTCATTAAATTTTTCCATATCCTTTTAATGGGGATTTTTAATTAAAACTTATTTTAAATTTCTTTCTCTTATGCATTTTCGAAACTTAATTGTTCTTCATCATCACTACGGGATAGTTTATTTAGTGTCTACTAGTGTCTACTCCCTGTATGCCCAAGAGTGTGCTTTGGGTTTTCACCGTGAAAACAAAATAAAAAAGTTACAATAGCTTAATAAGTCTCCCTAAAATAATTAATAACATACATAGCTATACCCAAAGGCCGAAACGTAAAAGTTGAAAATCTCGTACGTACAAAGTCATGTCGCACAGGTAAACCGTCCATATGTAATATCATACCAAAATTAACATGCACAGACAAACTTGCAGATAAGCCCTAACTAATTAAGTTGAGGTGGACCCTTTTAAAGCGCTTTAAAATTAAATGTACGCTGGCAGCACCGTCCGACGATTGTTGGCAACACTACGGTGCTGTTTTTTAATCTGTGTGGTTTCGTTTTATTTGTGCGTGACACGTGTTGACGAATGTTTGAATGTGTAGGTTTAAATAAATGTTGCTAAGTGTTTGTAATTAACAGTTGCATTGTAATTTTCAATAAAATATTTAAATTCGCTCCAATGGCTATGTATTTATGTGATCAATAAAGTAACAAATTATTTTGTATTAATACTTAAGTATTAAAGAAATCATTATAGTACTACTATTATTAGTTAGTGTAGTGTTAAGTGACCCTAATTGCTGACAGTCATTAAACATCTGATTAGATTATTATATATTTTTTTTCTGTGTAACTAATCATCACAATAAATACCTGAAAGCCAACCCATACTCTTGCATTAAAACTCATTCAAACAAATAAATTTCCTCTACCTCATTATTGCGATCACAATATCCCAGGTAAAAGTTGAAAGAGAAATAAATACAATAGGTAAGTATAATACGATTTGTTGAACTATATTAACACTGGCTTCACTAGGAGAAAGCCTGGACCACAAAACGATGAACCCAGTTGAAAGCTCATAAATCAATACCACTCGAACAAACAATGCAACCGAAGATAGTCTCTACGATGAAAAATATTTTGCAAAGGCAACACTAGAGGTGGAAAACACGAGTTATTTACCTATAGATAACATTTGATGCAAACTGAGCAAGAATACCGTGGAATATATTTGTCAAGTCGAATAGCAATGGCTACTACGAAGTTATTGTATTTGTTTTGGAATCTTATTATTTTTTTAATATTACTAATTAAATATGCTTGCTTGATTATGCTTAAACATTGAACATCCGGCAAATATTTTATTCAAGTCATAATTTTAAGGACACGTGGAGCGAATGAGTGAAGAAAGAATGACGAATCAGATTTATAAGGCCAATATGTGTGGGCAAGTCCGTCGCGGCAGACCTCGTCAAACATTCCTCGATCAAATTGGGGACGTCCTAAAAAACGGCAAGGTCCGAAGTACCCGAAACCGGCGAGCATGTATGAAAAGAGTAATGAGTGTAGAGGAAGCGCATGAGGTTTGTAAGGATAGAAGCAAGTGACTTTCTGTTGTCTCTGCCTACCCCGACGGGAAAAAGGCGTGAGTATATATATGCATGTATGGATGTTATTTTAAGTGCGTATTTAAAATTATCACGTTTGCACTGGGCCTATAATGAAAGTATGGTCAACTATAAATATCGCTATACAGCTTCAAATCTTCGCCGAGTATTTTATGAATGAATTTTTATTTATTTATAGACTCACGCCCGTATCCCCAAAGAGGGTAGGCAGAGGTGTGATATTACACCCACATTTCGCCATGAATTTTTAGGTCCCACGTAATAGGGGAAAATTAAATGAATTGAATTTATGAATTAAAAGGATTCGATTTATGTTTTTAATTAATTATATACTACGGTCTAGGTAAGGTTTCTTCGTCTAAAAAGCCTACAAATTATGGAGAACAATAATACGTTGGGAAGATTCAAAATCACGTATGTGGAATTGGACTTAAGTAGCTAACTATACATTTAACTGCCAGTTAGTAGTTATGGAGATTTTAGACATTCGGTACGATCAATCAGTCAGAATGGTACCGCATTCTGAGACTGTTTGTTTTAAGCTATAAAATAAAGCTTCCACGTAAAAATTTTGCTCTGAAGAAGACTAATAAGTCGCCGGTTAGATGGCAAAATTCTTAGATGTAACTGCAACATACCTAATAAGTGATAAAAATATTTCAAATTTCTATGACACTTGATAACAAATAAAATCTCCACCACTTAACTTTCCACAATTAAAAAATAAAATAACTTAAATTTAATTCTTTATTTTACCCCTACGTAAAACAACGAAAGCGTATAAGGTATGTAATTGACACCATTCACCGCTTGGAACATGCTGTAAGCTGCCAATAGAAAATAAACTGAATAGAGTAATTACACTAGATTTTATTATAAAATCAACAAGCAGATAAAAACAATTGCTTATGCTCTGAAGCGTAATACCAATGCAGTTGCCAAAAGCAGCATTACCAAGTCATCAACTATAATAAGATTCCCGGCAATCTATAAATCTGTATTACATCAAATACCTTGATATTCCTCCCTTTGGCTTCCATCCAGGGTCGTATCAATGTATGCAAATAGCTGACTGTAATTCCACCCAGTATATCCACCAGGTTATAACCATGAGGAACAGTTTCCCTTTTATGATGCCATGAAAATCTTAAATTTTATCAAGTTTCGCTCCTTGGGCTGGTTTTTCTTCAAGAAAATTTTAGTTGGAATACGTGTGAGTTGGCGAAATAGAATTTCGCTGCGCATTTGGTTTTGTATTTGTGTCGATATTTGAATTGGTAGAAAGAAAATGAAAAGATTTACAATATTTTATAAATTTCATAAAATATCATAAAGCTACGGCAATTCAAAATAACTTTCATGTTAGCTTGATGATATGAATAAATATACTAGATTGTAACTATTATAAATAAGTATTCTGTTGTATATCTTCTGGATTCTATTAATTGATAGAAACTAATAATAAGCCGCTACAACTAAGAAAAAAGAAAACAGATTATAGCTTCTAAATGGAGAAGATATTCTGGTTACAGCATGTATGTACTAGAGCACTGAGGGTAGTACTACTATTTCACAAATTATTAACAGAAAGACAGAAAAAATAAGCTTAATCAACGTTGTTTGAGAGTAGAGTCAGTAGAGTTTAAATATGGCTTCACAAAGATTTTTCAAAGCTGTTTTATTGAATAGCATTGTCGTTAAATACATATTATACTTAGCTGCTTACTTTCAGGATAACCGATAATCGTTTGCTGCAATAATTTTACAAAATAAAAGAAAGTCTTTAAACCCATTTTTTCACGGAAAATACAGACATTTTATTTTATTCTAAATACTGAATGGAATTTATTTGAAGTTGTTTCAAAATAGTAATGTTTCAAATTGTAATAAAAATAGTTATTGCCTCTCGATCACGTAAAATAAAAATATTGAGCCTCTTTAATCGTGGGTGCTAAAATTTAAAAATGATTGGATTTGCCGATGAGGCTTGAAAACAAAGTTTATTTATGTTGTATTGCTAGTTTGCTATTTAAAACTGACTCGGCGAGTTTCTCATTAATTATATTTTTTCTGTCGTTTAATAATATTTTTTAATATTTTCTTCTCTTTTAATCCTACTCCTGGCAAAAACATAAAAGAAATCCAATCTGGTGCAGTTGTTTGGAAGTTATGTGCATACAAACATTTCGTTGATTCATTTTTCTATACATAGATTACTGCCTCGTTGGTCTCGCGGCATAAATGTGCGAGTGGGATTTGGAGGTCTCGGGTTCGATTCTCGGGTCGGGCAAAGTGTTATTGGGTTTTTCCGTTAGGAAATTCTCAGTAGCAGCACGGAGTCTGGTAATGTGCCCGGTACGGCAATAGGCTCGCCCCCTATTACGTGGGACCTAGAAAATTCATGGTGAAATGTGGGTGTTATATTGCCTACCCCTTCGGGGATAAAGTTGTGGGTCTATTAAAAAAAATCTGATTTGATTTGATTAATTCATTTTCTATACATAAATTACTTGCAAGTAAAACTATGAGTACACGGAACATGTAAAATCTGTAAGTATTGCTTGCAAATAAAATCATAAGGTATAAATATATCCTCCCAGCTTTTCCGTGTCATCATCATCATCATGTTAACCGAAAGACGTCCATTGATGCTTTTCCGTGTATCATGAGCAGGGATGTTACGGATATGGAATTTCGGATATGGATACGGATACGGATATTGGATTTTTTATATCGGTTTCGGTTTCGGATACGGATATGAATTTATTTCGGATTATCCGGTAGTTTCCGATATTTTCAGTTACGGATATTAGATTTTTAAAGAATTTCAAAGGTAACATACAAATATATAAATAATAAAATGGTTTTCACCTCAGCAGCTCAAACATGCCGCCTTTGCAGCGAGACAACAGTGAACAAAACGCGATTTTGATTCGAGCGTGGGTTAGAGTAGCTTTTTAATTTTCCAATCTTCAGTGCCACGAATTGACATTGTTCAGCCCTAAATTTGAAACTTTCGAATTTTACTGTGCTCTGTCTCTTTGATGGCACGGGCTGTTTCCGCTATTACACGTCTTGACGTGTATGTTGCGTGCGGGTGGGAATGGTGTCGTCATTCGAGCCACCCCGGCTCTTCGAGGAAGGCCAGCAGACTCTTGATGAGGCCCACTGCTTCCCTCAGGGTGCTGTATGAGCTGTATCTGGTGTATATAAAAAGCGAGTGAAAAAAACAAACCTCTTCGAAATTCGATTTTGGAATTCGACCTCAAAGAGAACACGTTCGGAAACTCAAGTAAATGCAACTATCACGATGCCAAGTAAGACTGTTACTTTCAAAAATTGTACCTTTAATGATAGTAACTTTTAAAACGTTTAGCATGATTTTTGTTCATATAAAATAATAAACGTTATTTCAATCTACTTCTGTTCATTCCTATGTCTCCTAAGTAATATGTGTTCTCACTGCAGCTGAGGTGAAAAGTTACGTGTGCGAGAGAGCAAAGTTTTTTGGATCTCGTGCTGTTGAGTCCCTCACCACGCGCAGGATTCTAACTTTGAATCACTCGCTACGCTCGTGAATTAATCATAGAATCCTTTGCTTGCTCGGGTCCCAAAATCAGCACTCGAAACAAAAAACAGCTTTGCTCTCTTGTTACACAAATAACTAGTATTTATATACAGGGTGTCACAAGACCCATCACCAAGCCGAAGTCTACTCGTTTTGCACATCATGCCAAGTCATACTACGCGAAAATAATACCTGGGAAACAAAAAAAAATTAAGCTTAAAAAAATTTACAACTTTTATTACCGGCAATGTAAAGCGCGCACTTGCAGATATCGTCCTACGCCGTCGTACCTACGCCGGCCGTATCTACCTAAACCGTGCGCCGCGGGGGCGGCAGTTTATGATCACGTGGTCGCGCGGCCGAGGGGAATGACCTCGCAGCTGATTGATGGTAGGCATACACTACGCGTCGGGAACTTTAAAGCCGTTTATTTTAGGGAAATATTGAAAATTTTGTTTATGTTGATTAGGCAAAAAGTGTACATTTATCATTCTAAACACGATTTTGGAATAATTCGAAAAAAAAATCGTGACTTTGAGCCTCAATATCTCCTGAACCAGTAATTTCCCAGGTATGGTGCCGAAGTTAAAAATTATCGTAATAATTGGTACTATATGGGGTTTCAGTTTTCGTTAAGAGTTTTTTTACATCCTGTATGTAGGTCATCATTTGGTAGATACTACAATCAGCTTATGAGTAATTATTATAGGTAGATATTTACTATTAATTAAATTTTGGGTGTTATCTAAGTAATAAAAATAAAAATGCTATAGCAAAATTATAATAGGTATGTATTTAATTATTCATTTCGTATTAAAGAGAAATTATTTGGAATGCACATGCACGTATATTTATTTACTTACTATAATTTAAGTAAGTATAATATAACAATCTTATCTTTTTTGTATTATTTATTATATTTGACTCCGCCTCTATCCGAAATTATCCGAAACATTTATTTCGTTTTCGGTTACGGATACGGATATTTTTTTATTTCGGATATCCGATAGTTTCGGTTACGGATATGGATATCCTTAACATCCCTGATCATGAGCCATCTCCTTCATAACTTAATGCCGCCCCTTCCTATGTACGTTGATTTTGAGTAGCTTTTCTGTAAATACTGAAACCTAGAAACTCTTTGAGGTGTGGTGTTCCAATTACCAAATTACTAGGTGTTTCGAAGTTAAAAGTAATAAATGCAGAAGTACTAATTTTATTTGTTCCACGAGGTGCAAATTGTGTTGGATAATGCTGTTTCAACGTTGCCTGGAACGCTTTTAAGCTTAACTGTAGTTTGTAAGGTTGTGTGTGTGCACAATGTAGTATGATTTTATTGCACTCATCTATATATACATAATAAAGCTAAAGAGTTTATTTTTGTTTGGTTGAATGCGCAATCCTCAGAAACTACTGGTACAAATTGAATAATTTAATATGTAAATCGGCTATATAGCATCACGCTATCAGCCAAGGGTGCGGACTGTAGCCTTAAATAAAAAACAATACTTTCAACTTTCGCGTCTTGGACATGTAATTACATTACTATAATAATAATATTCTACCACATTCACACAACACCATCTAGTCCCAAACTAAGCAGAGCTTGTACTATGGGTACTAGATAATGGATAAACATACTTACATACTTTTTTTGTAAATACATACATATTATACATAGAAACACCAAGACAAACTACTATGTATATCAAGTAACTATTTAACAATGAAAAAGAAATACTTTATGTTTGGAACCGAAGTTTCGGCGTTATTTTCATTACGTGACCATGCCGAGCATTTAATTACGATTCCCTGGGCGATTCAGGATGTCAAACTTATGATTTTCGACAGGTACGAGTAACTACATTGGTATACGAGTTTTCAGTATGGATATTTTGATAGTGACAGAAAAATGCTTTTAGTTAGATTTCTAGTATTATCTAGGTGCGTTAGGGAGTTTATCTGTGAGTCTTTTGGTTTGCACGTAAAGTTAAATAGTAAAATAAGAGTATGTATTTGATATTCTTACTGTATTTTTTTTATTTATGGACTCACGCCTGTATCCCAGAAGGGGTAAGCAGAGGTGTAATATAACACCCACATTTCGCCTTGAATTTTTAAGGCCCACGTAATAGGAGGCGAGCCTATTGCTGTTACCGGGCACATTGCCAGACTCCGTGCTGCTACTGAGAATTTGGAAAAACCCAGTAACACTTTTGCCCGACCCGGGACCTCCGATCACGTATTCTTAGCGTTGATGTATACAAAAGACATTTTATCTAATTCTGTGCTTTGCGCGACAATTTTCAATCGTTTCATGCTATCCATTTTATGTCGAGGATACTAAATATTTGGCCGACGACACTTTTGAAATGCTGTTCAGCAGCTTTGGTCATAAAGGGGAAATTGTTTGCTACGAATGATCCTATATCTATGTTTATTTATTAACCTACCTAGTATTTGCCTGCCTCCGTGGTCCAGTGGATAGCGTATGCGACGGTTGATCGGAGGTCCCGGGTTCAATTACCGGGTCGGGCAAAAGTGTTACTGGGTTTTTCCGAATACTCAGTACCAGCCCGGCGTCTGGTGATGTGCCCGGTAACGGCAATAGGCTCGCCCCCTATTACGTGGGACCTAAAACTTCATGGCGAAATGTGAGTGTAATATTTACGCCTCTGCCTACCCCTTCGGGCATACAGGCGTGAGACTATAAAAAAAAATATATATATTTGCTTTAAAAGTCTCATAAAATTTCGCAGATACTATAAATATCAATTCATTTACTATTTTCAATAACACTTGAGATCTTATTATATAGTTAATAAACATTACATATAACAAACAACTTCAAAATAACGTAATAAACTGTTAAAACAATGTTTACACGACGATTATTATAAACTGAACGTAATAAACCCCTTGCTTTCTTCTTATCGTACTTTAATCTAAGCCTTATCGCAAACATTGAAGTTGTCTCATACTAAATATTCCATCAGATATCTCGAAGATAAAAGACGCTTTCAAACTGCCAAAGAGTCTGTCATAAATTTTGTACCGAATAATCTTTTTGTGCCTGATATTACATAAACTTGATAAATTTGATGATTGTTGTAGTTTAAGCTATTTTGAACTTGTATATATTTTTTACTATATAAATGTTAGTTTAATCTAAAATAAAATTATATTTGACAAAACGTTCTGTCTTAAAATGTTTCTTATCGAAGTATTCAAAGCCAATATAAAGTGATGAGTCGTTGTTCAGACTGTGGATAGATAATTATAAACAAAGTGATATCTAGCGTGATCAAAAACGCGACGCTCAAAATAGTTTTTGATAGTATAGATACATTTAATTCTTTTTTTTTTAAAGCGTCACGCACATACTCCCCAAGGGGAGCTTACAATTATTAGAAGGATCATTCTTCAGCGAAATAACTATACATAGAAATTAATATCCCCGCTCGTCGCAGGAAAGAAAATTTTTTTAGTCGCAACTTTTTCTACCGATAGTTACGATTCGCCGAATGAATGCTAGAAAGAAGAAATGTTTTACCGGGGCTACAATTAGCAGATAAGGCAATACGCCGAAAGCTTCACTGAAAGAATTTACTTTAAAACGGCACAAAGCATAACAAAATAAATAATTACAATATGATAATGAGAAAAATAAATTAAACGTACACAATTTTTATTCCCTTATTCACTTTTATTTTGATCCTAAACAAAATGAAAGTTCATTGTAATTTTCTATGTATTGTTAGCAGCTAGTTTCTATGTATAGTTATTTCGCTGAAGAAAGATTCTGCTAATAATTGTGAACTCCCCCAAGGGGTAGGCAGAGGTGTAATATTAAAGCCACATATCATCTTATGATTTTTAGGCCCCACGTAATAGGGAGCGAGCCTGTTGCAGTTACCGGGCACATTGCCAGACTGCTACTGAAACTTCGGAAAAACTTAGTAACAGTTTTACGACCCAGGAATCGAACCCGAGACCCCATTCCCGATCAGCAGACGTATACTGGACCAAGGAGGCAATATATTGGCAATATATAGTCCATCGTACACGAGTGTGTTGCCACTCCTAAGCATATTAACCGGCGCCATATTGTTATTGAGAATTTCCGAACAGTAAACTACAAGAGCACTTTGCTCTACTTAGAAACCAAATTGGACATCATTATTGACCGTAAATAGAATAATATTGTTAATATCAGTATTGCGGAGGTCAGACGACAGTCGTTTTGTTTTGATTATATTAAGCTCAAAGAATTTTGAAGTTAAGATTTGTTTGTCTGTTTTTCATCTTTTTCAGTAGTGTACGAAAGAAAGATCCCATTATAAAATTATTATGTTTATTGAAATCATGTTTTTTGATATTTTGTTTTTTTTTGTCACCTCATGGATTATTCTTTGAAAGAATCGAAGTATTTTTGCGTGTGTCTATGTTTATATAATTTTATTCCTACCTCTGTTGTATTAAATAACATACAACGTGTTTTGTTGGGTGTAAATGTTTCCTATGTTCTTTAACTCTAGTGACTATGGTTCCTTCAATTTTCTCACTACAAGTTAGTTTACATTTACAGTATATATTGTAGATCCCTGATAGAATAACTAACACTTGATGGATAATAAAACTAAAGGTTATTTTCGTTGGCGGCTTGAAGTCAGTGTTGATTGAAGCACGCATTAAGATGTAGCCAATCTTGTTGGTCACACTCTTGATGTGTTTGAGGACGACGTCAGTTTGACTGTGTCTGTTTTTATTAGGTTTCAGTGAAGAAGTATTTCTAATCTTTTCAGTAAATTTAATAAGTATTGATATAACCAAACCGGTAGACGACGCCGAAGATTCGGCTCGAAGACCATTCCGTGGCAGTTGGTTTCATTATTTTCGCCTGTTTATAATTTTATGTTTCATAAGTACATACATCGACTCGTCCGTAGAACAAAGTCCGATCTGCATGGATCGCAATTTTCAGTAGAGGCTGTCGAAGTTCTTGACTTGTGTAACTCTTTATAAATCTTATAACGATAGACTTAAAATTAAGATTTTTTGGTATATTACTATAACAGCCCAGTCTAATTAAATGCTCTATAGTGTATATTTCTAGTCCTTTTATTGTACGAGATAGTGGGTTACATATCGACCTAGGACGTTTTATGGCGGAAAAGCGAGAGTCCGTGCTGAACATCGTGCGTTGTATTGCGGAAACGTTCGATTTAAAAGACGTTCTATGTCAACAAAGGTTGATTTTTGTTGGAATTTTTCATCCGTCCTTTGTGAATAATATAAAACATAAAATTAAATCCAATGTAATTTTTTTTTTATAGGAAGGTCTTAAAATAGTTGACAGAACTTTAAGTGGCAAAAATTAGACTTCTTGCATGCATGAGTAATTATAATTTTACTAACTAGACATGTCGTGTAATAGTCGGAGTAATTAAATTTACTAATTTAAAAATAAACAAACTGTGTACGTATGTACTTATATTTATTTAACTTTACGTATATTCGTATATACTTATTTAAAAGTTATCAATTTGTATGTATATTATAGAACAATTAATAGCCAATAAATGACAAATTGTATCACAAAATTGCAACTACGTACCTATCTACACTGGAGCACGGGTTTCACGAGCACTCACAAGGTTATTTTATAAGGACCTACTTAACTAAAATTACATTATGACCTCAAACATCTTTATCATCACCTAAACCTAAAGACATCCACTGCTGGACATGGCCTCCCCAAAGGCTGTCCACACAACACCAATCATGTGCCGCCTGAATTCCACCGCTTCCTGCGATCTTAACCCAATATCTTCTTCTTTATAATATTATACACGGTGGAAAAAGACCCATCACCAAGCCGAAGTCTACTCGTTTTACACATTTTGCTAAGTCATATTTAGCAAAACAATACCACGGAAACGATTTTTTTACTAGACACATTTTATAAGCTGCTATGTAAAGTACGCGCGTGCAATTCTCGAGATACTTACCTATACAAGGAAAGGTATCATATAAAGAACAAATTGGCGTGTGAAATGAATGGATTTTGTACCTAATTAAAAATTGTATGGTAACTTTGAGCCTCAATATCTCCTGAAGCAGTAATTTCCAAGGTATGGTGCCGAAGTAAAGAATTTTCGTAAAGGGTCTTTTTACACCTCGTATAAGAATAACAACCATCTTACATCGTTTTTACTTAGACGTGGTGCACAATATTAACTAAATAATAATAAAATACAACTAAAAATAAACAAAATTGAAAATCGAGTACTCATACTCATTTTAGTACTTAGCTAAACTATCCTATCGAATCTTATTAGTCTACTAAGCAGAGCCTGGGTTCTAAGGCATAAAGTCGTGGCTGCCACCCGGGTAACGTTGAGACCATTATAATGACACACTTCAGTACTTACTCTACATAAATAACTTAAGCAGCACATGACCATTAAGATCTTAATATATTTGAAACACACTTTTCATTGCATCATCTATAATGATCTTGTGCCTGTCAAGCCGGCTCCGCCTGCCCTTCCTCTAGAATTATACTTTTATCCTGTCTCACCCATGCATACATAACTCATCTATGCAGTCTAGCAACAACATAATAATATAACCCAAAATGAGTTAAATAGCATCAGCAGGAACATAGTTTGGCATACTTCAATTTTCTCGCAGTGACTGTTGCTGGCAGCTGTAGTAAATGGCAGACTACTTAATTAAAAGTATGTCTTAATATTTTGTATTATTAGGGTATAATATAATATCGCATGTCGAATGAGCATGTATATATTTACAAAAATACTACATTTATCCATTTTCCAGTAACCATAATACAAACTCTGCTTATTTTGGAATTAGATGATGTTGTGTGTATGTGGTAGAGTATTTTTATCATTATTTATTAGTACGAAACAGCATGGGTGTTAGTACTTAAACTAACTAGGGTAGACCCGTGGTTACACTTCTTACTGTTTGAGCTGTATTAACGATGAATTTGAAAAACTTAATGGATTTCCAAAGAAAATTAACTAGGTTGATTACTGTAGACACCTTCGGTAGACTAAATAGACTATCCGGTATTGAGGTATTACAGATTCCTTTCTTTTCTTTGTCCCATCACGTTTGTATAGAATTTCTTCCCATAATATATCAAATTCACGACTGGTTTCTTTGTACCAGGAGGCAAAGACGATTCAAGCCCGTTTATCCTTCACTCGTTACTAAAATACAAAAATTATTTTGCACAAATAATTTAAATAAATTATTTTAAGACGTTCTTTGAAACAATAACTATTGAAATAAATTTAACTTATTTCTAATAAAAAATCTTAATAATTAAAGATTTTTTCAATTGAACAACGTCCTAACTGATTCAACATTTTGATTAACAACGTCCCATCTTAACATTGAACCCACAAATTGTTTCACAGACTCCGGCGTAAACCGTCCTTTTTTAACTTCAGACGCTTAAAACTTCAATAATGTTCGTAAAAAAACGTCTTAATATTCCATAAGACCTCTGCTTTTTTTAGCTCAATATTGCATAAAAATCGATTACTCTGTGAATACTAATTACGGTAATCGTCTTTTTGCGCCAGAGTTGCGTTTCTGAACAACTCCATCGAAAAACATTCTAAATAATCATCGATCGCTATTAACTATGAACTGAGTTAAAAAGTAATAAATACAATAATCTGTGTTAATTTAGGAACTTAAAGTTGTATATAGTGAAGTAATACTTGTAAAACATCGTCACTTACCAGAATTGAAACATTGATTTGCAAACGCGGTATGTAAGTTTGAAAACGCCGAACAAAGATCAGGTTCTTCTGCATCTACTTGAATCATATTTAGTATTTTCCGTTATCCTGATATCTTTAAAAGTATTCTTTTTAATGAATATATTAAATTTTCTTAAATATCATGTAAATTAAGCATAGAACACGAAAACGCCCCAATTTTCTTCTTCTTCCAATGAATAACGGCCGGACTGATGATCGATCGCTGAGCTCGCGCCACCCATACTCCGTGTGCGCCGTCCCTTGTATACATCGTGCGTTGTTGTGCGGAACAAATATCAGATGAGACGTTATTTGATTCTATATCTCCGAAAGTAAATAAGATACGAAAATTCTAAAAACACAGTTTTGTAGAGTTCTTATTCCTTATCCCATTTAGCTATTTATCGCGATTTTGGTCTATGATCACATGGAACTCTATTCTACGGATAGGTCGACATACATACATAACGTCACGCCTTTTATCCCCGAAAGGGTAGGCAGAGGTGCATTTCTACACCCACTTGTCGCCAGGTATACTTTAGTACCACGTAATAAGGGGCGAGCCTATTGCCGTACCGGGCACATTTCCAGACACCGTGCGGCTACTGAGAATTTCGTGACAAAAAAACCCAATAACACTGCCCGACCCAGGAATCGAACCCGGGACCTCCCGATCCCACGCACACATTTATGCCGCGAGACCAACGAGGCAGTCGTATAGGGTTTGATGTCGAGTTTTCCGTCTCTACGCAAAGATGGTATTTGGATCGTGTTTAACACGTTTCAAAAGTAATAAAACATATAGTAGTATTACACACATACGAAAAGGCTGATATTACACTTTTTATCGGGCCATATATCTATGATGAAAGCAAACTTTTGTAAATCAAAATACAGATTTAACGGATATTAGATGTAGATACTTCAAGGGTTGGCAAAACTTAATAAAGCTTTTTTATCGATATTTGTTGCGAGTGGAACAAGTGAATGAGTTTGTTTACTTAGGTACGTTGTTTACAAGAGATGGTAAGAATGAAGAAGATATTGAAAGGAGAGTTAATGCAGGTAATAGTGTGAATGGAGCTCTGAAAGCGTTTATGAACAGTCAAAACGTGTCCAAAAAGGCACGTTTGGCTGTACATAGAGGCGTGTTAGTGCCTACCCTTATGTATGGTAGTGAAAGTTGGGTATGGCAGAAGAGATTTGAAAGTAAAATAAATGTTGTAGAAATGAGAGCACTGAGAAGTATGTGTGGTGTGTCTTTGACCGACAGAGTAAAGAATTGTGTGATACGAGAGTGGTGTGGGGTAAAAGAAGATGTAGTGACAAGCATTGAGAAAGGCATGTTAAGATGGTTTGGGCACATGGAGAGGATGGATGACGATAGACTGACAAAGAAGATATATAAGGCAAGTGTGAATGGAACAGGACAAAGGGGAAGACCTAGGCGGACGTTCTCTGACCAGATTGGAGACATCCTGAAAAAAGGACAAGTCAGAAGTACCCTTAACAGAAGAGCATGCATGAGAAACTTGATGGGAGTCAGTGAAGCAAGTGAGGTAAGTATGTCAGGATCGTTGCAAATGGCGTTCCGTAGTCTCTGCCTACCCCTCCGGGAAACAGGCGTGAGTCTATGTATGTATGTATGTGTATGTATTTGTTGCGAATAAGCTGTTACTAACTTCTTGGGTACATTAATTTGACAGACTAGTTTTTTAATCTTTTTCATCTTTGAAAGACTTCTAGAAATATTTTATTTTTTGCTTCGATACTATTTTAGAGAGATCTTGGATAATACAATCTTTTTGGATTTCATTTATTTTTCGGCTAACAGTAAAGGCCTAGATTTACTTACATGGATTACTACTTCAGGTTTTGAATGTATAGTAGCTCTCGTGGAACAGTCTGTAAATCAGTTTTCTATCAGTCATTTAGTATTGTTGTAAAGTATGCAGTGCAGCGATAGCCCGTTGGCGTACGTAATGGACTGCCGAGACAATAGGGTTAGGGGTTCGACACCAAGGTACCCCAGGCACACACTTGTGACTTTTCGAAGTTACGTGATAAAAATGTTAATTATCGCTCGCTTAATAATGTGGTCGGTAGATGACAATAGGCTCGCCCCTATTACATTGGGATCGAAACTTATCTGGCGAATTGTGGTGTATACACTACCCTACAATTCGCCAGATAAGCCTACCCCTTCAGGGATAAAAGGCGTGAAGTTAAGAAGAAGTTGTGTAAAATATGCAACTGTAAGAATGCATGTATGATGTAGTGGCTTGAGCGGTCACCATGTTAAGCAAAAAAGCATTGCTCTGAGTAGAACACTCAGGGTTCGATTGCCACACGAGACAGCAATTTGAGTAATCCACAAATTTTTGTTTCGAATCTGTGTTTCTTTGTATCCATTGATTCTTGTTCTTAAAAGGGTCTCTTTCTAACTAGTGAACGTTGGCTATCAGGTTGCAGTGGCGGCGCTAGGCGTCGGCGACGTCGGCGACCGCCGACGGCCTCGCGCCTGAGGGATGATCTTTGTTCTACAGAAACGAGCGGTACGAGCAATATACATGTTAGGTGCTAAAGATACTCTTAGGGAACGCTTTAAGTCTATAGGAATTCTAACAGTAGCCTCGCAGTTCTTATTTGCTAATATATTGTATATTAGGCAAAATATAGGTTTATTTACTACAAAAAGTGACATACATAATATAAATACTAGGAACAGGCATAAGTTATATGCCCCTTATCATCGTTTACATAAAGTTAACAATTCTTTTGTAGGGCTAGGTATTCGTATTTACAATAAAATACCAATTAGTCTCTTAGAATTACCATTTAATACGTTTAAAAGTAAAATAAAAGACTGCCTTATTAGGAAAGGTTATTATACTGTTAATGATTATTTTAGTGATAAGGATAGATGGTCACTTACACTAGACGACTCATGATCTACTTCTTATTTAGAATTTATATAGATACTTAGCATTTTTCAGTTTATTATTCTATAACATTTCTAGTTCTTTTAAATTATTAATTCGTTTATTATAATTAGGTCACTCCACTTACTACATTTACATTTGCATTGTTGTTCCACTAATTTTATTACAATTTACTGTACTGTAAGATGTAGATAACTCGTTATCATGGTCTGTGAACTAACGTTTTTGTGATTTTGTGTATTTATATATCGTCACTTCTGTAACATACATTTCCACCATAGTCCTGAACATGGTCACGAGTTGTATACATTATAAGTCGTAAGTGGATGCTCCTGTTACACAATATTCGCTGTTTGCATTGGAAGGCTAACTAAAACACATAATTTAGTAACTGCATTAATAACTTAAGTATTACGTCTGTAACTATTACTATTTACAAGTAATTTAGTACAATGTGTAACAGTTGCAGCTCCTTACAAAAATAAAAATATGTACCATAATATTGGCGATTTAAAAGAGTGGCCTCGAGTTTTATTGCCCGTTCTTTCTCGTGGCTCTACCTATTGCTTTGCGAACGAGGCAGTAAATGTAAATGTAGAAGCATTAAGTAATTTAATTTTAAAATTGACGTTCATAAGCGTCACCTTGTGACCTACTCGTAGATGAATAAATGATTTTGACTTTGACTTTGACTTTGCTTAGGTAATGCTTTTAACACGTTAGGGCGTATAAATCATTAACAATAAACGACTATTTTTACGCCCTGAGTTAATAAAAATTATGGTCATTACATTATAACAAAACTACAAAAAGAAAACATTTGGCTTTTACACAAAAAATTTACCTTTTTTAAGAGGCCTTGTCTGAAAATTTCTGGGTTGTATTAACTATTTTTGTGCGAATTTCTGCATTTCATATATACAGATCGATAGAGAAAAGAAATCTGAGAAAAATGGTACATATAACTCAATTTGGCCAAAATGGTTTATACGACCTTTCTGCCCAAAGGTATCGACACGTAATAGGTGGCGAGCCTATTGCCGCTTATCGGGAAATTTTGTTTGCCAGAGCCTCGTCCGTTGATCGGCAGGTGTACCACTTGCAGGTGAGGTTGGCTTGGGACCCTAAGTTCTTGGTGGGAACCCTATGTTTAATATATATCGCTGGGGATATTCAATTTGTTCTGATTTTATGATGATGTCTTATCATTGCTTATGAGGGAATCATGGGGATATTGGAGTATAATAATTATCATAATATTTATTCCAAAAATAGTAATGCATAATCACAATTTGACAGATGATTTGGCTTAAACATACACTACACAATTTGACGGATCATTTGGCTTAAACACACACTAAGTAGATAATTTAGTTTCTGTTGCCCAACTAAGCAATACCTATATTTCGACCTTCAGCAAGTTACTCACATCAGTTATCTAAATAAAAGTAAGAACTATATCGATTTACCAAAATAATATAGGAGATAGATAACTATAGTATTTTTATCATCAAATTAATTTCCTGCTATCGCAAAAATATAATTTTCAGCGATACGGACATATCCCACAAATCAGTTTTATTGACTTATATTAGTCAACATAAATTAAAAAAATTAAAAACAGCAAAAACAATGTGATTTTCTTTTTCTCACCTATTTCCTTGTTTTCTTATCAACTCCCTTTCACCGATCTTTTTACATGCCGAAATAATCTTTTACTTAAAAACTTTGTTAAACAAAATTTCCTGTTACATCGGTTCAAAGTAAAGATTTTCTCGGCAAATCTTTAAAAACGTAATCTTCGGTTCTAGCGAGTTTAAAAACTTTGTAATAGGTAAGTGCTTACAGCTTAATAAGTGCTAAAAGCTTAGTTTAGTTTAGTAAAAATCTTTTTTTTATTCTGAGTAAATAATATAGAAAAAAACTAGACTCCATCCACGGCTTTTCCCGCGTGGACCCTCTTAGGGAGCAAATTTCCAATAATTCTGACTTAATGGTCCCTTACACTTTCCAAGGAACATACGTGCAAAATTTTCACCCTCTTGCGCTCAGAAGTTTCAGCTGTGCCTAATCTATCAGTCAGTCAGTAACGAAAAATATTATACGCTGATTGTACATTACTTGTGGTTTTAAGCCATTTGTACTGTACAATTTTATTTTGGTGTGCAATAAAGTGTAATGAATTTATTATTATTATTTATTATTACGATTATCCAGTCTACCGTACAATGTTTTAATCACATAAGTCTATTTAGTAATAGAAGAGATAGATAGATAGGAGTAAGGTGCTAATATGGCTTACGTTTTTAATAGTGGAATACCGTTATACGTCTAAGTTTAAGCACCACGAAGCTTTAAGGCGAGGATTTCCGAGCGCTCAAAGCTTTTGAGGCCTCCCGCTTCCCTAGTTCGCGAGTATGCCGACGTCCATAACTACGACGACTCGCGGGCGAGACGCGACGCCACTGCCGCCATGTAGGTATAACATTTTCGCGCCATAGTATAGAAAATTGAAGCAGTATATCAATTGAAATATAAACTTACTTATCGAGTATAAATAATTTGCAATGTTTCTGTTTTGAATAAACCTTTATGAAATTAGAAAGTAGTTTTACGAAATTGCTGTTGTTTATAGTGACTATTTGTAATCAGTAATATTATGAACATTATCTTTGTTGTTAATTATAAACAACTTATGATCGCTCGCAATGCGAAAGTATCGCTTCAAGTCGCCGACATAGCTCTCCGGATAGTCAAGCTGAAGTGGCGGTGGGCAGGGCACATAGCTCGAAGAACCGATGGCTGTTGGAGCAGAAAGGTTCTGGAGTGGCGGTCACGTACCGGACGACGCAGCAGAGGTAGGTCCCCCGTAAGGTGGACCGACGATCTCGTCAAGATCGCGGGAGGCGGTTGGATGCGGGCGGCTCAAGACCGGTCTGTGTGGAGAACCTTGGGGGAGGCCTATGTCCAGCAGTGGACGTTGTTTGGCTGATATCATGAATTATTCTTTCCATTAATTTGTTATTCAAATTTCTATTCACTTTTGGATTCATCTTGAACTTAAGGTCTATCCAGAGGTGGGAACTGGACCTGAGTACAAATAAAGTCTAACTGACGATTGTATGAAAAGTCTACTAAGAAAATGGCGCTACAAAGTTATATTGTAGTAGTTAAAAATCTTCAGACTGTCTTGTGTTTGGGAATATACGGCGAGGGCAGTTTACGTATTAGACGTATTCCATGATTGGTACTTTTACTGTATTGTACGGCAAGGCAGCCACTACTCCGTGCAGTCAAGGTTTTCTAGAATTAAGGTTTGGTTTGTTTGCACACTATTTGCGTAAGGCTTGTTTTTAGGCATAATTTATTAGTTTTAAGTATTTGAAACAATATTATAATTTACATAATTATAATTATGCTTGTTCAACATTGGCCAGGCGTTTTAGTTTAGTGTGCGTATATTACTATCCGCTCTTAAACAAGGTCATCTGATTCCAAATTAGGTTACTATGGTAACTGATTAACTGAGAAACATTTTTGTATATAATATATGATACTACAAAATGATGCAGCGATAGCCTAGTGGAGAGACCGCAGTCTGTTACACAGAGGTCACGGGTTCAAATCCACGGTGGGAATCAATGACTTTTCGAAGTTAAGTTAATTAAATTGTTAATTATCGCTTGCTAAACGGTGAAGGAAAACATCGTGAGGATATCTGCATGTCTGAGAGTTCTCCATAATGTTCTCTAAAGACATGTGAAGTCTGCCAACCCGCTCTCGGCCAGCGTGGTGGACTATGGCCTTGCCCTTCTCACAGTAAGAAGAGGACCGTGCCCAGAAGTGGGACAGTATATATACAGGGCTGATGATGAGATACTACAAAAAACATATTATACACCCATACACAAAATAAATCTTTATACTTGTAGTCTGGTCAGACCAGACTACGCGATTCGAGTGTTCCAACGGAAGTACTTGAGAACTTGTATATATATAGTAATCAACTGTATGCATTCGCAGTGTGAAATTCAGAACGTTAGTTCCGTCGTGTCAGTTAGATGTCGCCGTGTCAATTGTCTTCGTATGATAGCTGATGATATCCTCAGTGGTCATCGCATATATCCTCGTTTTGTCCTGGGTGGAAAGCAAAAACATGATCTCAGACTAATTGAGATTAATCACTAAAAAAAGAGGCCAGTTATGAATTAGACACCTTTTTTTAAGAAAGTTTAGGACTGATTTTCGGATTAGGTATCTTTAAAAAAGATCTCATGTTTGTCATGATTCAAAATAAATTTAATTTTAAATAAAAAAAAAATCAAAACTTATTACATAAAATCTTACTCACAAAAATCAAATTAAAAGCATTGTTCAACAAACTTCTCTATTTCAATTCTAATGTTACTTTTGTATCTGTTAACAAGAAAAAACTTTTTATCGCGCCTCGAGTTTAAAAACAAAGGATTGCCAACGAAAATTATTATTGTAACGACTTTTTTTCATAGCAGCAATAAGCGAATAGGCCGGTTGGAATAGGCTGAGTGCACACCGAGGAGTTCATTAATTTTTTTTTATTTCTTATCTTAAATTAATCACATCAAATCAAATCATTTATTTGCATAAACATTGTAGGTAACAAGATGTTCAGTATAATACGTGTACAGCATGTTTTGCCGTGGCACACGGCGCGCAAAATAATATTAAATGAGGTTAATTAAATAAATTAATATGAGTTAAACATTATATCTTATAATCAAATTAGTATTACATAAATAAAAGTAAAGTAAATCTCAAATCAATTAGACATTAAAATCAAAACAAAAACAACTAAACATTATAATTATAGATTAAAATCAATTAAATATTAAAATTATTTTCATTGAAGAATTCATGAATACTATAATGACATTTACTGGCCAGAATTATTTTCAATTTACTTTTTAATACTTTTACATTACAATTTTTAATATCATTACATAATACACTTTTTCCTGCCAGAGTTGTTCTTGCCCTATGTAGACACAGTCTATTACTTTTAAGTTTGCGCCTGTTCCTTTTTACCACATCAGATAAATGTTCAAATAAATGTGGGTTTTTATGGACAAAACAGTGCTATCTCTAATATGTATAGTGAAGGAAGTGTTAAAATTTTATGTGATATAAAGAACGGCTTACAAGAGTCAGTGGAGTACAAGCGAAACATGGCTCGTATACAACGCTTTTGGGCCTTAAAAACCATCGCAGTGTCTGTTGAGTTTCCCCAAAAGATTACCCCATACCGTAAGACAGAGGCAACAAGACCGTGGTAAGCCGCGAGTGAAGCATCGATGTTTAAAATAGGAGCCAATCTGTACAGAGCATATGCAGAACTGCTGACTTTCTTGCATAATTTTGATATATGCGCCTTCCAATTCAGTTGCCCATCGATGGTTAGTCCTAAGAATTGCGCCGATTCTAATAAACCTATCATATTAAAATGTTATGAAATCATTATCTTTTATTGATTTTATGTGTCAACATATAACTCAATAAAATATGAGATAATAATTCCTAAAATGTTTGATTTAAAGGTTTTACTTAATTTTTTCATAATTTTACTAGTAGATTATCGTGAGCAGGGTCGATTCGAATGAGAATATAAAGATTTCTTTAAGCCTACTACATTTGTCCACCACTGGCGTGTTATGGCGTTGCTTAGCTTTTTTGCAGCATCTGGTTCATAATAAATATCTAAGCAGAGTGCTTGGCGTAAGAGATTTATCATAAGGACAATCTTTTAATTTATTAAGTGACTAGATGATGCTTCCATTTTGATGAGTCTTAGGTTAAGTAGGAGTTCATAATTAACGGCCTTATAAACACACTTTCAGAGTAATAAACAAATTTCAGAATTTTAGGGTTAGAATATTAAAAAAATCTCAGTAGGTGTCATTATGTCAAGAAAATACCCACAATTGTCTGTCCACATGGATTTAGCTTGTAGTTAAGTAAGTCAGTACAAAATTCCCCCCGTGGGATCTCCACCTTGTCGTGGTGGAGGGGCTCAGTAACCATGGGTTTGAGGTACACACACGGTGAAGCTAAGCGGGATCCCGGGAGGGGACGCTCCACGTGGGCTTGGGTGAGGCCTGCGTAGGATGCGTCCAAAGTGCGGGTGGGGGGCACAGTTCTGTCTGTCCCTCGCAGTCGGGTGCGGTCGCGGAAGGAGAGACGTGTCGGTGTTGCGTTGCCGCGCGCCCTATCGCCCGCTACCAAATGGGGGCACACCATTGTTGCATCGCGGTGGGGCTGCAGAGGAAAAGGAGATGCGGTGTTGCGTTGCCGTCCTCCCTATCCTCTGCGGCTGCTGGGTGCTTTGGCGGCGGAGCCCATCACCTTCATCCGCCGCCAAGGGGGTTTTGTTCGGGGCCCGCCTGACCATCTGGCGGGCCAGTACCCGTCGGGGGGTAGCGACAAATGCTTATGCGATACCCTACCCTTCGACACACGGGTACATGAGAAAGTCGAGGTGGTTTTTAGTGGTAACACCACATACTCCGGCTCTCATTCCCCCCAAGAGTCGGAGATCCGAAGGGATTTTCCACCTCGTAAAACAAAAAAAAGTCAGTACAAAATGATTGTCGATATATAATGATAATAACATCATCAAACGCTAAATGTACAGTCGAACAACTTCCCGCTAGTCCACCATAAGGGCGAGAATCGCTCAGCAAGACATCGTCGCTTACACTGCTATTTTACACGCACATTGACACTCGTATACAAAACCAGTTTCTAGTGTGCCTCGACTCTATGAGCGAGCCAAGGGATTTTTTTTCAAACTGGTACAGCGCGGACTTGTTTGATTGTACATGGGGACATGTTACTATAAAATTTGCATTTACGAAAAACCAGAACGTCAGCTAAGGCAAGCTTGTATTTGTACAAGCTTGTAATTACAATATCTATGTTAATCATTTAGCTACATTTAAAAACATCTGTTGTACACGCCCCTTTACGACGAAATTTACACCTCCTTACTAATTAAGATTATGTTTCGCAATAAAGATTCGTCGAAAAACATTTCTGCAGGTATAAAAAAAGGGTTAGAATTTGTGTGGAAAGTAAAATTATCGTTGTTCGTTGCCTGTTGCGGAGGAATTTCGATCATTATCTTCTCCCGCTTTTATTCTTGTTAATATTTTATCGTACCGTTGATTGTAATTAAGATTTTTATGAAGAGACAATTACTTTTTGGAATGGAATGGTTTTTGGCAGCTGTGTCGGTTTTGTTTTGGCTGTTGGTTGGTTTAAATATCTGCTTGTCGTAACGTTTTATGGCGATGTTGAAGCTTTTGTTATGAATAACGAGTTGAATTTGTGTTCTTTGTACATTATACAAACGGGAAAGACATAAAAAATATGTAGTTCTTCCTTTAAAGTCTGCCTCCATGGTCCAGTCGATAGCGTATGTTATCAGAGGTCGTTTGCCCGGGTCGGACAAAAGTGTTACTGAGTTTTCCGAATTCTCAGTAGGTGTTCGGCTATGTGCCCGCTAACGGCAATAGGCTCGTACCCTATTACATGCTTTCTAACAATTTATAACATAGCGAAAAGTTGGTGTTATATAACACCTCTTCCTATCCCTTCAGGGATTAAGGTGTAAGTCTATGAGGCATTTGAATTGACAAAATTATTATATTTATTATCAACCCCTAATTCTACTAATATTTCCAGGCTAAATATTTTATAAATACTATAAAGTATTCATTCCTAGCCTCAAGCAGGTGTATACAAAGAAGCAAATATATAACATTACATGTTTTAAACTGTTATACAATCGTTTAGTTTCTATTGCTCACTAGCTGCTACCCGCGACATCGTCTGCGTGAACGCAATACAGCACCAAATGATTAAATAAATACCTACGATTATACCTTCTAAAATAACATGCATTTACCCGTTTCTTCTTTGTATTTCATATCTGCAGAAAGTGCAGTAACAGAGGGAGACTCTCTTTTGTAAAATTGATATAGTTGATTGAATCAGGCGTTACTTGGCGGAACTCCATTGTAACCTAATGGAAGGAAAGAGGAACCCACCACGCACCCTCGGATTGACTACCCCAACTATTGCAATAGAAAAAGGTTGACAATACCGAACTCCTCTAAAAGGATAAGGGATATAGGAGTGGTATGGGTTCCAGGAAGATACCTGACTTGCAGTATCCCGCTGTATGCGCCGACTATTCTTCGACACGTGTTTCGCCTCTGCACGAGGCATCCTCAGGAGCGATGGGCAACGACTGAGCTCAGAGGCGAAACACGTGTCGAAGAATAGTCGGCGCATACAGCGGGATACTGCAAGTCAGGTATCTTCCTGGAACCCATACCATTCCTATATCCCTTATCCTTTTAGAGGAGTTCGGTATTGTCAACCTTTTTCTATTGCAATAGTTGGGGTAGTCAATTCGAGGGTGCGTGGTAGGTTCCTCTTTCCTTCCATTATGTAAAATTGATCTTCAAAAAGTGCTTATTTTCTGCTTTGAATAAATGACTTTATGGTGATTCTGCTGAATAAGTCATAAGTTGTGACTGAAGCAGATGGAGAAAATAAGGAATAAAGATTAGGGTAAAATACATACTTATACGACTTCTCGATATACAACATTAGTGGTTTCGCTCTCCGCAGCCAAAATGTAAAGAGAGTCAGGACTGGTGACGCGGGAGCAAGCGACGTACAGGACACCCGCTGCCCTCAGTGTCTGCCTCTGCGACTTATTGATGGTCATCGCGAAGCAAACACTCACGGGGAACTGTATGCGCTTGAACGGGAACGGGAAGTTATGAGGTATGAGAGGAATGCGTGGTATAAATATCGCCGACACCACAATCCGTAAGAATTTCCGCCTCAATGGTGTGTCTGTGGAGCGAGATGACTTTAAGGCGGGTCACGCTACACAACTTCGGAGGAGATAGGTTCCGAAGAAGCATAATCGGGACACCGACCTTCAGCTTGATAGTATGCGCTGGAAGTTCACTTGCTGACAGGGAGTTCAGAAATTCCATGGGATAATGTGTGGCATCATCTTGCTCGACGACAGTGTTTGTAGAGGTGTAGACCACTTCATTTCCCTCAATTTCCGAGAGAATGCATTCGTTAATTGCTACAGCCTGATTATTTTTGGGCGTCAAAAAAGCCCGCTCACACAGTCAAGAATTCTGCTGTTACGGTATACAACTGTATACTTCTACGCTGGATACAACTCTACTGAGAGGTAGCACCACCTTTATACCTCTCTCCTCTGGTAGAGTGCCTTCGCCAAGACTTAGAAGGACATCGGAGAATTGTTCAGCACGTGCATTAACGCCGAGCCGAGCTCTGATATTAATGGTCAAGCACAGCGTACGAACTCGTGACCACAACAAAGATCATTTCAACGAAGCACTCACCCCGTCAGCCCTCAATCCTCGCGTCACCATGGAAAGCGTTTGTCGAGAATCGTCACTGAACAGAACTGTGACCACCCATCAAATGCTCGTTCCTGCGGATGTAATGCGGGGTTCTGTCCACGGCCTCAACTGCCTTCCTATTATCCATCGTACTCTCATCCCATACGATCTGAGAGCAAACCTTGAGCACATTTTCCTTATTACTGTGACACACCACAAACGGGTGTTACGGCGCTCCCTAAATCGATGGGAAATTTAAACATGGCATGTGCTGTCTTGTCACCCGGAAGCAGTGTGGCAGCGATTGCCGACGACGCTACAGCAATGGCAATTTTGCCTTGCCTTCTGATCTCTGCAAGTATGCCAGTAGCAACAAATGTTTTTCCTGTTCCACCAGGAGCATCCAAGAAAAACATTTTAGCCTGGCTTTGCCCAATGCTTTCAAGGACGGTGTCATAAAATTCGTATGGTGGTCATTTCAAATTGTCTCAGCGTTATACTCCCAATTTTCACGGTCTTCATGCGGTGATGATTGGGAAGCTGGTAACCAATATTCGACCAGTGGATTGCCGCCGATAGAAATGACCACGTTTTTAAGTGAACTGAGACAGGTGTTCAGCACGCGGTCATCAGTTACTTCGACTTCGTCTCCAGTAGCACGCCTCAAAGCTCGTAGAAAATCTTCAGACAGATGATCGCGATACTTTTCCTACAAAGCTACCGGGTTTGCGACTCCACAAAACACCAAGATGACGTCAAACAGATGACGCATGCGGCTAGGACTGTCACTGACGCTCGTCTCCGCGAGGGTGTCATCTCAGTATTGGTCACCGTCGGGAAAGTGACGTACTACGCAGGGTGGGCGGTAAGTGGGATACTCCACGCCATCAAATGTCCTCAGAAAGGCGAAAGACGTTGGGCCTCGGACCGTGTGAAGTAACATCCGCAGAAAATAGCATTCAACATTATTTGTGTGTACGGTATAAACTCTACAAAATGCGGTGTCCTTGAAACTTCCCGGCAAACCTTCCACTGCACCTCCTCGTCGACGTCAGTTAAATACACCCTTTTGCTTGTCGTACGTGTAATATGAAGGCATTTCGTCATACGTAAGGGACCTCCCAAAGTGGTCGACATCTCGATCGTCGAACAGTCACAGAGCCTGAAAAATGCCAAGAGAGTTGTTTGACGCGGATTTTCCAAGCGCTCAGCAACGCTGTCGGGATCAAAATATATGCGCTGGCCGTTCTCCAGTTGGACGTCTAAATGCATGACGGTAAGATGCTTGTCATGTATAGAAGAACACCAGTATCCGCCAAACCACTTCAGACGTAACAATAAAATAAATGGCTGTGTGTGAGTAAAATAAATCTAGCTAGTTCCACATCTCACTGATGTTTATATATACATAGTTTATCCAAACAAAGGTACGTGGTATATATCACGAAAGACAATTTAAAGCAAGTTTATATGCTACATGAAAATATATTAATTAAGAAGCAATAATTACACCAATGTGACCAAAATGTTTATTTTGTACTAACTCTATTACTATTTATTCTGTGCTGTAAAAATAAGCATGTTTTATCTTTAAGATATATATGGCATGCTTAATTTTCCTCTTATTTCGTTATATAGCTCAAATTGCTTACAGCAATAGCTACAACAATAGTTCTCGAGTTTTTTTTTAATATATGCAGTTCTGTTTGTATTTACATACTGACAAACTTAATGAATTTTATAAGGCATAGATGAAGCAGCTTAAAACTTATATAAACACATTTTTTTTAATTGTCTTGATAGATAGATATACTCTTTATTGTACACCAAATAATATTGAACAGTACACATTTTGTGAATTGGCTTATACTACAGCATGTAAAAATGGCGGCCACCAACATGCATACAGCTCAGGGAAATCGACGGAATCGGCCTTACATCAGGTCGTGAACCAGATAGAAGCTGCTATACAACAAAAAAGCATCTGCCTGGGCACCTTCATCGACATAGAAAGAGCCTTCGACAAGACAAACTTTTTCAGCATAAGCAACGCCCTAGCCAGGCATGGTGTGGATCAGATGCTCATACAGTGTATCCAAAACATGCTCAGCAAAAGGGTAGTGCGCCTGCACGGCGACACATAGACAGCCTTGATAACTAAAGGGTGCCCGCAGGGAGGTGTACTCTCCCCGCTATTGTGGAACTTAGTCATCAATGAACTCATAGACAAACTCAACGCGAGATACTTCTACACAGTAGGTTATGCAGATGATCTAACCATACTCACCTCAGGTAAGGTATCCAGTACAGTGTACGACCTAACCCAACAAGCCCTTCGCATAGTAGAGTGGTGGTGTAATGAGTACGAATTATCTGTAAACCCGACCAAGACTGAACTAGTTATGTTCACACACAAATGCGCGCTGGGTACTTACCGACTGCCAAGGTTATTTGATACAGAGCTTAAGCTGTCTACCGAGGTCAAGTACCTGGGTGTCACTCTCGACAGCAAATTGACATGGAACAGTGACATGGAAAATAAGCTCAATAAAGCCAGCATCATCTTCTGGCAGTGCAAGAAGATGATAGGTAAACGCTGGGGCCAATCCCCCAAAATTGTCTTATGGCTCTCATCACATCAGCCTTAATAGTCCACTGCTGGACTAGGCCTCTCCTTTGAAAGGAGGAATTGGCGTACTATACCACGCTGGCCAAACGGGTTGGTATAGGGTTTGTATCAAGTTTTCCTTCTCTTGCAGTGTTGTTCTCTGCATAAAATGGTCCCTCTGTCGGCTCTTACGACACCCATGGGATGATATGGGGTGGTGACAATCCGTATTCTTAATCCGTCACCACACGGACTTATGGCTCTATAAGACAATAATACGTCCGATGGTAAGCTACGGCACAGTAGTGTGGTGGCCTCGGACCAACCCAATAACGGCCGCCAACAAGCTTCAGAGGCTTCAAAGACTTGCATGCCTAGCGGCCACGGGCTGTATGAAAACAACGCCAACAGCGGCACTTGAAGTGTTGCTGGACCTGCCTCCATTGCACCTGTTCATACAACAGGAAGCAACGATGTCGGCAGTTAGGCTAAGAGCTCTGAAGCTCTGGAAAGACACTAACACACCGCACACTAACAACTTAAATACACTCTTCAAACAAGTTCCTATCACACAAGCCATTGGCGACCGTATACCAAAACAATTTGTTTTCGACGAGAAATACAAAATCCAACTGTACGAGGACCTACACGAAGGAGCAGTTAACCACAACGAGCTCACGATCTTCACAGATGGGTCTAAAATGGATACAGGTACGGGTTCAGGAGTATTCTCCGAGGACCTAAACATCAACATCGCAGCACCGCTGGGAGCCTACAACACGGTCTACCAGGCCGAATGTTTTGGCATAATCCTAGCTGCCACAGCAACCATGGCACGTGAGGTAAGGGAACGATCCATTAGGATCCTCTCAGATAGTAAGGCTGTCCTCTCAGCCCTCAAAAGCGATACTATCACCTCGGCACTCACGCTTGAATGCCACCAAAAACTAACAGAGGTAGGTAAACAAAACAAATTAACACTGCAATGGATCAAGGGCCACAGTGGCTCAAGAGGGAATGACGCAGCCGACGTACTTGCCAGAAGAGGGACCACTTTAGAGGTGGTGGGACCCGAGCCCATGATTAGAAGGGAGGGGCCTTTCTGGTTTTTATCGCAACCTGGTAAGAAATAGGACCAGGACCCAACACAACCAGTCCTGGATTGGTATTAAAACATGTAGGCAGGCCAAGGAGGCTCTTCCCGCAGTAGACGGTAAGATAGCCAAACAAATCCTCCGGCTGTCCAAACAACAACTGCGGACAGTCACAGCCGCCTACACAGGACACGGATTCTTTAATAAACAACCATTTACTATAGGTATCACCGACAGCCCGCTGTGCAGTGCCTGTATGGCAGCAGACGAGACGGCAGCCCACCTGCTCCTCGACTGCCCTGAGGTCGCACAGTACAGACAGCAGTACCTGACGAAAAACAGCACCCTGAGGGAAGCCGTGGGCCACATCAAGAGTCTGCTGGCCTTCCTCGAAGAGCTGGGGTGGCTCCACGCCTGACGTGAAATGACGACACGAATGACGACACCATTCCCACGCGCACGCAAAATACACGCCAAGCCGTGGAGTTGCGAAAACAGCCCGTGCCATCAAGTATCAAGTATGGCGGCCTTATCGCTAAAAGCGATCTCTTCCAGGCAACCTTTGGATGGACAGAAATGATGTAAGCAATCAAGTGTGGTGATGGTGTAGTTAATTAATTAAATAATTTCAACTAATAGTCTTGCTCATCTCTGAAACGAATTAACAATACAATTTTTAAGAAGAAAATGCACAACTCCATCTATGACTTTAGAAAATAACTATTAAACTCGCCAACGTGATCAACTTTAAATTATTTCTATCCAAAAAGGGCTTACAAATGTAATTCGACTTGATGTTTTTGAACTCTCTTAGATGGCGCTGCTATAAAATTGTCTTAATACTAGGTACTTATATTCATTTAATTATTTATTTTTACAGTGTGAAGCTAGCTTATAGCATGGTTAACATAATAACAACATTCAAATATGCGTCGTTAGATTACACGTTGTTACAGAATACGTTGAAGAAATAAAGGTTAACTGCTCGTTTCCCGTAAGTGATAGCGTAATAATATGTAGCCTATATATTGACCCGACATTCTAATAATATTCGTGCCAAATTTGAAGTAAATCCATGTAGTACTTTTTGAGTTTATCCCGGACAGACAAACAGACAAACATACAAACAGACAAAAATTCTAAAAACTATATTTTTGGGTTTGGTATCGATTGTAGATCACACCCCAAGTATTCTTTAAAAAAAATATTCAATGTACAGTTTTGACTTTTCTACCATTTTCTTATATGTATAGATTAACCCTTGAGGTGCGATCAAACTAAAGGCAAAGTGCCACAAGTGCGAAAGGTCACGTTGCTGCAAATTTTCATTGGCAAAGGTTACCGGAAAAAAATTAATTATGACACCTTAATATAATTATATCACATAAATTGCATATCATTGTGTTGGTTATAAAATCAGGTATCATAATAATAACATGAATTACTACTAAATACTCACTTTTCTGGCAAAACAAGCTTACAAACTTAGAGGTTTGTTTTTTTTCACTCGTTCACACAAACATTTCATCACATATTAATGAATTTCATTACTTGTTTGGTTCATAAACACAAAAACTTTATCACATATACCTTTAGGTTTTCACAAAATACATTATTTATTTGTAACAAACGAATCTAACGCCACTAAAAAAATTATAATCCGAACGCGTAACAAAAAGTTCGCCGTGCCAGGCAGCCATGTTACTGTTACGAACACTGTGGCTGTGAATTATTTACCATTTGAAACCCGATTACAGTGAAAATGTACAACAATGCTAGTATTTAGTTGCTAAAATATGTTTTCAGATAAATAACCCGGGTACTTTTATGTCTTTCATAACTATTTAAAAGAATATTTATCATGAAACACTTACGAAAATAACGAGTTTCAAGAGTAGAAATAGCCCTTCTAAAAAGTTTTTGCCTTTTATCACTGTATTTCTTGACTTTGTCACGAATAATGTCACTTTACAATTAATATTTATTTATTTCTGAGTAAATCTATATAAGTATCTTTATAAAATATTCACCGGTTTCTTCCACAAGACAACTTTTATTATAAAGATCACGGAACAAAGCACAACAATGGCGGACGCTTTCGCAACTGAGACACAAATAATTATATTTCAATATTTTTTGGCGCGTTTCGTTTCCCTCACCCTTCTAAAATGATTTAGTTGCACAGAATATGAACTATTCTAATAGTTACTACTTTCGTTTCTTGGTTTAAGTAAAACTAAACGTGAAAAAACCGCGACCAATAGAACGATTTTTAATTGAGCACGACCGTGCGTGCCTCAAACACTTCGTACCACCAAAATTAGAGCACGACCGTGCGTGCTGTAATCACGTTAACGGCGGGTTAAGTATTGACTTTTTGAAATACTGCCTCGTTGGTCTCGCGGCATAAATGTGCGCTTGGAACTGGGAGGTCTCGGGTTCGATTCTCGGGTCGGGCAAAGTTTTATTGCGTTTTCCGTTAGGAAATTCTCAGTAGCAGCACGGAGTCTGGTAATGTGCCCGGTACGGCAATAGGCTCGCCCTATAATACGTGGGACCTTAAAATTCATAAAAACAAAATAAAATTAAATGCCCGTTCTCAGGGATGCAATAATCAACGATTACTTACACCACAAATAGTTTCGCTTAATTTTTATTTCTAGTTCGTAGCTCCAGTATAGTAGGTTCTGCATTCATGGACTAATCAGTGTGTTTCAATGGAGGCCTAACATGGCAATTTTATATAAGTATGATAGTATGTAAGTATAGTAATGTATACAGGTTGTTGATATGCATTTGCAAAATATTTTAATAATACAATATAGATAGTATACGTATTCACCAAAAAATATTTTAAACAGTGTGCGATGATATAAGACCCTAATTTCATTAAATTTTACTTAGGTAGTAGTTCAGAATAAACTGTTGAATCGTGCAAAATAAAACTGTATCGCACAGACACTGTAGGTACGTGTGCTTGTGTGTGTTAGGCACCTGCAATGGTGATCAGCTGAGTGGCGGCGGCGGTCAATACATCGAGTTAGTTTCAAAGTGTATGATGACGAAAAAATGTTTTGGTCTTTTAGTGAGTTCTTTTTTCAGGTATTTGTATTTAGTTATAGGAGTATATTCACCCCTTAAAATATTTTGCAAATGCATATTAACACCCTGTCATCCTCATCCTCTTAGCGTTCTCCCAGTTTCAATCTAGGGTCCACTTACTAGTCTAACCGGATTTGGCTGAATATTAGCTTTTCCACGGAGTGACTGCCTGTCTGACCTCCGCAATCCGAAGGGATAGCGATATTCCATGGTTTAGACTAGTGTCAGTTCATTAGCAGGTACTGACGCCCTGTAAAGATTGTCAAAGATCCTCATGACAACCGGGACTGACGGCTTAACGCGCTCTCCGAGGCACGGGACTAGCGATAATTGATAATTCAATACGCACATAACTCCGAAAAGTCATTGGTGCGCGCCGTGGATTCGAATCCGATACCATCTGCATGGCAGTCTGTTGGTATCTCCACTAGGCTATCGCTGTCTTTATGTATACCCTGTATGTATAGTTAAAATTAATAATGTTTAATGTTCTTGTGAAAATTATTTAAATAAAATATTGCCAAAAAAGTATGATAGTATAATATGTGTTTCTAGGTCAGCATATGAGAATCAATCCACACTTATAACCAAACAAGTTAAGTTAAATAAAACCTTGTAATCAAAACAGTACAGATAAAATAACGCTTATTACACCATTAAAGTACTTAACATATAAGAACACCCCATAATCAGCATATAAAACCCACAACATCCCGCAACTCCATAACCTCACCGAAAGATTACCAAACACATAACCGTTCAAACTCATGCAACTTCACTAAACCGGTTAGTAAGTGGTTGCAGTGTGATATGACGTCGTAACATATGTCAACTCATAAAATGGCTTGTAATAATGGCTCTCAGCTAATCCGGCAGAAAATTATGATGAAAATGCACGTGGAACGGCGAGAAAGATTGGTTTTCGAATTTATATATGGTAGTAAATATCTGATAGGTGTTGACTGCGTTCTTGGATCGATTATTCAGTAACTACCTTACGTAGCAGATTCTTCTCATATTATTTTACACGTATTTATTAGGTAGTAGAGCCTTGTAGATTTAAGCATAAATGGCTTAGCTCGATTGAGGAAATACAAACCATCACACAGAATTTCGACGGAAAGTAACAGCATCTATACTGTTGTGTACTTTCATTTTTCCCCATGTGGGATGGGTGGAAAGGAAAAATCCTCCTTCTATTTCCTACGAAAACGTCTGACCGGTGACCACTACGTCTAGTAGTGCTAGTTCCCGTGCCTCGGAAAGCACGTTAAGCCGTTGGTCCTGCGCATAATCTCTCTCCGGTCATGTCTCTTGTGGCGTCCCATATGATAGGACTTTGAGAGTGATGGAATAGAGGGTGCACTTGTGTTTGAGTACACACTTGTGCACTATAATAATTATGTCCCGCGCAGTTGGCAAGACTCATATTAAGACAAGCCACCGTAGCCGAAATCGGTCGTGAGGACATTATTATAGTCTGAAGTCTGCCACGGACACCGATAAAATTAAAATAAACTTTTAAAACAACTAGACTTATTTTAATATTATCTGTTTTACACAGAGCATCTTTTTCTTTAATACGACTAGGTATAACAAAAGTACGCAGTTTGCGAGACAGTTAAAACTTCATTTATCATTCTTCGAGTTGAGTATTTTCACAGCAATTCTTCCACCCATTCAAATAACGGATTATAGCTGGGCTATAAAAATTAACGCTTCATCCCTTTTGCTTAATTAGGCACTAGAAGGTACAGTTTATTGTTCTCGTAATGAAATTACAACATTTTATATTGTTGGATATTAAATTTTGGGATGAACCAGTTGTTGAGTACTTTTTATGTTGTAGGTATCTTCAGATTGTTTGCCATGTCTTTTTTGTTGTGTTTTAGTAATTTTCTCTTTATATGAAGGTAGCGTCGAGATATTTCGAAATAATATATGTTGCGGCGATAGCCCAGTGGTGTACGTAACGGACTGCCCAGACGATGGTCTCGGGTTCGATCCCTAGGTACCCCGGGCACACACCTCTGACTGTTCGAAGTTATGTGTGCATTATAAATTAATAATCGCTCGCTTAATGATGTGCCTGGTAGATGGCAATAGGCTCGCCCCCCATTCCATTGGGAGCGAAACATAACTGGCGAAGTGTGGGTGTGTAATACACCACCTCTGCCTACCCCTTCGGGGATATAAGGCGTGAAGTTATGTTTATGTTTATGAATATATCGGAATGGTCATGAGTACGGGACGTCAACTGACTAAGAAACGGAAGTGTGTGAAGATGGCGCGCTTCGACAGAGTCTAGTGTGACGTTCGCTACAGTTGAAGAGGGGGGTGACGGTTGACGTTCAACGGTGCAACACAAGTCTCACTTCTCTTGGAGACTCCGGGCGGGCAACAAGTACCTAGAAATTGTCACTTGTTTCGTGTTCAATAATCCAAAATAATTATAGTCAGTTTGGTTAATTTGATTTTGTGTGACATTATAACAGTGAATTTATCTTTGACTTTATTTTAATTACTGCTACCTACATCTACCTCTACCGAGATGTGTGACGAAGAAGGCTCTAGCTCCAAACGGCCTCTTCATCTGTCAAATATGTGTTGCCTATATTTTGTTTTAAGATATTGCCTGAGAATTATAAACCTGTTTAATCGTTATAGCGAGCGATAGACGTCCACTGTTAAACATAAGCCATCCCAAGGCTCTCAACAACGATCAATGATCAAACGATCTTGAGGCCCGCACCTACCTAACAGCACTTTACACGTAAAACAATAATATAACGATTTCAATGCCAGACAGGTTGGTAACTTGATGACACTTACTATACAGGGTTATTTGTAAAACACCGTTAACCTCTCAGGACTATGTAACTAACATCATAATCAGCAACTTTTGTTCTATGACTTTTTACAACACTTAATACATTTACCAAAAACAAACCTTCAAAATTTCGTTACCCTATCTAAAACATTTGAACTCGTGTATTTTGCTGTACCTGCCAACGCCTGCCGCGCACTGTTCAATTGCCGCGCGCCGCCCGCACCCCTCGCTATTGTTCTAGCGCTTTCGCATAGACTTCTCAACATTTAGAGCGTTCAATTTAAATATTTAAATTTTTGTATGAAAATCGGATGAACTAAAATATGATGAATCTTTAAAAGTCATAGAACAAAAGTTATTGATTATGATATTAGTAACATAGTCCTGAGAGGTTAACGATGTTTAACAAATAACCTACAGGGTTATTTGTAAAACACCGATGTATACACTAATACTAGATATAGGATTAATTTAGCGTTGCTCTTACTTTCTTTCAATAAACATAGCTTACATCAACCTTTACATATTTTCTCCTGATTGTTACAACACAAGTTTAAAACAAACTTGCTTATCTTGCGGTGAAAATTGTTTCTTACAAATTATAATAATTATAAAACTTAGCAAGTGCTAACGCTGTTGTCAGGTATTTGTAAAGTTAAATAGGCAACTCATTAGCTACATACAGTGACGCGGTAACCGCTTAAGTCATAAATGTAACAAAGTTTAAATTGTTTTAACTTAGTTTGAAATTGATAAGTATATATGTACTATCGTATGTACTATGACACAAAATAAAAAAGTAAATAGAGCTTATATGATATATACTCGTATAGTTAGTTGGCCGGCTATAGAGAAGCCGCAAGAGCAATTTGCTCAGGGGTGAAAGTGTCATTGTCAAGGGCGTAATTGCGGGTAAACCTGCGCCGGGTCCCCGTTTTAACGAGGCCCACGATGACGAAACCGGTGCCCACCGCTCCACTCCCCCTAGCCGCTCACACCGTTGTTGCCTTCTTTTTGCCTTTGAGGTAGAGTTTGTTTGACTTAGCGGCTATTAAGAGAAGGCCCATCCAGTTAGTAGTTTTTCGACATAAGAGTATAAGAGTATTAACATTTATGAGTACTTGTTAAATGTCACGAAAAATATAAATATGTTTTCCAAATTCAACGACATTCATAAATTAAACACACGAAATAAAAACAAACTTGTTCTACCTTCAACTAGACTACAAAAAATAAGTAATTCATACAAGTGTCAAAGCATACGTTTTTACAACAAAATTCCAGGCAATATTCAGGAACTAAGTATTAATAAATTCAAAGTATTTATTAAACAGAGCTTGTGTTCAAAAGCTTATTACACAGTTAAAGATTATTCAGCAGACAAAAATGCCTGGAATTGAGTTTAAAAATTATGAATTTTGACATTTTGGAATTAGTGACATGATATTTTTATTTACATTTATAATACTTATATTTTTACATTTTGACATTTTTAATTTGACATTTGTAATTTTATTTATTTTGTTTTGACATTGTTTGATTTGACATTGTTATTTTATTTATTTTCTTTTGACATTTAAAATTACTCAAGTAATATATTATTATTCCTAAATTGACATTCAATAATATTTTCTGACATTTTAAATATATGACATTTCATTGTTTAAATTTTCATTATTTTTTAAAATTACTTAAGTAATATATTATTATTCCTAAATTGGCATTCAATAATATTTTCTGACATTTTAAATATATGACATTTTATTGTTTAAATTTTATTATTTTTACATATTGTTTGCAACATGTATTTTACTATGTATTAGCATGTAAAGTTGTGAGTACGATGTGGGCATTAGTAAACATATAAACAAATAGTTGTGGCAACCTGTCTGATGGCTTAGGCTGACATGCTTATGCATACACCTTCTGATGGCGTGGAGGCATAGTGATACAGATCGTGCTGGCTCCCTCAATCAAGGTTGAGCCGTACGATTGCTGTTGAATGCGGGCCATCAGTGGGCCGAGTCAGTCAAAAGCGTCAGATGATTTCTTGCATTGTACTTGCATACTAAACCCCTTTTTTTTTGTCTGGACTTTAAAAGATGAAGAAAAGACTAAAGAAATTGAAGTGACAAAAAAAACAATGACTCTGAGTTTGTTTCGGCCTTTCTTCTCAAGAAAACATTAAGCTAGGAAAAGCCGGCATCATCTAGAATAGGGTTTTGACATGTATAAGTGTTGTAAACAACCAAAATGCAGAAATAAATATGTTTTTATGTCTCTTTATTAAGGGCAGGCTTCGATTTTCCTCCGTAGTGTTTACCTAGAGCAATCCATTAAACACCTATCGCAAATAGCCCATTATAATATTAGATTTCATACAAGTAACAATAGTTCTACATGTGCTGTGGCTAACCCATGGCTGTACTTAATAGTGCAGTCATGGAAGCTCCGCAGTAGGTGTCCCATTATCTTCTAGATTAATCTCTCAGAGGGCTTATGCGGTTAAAATCGACTATTAATATATTTTAGAATACTAACGCGATATAAACACGTTACATAAATTTTACTATGACTGCCTCCGGGGTACAGTGGATAGCGTATGCGACTGCTGATCGGACGTCACGGGTTCGATTACCGGGTCGGGCAAAAGTGTTACTGGGTTTTTCCGAATTCTCAGTGGCAGCACGGAGTCTGGTGATGTGCCTGGTAACGGCAATAAGCTCGCCCCCTATTACGAGGTACCTAAAAAATTCATGGCGAAATGTGGGTGTAATATTGCGCCTCTGCCTTCCTCTTCAGGGACATGACAGGCGTGGGTCTATAAATAAATTAAACAACAATACTATCTACGTCACGCTGGCCAGGTGGGTTGGTATAGGTTTTGATGTCGAGTTTCCCATCTCTTCCCGAAGATACTATTTGCTTTGCGTTTTTCCTCAACCGCCTTTTATTCTCGGGTTGCTATAAGATAGTGACACTTCGTATTCTTGACCCTTTACCATACGGATACTTACTTGTTCTGCTATTTTATATATGAATGTACAATCGAACAAATCGGCGCTGGATCAGTTTGAAAAAAAATCCCTCATAGAGTCGAGGCACACTAGAAACTGGTTTTGAATACGAGTGTCAATGTGCGTGTAAAGTAGCACTGGAAGCAACGACGTCTTGCCATAATGATAACTTGCCTTTGAACGACTGTCACCCCTAGCTGTCATTATATCGAATCTTTTCCCCTGAAAAGCTAAAAACAACAATATGTATTACATAAAATATATGATCACTGCAAAAATGCCGGACATGACAGTTGATCGTACTGTAGTGGTAGCTGCATACAACTGAGGCCATCTAGCAAACGACGCCGAAGTTACAATAACAATAATGCGGCGACATCTATCGGACACGATACAACGGAAAACAAAATGCTGAATCGCGCAAGCAGAGTTCGCACACGAACTCAAATACGACCGTATGACTGACATTCCACCAGGCACGATCACCCAGGCTGGTAAGAGGATCCTCCCTCTAATTTGAGGAGCATCACACCTTTATCTTCCACAGAATCATCAAAAATGTGAACACCTTTATTTAAGTATGCAAGCCACGGCACACGCCTGTTATTGGTACTAGGTAATCCTGTGAAAGTTGTACGGTAGTATATAAAAAAATACAATATCTTATAAAAAAAAATTCAAATATGAGTAGTACACTCTACACATGACATAAAACACTTAGAACACAAAGTATAGATACAATTCCCAAAGTAAAACTACCAACGTAGGCATATAAATTTCAATTCTCTTAACTTACGAACTTGCCTACCCACCTCTTTAGAAAAATGTATCTCCTAACTTGCATACCTGTACTCTCTTAGATATTATCAAAGGCTGCTTATTGTTAGGTGCGGGTGTCGGACTCAATAGGCTGACGAAGTTCGTCCAAGTTTCTCCTCTTAAATTAATTTCACACTTGTCGAGTTGCTGACTCTATATGGAAATTTTGAGACGGTGTTATTCGATGAGTAAGGCAGTTTATTTTTTGTATATACCGTTGTATATAAAGTGGGGCAGTGAATTTAATAAACAATGATATGTTAGTACATTGTAATTGACAGCATAATGGACTATGACCATCTCATAGTGAGAATTGGTCAATGCCTAGCAATGGAACAGATTATTAACGAAGCTAGGTGGTAGCTAGGTGGGGTGATGATATTTGAAGGGCAGCGGGCATGGATTGGAAGAGGAAAGCAGAAGACCGAGCTCATTGTTGGAACATCATTTTGGTATTCGTGGTATTGCATTGGATTGGTTCAAAAGCTATTTAACAGAAAGAAAGCAATGTGTCAGGGTTGGCGATATTAAGAGTGAATTTCAAACTGTCAACTTTGGTGTACCACAAGGAAGTGTACTCGGTCCAACTCTCTTCATCATGTACATGAATGATATACATGATTCGATCGACGCGGATGTAATATGTTACGCTGATGATACCGTTATCACTTTTGATGGCTCCTCTTGGCTTGAAGCGTTTACCAGAGCCGAGATAGGTATGAATAAAGTGCTTAACTGGCTAAGATATAATCTGCTAACCCTTAATATAAAAAAAACAAGTACATTTGCTTTCATAAAACTGCTGCATCTGCCCCAAGTAGTAGCTATAACATCAAGCTACATAACTGCAAGAATCAAATTTGTTGCAATTGTTATATTCTTCAAAAAGATGATAGCATTAAATACCTGGGAGTGACAGTTGACAAAAATTTAAGTTTTAAGTCGCACATCAGCGCTTTGTCAGATCGAGTAAGGAAAACGGCAAACATAATGAAATTGCTTCGCTGCTCGACATCAACAGATATCCTGAAAACTGTCTATTTTGCCTTGAGCCAATCCTTAATCATGTATTGTATAGGCAGTTGGGGAAGTGCTGCAAAAACCATAATGATTCAGTTAGAAAGGGCCCAACGCTCGGTTTTAAAAACTATCTATAAGAAGCCCTTTAAATATTCCACAACGCAACTTTATAAAGACAGTAACGTTCTTAACGTTCGTCAGCTATTTATACTGAGAACATTTTTAAAAGTACATCACACTGTCATAAATTCAAGAAAATATAAACATCTTTTAACCCGCCAAACATTTAGAATCCCCGTACCTAAAATTAATACATCCTTTGCAAGACGCCTGGGTCCTTACATGAGTAACTATATTTATAACAAAGTAGCTGAAAAATGCAAAATTAAAGAGTGCTCATTAAGGGACGCTAAAGTTGTTGTTAGTAAATGGCTCACTTCGTTAACATATGACGAAACTGAGAATTTGTTATCAAACATAAATTAATATAAATCACTTTTGGTCTAGTTATTATGCACCAAGCAGTTTGTTGTAAAATCTGAATATATTCACATATAGTATATCTACATATTTATTTCTACGAATACATGAATATTTATTTGCACATTATATATATTATATATGTATAAATATATCTATACATATACATATATTTATCGCTTGTTATCATTTCAATTATTGTTTAATACCAATTTCTTTGTTAATTAAATTTACTTTGTCTCAAATAAGTACTGGTAAAACTTATAATAATATTCATCATTTTGTAACTTTGTGTAAGTAATGTACTAAGTTTAGTAATGTTAAAAATTAGAGATATCGACCGAGCAATGTAATCGCTTAATGTAATCGTCTCGGTACCCACAGGACAGGCTTGCCTAGTGTGGGGCCACTGGTATATCTTTCATTGTTATCTGCATACTTTGGAAATAAACATTTTTTATTTATTTATTTATTTTTATTGGCGCGCCATAGGAAAGGTCTATGTCCAGCAGTGGACTGATATAGGCTGATGATGATGATGATTAACAAAGCTGTTATTATACCTTATACATCATTGGATTCTGTTACAATCCCCTTTACAACACTTCACAGACCACTGCTGCACTTCTCCTAAATTGCTCACAGTGTCACTGCAAGTCAATAGAAGAACTTTGTCTTCTCTAATGGGTCGGTACAGGGTTTGATGTCGTGTTATCACTTTTCGCAAAGATACAATTTCCTTCGTTTATTTTCCTTAATCGCCTCTTACCCATGAATTGAAATTGTGCACTGACATATTACATTTTTAATCCATCACCTCACGAAAACCGCACGCCAACTAGAAAATATTAGTTCTATGAAAGTAGAACAAACGCATGACTACATCATCATATCATCATCAGCCGCCTGTATTAGTCCATTGCTGGATGTAGTTCTTATGGTACGCCAATAAGTTCGGTCTTTAACTTTTCCCTTCCATTTCCTGTCCCCTGTCCTACAAATATCATCGCTCCACCTGGCTACAGGATGCCCTGCAATCCATTTACCGAGTCGCGATCGCCATTCAAGAGCCTGACTGCTCCAGTGACCATCGGTTTTGTGGCATCAGCTTGCCCACTGCTACTTCAGCTTGCTTATTTCCTGAGCCATGACTGCCTTATGTTAAGCGATAATTTTTGCTCATACAAAATACGATTACCTACAGGGTTTCTCCGTGTTCTACTTCTTCTGGAGTTCTTAGATAAACACTATCTTAATACAAAACTGAAGGATATTTATATGTAGTCAGGAGCACTAAAAGACAATAAATAACGTTTTGTAGAATAAATGCAGAAAGTACTAACTGCTCTCAAAATACAACAATAAAATTAAGTACTATGTGTCTGTTTCTTTGGGTATAGTATTTAACTACTTACTGACAACTTTCTGTAATAAATAGTGTCTGTCTTTTGGAACGAAGTAATAAAATATAATTACATAAAGCTGGTAGAACGCTAGATATGTAAGATCTAGGAAGAAGACCTCTGACATGACCCAACCATTCTGGCCCTAATAAGGAAACGGGACTAGAAAGGGCTCCTCGTACCCTGCAAAGCGAGAACGAGCAATATAAACTGACTTTAAGTGACATAGATACTGGTCCAAATCTTTTATATCATGGACCTTTGTTAAAAATTTTGATGCAACTTATACGGTGCCCTAAGTTGAAAGATCGTTGCAATTATTCACAAATAATATTCTTATCAAATTTGGCACATATGAATTTTGTACAATGTTTTATTTTTATTTATTTATTTTATTTATATAGTCTCACACCTGTATCTCCGAAGGGGTTGGCAGAGGTTTAAATATTACACCCACATTTCGCCATGAATTTTTAGGTCCCACGTAATAGGGGGCGAGCCTATTGCCGTTACCGGGCACATCACCAGACTCCGGGCTGCTACTGAGTATTCGGAAAAATCCAGTTACACTTTTGCCCGACCGGGGGATCGATCCAGGGACCTCCGATCAGCAGTCGCATACGCTATCCACTGAACCACGGAGGCAATCTTGTGCAATATAGGCAATTTAAAGTACGAGTCAAATGATAACCTCGTTTATTTAAGGCCATTAAAAAGGCTAAATGCATACTTTATTCTTACACCAACGCCAATTTTAAATATTAACCTTCAACTTCAAAAAGCAGCAGATTTTTACACCCTAATTTGATTTAAGTTTACATTTCATTTCATTCCAACATATCAGTTTTAAGCACTCAAAATAAGCTTAGTTTTGTGACTTAAATTTAAGTACGTCTCTCACTTAGATACTACGTTTTAAATACACATTACTGCAATTCCTACCCTCCAAACTGATACTTTATTTTATGGGATATAAGGTGTATTTTTCTGTAAATGTTGGGCTATTTTTAATATTCATAGCGGGAGGCATCTTGGCCCTGGTTGCTTGGAGTTATTGAAAGTGTATTGTCATTTAATTGTATTACGTGCCCTGAATACCGGAGTGTGTGAGAAATTATATTTTCTAATAAACATCAGCGTTAATTATGGAAGCTGGAATGATGGCAACTTGAAGAATTATACTTAGTTGGTATTAGCATTGCGTTGTGGAGTGTAAGGTTAGATTAGCTTTATTATGTAAATACTAATTCTTTGGTTCAGTTACTCCAGTGCTATGGAGTGAAACGAGAGAGTTGACTTGTTTATTTTGCGAACGGATTACAATATTATTATGGTAGTGTAAAACTCTGTTTTGTATATTTTGAAATCAAATTTTATCTTCCCTTCTTGATTGTATATTCTTTATGTCAACGGCGGCCAACAAACAGACGGGTCACCTAAAAGAGAGCGATTACCACCAACCATAGACACAAGCAACGCCGGAGGAATCACAAGCGCGTTGGCGCCTTTGTGATGAGTCTACGGCTTGACTATTTTTGATGTTTTGCTAAAACTGTCATCTGAATAAAATTAAACCTTATTGCTTAATTTTTAGGGTTCCGTACCTCACAAGGTAAAAAAAGGAACCCTTATAAGATCACTTTCTTGTCCGTCTGTCTGTCTGTCCGTTTATCACCACCGATTTTCTCAGGAACGGGTGGACCTAGCAAATTGATACCCAGATACTGAGGTCTATGGTTCCTATTAGGTGTATAAAAATCAGGGTCCTGGGTTAATCCGATAAAAAGATATGGTCAAAATTAGATTTTTGAGAAAACTTGTAAGTACCAAAATTAACCTTAATTTTCATTTTTTTTTAATTTTCGGAATTGTTCCTTTACTTGTGCTGTAAGACCTTGATTTTAACCAAAATTGACAATTCTAAGTCAACCTTACGGGTACTTACGTACCCTATAGGTTTTGGGTCGAAAACCTATATTGTAGTTCCTGTTGAACTAAAATCACGAAATTTGGCCAAAAGCAGGGTCTTACAGCACAAATAAAGGAAAAATTACAAAAAATAGAAAATATGGAAAATTTAAGGGTGTCCTCATACATAAATAGTAGACTCCATTTAAGATAGTCCTCTAAGTTGTATGGGCGCTCATACAGATTTAGAGGACTAGCGTAATTAGCACCAACCACAAATAAAGTAAAATGCGTACGGAACCCTCGGTGCGCGGGTCAGACTTGCACTTACCCGAATTTTTTAGGCTGTCATCCAAATCCAGTTTTTGATTTATCAACTAAATCAATTTCATTATTTTTTACATAAGATTACAAATAATTCCGCAAGCGAGTTATCGCTAACGCTTGTATTATTTATTTTTAATTTACCTATAGTTACAACATTGTCTATAATTATAACCAACGTCCGCGAACCTCGTTCAAAACTTCTTGAAAGTAATATAACAAGAAATATTTGAAACAACAAGTGAAGCTTGAAACTGAAAGGACGTCGAGTTTAAAACTATCGATTCATATAGTTCGGAACTAGTACAAAGCGAACCCACGACTATAAAGGAAATATTGGAAGGCTCTTCGGAGATTATGTTTATTGAATTCAAATTCAAATTCAAATCATTTATTTGCGTTATGGGTTTACAGGGATCTTAAATTATCAATACAGGGTATCACCATACTCAGCTTTTAAGCATGCAAAATTTCATATTTAACATTATTTAGTAGGTATGTATTCATTTAAAACATTATTGGACACAAATATGTCAGCACTTATGATATAACTTATGAATAAATATTAAATAGTTACAAGGGTTTGTCAGCATGATTTAGAAAATTATAAAGACTATAAGATGTCACAGTCATGTTTTTATAAAATTCTATCTGTTAAATATTCCTTGACACAATAGTCAGCTTTGGCAAGCAGTAATTTTTTTACATCACGCTTAAATATAATCAAATTCGTAATATTTAATAGTTCTTTTGGCAAGTGGTTATAAATGCGTGGTGCCATACATAATATGCTTTTGTTCACTTGTGCAGTGTTGTTAGCAGGGATGTGTAATTTTATATTGTGTCTTCGATTGTTGAGTTTCTCAAATTTATTGATATTTTTCCTCACAAACAAGACAATTTTGAGGATATATATAGCTTTAATTGTAGAAAATAAGGTTTGCAGCTATCAATCATTTTTAATTTGCAAATGGACCTTATGCATTTCTTTTGTGCCTTAAATGCCGCTTCCCAATCTGTGGAGTTTCCCCAGAATATAACTCCGTATGTTAGAATAGGTGCTACAAGACCATGATATGCTATTATCACAGTTGATATATCTAGACTTTTTGACAGCGCATACAAGGCATATGCAATTTTATTTATTTTCGCACACAAAAGTTCCACATGTGATGTCCAATTTGAACAAAAGTCAATATTAAGTCCTAAAAATTAGTTTAATCTACTTCTTCAATTGTATGTCCCAAATAATTAATATCAATTTTGCCTAATTTATTTATTCTATTTCTAAATGTCATAAAATTTGTCTTATCTAGATAAATTTTTAAGTTATTTAGTGTCAACCAATTAATTATACAATTTAAAGTATTGTTAATGTCCTGTTTTAGTAATGTTGTATCCACAGATGAGACAATTATCAGATGGAACGCGCGGCACTGTTGCGTGCGGCCACTAAAGCAAATACAAAATTGAAAAGCGAATACAAACTCGTCTCAGTGCGCTACGAAGCATCGTACAGTTCACGCGTCACGATCACTTCAACTTTTAAATTCTCAAAATGCCGTCTTGTGTTCTTAAACACTGTAAAAGTTGTTCCTAAAAACAAAAACAGGAAAATGGAATATCTTTTCACAGGTAACTATTGATAATTTGACTGTTTCCTAATTTAATTTCGATAAAATTCGTATTTGTGCAAGAAATATGTAAGTGTTGCCAGTTTTTGTCGACGCCGTTCTGCCTGAATTAGGGAAAATGCACTTGTCAATTGATTATGTGATAATGATTGTCATGTTAATGAAAAATACATTACCGTATTATAAAAGTATATTGTAGATATATCTTCTTTCTCATAAATATAGTAATAGAATTTCAATTTCCATTAGTATATACCTTACATAATATTGTTTTGAGTTCGATCCCCAAACGATCCAAATATTCGTGTACACCCTGCTACTCGTCAAGCTTATACACTTTGACCTTTGCACCGTTTTTATTGCGTAAAGAATAAGTATCAAAATCGTACAGCAAATGTTTAGCTTGACTTGGTGCCGTGTGTACATACATACTTATGGCGTAGGGAATAAGTATCAAAATCGTACAGCAACTGTTTAGCTTGACTTGGCGCCGTGTGTACATACATACTTATGGCGTAGGGAATAAGTATCAAAATCGTACAGCAACTGTTTAGCTTGACTTGGTGCCGTGTGTACATACATACTTATGGCGTAGGGAATAAGTATCAAAATCGTACAGCAACTGTTGAGCTTGACTTGGCGCCGTGTGTACATACATACTTATGGCGTAGGGAATAAGTATCAAAATCGTACAGCAACTGTTTAGCTTGACTTGGCGCCGTGTGTACATACATGCTTATGGCGTAGGGAATAAGTATCAAAATCGTACAGCAACTGTTTAGCTTGACTTGGCGCCGTGTGTACATACATACTTATGGCGTAGGGAATAAGTATCAAAATGGTACAGAAACTGTTTAGCTTGACTTGGTGCCGTGTGTACATACATACTATTTATTTCTCAACTAATCGACGCCAGCGGCTTCGCACGCACATATTTTCGTATTTCTCGTTTTGCCCGATCCCGTGGGAATTTCGAGAAATCCCGTCTTAGTGCACCCCTACGGTTCCCAAGAAACATACATGCTAAATTTCAGCTTCATGCGCCGAGTAGTTTAAGCTGTAGCTTGTCTGTCAGTCAGTCAGTAACGCAAGGATTTTATATATACAGATTTACGAAGTAGTTAAAACTTAACTCGGTACCTACATTTAAGAAAAGTATTTATAAAAGCATTAATTAAATCCATGGAAAATTCTTCAAAACCGCAAATGAATATAAGAATATTACATAACTATATGCAAAATACTGGGAGATTATTCATAATCTGGCAACTTTACACACACATAGACGCGCGTGTCCGTACAGTGCCAGTCGCCAAAGGTCACGCACACATAGCTGTCAACGTGCCACGCTTAGTTGGACGAATGCGCTATATCTGATACTTGTCTCATCTGTGGTTGTATCAATTTTACCTGTAAATGTAATAGTACTATCGTCTGCGAATAAAATAGTTTTATTGTTTGTCAATTTCGGTAAATCATTAATGTAAATAATAATGGACCCAACACACTTTCTTGTGGAACAGAAAAGATTGTCTTTTTACCTTCTGATAAATAATTAATGACTTTTTTAGTTTTTGGACATAACCTAGTAATTTGCGTTAGTTGTATTCTGTCACTAATGTATGATTTTATGAGATCCAGGACATTTCCCCTAATGCCGTATGCGTACATTTTTATTTTTTATTTATTTATTTATATTCTCACGCCTGTATCCCCGAAGGGGTAGGCGGGGGTAGTAGTAAATATTACACCCTCATTTCACCATGAATTTTTAGGTCCCACGTAATAGGGGGCGAGCCCAATTTATTAATTAATATTTCATGATCTACATAGTCGGAGGCTTTTGAAAGGTCCATGAACAGTGCACATGACTGGTGACCTTTATTTATGTTACAAAAAAATTGAGATGCGGCGTTGACATGCGGGGATTTTGTATGCTTTATTTATGTTGTAGAATAAAGCTGATATCGTACTAGCGTTATCACAGTTTCAAACCGGAGTCCGCTTACTAGTCTAACCGGATTTGGCAGAATATTAGCTTTTCCTCAGAGCGACTGCCTGTGTGACCTCCGTAAGCCGGGATAGCGATGTTACATGGTTTAGACTAATGTCAGTTTATTCAGAGGTACTCACGCTCTATAACGTCTGTCTAAGATCTTCATGACAGACGGGACCGACGGTTTAACATGCTGTCCAAAGCACGGGGCAAGTGACATTTAAAAATTATGTACACACATAACTGCGAAAAGTCATTGGTACGCGCTGTGGATTCGAGCCCAATACCCTCTGCATGGCAGTCTGTTGGTATCTCCACAAGGCTATCGCTGCCCTCTGTAGAATAAAACTGATAGGTCAAGCTAAATCTCTTTCAAATTTTTCCTCTTCTGTATCATTACTCTTACTAAATTCCTTCAAAATATAATTATATTTATTTATTTTTACACTTCTGAAAAATGGAATGCAAAGGCGGACTTAATGCTATATAGCATTTTCTGCCAGTCAACCTTAGGGTGATGCAGAGAAGAGTGTGGTAGGTGTATAAAATATATAAAACTTGATATTAATTTTCAAACATATATCGAAGCAAGCAAGTATTTATAATTATATTTGTGTCACAGATATATTAAATTTTACTCTACGTTATACTTATTCCAATTCCTATTTGCCAATGTTGTTGATCGTCAACAACATTGTCAATACGGTTAGCATAGTGGTTTAACCCTAGAATACTAATCATTGCCTGAGAGGCCGCGTTCGGTTGTATTTTTAAGAATATTTTTAAATTACGTCTATGTATCGCGGCGTGCGTTCGTGCCAATATAGTGCACCCCGCGACACGGTGGAGAGTGGTCATAGGTTCAGCGGGGAATAACCAGATATCGAGTTATTGACCTCACGTTCGCCTGGGAGGCGATCATTAGTATTAACGGTAAGTTTTTTAGTTTTTTGTAACTATCTCTTTATTTATTTGTAACAATAAGTTTTATTTAACTGAGAATTTATCATTTTGTTTCATAGATGAATCTCGACGAGAACCAGATAACAAATTATTTGGAAAACGAAGATTCGGACAGTGAAACTGAAGATTACGTTGAAGATTACAATTCAAACAACAGTGTGGCTGATCCTACTCGCTTAGCGTGCCAGCTTGAAGATAATCTCCGAAATATTGCTGGAACATCTCAAATACAAGCAAGCACAGGCACCGAGTTAGAAGCTGCTCTACAAACCCAATCTCTACAATTTCACCTCCAATCGTAATATTACACTCAGTCACACTTTCATCTTTTTCAAACACCATCACTTTCGTCTTTCGTGCATTAACTTTCATACCTTTCGCTTTAAAGCTCTTGTTCATACAGTCCATCATTTCTTGCAACTCATTCGCCGATAATGCAAGAATGACTTGATCATCGGCATATAAGAGGCACTTAATAGGCACATATACCACCGGAGCAATATTACTTTGGGGTGACTCAACGTATAATTTAAACCATAATCCGTTCTGTGATATTTTATATTAGGTATTGAATTTTATCTTCTAATAAAAGACGTAGTTTTGTCGACCACTCATATATAATACTTACCAATTATATGCCATTAAGAAAAAATATACCTATTGTTCACATACTGGCATAAACTCTCAATCCACTTTTACTCATTTACCGCCAGATTTAATATCCAATCTATCCATTGATTTGGAAATCACAGATGCATATTTGACATAAACTCCATGCAAAATATGTCAAATATCTGTAATGGCCAAATCCGGAAAATGGGTCCGGTCGATAGAGGTGAAATATTAAACGAATTATTCTTTACTGAATGTCTCAAGCTTATAAGGAACCCATTATTATACAAATAAAATTTCAGGGTTTTGGTAATACAAAAATTTACCTACCGCGTTTTAAGCACTCAAGCAATAAAAACAATTATAACGTTTTGTCCAGCATTTAAGGTAAACACATTTATTTCTAAATAGAGCGCACCTTTTCCTAACACTCTTAACATCAAAATTAAAATAAAATTACGAGCCAGAATCGAATCTCAGCGCTTCAACCCTCAAGTATAACAACGTATAAAAAAGGTATTTTGTGTTTTGTACCTTCGAGCACTTGTGAAATAATATTTACTGGGAGTACTTCCATTGTGAGAGACAAGTGTCCTTGTCTCAGGGCGCAATGAGAAAGGCTCGGGTCGAGTGCTGCAGAATGCTTTAGATAAATGAAATACGTTCAGATATGTATTTTTAAGAGATGGAAAAGGAAGAAAATCTTCATGAACTACATGAAGAATGCTGCGATACTATAGTGAGGCGACTAGGCAATTGCTACCTACGCATTACTACTTCGGTTCGCAACACTAGCTTCTCGAAGTGATGTTTGTGATGTGCGCATTAAATTGATAGTTATAGGCGGTTTCCTGAGCGGTTAAAGACTTACTTGAGCAAGGCTGTATGTCGTAGAGTTCTCCGTAACGTACAAAGAAAACATTGAAGTCTGTCAAAGCGTTGTTATGTTATCTCAATGGTCAAAGCACACAATGATGTCAACGTGGTGGACTATAAGTAATGTAGGCTAGGCTTTCTCATAGTAACAAGGAGCCAACACCTTGCTGTTGTATGTTTTTAAACGGGACTCTGGAGTAAGAACTGCTTACAAAGCAAGATGTTGCAGTTTGAAGGGTTACCAAACCTTAACTTACATAACTATGTACTCAAATATAATCATGAATTACCGAGGTTAAATATTAATCACTCACTTTCACTAAACACTTTTGACTGCAGGAATGTCGTCGTGGTTGAAGCGGCCGATTCGCCGATTCCCGTGCAATGCATAAACTGTTGTTTTGTGCCGTGTGTTGTGTTCATTGTTTATAAGTTCCCCGCAATTTATACCTAATGAGCAAGTGGCCTTAAAAAACACGAATGACTACTAATGTTCTACTTCGTAACGCAATACCGTTACTTCTTATTTTCCCTTCGATGCCTTCCGAATATTGGGTCGGGGCAGTCCACACGGGCTTACATTGTGAAGACCATCGCGTCTCAAAAAATGCAGATATATTCTAGAACATTCTATCATCCAGTGTATGCTGTTACCATTTCAATTATTGTTTTATAGATGGCGCTACCGATTGCGGGTAATATCACTATCGTCAAATAGTTGGCACTACCAGTAGTTAGTAACAATACAATCCGATATTATTAATATGTCTCATGTTAAGCATGTATACGATGATTACGATGGAATTTTAATTTTGTTTTAAATTAAGAGATACTGACTAAAATGGACATTGTAATGTAGTTCTAGCACCTGAAAACTCGGTATATCTACTAAGAAGCCCAAAGTGTACCTATAGGTAGGTAGATAATATATAAATAAGTAGATATCCCGTATTTTTTTCTGCGCTACCTAAAGATGGCTGGCAAGATTAGGCAGCGATAGCCTGGTAAAGATACCAACAGACTGCCATGCAGCAGGTATCGGGTTATTAAACTTGGGTTTTGAATTTACGGGGCGCACCACTGACTGTTCAGAATAGGGTAGTTTCCAGGGTCAAAATAATTACATTTTATTTAGTCCGTATTTTAGATTATAAAAAAATATTGGACACGTATTTTTTTCTTTTTTCGATTAAATAAAAAATAACAAAGATATAGCCCATTAAAGTTACGTGTGACGTCATCTAGTGCTAAAAAATGCAGCGCGGCGTGACGTTATACGTAACTTTAATGAGCTATATCTTGGTCATTTTTGGTTTAATTTACAAATAAAAAAATACGTATCGCTTATTTTTGAATAATCTAAAGGACGGACTTATAATTTTTTTTTTGTCAACAAGCCTATTATGTGCGTATTGCATTGTAATACTCGCATAAAACTGCTATCTCATATGTAGTTTCAGTTTATTTTCAACTGACACTCATAATGTATCACCATTTAGACGTCGCGTCCTCTGCTCGCCATGGTTCTCCCCTAAGCTCTCCATAATAATAGACGAAACTATAAATAATATTACAATTAGCTCTACTGCCTCGTTGGTCTCGCGGCACAAATGTCCGCGTGGGATTAGGAGGTCTCGGGTTCGATTCCCGGGTCGGGCAAAGTGTTATTGAGTTTTTCTGTTATGAAATTCTCAGTAGAAGCACGGAGTCTGGTCATGTGCCCGGTACGGCAATAGGCTCGCCCCCTACTACGTGGGTCCTAAAAATTCCCGGCAAAATGTGGGTATAATATTACACCTCTGCCTACCCCTTCGGGGATACAGGCGTGAGACTTTAAATAAAAATAAATAAAAAAAGAATTAGCTCTTTTATTTCTTGTCTCAATCGTATTCCCTAATGCAGCACAAAAACAAGATGGGAAATATATAATTTCCAGGTCATTGTGTAGGTACTTAATATTTTTATGAATGACAGTAGTATTTTAATTGCAAAATTCACTTAATGACAATGCTTGCACAGCCTTTGAAGTCGAGTACAATAGAATTAGAACTACGCATTAGAATTTTTATATTAATATTTTTCATTTAAATCTCTCTACAGGTTTATCTGCATCGTTATGCTTTATACTCCTTTGATGTAATAGAATGAAATATAAGAACAAAACAACTAGCTCTAGTTGCTCCAGAACGAGTAAAATAATGAATTGTTCTTAGAAAAATCACTTTTATCATTATGATCTTTTGATGAGAACATAAAAAATATGAAATATTTGAATACAGAGATTATATTCTAGAAACTAGACTTCGCTCGCCGCACCGACCGCGTGGGGCTTTTTAACTCCTTAAGAGGAATTTCCCTTAGATTATAGAAAATAAATATAATGTAAATTATAAGGAATTTCCAAAAAACCCTAGCCTACGCTCCCCGCTTCCAGTAATATTGACTGTGCGTTGTCTGTTAGCTTTTTTTTAAAACACAACGCCCGCACTAGGAATAAATCCTGTGTTGCGGGGGACTTTACAAACATGCAACTAACGGACACAATGAACACCTAGACTCGAAACAACAATTTATGGATCACACAAAGTGTTGTCTCGTATGGGAATCGAACCCACAACACTAGGCGCAGTGTCAAGCGGTGAGGCGGCAGCTTAAACCACTTCGCCAAGCGTGCAGTCAAAAGTCAGTCAGTAACGGCAGAACTTTATATGAATTGATATATTGATGGGCAAAAATACCTCATATTATTTCATAAGCAATGCACTTCAGAAGTTCTTATAAGTTTTAAATATGAATGGACACAAGTCTGAGTTAGATTTCAATGGAAGTTAGATCATAGTTTTGAACTTACTTAAAGAATAACACACATATTGAGAGCATCGATATTAAGGCTGTAGTCTTACTGGTGATAAATAGCAGGCGGTGATTTTAAAATGTTGTCTTGAAACTTGAATATCTACATACACACATGTTCTGATATGTTTCTGAGTCTATGCCATATTTAGGAGCCACTTTTATCTTTATATTTTAAGCCGCTTGTACACGCCAAAAGTCACTGAGCGTACCAATGTTTCATGTCATTTCTACACATGAATAGTAACACTTTATCGTATCTTAGTGCATGAGGCACTCATCACCATTTTTTATAATCTGCCTCGATGCTGGGCACAGCCTAATTCTTATTATGAGAACCGTTAGGCTTTAATAATAGTCTACCACGCTAGTCTAATGTGAGTTGGCAAATTCTCCTTTGGGTTGGGTGTAAAAAACACATACCTACTCTTATTTATGTTGCCTGCAGCAGATAATTTCAATCTCAAATAATATTCCTCTGTTTTTGTAAAGAAACAGTCAATTTTAATGAAAGTTAATAACTATAAATAGGATGTTAAATGGTAACAAATGTAGCAATTCTATATATTTCCGAAAACATCTAAACAAAAGACAGTGATTTTTTGTCATACAAAATCAAAATGACTACTATCTTTATAAGACAATAAGTTTTAAGATAATTTATCAATTTTAATCAGAATAATTTAATTAGTTTCCGAAATAAAAGACTCAAAATTTTGTATAAAAATGCTATTATATTTATTTTGTCGCAAGTAATACTATTATTTTACTAAAGCGCTAATCCGCTTCCCCTCCTCAGTAGAACATGGCTGTACATAATCCAAGTTTCGCTGAACCCGTGTCAAGCTGTCCCGAAGAATTTTAGCGTTTTATTAAACAGTTTTCAGATATTTATACACCATCACATCTGTCAACGCCTGATATAAATTAACTTGAAGATATCTCTTCGGCTTTTTGTTATTTTCTTACTTTTTTTTTGCGTTGGGGGAGAAGATTTAAGACTTAAGATATTATTGATACTACTGTATGTCAGAGATATTCTGGAACTATTTGGGTTTATCTTTTACGAAATGTATATTATTGTATACTCCTATTATAGAAAATAAAGGAATGAGTTTCGGAAACGTTGTTTGTAACTCGTGAATTGATGTGCACACTTATGTCAGAGGTATTTTAACTAGTTAATTTATAAAACAAAGTTTATACAACCATGCCATTAAGACATATTGTATGTTCTATTATCGCTCGCCTTATCGATGAAACATGATCGTTGATCAACCATGCCTGCATCTTTCACGAGAAAGAGACAAACTATACCTCAAAATCTCGTATGGAATTGGTTAGCAAACGGGTGGTCATTTTATTAGCTTTTGACAAGTGGTGCCTCTTAAATTATATCAGTCAAAGACCAACGACATGGTGATTCACGTTTATTAACTAATAATAAAATTGTCGCCATTTTATGCACTTGTCATGATTATTTTCTGCATCAACCAAACGTTGACTGGTAGAGAATGCATTTGGTATTAAGCCTTAGTACATTTTTGTTCTTTGCAAGAAATTTTAAATAAAGGTAAATAAAAGGTAGTATGAACTTTGTATGTTCTTCTTCTTTTCCTTTTTCATTTCCTCATTTGGTAGTCCAAAATAATATAAGCGGCATTCGAGCGTACAAGTTATTTTGTTTTATATCTTGCTTGTTCCTTACAAGCAAGATATAAAACAAAATAACTTGTACTCTTACCCAGTACATAACTTAAAGAAACTACAGCAAAAGGGACCCACGAAATACACTACAAGTTTATTTACTACAACATCAAGTAATTAATTCACTAGCAAAAGAGGTTTCAAGAAAATGTCTCTCTTCATTTGCATCGTAGTTTAAAATGGCAGGAAACTGGGCCATATTAGATGCACGGTATTATAGAAGACTACTTAAATGTCTTTTTGCCCATCTCCCGCAACTGAAAAAGTTATCTCGTTAAATGCACCCAGAGTTTGCGAGACAAGAGGCCAACTTTGAAAACGGGAACCGGTTTAAAATGAGCTCTATGAAACTGTACAATGGCACCACAAAAAACTAAAACTCTTTAAGGCATTGTCAAGCGCCAAAGCTCTTGGCAATCTGGCCGTTTAACTGCGCATCGCGAAATTCGAGGATCTTCATATTTGTCTTGGTTAGGAAATGAAAGTTGATTTTTCATGTCTTTAGTGTAGTTATTTGTTTCTATGCGGTGAAAGTTGTTGTAATATTTAAGCGTAGTAAGATATTAATTAAGTTAAGTCCATTACAAATTTAATCAGCTAATCTTTTATTTTTCATGGCGTTTGTTTGTAGTAGTTTTATTTTTCATCTGTTTGACTCTTACTCATAGCACTACCGAGAAAAATCCATTTTCTTGTAAAAAATCTCGCCACGAGTTGGTAAATAATCATATTATAACGTTTGAGACGTTCAAACAAAAGAGTTAAAGAACTTAATGGTAGGAAAGAGGAACCCACCACGCAACCTCGGATTGGCCACCCCAACGACTCGACAACGGTCGTTGCCCAACGCTCCGGAGGATGCCTCGTACAGAGGCGAAACACGTGTCGAAGAATAGTCGGCGCATAAAGCGGGATACTGCAAGTCAGGTATTTTCCTGGAACTCAGACCATTCCTATATCCCTTGTCCTTTTAGAGGAGTTCGGTATTGTCAACCTATTTCTATTGCAATAGTAGGGGTGGTCAATCCGAGGGTGCGTGGTGGGTTCCTCTTTCCTTCCATTAGGTTACAATGGAGTTCCGCAAAGTAACGCCTGATTGAATCAAAAAGTTAAAGAAACGTAAATTCTAAAATAGTAATTGTGGTAGTGTGGCAGTGAGCCGCGGGGAGATCGAACCCACTTCTTCAGCGCAGTATTAGACATCAGGCTAGCCGCTTCACCACTCTAAGTCATGCATGCACCAACCAACATCAATTAAACCTAAGTATACCATCTTCTCACTGCCTATCTACTGCTAATCGGGAGGGAGGTCCCGGGTTATATTCCCAGGTCTGGCTAAAGTGTAACAGAGTTTCCCGAATTCTCTGTAGGAGCACGGAGTCTGGCTATGTGCCCGGTAACGGCAATAGGCTCGCACTTTATTACGTGGGAGCTAAAATACATAAGATGAAATGTGGGCGATATCTTTGCCAACCCCTACGAACATACAGGCGTGATGTTATAAAAAGATATACTAATGGTTGTTCAGCATATGAGTATTCTTATTGATTGGATACTCTGTATAATAAATCAGTACATTATCGGGTATATGGCCGTTTATGTGAAACTCTATGACTCACAATATATTTTTGTGACATTTCTGATTAGATATAATTATTTATGTTTAATATCTATACTAATATAATAAAGCGGAAGAGTTTGTTTGTTTGTTTGTTTGTTTGTTTATTTGTTTGTTTGTTTGTTTGTTTGAACGCGCTAATCTCAGGATCTACCAGTCGGATCTGAAAAATTCTTTTTGTATACGATAGCCCAGTTATTCCGGCAGGCTATAGGCTATATAACATAACGCTTCGACCCTTTGGGGCCGGGCAAAAGGCTAAAAAGGCTAAAAGATAATGTCGGCTTATCTCAGGAACTAGCAGTCGGATTTTAAAAATTGTTATTGCCTATGATAGCCCAATTATGCCAAAAGGCTATAGGCTATATAAAATTACCCCACAACTTTTAGAGGCCAGACAAAAATAATAAAATGGTCAAACGAGAAGGGGGAGGGTATGGTCAAGGGCAAAAAAAGGCTAAACGAATAGGATACAATCTATATGAGTATCGTTTTCGAGATTTTCGGGACGCTGATTAATAAAATGAAATTTATTTAGTGATCCAAGATGGCGGACGGGAAATCAAAGATGGCGGATGAGAAAATTTAAAAAATCAATATGGGTATCGTCTTCGATATTTTAAGGGGTGGGGAATCACAATACAACATCTATTTCGTGATCAAAGATGGCGGATGGGAAAATTTTTAAAAATCAATATGGGTATCGTCTCCGATGTTTAAAGGGATGGGGAATACAAATACAACATCTATTTTGTGATTCAAGATGGTGGATGGTAAATCAAACATGGCGGATGGGAAAATTAAAAAATCAATATGGGTATCGTCTCTGATGATTTAAGGGATGGTGAATCCAAATACAACATCTATTTCGTGATCAAAGATGGCGGATAGGAAATCAAAGATGGCGGATGGGAAAATTTTAAAAAATCTATATGGGTATCGTCTCCGATATTTTAAGGAATGGGGAATTCAAAAACACCATCTATTTCGTGATCAAAGATGGCGGATGGTAATTTAAAATAAAAATCAATATGGGTATCGTCTCCGATGTTTAAAGGGTTGGGGAATCCAAATACAACATCTATTTTGTGATTCAAGATGGCGGATGGGAAATCAAACATGGCGGATGGGAAAAATTAAAAAAATCAATATGGGTATCGTCTCTGATGAAGTGATGATTTAAGGGATGGTGAATCCAAATACAACATCTATTTCGTGATCAAAGATGGCGGAAAAGAAAACAAAGATGGCGGATGGGAAAATTTAAAAAAATCTATATGGGTATCGTCTCCGATATTTTAAGGAATGGGGAATTGAAAAACACCATCTATTTCGTGATCAAAGATGGCGGATGGTAATTAAAAAAAAAACAATATGGGTATCGTCTCCGATGTTTAAAGGGATGGGGAATCCAAATACAACATCTATTTTGTGATTCAAGATGGCGGATGGGAAATCAAACATGGCGGATGGGAAAAATAAAAAAAAACAATATGGGTATCGTCTCTGATGATTTAAGGGGTGGTGAATCCAAATACAACATCTATTTCGTGATCAACGATGGCGGATAGGAAATCAAAGATGGCGGATGGGAAAATTTTAAAAAAACAATATGGGTATCGTCTCCGATATTTTAAGGAATGGGGAATTCAAAAACACCATCTATTTCGTGATCAAAGATGGCGGATGGTAATTAAAAAAAAATCAATATGGGTATATCGTCTCCGATGTTTAAAGGGATGGGGAATCCAAATACAACATCTATTTTGTGATTCAAGATGGCGGATGGGAAATCAAACATAGCGCATGGGAAAAATTTAAAAAATCAATATGGGTATCGTCTCTGATGATTTAAGGGATGGTGAATCCAAATACAACATCTATTTCGTGATCAAAGATGGCGGATAGAAAATCAAAGACGGCGGATGGGAAAATTTAAAAAAATCAATATGGGTATCGTCTCCGATATTTTAAGGAATGGGGAATTCAAAAACACCATCTATTTCGTGATCCTTTGATCACGAAATAGATGCCGCCACCTATGATTTCCCATCCGCCATCTTTATGGCGGATGGGAAATCATAGGTGGCGGAAGGGAAAAATTTTAAAAATCAATATGAGTATCATTTCTGATGATTAAAGGGATGAAGAATCTAAACACAGCATCTATTTCGTGATCAAAGATGGCGGATAGGAAATCAAAGATGGCAGACGGGTTTTTTTTTAAAGTCGATATGGGTATCGTCGCCGATATTTTAAGGAATGGGGAATTCAATATTATATAAAAATCTATGTTTGTTTGTTCATCATTTATAGACTCTGAAATGATAAGAGATTAAGTGCTAAGTCAATGGTAACTTTGGAAAAGGGGCTTGGAAAAAAGGGAATTAAATAAAAACTCTTAAAAAGGCGATACGGAGTTCGCTGGGTCAGCTAGTATTATATAGCTGGGGCTATTCAATTCGTTCTAATTTTATGATGATGTCTATTGTCTAGTAATTGAGAATAAGGGACGCAATGGAATAATGAAGTGTCTTATTTATGGTTAATATAGAAAATAAAGTGATTATAGTAACGATAACAACATCATAGTCTTCGTATTTATGTTTTGCTGATTAAACAAATATGGCCACGATAGACTATCACTTCGCTTCATAATTTCAGCCTAAAAACAACCAATGCTAGACGTCGCTTATTTATATAATAATATCCGCGACTGTCTCAAAAAGTATAATTTTCAGGAGCTAAGGAAATTTTTATTTTTACGAGAGGAAGTGAAGCCTAGGGCATTGCTAGTAATATAATAAAGATTATCCCACAAATATTTTTTATTGGGTATCATTTAAGCAATCGCCAATTTAATTAGTTTTGTGTTTCTTAAATAATAGGGTTTGTCCGCAAAGTAGTAGATTTATCACTAAAATGTAGTCACCAAACAATATAAAATCAATTCCACAATAAATCACTTAAAATCATGGTGATATAGGGTCTAGTACCAAATAAAAGTTTTTGTATGTATTATAATAGCTTTGTCCTTATAAGTATTTAGGCAAACTTATTTAAAGAGATCTCCAATAAATCATTATATTATGTCACTAGAAAATTACATAAAGTTCCAAATAAAATGTAGGGTTGTCGTCATTATCGTTTCAACCAAAAGAGTTTACTACTTAACTGGACATATCACATGATCTTAATATCTACAGGCACATAGGTCCGTCAACTTAGTGGTTTTATTATTAAATAATTCGGACATTTACCAACTTATGCTGGTAAATCTTTTGATTTACTGGTAAATCTAACTGGTAAAAAAACTCTAAGTTGACGGAGCCCTGCTTCGCAGGGCTTTCTTTACTACTTCTTCTTTCTTCCTTTTCCTTCTTTCTTTTCTTCTTCACTTTACCACTTTTCAACTTAAACTGGCGCTCAGCGCGTCTACACCGCCTTATATACCCACTAGGAATGTTCTAGATCTACTAATTTCGATTGTCATTTCATAATTCAATTGTTTTCCTATCTCCTGTCTCTTTTTAACCTTTCCATTCCTTCCTGAAGTTTCTAGAATTTTCTAATCTTTATTCGAAATATATTTAAATTTGTTTTTCCATCTCCTGTCTCTTTTTAACCTTTCCATTCCTTCCTGAAGTTTCTAGAATTTTCTAATTTTTACTCGAAATATTTAAATAATCTTTCTTTTTTTTATATTTGCCCGACACACCGGACAAAAATATAGACTGTCTGATTGTTTCAGCCAAGGACGTTTTCGAAGCCGTCTGTTCCTTTCGAAGTGGATCCGCTGGCGGTCTCGACGGCTTAACACCTCAGCATCTGAAGGATCTTCTAGGTGCAAGTGCTGGAGAGGCTGGAGATGCACTTTTGAAGGCACTGACGGCTTTAACTAACCTTATGCTCTCCGGCAATGTGGCCACAGATGTCACCGATTTATTATACGGGGCTAATTTGTGTGCTTTGCGCAAAACAGATGGTGGCATTCGGCCCATTGCCGTAGGGTGTACCTACAGACGTATGGCAGCCAAACTATGCTGTAAACATCACAGTGCTATCTTGGCGGAAAAATTTCAGCCAATCCAGCTTGGCTTTGGTTCCAGTCTACATACCTTGGCTGCGGTAAAGGTGAGGTCATTCTAAAGATTGATTTGAAAAATGCCTTCAACTCAGTGAACAGGGACACCTTGTTGACAGAAGCTAAATTAGAAACTCCCAAAATTTTTAAATTCCTTTGGCAATGCTATAGAAATCCATCAAAATTAATTTATAAAGACAATGTGTTGGAATCTGCTGTTGGTTGTCAACAAGGTGACCCTCTCGGGCCAGTCATTTTTTGTTTAGCCATTCACCCAATAATAAAACAAATAAATTCAAAATTTAAAGTCTGGTTTTTGGACGACGGGACCCTGGGAGGGGACGTTAACACCGTCTTACAAGACTTAGAACTAATAAAAAATAAATTTAAAGCAATTGGTTTGGAATTAAATTCGGACAAATGTGAAATTTTTATTACTGACAATTCGGGTAACGTTTCGATCTTAACAAAATTTAATTCTTTGGCGCCAAATATTAAATCATCAATAAATGTTCCTTCCGCCTCCTTGGGTCCCCTATTTTCGACGACGCTTTTGGATCTTTTATAGATGAAAAACTACAAAATTTCTGTGAAACTTCAGACCGGCTTTACAAAATTAATATTCATTCGGCATTCACGATTATTCGGCACTGCCTTTTTGTTCCAAAATTTACATATTACTTGCGGTCCTCTCCCTTTTGGAAACATTTATCCCTATTGGAAAACATTGATAATATTATTCGGCACTCCTTGAGCAAAATTCTAAATCTTGACATGAACGACCGAGTGTGGCTTCAATCAACTTTAGCAGTTCGTTTGGGCGGCCTCGGCGTTCGCAAAATTACCGATGTAAGTCTACCAGCGTTTTTGGCCTCGGTCCATGGCACTGAGGAATTGACCAGGAAAATTCTAGAACCCACACTGGTTAATTCTGAAGTGCCGTGCAAGACTGATGCCATTAACGCTTGGAAAATGGCTTGCCCGAGCTCTGACTTACCCCGATTTCTATCCTCTCAGAGGCAATGGGACGGGCCGCTCTGTAGCAAGATGCGACAATATCTTTTAAATACTGCATCCAGTGTTTCAGAGCGTGCCCGTTTGTTGGCTGTGGGAGAGTGGGAATCGGGGCTATGGCTTCAAGCACTTCCATCGTCCAACATAGGAACTATGTTGGACGATACAACTTTCCGCATCGCTTCTTGCCTACGCTTGGGAGCTGTTTGCGTTTCTCCGCATCGCTGTCACTGTGGTGAAGCTGTCGACAGTCTTGGCCACCATGGCTTATCGTGCAGCAGGAGTGCTGGGCGTATTTCCCGACATGCCCACATTAACGACATACTCCATCGAGCTCTTGTCACGGCCGGAGTACCAGCTCATCTTGAACCGAATGGCTTGGTGCGCGACGATGGGAAGAGACCAGACGGTATGTCTTTATTACCTTGGAAGATGGGCAGGCCTCTGGTATGGGACGCGACATGCGTCGATACTCTTGCGCCATCACATCTTCCAAGTATATAGTAGGATCGGCTGGCGCTGCTGCTGCATCAGCGGAGACCCTCAAACGGCGCAAATACGGAAACCTATCTGGTAATTACGTTTTTGAGCCGTTTGGGGTCGAAACACTGGGGCCATGGGGCCCTAGTGCACGCGCTCTTTACAAAGAAATCGCCAAAAGACTGATCGACGCGTCCCGTGACCAGAGGGCTGGTTTATATTTCGCAGAAAGATTAAGCATTGCTATTCAACGTGGCAATGCTGCCAGCCTTCTGGGCACGCTACCAGCTGACAGCGTTGCGGAGGAATTTCTTGACGCATCGTAGTCAATTTCCTTTTTTTTATCTTTTTTTATTGCTTTTTGTTATCATTAATTATTTAGTTTTTATAGTTTAGCTTAGGATAGTTTTGTTATATAAGTAGATTTATTTTGTTTGTATATATGATAAATAGCTCATAATATTACTCAATTTAATAATATCTTGTATGAATAAAACTAATTTACTTAAGTAGGTATAATATTTGCCAAATATTCATAAACATTTTCTAAATTTCATAAAAACCATAATCCACATTACTGTTATGACTGGGATTTGAACCCACGCCATCAGAACGTGAGCGGGATGTGTTATCCGCACGGCCATCACCTTGTTGTCAATGACTGGTGAATTTGGCGAACACTTGACACAGTGTATACGTCATTGAACTAAAAACTCATTTCCAAATAATAAAATAGTCTTCAAACCTCTTTCTAATTATTGTGTTCGGCGACCGGCTAGTTTGTCGTGTAGACGTCAGTAATACTTGGCAACGGTAGTGATGACAGCTTGACATGACACCGGCCGTCACAATATTTTCACTAAAATTACAAATTGATGTATTAAATTGGTAACGAATACTATTATTTTAATAACTGAACAAAATAAAATGTAACTACTGTATTGGTGACAAATAACTGCCTCCATGGTTTATTGGATATAAGCTATGAGTCTCCTAATCCCAGGTTCGATTCCCAGGTCGGGCAAAACTGTTATGCCTCCTCTACACTACTCACGAAGTTCCTCGGCGAAGTACTCATTCTAGTAAAAAGTAGAAACTTTGGCTAAAGTCCGAAGTGCGTCACTACATACTCGTTCAACTTCGCGAGCAGCTCATTATCTCTGTGGTACCGATAACCTGCGCTCGTTTGTAAAGGACGCTCAATTTTTTTCGAAATTCGTCATTCTGGTCCCAAATATCTGTCTCTGTTTGCAGAATTTCCAGGAACAACATAATTTAATCCTGTGACCACTGTATGTTGCTCGTAATCGTGTTACGCGCACTATTCTAACCTACATCGATGATAAGCACTGAAGTCGGCCGAGTAGTGTAGAGGGGTACTTCGTGAACGCACTTCGTGCAACTTCGGCCGCAAAAACCGATGACAAATGGAAGACGCCAGAGGCGAGGTAAAGTTTGTCGAGGTAAGTCGAAGTGCCTCTCTACACTATCGTATTCGTCTAACATCGTTTAACTTCGCGAGTAGTGTAGAGGAGGCATTACTGAGTTTTTTGGATTGTTGAGTAACAGCACAGAGTCTGGCAATGTGCCCGGTAGCGGCAATAATATCACAAATGTTGGCAACATCGTTGTGCGAGCGTCACTTTCTAAAAAAGTGTGATTCAAATACGTCGCGTTCCGGCTGTGAGTTCGAATACAAAATGGCGACTTGAAGATGGTGACCGGGGACGCTCGCCCACTTTGCTGACAACCGTGGAATGGATAAGTTGTTAAATAGGCTCTTGTTATTTTCCATTAACATTTTAAAAATTCAAAGTAAAATAATCACTATGCTAAGCTTGCCCTAATATTGTTTAACCGATTACCTATATTTCAAAAGGTTTAAAATTATATTTGCAATCAATATCTGCTCGATATAAAAATACATTTAAGTGTCAAATATGTAATCAGAATGTGTAATAAATGCTTATTATGTTCTTTACCCTCGTTCTATTGAATAAAGTGTTTCTTGTGTACTAATATGGTTTGTTTTCTAATATCAGAAGTGAGCGTATACCTACGTGCCATGGGTATTCGCAGACGTCATGGCAAGCGAGCACGATTGTCGTCGAGCAGCAGTAGCTCGACGAGCAGAAGTAGCTCGACGAGCTCAAGGACGCCGTCGGCATCGCCGCCACGCACAAGGTAGTTAAAGGTATCGCATCGAAAAGATACTAAAGCTGTGAGTACCTTGAATAATATTATACCAGAGTTTGACCCTTTGAACGATGATATTAATGCATGGCTTAGTATTATAAAATCCTATGCTGCGACATTTGAGTGGTCCGATGAAACGATACGTTATCAAGCTCTTAACAAATTGAAAGGTTCTGGTAAAGTTTGGTATGATTCTTTGCTGCGTACTGACAGTCAGCGGCCTACTTGGACATGTAAGGATTGGCATCAACGCCTGGCTAATAGCTTTCAAATACGACGTAATATATTTGAGCTCTTAAAAGAAATCATTACCAAAAAAAACCAGTAGAAAATCAATCGTTATACGAATTCTATTTTGACATTAAATGTAAAATAGACAGATTATCCTTAAACTTTACCATAGAGTATAGATATTTATTAAAATCTGTATTCATTGACTTTACTGAGCAAGACATTATATCTTTAATTGTTGGCTGTTTAGATGATAGCAACATAGGAGCATCTATCGAAGCAAGTAATTTTAAATCTTGCCACGATTTAGCTAGCTACTTGCATGGTCGCACGTATAGAGGCAAAAACACAAAACAGACTGGTTTGAGTAGTACAGGTGAGAATCAAAAATTGGTGGATCAAACAAATCATTTGAATCAATCCTCTGCAAACGTAATCTCGAATACTAACGCGAATTCAAGTAAAGAAAATACGCAAGATAGTAATCAAACCGGTACAACACAGATTCGGAAACCTATTATATTACCTATTTAAACTATTTTGATGCTCAAAAGTTTCTAGTTATTATTTGTCAATTGTCATTTCGTTGCTAGGCGACGGCAATGCGTTTTGTTTTATGAATATATATAAATAGTCTAAGGTTTTATGCAAAAGCATACGCATAACATCGTTAAAATTAAGTGTTACACATGTGGTGGAAATCATAAAAGGAACCAGTGTGATCGTAATAAATGTAATTTTTGTGGGAAAAGGGGCCACGTTGAAGCCGTGTGCCGCAGTAAAAGGAATACGGGGTTGATTAAACCAGAAACAGAGGAGAGTAAGTAAATTAATTTCTACCTCCGATTCTCTCAGTAAATTTGTAAAAACTGTCACCATTAATAATTTTATACATGAAGCATTCATCGATACAGGTAGTAGCTGCTCTTTAATTTCCGAATCTGTTATTATAAAATATTCACTCTCTACCTGTGTACTACCTACCCTCACCAGTTTTGTTACAAGGATTTTCTAGGCAGAATTTTAAATCGGTTACTCGTAGAACAACCGTAAATTTAAAAATAGATTGCGTTTCGTTAATCGGGGTGGACTTCTACATAATTGACGATCTAGTTTGTTGTGATATACTGAGAAACGATTTGATATATTCACGTGTTGGTGATTTATTTACATTCGATTATGTGCAATCCTTTAAAGAATTTTGTAACGTTGTAACGGAGACGGAAATCGATGCCGACACTCACTTAATGGAATTAGTTTGTTTATTTAAGCGGTATAACATGTGTGTCGCGACAGATATGAAAGAATTAGGGAAAGTCAGTGGCCATGAGATGGTAATCACATTGTCTGATTCTCGGCCGGTACAGTGCAGACTTTATCGAGCTTCTCATGCTGATAGAAAGATTATACTAACATGGTGCAGTAAGAGTAACTCTCCGTACGCCAGTCCTGCCCTACTTATAAGCAAAAAGAACGGTGAGAAAAGACTCTGCATCGACTACCGTGCATTGAATAAAATAACTATAAAAGATAAATATCCAATGCCCCGCATTGAGGACCTCGTAGATAATCTACAGGGCTATAAATACTTTACTAGTCTTGACTTAAAGTAGATATTATCAAATAATTATGAGTTCACAGTCTATAGGCAAAACAGCATTTATTACCGAAGATGGACACTGGGAGTTCCTCAGACTTCCTTTTGGCTTGGCTAATGCACCATCCTGCTTCCAACGGATGATGAATAGCGTGTTAGGTAATTTAAGATTTGAAAACGTTATTGTCATATTTAATCACATGAACTATTCAGGAAAATTTAAATCTTTTAAAAAAGGTGTTGCAAATATTTAAAACGAATGGACCTTAAATTTAAAAATGTGTCATTTTTTTTTAAAACTGAGATAGTTTCTTGGTTACAAAATTAAGCAAAATTGTGTCATGCCAAACGAAGCCAAAGTGGAAACGGAGATTCCCTGTGCCAAGAACAGTACATCAGTTACAACATTCTTAGGACTAATCAATTATTTTCGTAAATTCATTGAAAAATGCGCCATTATCTCCGCCCCTCTCACCAAATTATTAAAGAAGGATGCTTCATGATCTTGGGGTTCCGTACATGAACAAGCGTTTCAGATTCTAAAAGCTAAGCTAACGTCGGATAGTGTATTATCTATTTTTGACCCAAATAGTGCTACAATTTTGTATACGGATGCTAGTCGCGATGGTATTGCGGGTATTCTGGTTCAAGTTACAGATAAAGGTAAAAAACCTGTACATTACTATAGTCGACAGACAACTATAGATGAAAAGAAATATCATTCTTTTGAACTAGAACTCCTGGCAATCGTTAGTTCGCTCCAGAAGTTTCGCCTTTATTTAATCGGTTCACCTTTTACCATAGTAACAGATTGTAACGCAGTAAGATATGCATTAACTAAAAAGGATATTATTCCCCGGATCGCACGGTGGGTCCTTTCGACTCAAGAGTTTGTGTACGAGATTAAACATAGAGAAGGTACGCGTATGCAGCACGTGGATGCCTTGAGTCGAAACCCCGTTCCGTTAGGTGAAAAATCGGAAAGGGAAATAATATTATCAATAACTGAAGGCGGTTACTCTCTGTTCAGGTACAAGACCCTGATATTTCAAAAATTAGAACCATTTTAGAATCGGGGGAAATAGATAACAATAGAAATGTTTTTGACGTCTACGAGCTTTTAGGCGGAAAGGTTTACAGGAGGACGTCCCAAGGTCGTCGATGGGTTGTACCTAAAAAGTGTATATGGCAAATAATAAAGCACAACCATGATGACGTGGGCCATTTTTCTGTGGACAAGACGGTTGAAAGAATAGGGTCTAAATATTGATTAAGAAGAAATATGTCAAAAATTGTTTGAATTGCGTATTTTATAAAAATAAAAGCGGTCCTAAGGAAGGAGAACTATATCCGTTGCCAAAATACGCAAAACCCTTTCATACTCTCCATGTAGACCATTTAGGTCCATTTGTTGAAACTACCAACGGTAATAAATATCTTGTGGTTATAGTAGATGCATTCACGAAATTTGTTTTTATTAGCGCAGTAAAATCTACAAAGGCGGCCGATTTTATAGAAGAACTAAACAACATTACAAAATGTTTTGGTAACCCAAGACGAATCATCTCAGATTCAGGTTCATGTTTTACTTCCGTAGAATTTAAAGAATATTACAATAGCAAAAACATTCGCTCGCATGTTGTGGCAACGGGTATGCCCCGCTCAAACGGACAGGTGGAGAGGTTTAACAAGACTGTACTAGAGTCACTAAAAACTATGGGTGCAAATACAACTGAGGATAGGTGGGACCAATATGTTAAAATCATACAACAGGGTTTGAATACCACAATCCACAAGACTATTAAAGCCATTCCAAGCGAAGTTTTATTAGGTTATCGTTTACGTACTGATTGCGACACCGAGCTTGATAATGAATCGTTATGGACGTGACGGATTTACGCGTGAAGGTTGACAAAAATATTAAAGCCAGTGCTATATCTCAAAAACAAAGGTTTGATAAAACTCGGACAAGAGCCAAGTTGTACAATGAAGGAGACTTGGTGTTGATAAAAATACAGAGCCAGGGCAATGACGGACGAAGTAGAAAACTTCTACCGAGTTTTAAGGGCCCATTTCGTGTAAAGAAGGTACTCGGTAAAGACAGATATGAGGTGACAAATGTAAGAGGTTCTGAAAGGAGTAGCAAGCCGTATAAAGGAGTAGCAGCTGCCGAAAACATGAAACCATGGATACAGATTGATGATTGGAGTTTAGACTAACTTTATGGAAAACGTCCGTGTTGGCAATTGTGGGAGATGTAAAGGTTTGTGTACTAATTTATTTGCTTCCTGGTTCCAGTAAACAAATAATTATTATCCATGTATAAGATTACCTATTTAGTGGAGTACACAAGTCCCTTATAGTCTCTCATGGTGATAATAAATACTAATTCATGTTCTTGCGAGACTAGTTAAAACACTTGGGCCATAATTGTTGCCTATTGGAAACAGCAGTAAATGTAGATATACAAATTCAGGAAAAATCTTGGTACATTTAAGTGTAGCGAAAAGCTCTTTAAGTGCAAGTGATCCTGAGGGAAAAAGTTGTGGGAAAATCCTGGACTCTTAAGTGTGGCACAGTCCCTTTAAGTGCGGGTGACCTAGCAACAATGGGCTACGCATTTGCTGATGTTTCTCGTGGCATTCTATGCTTGTAGCACAAACTTAGACCTTAGGGCAACGATATTAATGGCAGTTTTGTTTCAGTGTTTTACCTAGACTCGTGGGGCTCCTGGGACATTCGCCTTGCAGAATGGCCGTGTTGGCAACATCGTTGTGCGAGCGTCACTTTCTAAAAAAGTGTGATTCAAATACGTCGCGTTCCGGCTGTGAGTTCGAATACAAAATGGCGACTTGAAGATGGTGACCGGGGACGCTCGCCCACTTTGCTGACAACCGTGGAATGGATAAGTTGTTAAATAGGCTCTTGTTATTTTCCATTAACATTTTAAAAATTCAAAGTAAAATAATCACTATGCTAAGCTTGCCCTAATATTGTTTAACCGATTACCTATATTTCAAAAGGTTTAAAATTATATTTGCAATCAATATCTGCTCGATATAAAAATACATTTAAGTGTCAAATATGTAATCAGAATGTGTAATAAATGCTTATTATGTTCTTTACCCTCGTTCTATTGAATAAAGTGTTTCTTGTGTACTAATATGGTTTGTTTTCTAATACAAAGGACCTGCAAATCATAACATAGTAAAATGTAGATGTAATAATATACCCCTGTCGACCTTTTTGGGGATACAGGCATGGGTCCATAAAAATAAATATTAGTACCTGCATATAAATATTTGTTTAAATTTCAGAATCAATGAAGATTTTCTTATGATATCTACTTCCACACTTATTAAGCTGTAAGCACTTATAAACGTATTACAAAGTTTTCAAACTCGCTAGAACCGAAGATTACGCTTTTAAAGATTTGCCTAGAAAATCTTTACTTTGAACCAATGTAACAGGAAATTTCATTTAACAAAGTTTTTAAGTAAAAGATTATTTCGGCATAATGAGATTTAATATGGAAAACCTCTATTAAAGGAGTTAAGTTCAACCCGCCATTTGCCAGACTAGCCATTGTGTCCTTCGTTATATAAAAGATCTACACTTCTTCCTCACTACTTCTCGTTATAAGGTTTTGGCAGTTTACAGGTTAACCAGAACTGCATCTGCTTCACACCATTTGTCTGATTCTTTTTTTTCTCTTATGATCTCAGGTTTTGTTGTGGTTGAGAAGAACCAAGAAAATATTTTAAAGTACAGCACAGTAAATGCGTTGTCATAAAATAGACTCACGCCTGTATCCCCGAAGGGGCAGGCAGAGGTGTAACATTACACCCACATTTATTTTTAAGTCTCACGTAATAGGGGGCGAGTCTATTACCGTTACCGGGTACATCACCAGACCTTTTTTCGGAAAAAAAAATGAAAATTAATTCGGAAAACCCAGTAACACTTTTGCCCGACCCGGGAATCGAACCCGGGACCTCCAATAAACAGTCGCATACGCTATCCAATGGACCACGGAGGCAGTCTTAAAATGTATCCGATATATGGTAACCTCATGAGTAAATAACTACTTATTAGTAATTAAATATTTGGCTCTATATTCTACTAATTTCATCTTTAACGCACAATCGGATCTATTCTCTACGATTACCCCTCTTCAATTTTAACACACTTGCAAAAACTAACAAAAAACATCAGCGACCGGATTCGAACTACAACCGACACATATCTCGGTATAAATAATATTCATCCAACGCATTTACATCTCCATATCGGCAACTATATTCCATGTCTGCGTTCGGCTTGGGGCGAGTACCGGATGTTTTTATACCTTCATCCCTTATTGGATTTCTTTCATTGGCAGCTATAAACGGTAATAAAGTTTCTGCATGATATTTGTGTTCCGCTTTGTTATGTTTGCACTGTTTTTCTTATAGGGTTTGCAGAACTTTGATAAAAGTTAGGGATCCGACGTATCTATACTAATAAATTTAAGTAATTTTAATTTGTTGAAGAAAATATGGCTGCATGTATGGTTTGCCGCAACGTTGAACCGAAAGTTGTGGATCGAAAATTAAAAAAAAACATTTGATACGAACATTTATTTCTCGCTCTCTCACATTAAAATCATGAACCCAAACGACATAAATTAATTTCTAAATTATTTAATGAATATTATCGCGATTATTAGTCTTAGAGAAACTGGTAGCGCCATCTACCTTCCTATATATAACTAATCGCATCAACATGAATCGTTCCATGCTTGTCTAGTGCGAGCGATATCATATTTCCGTCCCTCTCTTTCCCTCTCCCTGGAAGAGGCACTGCCTTGCGCCTGATTTCGTCGACGCGATCGTGAACGCGAGTGACAGTCTCGAACATTCAGCTCGCTAAGAACGCCGTCTCGATACCGCTCCGCGCCGCACCGCTGTATCGCCGTCTCGTTCGTACCGCGCCGCTCCCGTATGTGTTTATCACCGCTTCCACCAAGGAAAACCCGCTCGTGAGTGAATGAAAACAAGCAGCGACAACAAGAAAACACCAGGAGGAAAAGAAACGAAGAAGCTATAAGGTAAGTGCCTTCCATCCTGGAAATATCCTATACCCACTCCATCTCCTCTTCCCTTAATTCCCTCCTAGGCGGCTAAGAACCGCTATCCTCTCTATACAGTCCATTAATCCTTCCCAAGTCGCCTAGAACCTAACCGGTTTCGGCACCACGCCATACCATTTTTTTGATCCATACGAGTCGGATTCATTTACGTTTTATACGTTATACCGCTATACCTAGGCAGTTATAGCACCTAGCTATACTCCTAATTAATATATTCATATAACCGTCACATGGTTATTTCCGCCCGCATTAGGAGGTAAACTTTTATGTAGCTACCTACTTATTAAATTATTATTTCTGCAACTATCATAGTTGTCTTATAAATCTCATATTTCAATCAACTTTTATTTCCTCAGCTCTAAAGTATTGCCTACTTAGGTAAAAGAATAGATACATTAGATATTCTTATTTTGTTTCGGTCTCATTAGCTTATACTTACGTAAGCATGTCACAACAAAAGAAGTCACGCGTGTCGGAAGACAAAGAGATGACAATCTTAGAAGCAAAACGCAATATTTTATTTGAGCGCATTCAAAATATCTATGAAAGATCAAAAACCGCATCGATGTCTGACAGTAATAGCGAAGCATTTCTCAGTTATTGTACAACAGTAGATAGTATTCGAACAGATTTTCATAAGTTGTTAGACGATTATAACGCAAGATTACTTTCTATCAATCCTGATGAAAAACCGAACTATCAGGCGTATACCTCATTCGAAGATCTCTATTGTATTATTAAGCGTATACAATCGCAATTGGAGGGTAAATGTTCAGCAGAGCCCGTTGCCCGCAAACCGAGATTACCGCCAATCGAGATTATGTCGTTTGACGGAGATATACGAAATTGGCCGTTATTCTATGCAAGTTTTAAGTCTACGGTGCACGATAATGGTTCTCTGACAGATGCTGACAGGTTGTACTATTCAATAGGTAAACTGTCACCGAAGGCCCAGTCCGTATTTGCAGGTGTCACACCCAGTGCTGAGAATTATCAGGTCATATTTCAGTCACTGCTTGACAGATATCAAGACACGCGCGTTCTAGCGTCTACGTACTTTGACCAAGCTTTAAATCTCAAACTGTCCAGCAACGCGTCTGTCTCGAATTTCCAGCTGTTTATTGATAACTTCGTAACCGTGGTTAATTCTCTTAGGAATTTAAAATTAGAAGATCTTTCCGACTTTATGTTGCTTCAACTCGCTTTAAAAAAGTTTGACACTGATACAATTCGCGCATTCGAGATGACGGAACGCAATAATAAAATACCTACACTAGATAGTTTTATTTCGTTCATCAAAGATCAGTGTCGAATATTTCATAATACGCAGTCTGGTTCACCTGGCCCGTCTAACACTAACAACAACAAACAAAGGTTGAATAAATCGCGAAATAGTAATAATAACTCAGTCCCTAATCCACAATCTTACGTAACATGTTCGGAATCTAATAGTAATAATTCACAGAAGTGTCTGTGCAGTAATATAGTGCACGACCATTACTATAAGTGTCCCACCTTTAATGATTTAAAACCAATTGCTCGTTTTAAAAGCGTAAAAGATAACAAAGCTTGCATTAATTGCTTAAGCATAAAACATAAAACGAGTAATTGTTCCAGTAGAACGAGATGTCGGTCGTGTAAACAAAAACATCATACACTGTTACATCTCGATAAAAATAACCGGTTGTCAAGTCAAGCCGCTAATCTTGACACACTCGCGCCGCAGGTGCAGACCACGGTAGCTGCGCCTTCCGCGTCTGAGGGCGAAGTATCGTTGTGTATGACATCCATTGCGCGGGCGACGCGCACGCGAGGACGGCACTCGCGCATCTATAATGATCCGCGCAGGGCCAAAACGCAGTGTACGGCGTCTAACACGGTACTGTTGGCGACAGCGCAAGTTATCGTATACGATGTTAATGGGTCGCCGCACATGGTACGTTGTCTGCTAGATAGCGCATCTCAGACCAATCTAATAACATCGGAATGCTTCAAACGCCTCGGATTATGGAATAATTTTAAAAATACTAACTCAACCGTCAAAGGGATAGGCGGATCAGAAAGGCATTGCAGGGGTTCCGTAGATGTTAAAATACATTCGCGTTTTAATAGGGACATTAATTTTAACATTTCTTCGCTTATCGTGGAACGTATTACAGACACGTTGCCAAACGCTAATGTAGACGTAGCATCACTCACTCATCTCGAATCATTGCCGTTAGCCGACGCGGAGTTTGCGAATCCGGCAGGCATTGATCTTTTGATCGGAGCTTCAATATTTCCGCACTTGCTACTAACTAACATAGTTCGTAGTGAGCGATATGATTTACCGCCCGCTATTGAGACGGTACTTGGGTATGTGATTATGGGTACCGTACCTACGTTGCATACTTCTCATTGTATTACGTCTTGTTGTTGTTCTGCTCTTCAAGAGATCAAGGTGGGTGCTAAAACTGTGTGTAAGATAAAGCACTAATTAGCTATGCTATGCTATGCTGCGCTATGCTGCGCCATGCTGCGCTATGCTGCGCCATGCTGCGCTATGCTGCGCCATGCTGCGCTATGCTGCGCCATGCTGCGCTTTGCTGCGCCATGCTGCGCTATGCTGCGCCATGCTGCGCCATGCTGCGCTATGCTGCGCCATGCTGCGCTATGCTGCGCTATGCTGCGCTATGCTGCGCCATGCTGCGCTTTGCTGCGCCATGCTGCGCTATGCTGCGCCATGCTGCGCTATGCTGCGCTATGCTGCGCCATGCTGCGCCATGCTTCGCCATGCTGCGCTTTGCTGCGCCATGCTGCGATATGCTGCGCCATGCTGCGCTATGCTGCGCCAAGCTCCGCCATGCAGCGCTATGCTGCGCCATGCTGCGCTATGCTGCGCCATGCTGCGCTATGCTGCGCCATGCTGCGCTTTGCTGCGCCATGCTGCGCTATGCTGCGCCATGCTGCGCTATGCTGCGCTATGCTGCGCCATGCTGCGCCATGCTACGCCATGCTGCGCCATGCTGCGCTTTGCTGCGCCATGCTGCGATATGCTGCGCCATGCTGCGCTATGCTGCGCCAAGCTCCACCATGCAGCGCTATGCTGCGCCATGCTGCGCTATGCTGCGCCATGCTGCGCTATGCTGCGCTATGCTGCGCTATGCTGCGCTATGCTACGCTATGCTAAGCTACGTTACGCTACACTATACTATACTACACATCCGCTTTGTATATAGATGACATTGCCTGTAATGTCATACCCGCTCCGCTAGCAATTTCGCTTTGTGAAGAGCTTATTCAGCTTTTCAAGCGAGGCCAGTTTGATCTTGTCAAATGGACAAGCAACTCTAAGGAGGTTCTCGCACGCATACCAGATTCTCATGAAGCTTCTCTAGACATTGAGTTTGAGAAGTCTGTACCGCATAAGGTTCTCGGTTTACGCTGGGACAAATCCTGCGATAGTTTTCGGTTTGACGTCTCACCGCCAGATGATAAGTGCGCCAAGCGCACTATGCTGTCCACAGTGGCTCGACTATGGGACATAATGGGTTTTGTGGCTCCCACAATTTTGTACGCCAAGCTCTTGATCAAAGAGCTTTGGCTATCAAAGTGTGAGTGGGATGAAGCACCCCCTGACCATATTGTCGCCGCTTGGGGCCAGTTTTGTATTGGGCTTACCGCGCTCAATCAAATTACTATTCCGCGTCATCTTGGGTTGGTAGATGGATGTACCGTTAACTTAATAGGTTTCGCTGACGCCAGCGAGCGTGCTTACGCCGGAGTCGTATATCTGCAAGTCCGCATTGGTTCTAACTACTCGGTGTAGTTAGTTTGTGCCAAGTCTAAGGTCTCGCCTGTTAAACCATTTCGGTTGCGAGACTGGAGTTGTGCGCGGCCTTTCTGCTGTCTCAGTTGCTCCACAAGGTTCAAGACACAGTTTTGCCCCACTACTCTATTAATAAATATACGCATTTTCCAACTCCAAGGTAGTGCTCGCTTGGATTTACTCTTCTCCTCACCGCTGGCAGACTTTTGTCGCCAACCGCGTTAGTAAGTTGATTGAACTTGTTCCCGCTACTTGTTTCAATCACTTCGCGGGTTATCGTACTCGTCTTCAGGAAGAACTTTCCATAGATCATATTGGCTGGAAGTTTATTCCACCAGCATCACCACATTTCGGTGGAGGTTGGGCAAGCATGGTCAAAGTAATTAAAACGCATCTCTTCAAAGTTATAGGTCAACAGATCCTCTCTTACGAAGAGCCTTTAACTGTCCTTGCACAAGTCGAGGCACTGATCAACTCGCGTCCGCTTCCAACTCAGTGAGATCTAGCCTGAAGTTGGACCTACCTCTTAGTTTAAGTATTTAGTTAGTAGTTTTCGCTATTATTGCGTTTGTAGCTTTCGCTAAAGTTAATTTAGATTAATTTATTGTCATATCGCTGTCTTAGCCTATTGATGGGTTATGCGGTAGTACACCCAACATAGCTAAGTTCAATTCTATTCTTTTTAAAGGCAACCCTTTAGGGCCGGGGGGATATGGTAGCGCCATCTACCTTCCTATATATAACTAATCGCATCAACATGAATCGTTCCATGCTTGTCTAGTGCGAGCGATATCATATTTCCGTCCCTCTCTTTCCCTCTCCCTGGAAGAGGCACTGCCTTGCGCCTGATTTCGTCGACGCGATCGTGAACGCGAGTGACAGTCTCGAACATTCAGCTCGCTAAGAACGCCGTCTCGATACCGCTCCGCGCCGCACCGCTGTATCGCCGTCTCGTTCGTACCGCGCCGCTCCCGTATGTGTTTATCACCGCTTCCACCAAGGAAAACCCGCTCGTGAGTGAATGAAAACAAGCAGCGACAACAAGAAAACACCAGGAGGAAAAGAAACGAAGAAGCTATAAGGTAAGTGCCTTCCATCCTGGAAATATCCTATACCCACTCCATCTCCTCTTCCCTTAATTCCCTCCTAGGCGGCTAAGAACCGCTATCCTCTCTATACAGTCCATTAATCCTTCCCAAGTCGCCTAGAACCTAACCGGTTTCGGCACCACGCCATACCAGAAACAGAGACTGTGTTCCTAGAGCCAAGCAAAGAAACGTATTGAAATTTTAATTTCAGAGGCCTAATTCTCGTATTTTTATGTGAAATTGAAATTATATTTTGAATGTACTCAGAAGCGGTATTCTGATAACCTAATGTCATTATCGTATAATTTGAAATAAAGAATTCGTCGTTGACGCATATTTTGACACTAGTTTCAATTACGATATCGTTACCTACTATTTCATTAAAATATCAGATAAATTAGAATAATACGCTTTCTGTGACATAAGTATGACACTGACATTATTTCGAAACTGTATTTTATTTAGGAGAATTGGGTCCCAGATCTTTTGCGTCATGAAATAACCGAGAGACCAAAATAAACTATGGTACAATTTTCTTTACTTGCAGTCGCGTAATTTTATGATACAGACTTCGGTTTGCGAAAAATACCAATATCACAAAGTAAAATGAAAGATTAATCAAAAACCTCAGCCCAAAAAAGCAAAAAAATATCAACTATAAGAAATAATTCACGTAATTTGCCTGTCAATCTATCTTTCTATCCTGCTCTGCATTCAGGTACCAGTCTCCACAAAGATTACCATTATCAAATACTTCTTCACCTTAACCTCAAAAACCCTTTGCCCTTAGACACGTGTCTACATCGTGAGGAACGATTGAACCGCCGTAATTTCCCCCGGGAAGTCACGCTAAGGCCTTCGGATCCGCAAGGGCTGTTTAATCAACGACGCTTATCTTCGTGATTGAGATTAGTATAAAACATTGTATCTGATGTCAAGGATAGTGTGTGTATTCATGTGTATAATAAAATTATTTTATTTATTTTATTTCATAGACTCACACCTGTATCCCCAATGGGGGATGGGGTGGAGGGGTGTAATACTACAGCCACTTTTCGCCACGAATCTTTAGGTCCCACGTAATAGGGGGCGAGCCTATTGCCGTTACCGGGCACATCACCAGACTCCTTGCTGTTACTGAGAATTTGGAAAACCCAGTAACAATTTTGCCCGACCCGGGAATCGAACTCAAGACCTCCGATCAGCAGTCGCATACGCTATCCACTGGACCACGGAGGCAGTGTATAATTATGATTTATGATATGAATGTTGTGAGGTTTGTTGACAGCTGCAAGCGCAAAATACGCTTTGGAGCGAGCGATTATCGACATTTCAGATTGCTACAGCATGAGATAAGAGCCTAAGTATGTACTTGATCACATTTCAGTCCATCTTCCACCATTGACTTATTGTATTAATCTGATATAAATCAATAAGGTTCTCAACTCAAGAGCCTCATATTGTCAAGCTGTACATATTACTGATATATTATTATATTTTCCTTATAAGTCATAAAATACGACTTATCGGCTAATCATTGTTAAGTAGAGCCACTCACTGGATTTCTCAGTATTTGTTATATTATAAGTACAGTAATTTGTCATTTAAGGCCTCATTATTAATGTTATTTATTTTACTTTAATATTAGCATGCTAGATTTTTTGCATGTCGAACAAAAAATTGCACACCTCTAAGAGGTAATAATTATTATTCAGCGGACTTTTTGTTTTTTGTGACAACTGATATTTTATCATGTACCTGTTTTATGCCTGTTTAATTCCAAAACTTGGGCTATCGAGAACACACAAGGTGAAACGATGACTGAAATAGACGCAATATCTAAAAACGTGGAAGGAAAGCGGAATATAGGAATCTAAGTTTTATTCTGTCCTTAAATATACAAAGTACAGTCAGAGCTTTAACGAATGAAATTAGAATCATTTAAATATTATGTATTGTCTCGAATGGTGAGTATGCCAATAAATCTACAAAGCTACCTGTTTAGTCAATTTTATTTCTTTGACACACGCGTAACAAAAGATTGCTATTCAAATAAAAATATGAACGAAATTCATGCCTTTCTCTTCAAAGTTCAATGGCTGCTTAAAAAGGCTTTAAGAATCAAACAATCACTTCTAACATTGCACGCCCACACAGCTTGAAAATATCAACAAAACCTATAATATTATCATTTCTATTGGGATAGAATCCCAACGATAAATGCTAAATTGCTAAAATGTTAAATGAGTAGACAAGTACTTGATGCTAAGGTTTTATTGCTACTAAAATGTAAATGCTATTTTATGATTGAAGTATAATAAATGATTTGCTGACATAACATGAATGTAAAAGTGTGACGCATGTGCAAGGGTCAATGTACAGCGTAGCTTGTACATATTGCCCACGCAGAAAGGATAACAATAATAAGAAACTAATGATAACAATCTAGTAATTAAAAATGTAAATAATAAATTCAAAATGCTATGAAATAAATATTGTCCTTAAGTCGAAATGCTTGACACTACACTCCACGCACTGTAATATTCAGTTTGCTATGTCGCGTAAGTACACGTGCACTGGATAGTTCCAAACGTTGCGCGCACTCGAGTCACTTGCGGATAATTAAACTATTGTTTATAATCAAACTACGCTAGTCAAAATCTCCCGTGTAAATAGACCGTTTTTGAGGAATAGGCGACGTAGCCGTATCCTGCGTACTATTCAAGCTATACGTGCTAGCCACGACGGCGACGTTCACTTCACTAGGCTGACGGTCAGCCGTACTCTGCTTTCGCGAGAACTTCACTGTAGGCACTTCCGTCTGATTTGGGTCTCTAGGGGAGGCTCCTCTCCTTCTCCACAGGAACACTGCTGCTACGGTTACGGCTGCTCCTAACAAGCCATAGCAAATGACGTATTGGTGAACGTCGTGCGTCGATATGTTAAAATCTAAAGAATTCGGTGCATTTGCCGAAGCCGTTTTCAATTGGCTGATCTGATTTTCGATGTCTCCATCGTCATTAGTTGTCGTGTCTACTGGCTCGGTATAGTGTGATAGTGATATATTAACCAAGTGATTGAGCTCGGTTATCTGTGGTATGTCTATTTCAGGATCAGCTTTGATAGCGTTTTCAGAGCGAGAGCGTGAGTATAAAGCGAAATTTTTTCCCTTAATAATGCATTTAGGCTGCAAACTTATGACTCCGGCTGCGGAGACTTGTTTGTATGTAATCTGCTCTTGGCAAATTATTCGAATAGCATAACTATTGCAACAAAAATAGAAATATTTGGATGGATCATTCAATTTTATCCACTTATCTAAACATTGAGACTTATTGATGACACATTGATTTGTTGTTTGATTGATTTTGCAAAATTTCTCGTCTATTGGTAAGTAATTAAGTGGTTTATCAATTGCACATAAATAGGAAGTTTCGTGACGTAGGCAAAACTGTAACTCCATAAATGATACTGTGAGGTAAGTATCCTTTTGTAAATTGATGGCTACATACTCTGACACTGGGGTTACACTGAGCATAGCTTTACCGACTTGATGAGGTACTGACAAGATTTTGTAAAGCTTGTAGTTGTCTCTACTCGCTAATGGAAATGTGATTTCGAAAATGACGTAGTCTTTCATTACTCTTGCTTTCACTCTCAGCATACTGTATACTGACTTGAGATCCGACTGTATGTTGTTGATCGGCAAAGTAATGTCTTTTGTTAGCTGCCCCGAGATGAACTGTAACTCATTCGTAAGTTGATCAGGTGTCAGTAAATGTGAATTGAACTTGCCGTGAGATATGTCAGTAATGGTGTCTAGTAATGTATCTTGAATAGTTTTTATGTTTTGAAATAGATTTATTGTTGTTATTGCTATTAAAGTAAAATCTTGTAATTCGTTCAAACTCTCTATATTTTGTTTTACGATGTAGGTTGCTTGCTCTAATTCATTGAGATGTTTATTAATCGCCTTGTGTTGAACTTGTATGTTTTGCTCCGTACGTTTCAGAATATTATACTCCGATTCAACGACCGACGTTTGGTTCTTGATTAAGCTGGCCAGATAGTTGTCATTTTGTTTTAGGTGTTGTATGTCTTGCCTGTATTTTTCTGCGAAACTTTCGTCTAGAACTCCGAATAAAGTGTTTGCAACATAGCCCACTCCATTGATAAGACCGCGTCGCTGTCTAGGATGGGCGTCAAAATGCTGATTCAATAGCAACTTGTTATAATGCTGTATTTCGGAGTACTCATGTTGCAATTGCGATATAATCATTTTACAACGACCTTTGTCTGGTAGCTGACCACATGATTTTTCTAAATAATTTACAAATTTTGTCGCCGCTGTCATGCCATCCCAGTAAGGAGACATATTATAGTAAACGATGAGAGTCCATTTGTCTCGTATCAACTGTAGGTTATCGACTGGATCAAAATATAAGGACATGTTGTTGGGTAATGCTGAAATGCTAATTGTTGCTTGTGATGTTGTTGCTAAAGACAAGAAAAAAAATAGAGCGAACGCTATTGAAGCAAATATCGATCTTGGGTTTTTCGACAACCTTGTGGGCTCTTCTGCCGAATTAATAGTCTTTGACTCGGGCTCGTCGTTGTTACCGGGTGGAATTGGTAATATAGCCAACTTGACAATTGGTCTCTTGATGATACCATTTCTTGTTTTTAATGACACAACTCTAACAAGTCCATCCTGACCCGGGTGAAGTTCGACCACTCTACCCATCATCCATTTGCCTGGAGGTAGATTATCGTCGTGTACTGTTACTAACTGACCGACTTTGATGTTGTCTTGAATTTTAACCCACTTAGACCGCGTTGATAACAGAGTAAGGTATTCTGATTTCCATTTGTGCCATATGTCCTGTGAAATTTTAGCTGTTAGAGTCCACCTGGTGCGTGCATCATGTTCTGTTTCAATGATTGTTGTTCCCGGCCTTCCTTGCAGAAAATGAGCAGGAGTAAGGACATCCAAGTCGTCGATGTCTTCTGATAACGCACACAGAGGTCTGGAGTTTAAGCATGACTCCACTTGTGCTAAGATTGTGGCGTATTCCTCAAAAGTAAGCTTTTGCTCGCCAACTACTCTTCTGAGGTGATGTTTCAAGCTTCTTACGGCTCTTTCCCACAACCCGCCGGCGCTTGGCCACGATGGTGCATTAAAGTGCCATTGTATGTTAAGGTCTGTCAACTCCGTGAATACCTTGTCGTCAAACATACGTTGTAAATCTAGAAACTGTTCCTGTAATATCCGGTTAGCGCCTACGAAGTTAGTTCCGTTGTCACTGTATATATGACGCGGAGCTCCCCGTCTTGCTGCCATCCGACGTAGCGCGGCTAGAAACGCTGAACTGCTCAAGTCCGACACCAGTTCTAAATGTATAGCTCTGGTCACCATGCATACAAATAACGCGATGTAGCCCTTCGTTGTCCTTACGCCACGTCCTTTGTTGCTTTTCACTTCCACGTATCCTGTGTAATCTACACCGGTGTGGTAAAATGGCGGAGCAGGATTGCTCCTTGCTTCTGGTAAATCCGACATTAACTGTTGCTGCAATTTAGGTGTATGTTTTCTGCATATTACGCAATTTCGAAGCATCTTTTTCACCGCATTGTTACCACCGACTATCCAATATTTCTGCCTGATGTTTGCTAAAGTTAAGCGAGGTCCTCCGTGGTAGGTTAATTGATGCGCTTGGTCTATGATTAGGGTTGTTAAACGGCTGCTATGTGGTATAATGGCTGGGTGTTTCATCTCCATGCACATAGTTGCTTTACCCAAACGTCCACCTACACGTATGACACCCTCTCGATCGATAAATGGATATAATTTTAGTAAATTACTCTTGCTGTATAATTTACCATGCCTTTTAAGATGTTCGTAGTCATTATAAAACATAGTTCTTTGTATATGTTTAATCAATAACAACTTGGCGTTATGTAATTCACGTAAGGTGATATATGAAGGCAATGTCCTGTGTTTCGCCGACGCTGCATTCTTCGTGAATCGTATTGTTTTTATTGTTCGTAATAACCATGCTATAATCTTGGTGACTTTCGTTAAGGAACTGTACTTTTCTAGCAGTTTTATGATAATGCTCTCGGTATCAGGCTTCTGAGTGATAGCGGCTGATTGTTGACCTTGACTGCATTTCACTTTCAATTCTTGATCTGTAGTGAAACCCGTTTGCTTTGATAACGCCAACCTCTCATCGAACGAATTCAGCGATTTAGGTCCGTTCCACCACAAGGGATGATTCTTTAATTCAGAGGCCATGATGCCTCTACTTGCTGCATCTGCTGGATTATCTTCTGATTTTATATACAACCAGCAGCTCGGTTTTATGATCTCAGTAATGCTTCTAGTTCTATTTGCTACGAACGGTTTCCAGCGTCCTGGATCGCCTTGCAGCCATCCCAAGACAACCATGGAATCTGACCAACCAAACACGCGTATCTCATGTTCACCTAAACAGCTGATGGCTTTCTTCATAAGCCTGCTTAGCAAATGTGCACCTGATAATTCCAATCTCGGCAGAGATATTGATTTCGCAATCGGTACTAACCGAGATTTGGCGACAAGTAAAATTACGGATGTTTCATTTTGCCTTTTGATACGCGCGTAAATAACTGCAGCGTACGCTTTTGTCGAAGCGTCGCAGTAGCCGTGCAATTCGATGACATCATTAGGTTGATAACCGATCCACCGCGGTATAGTGCATTGGTTAATGTGTGGCATGTTTGTTCGTACCGTGTTCCATTCCTGGCTGATGTTGTTTGGTACTTCTTGATCCCAGCTTAAATTATCTAACCATAATTTCTGGAATAGTAGTTTGAGTTTGGTTGATACCGGCGTTAGCCATCCCAAAGGATCAAACAATCTTGATATCTCACCCAAAAGTATCCTTTTTGTGAGCTTCGGATGTTGCTTTTCCAATTGATATTTAAAGTGGAATTCATCGTTTACAGAATTCCAACACAAACCAAGGGTTTTCGATGTATTTTCGGTTTTAAAGTTGAAATTAACGTTACCATGGTCATGGCTCATGTTATGTTTGACCGTCATTAGCAGTTCTGGATGATTCGCCGACCATTTCCTTAAATTGAACCCAGCTGATTGTAATAGCTTAATTAAATCAGATATAAGTAATTTACCGCTTGGAATACAATGAGAGCCATCTATATAGTCATCTACGAAGAAGGATTCGGTCAAGGCCTTGGAGGCTTGCGGATAGTGATGTTTTTCATCTATTGCTAACTGTCGCAAGGTCATTAGTGCCAGAAAAGGTGCTGGCCGCGATCCATATGTGACGCAAGCTAGCTTATATGATTTAATGGGTTCATTTGGAGAGTCTCGCCACACAATCTGTTGATACTGCTGATCTGTTTCGTTGACCATAATTTGTCTATACATTTTTTCAATATCTGCTGTAAATGCATAGCGATATTGACGCCATTTGATAATTAGTTCCAGCAGATCTTGTTGCAAATTAGGTCCCTTAAACATTAGGTCATTGATACTGTACCCGCTAGACGTTCTGGCAGACGCATTGAATACAACACGAAGTTTCGTTGTCGCTGACTCGGCGCGTTGTACGGCGTGGTGCGGTAGGTAACAGGATCTTGTTTCATTGTTATTGTTTTGATTGTGAACCATATGACCTAAAGCTAGATATTCACGCATAATTGATTTATACTGCTCTGCTAATTCGGGTTGTTTTGTAAATTTCCTTTCCAAACTTTGAAGCTGTGCTATTGCCAATCCCTTAGACGATCCTAACTTCTCGTTGATGTTTGATTTGAGAGGCAGTCTCACTTCATACCGTCCATCGGCACGTCGTTTCGTGGTTGCTAAATAATAGTCAACACATTCTTGATCTTCAGATGACATGTTTGAATCCTCGGTAATGTCTTCTATCTCCCAGAAGCGCTGAATGTCTTCAATATTGTTCAAGACGACATTACATCGGTATGACGTCATCTCTCCTCCACCGCATATAATCCATCCCAGTTGAGTTTGTTGTGCAACTGGCTGGGAAGGATTCTCTCCCTTTATCAATCCTGATAGTAGTATAATACCGTAGACATCAGCGCTGAGCAATAAGTCTATTGGATTGCTATTGTAGTACTCGGGATCGGCTAGCTTCAAATTTTCGACATGTGACCAGTTTGGTCGAACAAATGACTTCGTAGGTAAGTTGCCAAGTAAACTGTCCATGACGATAACATCCGTACTAAACGAAAAGTTGTTGCATGTCGATGAGCAGTGAATGGTAAGCTTTCCCTTACATTTGTTTTGTTGTTCGCCGACACCTACCACAACACCGTTGCATCGAGATTTTTGTAAACCTAATTTCTTTACTGCACATTCCTTGATAATCGATACCTGTGAACCTGGATCAATCATAGCTCTCAAAATCTGATATGTTCCGTCCACGGCTTCAACCTTGATAAGCGCCGTGGCTAACATAACTTCAGATTTCATTGCATTCACCGATACTTGAGCTGATTTTGGCATGCTTGCATTTTCCTCATTAGCGTTCAAGTCGGTCTTAACGGCGTTGCTAGCCGGTAACGACCTCGTTTTAGAAAACGCATCATGCAATATTGAATTGTGCATCCCATCGCATTTGCGACATCGTTTTGTCGAGATGCATTGTTGTCCATTGTGGTCGAATAAGCAATTTTTGCACACGTTTAATTTCGCAATTGTTTTTAACTTGCTCTCATTAGTCATGTTTAAAAATTTGTTACAATGATATAGGCCGTGTTGTTGACCGCAGAATAGGCACTTGACTGTTGAAGACACGTGCAATGATTTCGAGAATGATCTGCTATTGTTGTTGCTATGCTGATTATCGTAGCTGCTGTGGGCTTTCATACCTATTTGCTTGATGTTAGGGGTCGTTTTTTGTGTAGAATTTTCCTGTTTCCTACGCGACGACTCTAAACTCGTGAATTTCATTTCTATGAAATCGAGAAATTCCTGTAATACGGGTAGCTCCCTGGCGTTCTTCAAAGACTGCACATAGTCCCCGTATGTTTCTCCATCCAATTTTTGCGCCAGTAAATGCACCAAAAGAGGATCCCACGTAGTGACGTCAACACCTAGATTCCTAATGGCGTGAATGCTTTCGAGGGTTACATCATGAAGCTTCTTGATTTGAATTGATGACTGTTGTTGCATGCTAGGTAATCCTAACAAAGTATTGATAATGGATGTAAAAATAAGCTTTTTATTGTTGTAGCGGTGATTCAAAAGCTCCCAACAAGTGTTATAGTTTTCCGAGCTTATCGGAAGATGCTGTATGATTTTTTCTGCTTCGCCACGTAACTTCCCTTTCAGAAATTGCATCTTTTGTGCATTAGATAGGGAAACATTGCTATGTATGGTCTCATTGAATAAATCCTTGAATGAGTACCACTGCTGATATTTGCCTGTAAATACTGGGATATCCATCTGCGGAGTACTCTGCTCTCTGTGCGACGTTGACCAGAGCTTCTTGCTAATAGCTCTTTTCATGCACATATATGCCTTTTCATTTTCATTGTAGATCAGGTCATATCTTTCATCTACACCGCACATTTCCCCATCGATCTCCCAGTGCAGTCCATCGACCTGTTTCCATTTCGAATTCAACGTTTTCAGAGCGTCTTCCAGCTCCCATTTTTCATCGATGGATTCCAGCGTGATGTTACTCATGGCTCTTTTCAAAGCCTTTATGTTCGCTGCTTGTTTTCGTAACATGTCATCAAGCTTGCTGGTGGACTCGCGTGACACCATCACTTGTCTTGGGCTTGGGCCCGCCTTCTCCTGATCATGCTCTTCAGCTTGATAACGTTTAGTTGGTGATATATTGATATTTTGGGATAGAGGAACCTTTTTTGCTGCTAATGTTATGCTTTGCTCAGTAATTAACGCCTTAATGCTATTATAAAGTTCGCTAGTTTTCTCATGCTCATTATTCTTAAAATAATTATGCTCCTTGTTCCCATACGCACAGATACGCTTATGGTTGTTCTCATATTCTACCCAATAGCCATCGATTAATTCCAAACGACGTTTGAAATAATCTTCCGACTTCCTATCCACACTATCCTTTTTCAGGTTAATCTGTAATTTTTTCATCGCATCGCTAATCTCAACTTGGGAATCGTAAAGAGCCTCCATAATGCTAACTGATATATTTGCTTATGACAAGTAAAAAGGAAAGATCTTACTTGAATTCCCCGTAGCTTACGATTCTGCTGCTATGCTAGGACAGCTGCTGATGCTGGCTCCTTGCTGGCGGCAAATGCTTGCTGCTGACGTCTTGATTATTGCTTCGTTGAGAACTGTTGTCCTCACAGTGCTAGTTCGGTGCCCGCGCGCTCTCACAAGTTTCGGTGTAAGCTAACACTAGTCGACTCCTTCCGGATGGAGGACTTTAAAAACTCGCGAGGTCCCGCACGGTAGCTCGTAGGACCATATATTGGGATAGAATCCCAACGATAAATGCTAAATTGCTAAAATGTTAAATGAGTAGACAAGTACTTGATGCTAAGGTTTTATTGCTACTAAAATGTAAATGCTATTTTATGATTGAAGTATAATAAATGATTTGCTGACATAACATGAATGTAAAAGTGTGACGCATGTGCAAGGGTCAATGTACAGCGTAGCTTGTACAATTTCACTTACTCCCATTAATATATATACGCATCCCACTTTTCTACTTAGATGATTTCGACTATTTATCCCATATTCGGATATTTTCCCAAAGGTAAAGAGAAAATATCGCATGAAATGGACCACGACTTACCAATGTAGGAATTTCAGATAGAATGTTTTCGTATGTTCCATGAATGTTTTACTGAGTAGTGCTGTTCTATTTTTTGGTATACATATATAAAAATTACGTATCTTACTTTTTAATTTATTAAAATAGTGCATGTTATTTCTGACAAATAATACAACTTCATTTATATATTATATACATGCCAAAGAACATTTAATTTTATAAAGAATGGTTTGCAGCTATCTGTCTGCTTTATATTAGATATGGCTCGAATACATTTCTTTTGCACATTAAAGACTTCTTGTTTATCGGTAGAATTCCCAAAAAAATATTTTCCAAAATCTTAAAATGGATGCAACATAGCCATGATATGCTGTAAGAAGGGTTGAGTTACTTACCGTTTGCCTAAGCATATACAGTGCATATGAATAGGAATTCTAAAGCAAAGTGAATCAATATATTTTTTAAAGTATTATCAATGTTCAGGCCTAAAAATCTTGTGACGTCTACTTTTTGAATCTTATTGTTTTTATAATTAATATTCATACTGGTTATTTTATTAAATCTACTTCTAAATGACATTAAATTAGGTTTGCTTAAATTAACATGTAAAAAATTGGACAGTGGATACTTTAACCAACATAGGGATTCACTAAAGAAAAGTTTTGCTATACACCCACACCTGAAAGGATAAAAGGGGTTAAAAGTCTATAACTGGCGACGTATTTTAGTCAAATGAAAATGCGAAACTAGGTAAGTCAAGAATCATAAAAAAAGCAACGTAAAGCTCATGCATCGCAACAAATTTATTATTTTCTACTTGATTTTTTGATATTTTCTACACGTAATACATAAAACTGTTATATCAAACCTTCGTCTATTCCGAGTCAAACGCGGCCATGAGTGCCTCACCTATTTGTATTCCGGACACAATCAATCAGCAAACACTGCACACTCCAATCTTATTTATTGCATTTCTTTGAGATTGGCATCAGTTTTCAAATGTACACTTACCCCAGCTATCTATTGGGAAAATGTTTATTGCCACGTATTTTATGAGCGAAGTGTTTTATATTAACTAGGCTAGGACAAAATTATACAGCTATACACACACGTCCATAAAGATGGCTTTCTGAGGTTGATAGATAGTATTAAAATTATCAGCATAATCTTACAATGTCCAAACGTGCTATTTAATACTCATGTGCATCAATATCAAATCAACAATTTATGTCATAAATAAAAGGTTTTAAGAGAATAGAACCTAGCTATGCAGCGGATATTGGTGTAATTGACTTATTGAAGTGATGCATGTATTAAATTGTTAATAATTATCGCTGGCACCATGCTTTAAGGTGATTTTTCACCAGAGTGGCGAGACGAGGCGAGGCGAGGAGAGAATTGAATTTGTATGACAAATTTTCAATTCTCTTCCAGCGCATCTTTGGTGGAAACAGTGTGGATGGACGAGAATATGCAAGGCGTGAATTGAAATATTTGTTAGTGTAAAAGTGATCCGTATTGCTTTCGACATATAGTATAAATTAACTTGGCAACAGAAACGTTTCTCGCTCGGCTTATTGTTGTCTGTTGCTACTTATTACCATGATTATCGCCATGACTAACATGATATTTGATATGATTTCGAACCCTTACAATTATTTCTTGTTGTAGTATCTTCATCTGATTCCTCTTCCATTAACATATTTAATAATACTTATTTCCGGGACATAATACAGAAATTGCGTGTGTAATGCAAGACGAACTCAAACAGCTCTGTACCTATATCTTTATCTAATGAAGCCTACGGGCGTCGCGGCAGCGGTCACGCGCGTGCTCGCGATGGCTATTTTTAGTGGAAAAGGGTCAGTGCCATTTCAATTCTCTTCTCGCCTAGTCTGGTCTCACCACTCTGGTGGAAAATCACCTTTAAAGAGCACATTAATAGGGACCGATCTATTAATGTGCTACGAAAATGTTGTTGGTTATAGTGATATTTATACTCACTTTACTCACTTTAGAGGTTGTGGGACCCGAGCTCATTATTCTCCTCCTTTCTGGTTTAATTGCAACCTGGTAAGAAATAGGACCAGGACTGAACTGTATTGAAACATGTTGGCAGGCAAAGGAGGCTCTTCCCGCAGTAGACGGTAAGATAGCCAAACAAATCCTCCGGCTGTTCAAACAACAACTGCGGACAGTCACGGCCGCCTACACAGAACACGGATTCTTTAATAAACACCTATTTACTATAGGTATCACCGACAGCCCGCTGTGCAGGGCCTGTATGGCAGCAGACGAAACGGCAGCCCACCTGCTCCTCGACTGCCCTGAGGTCGCACAGTACAGGCAGCAGTACCTGACCAGATACAGCACCCTGACGGAAGCAGTGGGCCACATCAAGAGTCTGCTGGCCTTCCTCGAAGAGCTGGGGTGGCTCGAATGACGACGCCATTCCCACCCGCCCGCAAAATACACGCCGAGACGTGAAATTGCGGAAACAGCCCGTGCCATCAAATAAGTAGTGATACTTATACTAGGCTCAACCTTGTAATGTTGCTCTGCCTTTGGGTTACGAAGATCAGATGGCAGTTGCTCTGTGATAAAATCAAATATTGTGTCAGATCTGGTTAAACTAGAAAAGCGATCTCCGGCTCTACCGTGAATATCTTTAAATGCAATTGGGATAAGACTATGACCATATTAAAAATATCTGTACCTTTTAAAATATTTTGGAACCCAACTACAGCTTCAGACTGCCATAATTACCATGAAATCTATACCTACTTAATATACAGCCTCCGTGGTCCAGTGGGTAGCGTATGCGACTGCTGATCGGAAGTCCCGGGTTCGATTCCCGGGTCGGGTAAAAGTGTTACTGGGTTTTTTCCAAATTCTCAGTAGCAGCACGGAGTCTGGTGATGTGCCCGGTAACGGCAATAGGCTCGCCCCTATTACGTAGGACCTAAAAATTCATGGCGAAATGTGGGTGTAATATTACAACTCTGCCTACCTCTTCGGAGATACAGGCGTCAGCCTATAAAAAAATTTATAATATAATGAAAGCTGAATAGTTTGTTTGTTTAGTTGGTTGAATGCGCTAATCTTGGAACTACTCGTACGATTTGAATAATTATTTTTACTTTGGAAAGCCCATTTATCGAAGAAGGCTATTATGATGCTTTGAGCCACGGGAATAGAGCAGTATCACTAAATAACGCGGAAGTAACCACGTGCTCAGCTGGTATATATATACATTTTTTTAAAGACTCACGCGTGTATCCCCGAAGGGGTAGGCAGAGGTGTTATATTACACCCACATTTTGCCATGAATTTTTAGATCCCACATTATAGGGGGCGTGCCTATTGTTGTTACTGGGCACATCACCAGACTCCGTGCTGCTACTGAGAATTAGGAAAAACCCAGTAACACTTTTGCCCGACCCGGGAATCGAACCAGGGACCTCTGATCAGCAGTCGCATTCGCTAACCACTGGACCACGGAGGCTAGTATATTATTTGCTAAAGATATCTTTACTATCAATAGATATAATGCTAATGGATTTCCATGCACCAGAGAAAAAATGTGTGCTCAGGGAGAATTCTTACCCGTGGATAACAAGCAATATTAAGTTCATGATGTATTTAAGGAACCAGGCTCATTCTCAGTACCGCAAGACTAAACAAGATAGCAAGTTCTCCTACTATAAGGAATTAAAGTCGTTGGTTAATAAATCAATATTTCACGAAAAGGTAGCATATTTCAATCATAATATAAATAGTCATATAAGGGACTCTAGGGTTTTGTGGAAAAATCTTAAGTCAACATTGCTTCCAACTAAAGAAATGCTAGAGTTACCTTCGCACTTGAATGACCCTGATACCATTTGTGACAGTTTTCTAAACGTGCCAGGAGACAACACAGTTTCTATTAGTTATTTAACATATTTCGAATTCACTAGACATAATGACTCTGAGTTTTGTTTGAAGCCAGTTTCGAAAACACAAGTGGCAAATATTTTGAGAGGCATAAAAACTAAAGCCATGGGACATGATAATATCAATATTGATATGGTTCTCATGACACTACCATTGACTTTGGATTTATTAACAGCTATCGTTAACAGGTCAATGCTTACTGCAATCTTTCCTGATTCGTGGAAAATTGCTAGAGTTCGACCGCTGCCAAAAAAACAAAATGCTAGTGACACCAAAGACCTTAGACCGATCAGCATACTTCCCGTACTTTCTAAATTGCTGGAGAAAGTGGTGTGTTCGCAGCTAACTGAATATTTGGAAAAAGTTAGTATCCTACCTGATGTTCAGTCTGGTTTTAGGAAGGGTCGTAGTACAACTACGGCTTTATTAGAAGTGACAGACAATATTTTGTCCGCTCAAGATGCTGGTATGTGCACGATTTTGGTGTTGCTAGATTACTCACGTGCATTTGATTGCATAAATGTGCCGCTACTTCTTTCGAAGATGGCTTTTTACGGATTTAGTGTCGACACGGTGAAGTGGTTCCATAGCTATTTGTATAACCGTAAACAATACGTTGAACTCCAAAAGGCTGATGGTACCAGTGTTACTTCAGGGAAACGATGCGTGGAAAGAGGAGTTCCACAAGGATCTATATTAGGACCAATACTTTTTATAATGTATTGTGCAGATCTAGGTCACAAGATAAGGAAATGTAACTATCATTTTTACGCTGATGATACTCAGGTTTATATTTCATTCAAACCCCAGGAATATGAAAGTGCGGTGAGAGCCCTAAATGAAGACCTAGAAAACATTGTACAGTGGTCCAGAGATAACTGCCTCGTACTTAATCCCACCAAGACAAAGTATATGTTGTTTGGCACAAGGGCCCAATTGAATGCAATTTCACCTAGCAACTGTCATATAACTCTTATGAACCAAACTATTGAGCGAGTATATGAGGCGCGTAATCTTGGTCTCATAATTGATGTAGATTTACGCTACGAGAAGCACGTGGCAGAGTGCATTCGCAACTGCTTTTACAGGTTGAAAGTCTTGTACAGAGCTCGCCCTTATTTAAGTCCGGCTCTTCGAACTTTGTTGATTGAGTCACTGGTAATGTCTAAATTGAATTATACTGACATTGTATATGGTCAGAGACTTTTAGCAAGGACAGATCGAATGATACAAAGATTGCAAAATGCCTGTGTTCGATTTTGCTTTGATATACCATTAAGAAGTCACGTAACACCTTTCCTGAATAAGCACAATATTCTAAAGATGAATGCACGACGCAGACTTCATTTGGCAAGTCTACTTTTCGGTGTAATTTTAACACGTTCACCGCAATACCTTCATAATAAACTTGCATGGACAGGTGAGCAAAGTAACCGGGCACGGCGGCAATGTTCCAATAAACTCTCGATACCGCAACACAGATCAGCGAGTTTTAGGGGTAGTTTTCGATATGCAGCGACTAAGTGTTGGAATAATATACCACCACCGATAAAAGATAGTAAAAATCATGTTACTTTTAAACTGAAACTAAAAGAATACCTGCTTGATTATCAGAAAGAATATAATAATATAAATATTGCTGCAACTGCTATTTAAACTGTTTATCTTTAATTATAAAATATTATAAAATGAACTGTTTTTATCATATTTTCTGTTTTTGTTTGTTTTAATAGGATATTTTGTTTTATTTTTATATTATGAGAATTTTAATTAAATTATAGGTATTTAATTCTATAACTTTATCAAAATTAATGTTACCTAAATTGTTTTAATGTTTTAATTACAATTATATTCTGTTCCTAGACTGCTATTGCTGTAATTTATTTATCTCTTTTAATGAAATGTTGTAAATGTTGTATAATAGTAAGCTTTTTATTGTATATGAATAATTTTATAATTTTATGATATTACTATATTTTATGTAACTGCTGTTTAAATTGACTTAATGTATTTCTATTTTAATTAATATTAATTTTGTTGTGAGCGTACAATCACTTGCTCAGGCTGCAGCTGAAAATCAGCGTTAGGCAGTGGTTTCGCCGCTACCTAGCATGTTGCTGAGCTGTTGGCCCTTTGGCACACATTGCTTTTTCTTTATATTTAGAGTGTATGTTGATTCTTTTTTTCAGTCTCTTTTCTTTATTTTAATTGAATTACTTCTCATTGTTTGTAAATGTACTTATTATTGTAAATTGTGCCAATAAAGTATATTATTATTATTATTATTATTATTATATCGATAAGCCATGCCCTCTAACTTTGTCCCCTAGTGAATGACCGAGGAATCGAATATTCCCGCAATTTCCTTATGTCATCCGAATGTTATGGCTGATGAACTCGGGTACTGTTTACTGTCATATTTTCTTAGTATTTACTCAGATATTGTGGTTATCTAGTGGTTGTATTACTGTGTACTCACAAAACTATTAGAAATGGTTATGATTCTCAGGCAACGACAACAAAACCTCCTAGACACCTAATGTTTTCATTTCTACAAACAAACAATTCTGTCAAAGCGATGAGGTATGCGGGGCGAAGGGGGCTACAAAAATGCATTCTAATTGGCTGGTTCAAATTTGCGGTACGTCATAATTCATAACTAGTGTTGTGATTGGTCTTATGTAAGACGTATAAGTCTAACGTGTTGTCATAAAATGTTCGCCTTACGTCTGCCGTCTATAATCTTCATGGACTGTTGTATAACTTAATTTTTTTTGGCAGGAAATTGATTGAACAAACATGATAGCGACCAACAAGAATCTATACATTTTAATTAAAAACGTACTTTCTCGAGATTATAAAATGAAATAAAGAGGTGGGAACTTGAATATCTGGTTAACGTTAAGAGAAGCCAAAGGTGAAAGAGAGATCGAAGGCAATGAGGGTCTTCTGAAATGATGCTCACTATGCGGCAGCACTGAGGCATCAGGTCCAGAAACCTGGCAAAACTGACAAAACCCCTATATTTTCGTACGTCTGTGTTTGTTTGTATTTTTTGTGTGTACGTGTATGTACATATCTGACGTCAGTTTAGACCTGACGCATACTAAGCGCCGTCTGGTGGTAGAAGAAATATCAAACACCCTCAATGTAGTGTAGAAGAAAATTTGCTCCAGTGTTTCGGCAAGGGTGGCAAGAAGTTAATCTCGATTGTCCGAGTACCGAATGAACAGGGCAATAAGTACTATGTAGTTTGTCTCAATCGTCATCTATAGAAGACGATATATATTTCTCATTTATACAGCGGTGCTCAAAAGTTAAACAGGAATCATAACGATAATAATAACTGAAGCGAATAATGCAAACGTTTCGATTAACTCTAAATCCTTTTACAAGGAAGATTAACTCAAGATTGTGACGACAAGATCTTTTACCGCATTATAATAGCGATACACGAAGATTTACTAAGGGTCTCTCCATTCCTCATCTTAATGTTACGAAAGGTACTGAACATACGTGTAAAAACGATAGCTTACCGAACAAATGTACATGGAAGGAAACCTTCTGACGAGAAAATCCCGTAAAATTTACTGAGTAACGTAAGATCATGAAAAACACCTGGTGCAACAAAATACCTCTTTGGATTGATGTCTTGGTTTATTGAAATAAATAATATGAGGTATCATTGTATATAATTCTAAAGGCAGTGATCAAGTGTTCCTAACAACCACTACAACGAAATTTAGCATGTTCACTATTCAGTGCAAATATGGAAAAAAACCTGCCATTTGTCACAATAAGGTGCTGATACACTTGAGCATTCATCTGTAATGTGCATTTTCGCGAATGTTACAATACAAATGAATGTGTTTTAGCCAGCATCCTCACGAACATTCGGGCAAGCCTTAGAATATAGATAATACATAGAATTCGCGCTACAATGGCGGTTAAACCCAATATATTTACTTCACTTTGACTTATGATTTTAATCTAGGGAAGAATATTCGTAGTTTGTCACTAATTTTAACTTGACTAGTAATGGACTCACTCAGCATAAATATCGATAAAATATCGATACTGTTTACAATAGATCCTTAGATTTAGTTAACTCAGAATTAATTTCAATAGAATGTTGATAAGCTCTCGATATCGATAAATAAATTTGAACGTAGGAACAGACACTTGTGTGATTTATTAAACCTGTTTAAATTAAAATCTGCATTTTATTATTTAGAAACGTCATTTGCTTATGTATCTAACTCCTACTCTAGAAATAATTCAGAAGTGAAACTGAAGTAAATATATTGGATAAGACTGCTGTTGTAGTGCGATTTCTATATTTTTTCTATATTCTACAGTCTTCGCTAGAATGATCGTGAAAAATGTTCGGTTCGACAAATCAAAAAACGGCGAATGCTCGCTGTTCTGTTACAAGTGAATGCTCAGGTGTATCAGCGCCGATAGATGGCACTATGATTACCGCGCAGAATCGCGCTATGGTTATAATGGCAAGATTAATATTTTGTGTGTCTCAAACAAATCGTACCTATATGATATCGGCACTAAAATACTCAGTTATCTAGCGACAAATTTAGAAGCTTACAATGGCTTTATTCTGATGAGAGTAGCCTCTATGGCCACCCCAAGCCTTTAGTACGAGTATCAATTACTCTGCTATCGTACTAAGGCATGTGACATGACCAAACTTGTCAAAACAAGAACCGGAACCAAAGACTTTACGTGCCTTCCAAAACTTCTAAGTCGCGGTAGCACTCAGATTTAGACGCCACAACAAGCGTCACCATTCCAAGTGGAGAACTGTGCAAACTTTGCAAAATTTATCCATTTTAGCACTCTTGTGCAACCAATATCGATGTCAATAGCCAGATAAGAGAAGATGAAAATACTATGTACCGCATTTCTTGGCAAACTGAACATAAATTGCTATTCCAGTCTTGGTACAATTATATAATACAGATTCTTGTTAAAATTATTTAATAATTTGAAATCTCGTCGCAATATACGCCTGTATCACTACCAGACATAATAAAATGGATCTATTTATAGCCTGCTACGCATGAGACTTAATTATTTTTAGTATTCTATATTCACATTTGAAACTGCCTCCGTGGTCCAGTGGATAGCGTATGCGACTGCTGATCGGAGGTCCCGGGTTCGATTCTCAGGTCGGGCAAAAGTTTTACTGGGTTTTCCAAATTCTCAGTAGCAGCACGGAGTCTGGTAATGTGCTCGGGAATGGCAATAGGCTCGCCCTCTATTACGTGGGACCTAAAAAATGCATGGCGAAATGTGGTGTAATATTACACGTCTGCCTACCCCTTCGGGTATAAAGCCGTGAGACTATAAAAAAAACATATAAAATGCCGCTTAAATGACTTAATTTTCAAGGCTATACTTTGCTACAATACAAACGAAATCAAATATCCGAAAATACCATGCTATTTCGCTATCGTATCATCTCTAAAATATTTCTCGTGACCTTTAACCACCTTATACCTTGAATTCCCTTTCCTTCCATCCAAGAGATTGCCACTAAATATTTACTCTGTAATACACAATACTTCATACAATATCAGCTACCGTAATAATTTTCAATTGCCTCACAAATATGTTGGAAGTAAACTTTCATGAATAAATAATTATAAGCTTTTCATATTTAAAACTGCGTTAAAGAAAAGGTGCCTGAAAGGTATATTGAGCTTTTTACGAAGATGGGTGTATGTCTTTGTGTTGTAAATTTGAGGTGTAGATCAATTTGGTAGACTATCAACTGGGGTTAAATTGTGTGGAAGATACCTAAATGTTTGGTTTTGTTTAGTGTATATACAGCTTTAAACGTTTCTTGAATACCTGTCGATACTTGACTGCGACCAATGTTTGTGGTTGTCAGTTGCAACGTCTAAGTAGAGTTATTTAAGAAAGATATAAATTAGGAAAACAGAGTTTTTATCAAAACGGCGACATCAAATTTTAGAAATAAGTAGATTAGATCTGTAGAAATGAGCAATATGTAGGGCACCTTGTGTCACAAAATGAACTTGTAGAATTGAAATGGTAGCCAAGAGAACAAGTTGGTACGGACATAGAAGTCTCATATACGACTAGCTGACTTGACGAACTTCGTACCGCCATATATTTTTTTAATGTTCGAGAATTTTTGTGAATCTAAACCATTCTCAACTTCCCTTGAACACACAAGAAATTTCATCAAAATCGGTCCAGTCGTTTAGGAGGAGTTCAGTGACATACACACGCACACAATAAATATATGTATAAGTATATAAAGATGTGTTGATCTGCATTTGCAATATATTTTAGTTATACAATATAAACATTAAACTTATTCACCTGATATTATTTCAAACAGTGTACGATAATATAAGACCCAGGTAGTAGAGCCTTGCTGATTTCAGCACGAATGGGCCGGCTCGACCGGGGAAGTAATACCCTCTCAGAGAAAATCGACGTAAAGTAACAGTACCCAAACTATTGCGTTTCGTTCGGTGAGTGAGAGTGCCGGAGGCCCATCCCCTATTCCTTCTCCTTCATCCCATTCCTCCTCCTGTCCCTTTTCCGAACCCCAAGGGGCGGCAACGCACCTGTGACTCTTGTGGTGTTGCTTGTGTCTATGGGCGGTGGTAATTGCTTACCATCAGGCGATCCGTCTGCTCGTTTGCCGCCTAATTTTATTAAAAAAAAACCCTATATTCATTAAATTTTACTTCGATAGTAAATCAAAACGAACTGTTGAAAGGTGCAGAATACTGCACGGTAGGTAAATACGTGTGCTTGTGTGCGTTAGTTACCTGCAATGCGAGCTAGCCGCGATCAGCTGAGCGACGCGCGGCAGTGGTCAACACACAGACCTGATTTTTAAAATGCATGATTACGATTTTTTTTTAATTTTTAGTGACTTACTTTTTCAGGTATTCGTATTCAGTTATAGTGGTATACTCATCGCTGAAAATATTTTGCTAATGCATATCAACGTCCTATATATTTGTTTATCAGGTTTTATAATTATACTCATCCGTAGTGCAGGGGATAGTGATGCTTTTGCTGATCGGGGAGGTCCCGGGTTCGATGCCCGGGTCGATTAGTGATTCTTTTCGAATTCTCAGTAGCAGGACGCAGTCTAGAAACGTGGTTGGCAACGACGATATCTCGCCGCCTACAACTTGGCACCTAAAAAGTTATACCATGGTGAAATGTATCTACTCCATCGAGGATACAAGCGTAAGTCTAAAAAAAGAACGTAGATCAAAGAAACTTAATGGGCACTCCACTTTAAGCACGTTATTAATTTATTGAAGCGCAAATTCCGAGTAAAATTTTATTTTCATCAGTAATTTATCCTAAGGCTCACAGAAAATTTGATACGAAAATATCCCAAAGGCTATGAAAAAGCGTGGGTGCATAAGGCAGCCTTCGAAGTATTTCGTCGCTCTACCTCATATTTCTATAGAAAATAAATATAAAAGCAGATTAAACTTCAAAGATATGATGAAGGTCTTTTCATACCCTGAACAACCGATTAAATCTTTCTTTTTATATGAGTGTATCTCCAACTCTGGTAACATCATTTCGCCACCTAAAGACCGTCGTCATGGCCTGACAATTTTTGTAAACCGCGAAAAACGCTTTTTTGTGTCCTCTGAAGCACGGTAGCACTCTAATATTAATGTCCCACAAGTTGCCACCCATCCAAGTAACCACCACCAATCGGTCACTAATCGCTAAAGTAAAGCTGCTTTTACATGGGAGACCTCTGTTAGTTGGTGGTCCCCTACCACCAAGTTACAGTCTCCCCCCGTAAACGCAGCCTTACTTTGCGATCTGTTAACGGGAAATTAAGTTACACTATGACCATTATATTCACCTCATATAATAATTTAATATCTAAATTCCATACACATCGACATTTATAAGACCCCGCTAAGCTCAGTATGGTCATAAACAAAAGCCTTATTGAGATACAATAGTAAAACAGCAGTCATTTACTCTACTTTTCACTAAAACAAGCCATCAAAAGCCTATAAAGTTCGCGATCACACTACATACAATTTTTAATATGAAAACAGATCACGTCCTTTTGCGTTCACCTAACGGGCAGTTAGTTCAAAAAAATATTTTCTATCGATTACAGAGGTTTCTATTGCAATTTTTGTCCCATAAAGTGTTGTTTGGTCCGCAGTAGCCATTCATTGTACGTCCAACGAGATTTATTCACCAACTTGAAAACAATAGCCATTTGATTTTCATTATTCCCAATTTTAGTTGAGGGCAATTATTTATTGTTTTCATAGTATTAAATACTAAGGCATTGTTCTAAAATACCTTCCTCAATCTATTCCGAAGCAGGTATTGTCTTTCAATTGTTAGATAAATTATTTTCGTTTGTTATATTGTGGTGGAGTTAGATAAGTCTTTTAGCGCGACAAAATGTTACGGTTACCGACAAATTCGCGACAAAATTCTGTCAAGAGATAACGAGAGACATCTTACGATTTCTTTTGATGAGACAATCTGCTAATTAAAGATTTAAAGGTAGCCTTGCTGATTTCAGCATGAATTGGCCGGCTAGACCGTGGAAGTACCACCCTCTCACAGAATCATCAACATCCTCTTAGTGTTATCCCAGTTTAAATCTGGGGTCCGCTTACTAATCTAACCGAATTTTTCTGAATATTAGCTTTTCCGCAGAGCGACTGCCTGTCTGACCTCCGCAACCCGAAGGAATAGCGATATTCTATGGTTTAGACTAGTGTCAGTTTATTTAGAAGGTACTGACAACCTGTAACGACTGTCAAAGATCTTCATGACAACCGGGACCAACGGCTTAACGTGCTTTCCGAGGCACGGGACAAGCGATAATTAACAATTCAATACGCATATAACTCCGAAAAGTCATTGGTGCGCGCCGTGGATTCGAACCCGATAACCTCTGCATGGCAGTGTGTTGGTATCTCAACTAGGCTATCGCTGCCTTTCACAGAATATCGACATAAATAACAGTATCTATACCATGAGGTCCGTTTCGTTTTGTGAGTGAAAGTGCCGGATCCCCTTTCCTACTGCCTCATTCTACTCTTCCTATTCCTTTTCCCATCCCAAAAGACGGCAACGTAGTTGTGCCTCCGTTGGTATTGCTTGTGTCCATAGGCGGCGGTAATTGCTTACTACAATTGTTACGCATATAACTTTTTTTTACCTATTACAGCGATAGCCTAAGTGGAGACACCGACAGACTGCCACGCAGAGGGTCCGGGTTCGAATCCACGGCGCGCACCAATGACTTTTCGGAGTTATGTGCGTAATAAATTGTTAATTATCGCTTGCTAAACGGTGAAGGAAAGTCATGTGACGTCGAAAGACATGTGAAGTCTGCCAACCCGCACTAGGCCAGCGTGGTGATCTATGGCCTTACCCTTCTCATAGAGAGAAGAGCCCCGGACCCAGTAGCGGGACAGTAGTTTATATACAGGGCTGATGATGATGATGATAACGTGCATACTCAATAATGTTATTAATCTGAACTTTGAAGTGTTATTATTCCTATCTCGTCATTATTGTGTGCCGGTACATATTCAAGTTTGACTCAGTATCTCGTATTGCAGCCATTATAGAAGCGGTCGTCATATTTTATCAAACTAAGAATAAACGAAAAGCACAAACAGAAACTAGAGTTCTCCTGCTACTCCGCTCGCTTGAATTATACACTAAACCTTCCGTTCGGTAGTTTTTGAGTCTATCACGTTCATACGCAGCCAAGAAGAAAACCGAACTCCATTTTATAATAATATATATTTAAAACGTCTATTTGAAGAGTGTTTATTTCGACACTAGCTGTTTTCGGCGGTTTCACCCGCGTCCTAAGGGAACTACCTCGCGTACCCGGTTAATTAGCGAAAACAAACAGACAGACAGACCGACAGACAGACAGACAAAAATAGAAAAAATGTCATTTTGGTATATGTACCGTGTATTCAGTTATTTTAAGATTAAAAACAGACACTCCAATTTTATTTATGTGTATAGATTATATTATGCCATATAATGGGGATCGGGCTTTCATTCCAATACTGGCAACTACCACATACTTTGCTGTTTGCAATACTACTTAACCCTCTTTCTTACTTCATTTCTATTACCGGTGGCAGAACATCTATAGCTTTTGATTGTAATTGCTCAATGAATTCGTTTAAACTGGTCCCAACCAAAAGTTTGCAGTGGTTTATACATATTTAGTTTTATATAATACTAGCTGTTGCTCTCAGTTTTGTGGTGCTAGTTTCTAAATAAACGGCTTATCAAACAAATCTAGAACCCCTATTTTACCTGAGATGAAAAAGTTTCAATACGTCTTTTTAAAAAGTTTGTGGTGTGCATCTTAAGAAAACAGTGTAAATGTCATGTTTGTAGCAATTTTTTTTAGGTTGATTATTTATGACAGTGTCAGAACGAGTGTTTTATGTGGTTTTATGTATGTGTGATGTGGTCAAGTGATTTTTTATGTGGCTGATACTAGGCTGTGTTCAATGAAAAAAAAACAAAGCATAATGAAGATTGGCAATACATACTATCCGGTGGATTGCATTATCTTATCTACAGGCAATAAAATATGTTCAGGGGTAATTTGATATCTGTATAGTTCATATAAAGATAGATATGGTATCTTAGTGACACTGCTCTCGTGTTATAGTTCATCAATCCACATGGCACAGCAATTTATATACAAACATACACTCACGCTTGTTTCCCGGAGGGGTAGGCAGAGACTACGGACCGACATTTGTTACGATCCTGACATACCTCTCTTGCTTCATTCACTCCCATCAAATTTCTCATGCATGCTCTTCTGTTTAGGGTACTTCTGACCTGTCCTTTTTTTAGGATGTCTCCAATCTGGTCAGAGAACGTCCGCCTAGGTATTCCCCTTCGTCCAGTCCCATTCACACTTGCCTTATACAGTGTTTCCAGTAGGAAAGTTCAATTTTCAAATTTGAATTACGAAGCAACGATTGGCGCGGTGAAGTGGGGACGGGTCTCAATCGACGCGACAGACGTGCGGGTTTAATAATCGCGATGGAGCGTTGGACCGCAGCGCAACGTGCTTTTATTGTCGAAGCTTACTTTAAAAATGGTGACTCGTGCGCTGCTGCGCTTCGGCAATTTTGTTCTCAATACAATGTTCGCCGACCAAGAGATGCCCCCAGTGTAAACCTGTTAAAAAAATGGATCAAGAAGTTTCGTGAAACAGGTTCGACACTTAATCAACCCATTCCGGGCCGCATACCTACTGTTTCAACAGAGAAAAATGTGCGCCGTGTAAGTGATTCAGTCCTTGCAAATCCACGGTGTTCTTTACGGAAGCATTCGGCTGTTTTGGGAATCTCTAAGTCAACAGTTCATGTGATAGTTATGAAAAAAATGCGTTTTCATCCCTATAAAATACAGTTAGTATAAGCTTTGAAAGAAAGTGATTACTTATTACGGAAATCTTGTGCTGAAAAGATGTTGGAAGTTATTCCTACACAACGTAGACTCAATTACGTTGTTTTTAGTGATGAGGCCCATTTTTACTTGGAGGGCTATGTAAACAAACAAAATTGCAGATACTGGGCACCAACAAACCCAAAAGAAGGACATCAACGACAGTTACATAGTCCAAAGTTGACCGTTTGGTGCGCCATAACCTCAAGTGGGGTTATTGGGCCCTTTTTCTTTGAAAATGAGAACGGTCATGCTTTGAGTATCAATTCGGAGCGATATAAGAACATGATTGATCATTTTTTGCTCCTATTGTAAGAACGGAACGCTCTTTTAACAGAAACACATGGTTCCAACAGGATGGAGCCACATCCCATACTTCTAAAGAGTCAATGGACACGATGAGGGCACTTTTTCCACAAAAAATAATCTCCAGGTTAGGAGACATCTGCTGGCCACCCAGATCGCCCGACTCCATGTGATTATTTTCTGTGGGGCTATTTGAAGTCAAAAGTTTATTCAAACAAGCCACGAACTATAGCGGCGCTGAAAGAAAATATTCGCCAAGAAATAAATAATATCTCCCCGCAACTCTGCAAGAAAGTGTTTGAAAATTTGCGTGTCCGATTAGAAGAGTGTGTACGAAGAGATGGCAAATATTTGGACGGAATATTATTCAAAAAATAAAAACCGCTGAGTTTCTTAATATTTGTATGTTAAATAAATATTTTGTATTAATTATCTTAGTAGATTTTTCTTAAATCAAAAAGTGAACTTTCCTACTGGACACCCTGTATATTGCACAGCAATTTATGCAACTTATTTGTATGCATTCTTCTTCTCGAGTCGTTGGTACAGAATTTAAATGGCACCAGCCCAGTATGTGGCCACAGCAACGGCATTGTCAGTGGCTTGACATAGGTCGGCCCCCGACCATCTGTGCGGACACTTAGGACACTCTAGCAGGTGACTCATGGTCTGTTCGGGGGCACCACAGTCGCACTGCGTGGAAGTCGAGTCAATCATACCCCATTTCGCTAGGTTGTGTCTGCAGCGGCCAACCTGGCTTCGTAAACGATTCAGGGATCTCCATATGGGCCACTGCAGATTACTTTCGGGGGGTAGATGTTCTTTGGCTTCCACATAGTTTGCAGGGGGTGGAACTGTCTCATGCCATATTTTTTTTCTTAAACTAGTCGGATGGTCTTGACTAGCCTCAGTATATCGCAAAAAGCTTTTGCGGCTTTTTAGTCTACCAAGGGGCAATCTATGGTTGTGCAACGGGTGTCGAGGGTCCTCTTCCTGGCGGCGTTTCTCAACAGCGCAGGCCACTTCTCGGCGAACCTCGGGTGGGGCAATGCCTGCCAGAGGGTAGATTTTATTTAGAGGTGTCGGCTTAAGACATCCTGTTATTATGCGACACGTTTCGTTCAGTGCAAAATCGGCTTGTTTTGCATGGGCAGATCGATGCCACACTGAACACGCAAATTCACCTGCGGAGTAGCATAAAGCTAGGCCAGTTGTTCGGGCTACATCAGGCGATGCTCCCCAGCGTGTAGTGGTCAACCTTCGGAGAAGGTTATTCCGGGTGTCAATTTTTTGCCTGGTAGCCTCGCAGTGGCGCCGATAGGTGAGAGACCTATCAAGTATGACTCCTAGATACTTGGGGTTAGGACAATGCTCGATGTTAGCGCCCTGTCATGTGATTTTGAGCTTCCTGCTGGCTTTGTTGTTGCGAAGATGAAATGCGCATGCCTGAGTTTTACTTGGATTCGGCTTAGGTCCATTATTTTTGTAGTACCTATCAAGAGTCTCTAAAGCACTTGATAGGTTTTGTTCCACCTCTTCAAAGCTAGTACCTTGGGCTGTTAGTGCAAGGTCATCGGCGTAAAGAAAGCGGTCAGTGTGCACAGTTGAAGGCTGGTCATCTGTGTAGATGTTAAACAGTGTTGGTGCTAGAACGCTTCCTTGTGGGAGACCGTTTCTTTGACATCGCCATCTACTCTTGTTGCTGCCTAGTGAAACCTGAAAACGTCTATTGTGTAGAAGCTCGCCCAATATTCTGATGAAGCCCTTATCGCCCACTAAATGCGCGACCTTACGAAGAAGAATTTTGGTATTCACCGTGTCGTACGCTGCTGTCAGATCTACAAACACGACGCCTGTAATTTTTTTTTCTTCGAAGCCGTCTTCTATCCGTTGTGTGAGTCGAAGTACTTGTTCGGTACAAGATTTGCCCGGTCTAAATCCAGCTTGCTCCGGAATCAGCTTTGGGTCGATTATTGTGACTAGTCGGTTTAGAAGTAGCCTCTCGAACAGTTTGTACGTGTGACAGAGAAGAGAAATTGGTCGGTAGCTAGTTGGACTATTGGTAGGTTTCCCAGGCTTCAAGAGTGCCGTAACTTTTGCCCTGCGCCAAAGTTTTGGTATTTTGCTAGTAGCAAGAGAGTTATTAAACATAGCCAAAAGCCAGGATACCGCCACAGGGCCCAGGTGTTTAATTTGCTCCACCGTGAGGTCGTCTACTCCACTAGCCTTGCCATTTTTGAGCGAATCTATACCTGTTATAATTTCGCATAGATTAAAGGCTTTGCTAATATCAGCAGAATCATTAGGAGCAATAGTCTCTTTTCTAGCCCTTGGCAACTTATGACTGGATTTACCGTTGCTAATGAGTTGGTGGGCGATCTGGTTAGCTGTTACTTGCCCGGGGTTTGAGGCATTAGGTGCATCCTCAGTTAATTTCCGTAATGCAGACCAAGCCTTCTTGCTGTTATGAGTCATATCGATGGATGTGATGGTATTCATCCATTTTTGTCGTCGACTTTCTCCAACCATAGCCATTAGCTCTTCACCAGCTGTCAGTGTAGTTTCGGCAAACGGATCCTTTGCGTATAGTGCTGCATAGCGACGTAGGCCATTTACAGAGTCCTTATCGAGGCCGGGAGTGTATGGTGTACTGCAGCCGCGGGGTATGTGTTGGCGGGAGGCAATTTTTACTGTGCTTATAAATGCTTCATAGTTGGCAGGTGTAGGCTCAATGTTCTTCAATTTCTCGTCAATAGCTTTAGAAAATCTGTCCCAATTGGCCTTCGAGAAATTAAAACGCCGTCTAAATGGGACTTTAGTTGGTGTTATTGCAGCGAAAATCTTACACTCAACTGGCCTGTGTTGTGTGTTTGGTATGGGTCGGCTTACGAACTTTTTGCAGATACTGCTGATACGGTCACTTACAAAAATAAGGTCAGGGTTGTACCCGCGTTTCCAACGTCGGCTGTTAAAAGATGGTGGTTGTTTGGCATCGTGAATAAGGGTTAAGTTCTGGTTTTCTGCCCATCATTCAACTGCATTGCCATCATTGTTCATACCGAAGTAGCCCCAAGTTGTGCTGTGGCTATTAAAATCGCCAACAACAATTTTTATCTCTCTGTCATTAAAGTTAGACGGTTCATGAAAAGTAAATGGTTGGTTTGGTGGTTTGTAAACGGATGTTATAGTGCATGTGCCAGTGTCTATCGTGAGTATCTCTATTGAGTTATTAATATGACTTTCTGAGGAAAAAACATTCGTTTCAGGTCTAGTAAAAATTGCACTTCCATATTTTGCATGAGGTGTTTCAGCAATAAGTGTCATGCCCGGTATGTGTGGTCTTAAGTTTTCAGCGCCACGCTGAGTCTCCTGTACACATAGCACATCACAATCTGATATTTTACATAGATTGGAAAGCAAGTTGGCTTTGTTGTCGGAGAATCCCTCTATATTCACTGACACAACAGACAAAGCAGGTTTTAGTGGCAGGTGTAGGTTGCTGCTATGTGGGTTTTTGGCTCTTAAAAGAGCCGTTTGAATGGATATGTTCTGTACCATCGTGGTGAAAGGATTGGTCACCTAGACTCTGCGTTACCGAGTACTAGGGTCCAGGGTGCGCCGGACGTTGGGGACTCTGGTTCACTTGTTACGTCGCTCGTGGAGGCTCCTTTCATGCACCCCTTTTGTATTTGTATGCATTGATTTATTGTTTCTCAGGGGTACAAAAATGAGCTCAGTTTCGAAGAACAATTTGGTTCACGTATCAGGCTAAGATTATTTTCCTTAGATACTTAATAATAGTGTGTTTGGAAAGGACTGTCTTGGCAACTGGAATCGTAAAATTTTACTGCGATCATATTTCAATATCTGACATCATTTCCTCTTGCATACTCCTCTATCTTTGTCGAAAATCTCACTTTAATTCGATAAACACGCCTTAGAAACAAATCACCATCCCTGTAACGATTCTCATCCACGCAATTGATTTAAAGCATCTTTTAATATTACGATAACTATTTTTTTCAGGCGATCTGCTTGATATTATAGCCCATCCTTTTTTCCACCAAGATACATAAAAAAATGTAATAATATTTTCGAAATATTTACCTTTATTTCATAAAATAATGATTACGCTTGTTCGAAATATATTTTCTTAGACCCAATGTGTATTGAAGCGAACATATTATAACCATAATAGATATTCAGGTTTTAGGTTATGATAAAACGGTTGACTATACGTTATACTGGAAAAATAAAGGGTAGCCTGTTACCTAAACAGTTATCTATCGATTACAAAGCAATGAAGTGTGCTTATAGTACCTATAGGGTGTTCTGATATTAAAATAATGGAAAGTGTTACAGTAGATCTTAAAAGCAGACAGGCGACTAATAATATTATAACAGTAAAGGCAGTTAAGACTGCTTCATGTGTATTGATAATTGTTGATTTATTAATGAAGTATGTAGCCAGACTTCATGCTATTTGCATTATCTCTTAGTCTACCTTAGAGTGGCGAAGAGGGAAAGATCGTGATTTTTCGTATAAAATAAAGGTAATATATTTTTACATGAATTATTAACTCAATTTACATTATTAATTACTTACTATAATTGTAAATATATCATTCATTATTTTGCACATTTCTTCAGTTTGTCGCAATACATTTCAATAAGTAGATGTTAGTATCTGCTAAGGAGAATCAACTTGATTCTTCTCTTCTTATCCCGTCTTCGGAAGCAGTTCGAGCGAACTATCTTCATAATGCTTCTAGAATACTAAGAGTACTTACTCATATCTATCAATTAGGATTACTATTGCACGCTGTCCTTTTATCTCCAAAGCTATAGAAGTATTTGAAAGCTAGGCACTCTATTCATATACGGTACTAAAACTTGTTTGATTACTTTCAAGATGTCTCAGCCATGCACTTAATGTGTTTTCAATGATAGTGCTAGTGCTTGAAAAATGAAGCTTATTTTAGTTATCACTAGCAGCTTGCCACAGTTTTATTTATCTATTCAGCCTTTTTTGAGGACCAAAATATACGTTCTTAGCAAGCATCACCAACCCATATACTACGTACTTTATAGATTTTCTATGAAAGTCAAAGTCAAAAGTCAAAGTCAAAATCATTCATTCATCTAGGTCACAAGGTGACGCTTATGAACGTCAATTTTAAAATTAAATTACTTAATGCTTCTACATTTACATTTACTGCCTCGTTCGCAAAGCAATAGGTAGAGCCACGATTGAGAACGGGCAATAAAACTCGAGGCCACTCTTTTAAATCGCCAATATTATGGTACATATTTTTATTTTTGTAAGGAGCTGCAACTGTACACATTGTACTAAATTACTTGTAAATAGTAATAGTTACAGACGTAATACTTAAGCAATTAATGCAGTTACTAAATTATGTGTTTTAGTTAGCCTTCCAATGCGAACAGCGAATATTGTGTAACAGGAGCATCCACTTACGACTTATAATGTATACAACTCGTGACCCTGTTCAGGACTATGAGCTATGGTGGAAATGTATGTTACAGAAGTGACGATATATGAATACACAAAATCACAAAAATGTTAGTTCACAGACCATGATAACGAGTTATCTACATCTTACAGTACAGTAAATTGTAATAAAATTAGTGGAACAACAATGCAAATGTAAATGTAGTAAGTGAAGTGACCTAATTATAATAAACGAATAATAATTTAAAAGAACTAAAAATGTTATATAATAATAAACTGAAAAATGCTAAGTATCTATATAAATTCTAAATAAGTAGTAGATCATGAGTTGTCTAGTGTAAGTGACCATCTATCCTTATCACTAAAATTATCATTAACAGTATAATAACCTTTCCTAATAAGGCAGTCTTTTATTTTACTTTTAAACGTATTAAATGGTAATTCTAAGGACTAATTGGTATTTTATTGTAAATACGAATACCTACCCAACAAAAGAATTGTTAACTTTATGTAAACGATGATAAGGGGCATATAACTTATGCCTGTTCCTAGTATTTATATTATGTATGTCACGTTTTGTCTATACTAATATAATAAAGCGGAAGAGTTTGTTTGTTTGTTTGTTTGTTTGAACGCGCTAATCTCAGAAACTACCGGTCGGATCTGAAAAATTCTTTTTGCATACGATAGCCCAGTTATTCCAGAAGGCTATAGGCTATATAACATAACGCTTAGACCCTTTGGGGTCGGGCAAAAGGCTAAAAAGGCTAAAACATTATGTTGGCTAATCTCAGGAACTAGCAGTCGGATTTAAAAAATTGTTATTGCCTATGATAGCCCAATTATTCCGAAAAGCTATAGGCTATATAAAATTACGCCACAACTTTTAGGGGCCAGACAAAAATAACAAAATGGTCAAACGAGAGGGGGGAGGGTTGGGTCAAAGGCAAAAAAAGGCTAAACGAATAGGATACAATCTATATGGGTATCGTTTTCGAGATTTTCGGGACGCTGATTCATAATATGAAATTTATTTAGTGATCCAAAATGGCGGACGGGAAATCAAAGATGGCGGATGAGAAAATTTAAAATATCAATATGGGTATCGCCTTCGATATTTTAAGGGGTTGAGAATCGAAATACAACATCTATTTCGTGATCAAAGATGGCGGATGGGCAATCAAAGATGGCGGATGGGAAAATTAAAAAAAATCAATATTGGTATCGTCTCCGATGTTTAAAGGGATGGGGAATCCAAATACTACATCTTTTTCGTGATTCAAGATGGCGGATGGGAAATCAAAAATGGCTAATGGGAAAAATTAAAAAAATCAATATGGGTATCATCTCCGATATTTAAAGGAATGGGGAATTCAAAACCACCATCTATTTCGTGATCAAAGATGGCGGATGGGAATTAAAAAAAAATCAATATGGGTGTCATCTCCAATATTTAAAGGGATGGGGAATCCAAATCCGACATCTATTTCGTGATCAAAGATGGCGGATGAGAAATCAAAGATGGCGGATGGGAAAGTTTAAAAACATCAATATGGTTATCGTCTCCGATGTTTTAAGGGATGGCGAATCTAAATACAACATCTATTTCGTGATCAAAGATGGCGGATAGGAAATCAAAGATGGTGGACGGGATTTTTTAAAGTCGATATGGGTATCGTCTCCGATATTTTAAGGAATGGGGAATTCAAAAACACCATCTATTTCGTGATCAAAGATGGCGGATGGGACTTTTTTTTTTAAATCAATATTGGTATCGTCTCCGATGTTTGAAGGGATGGGGAATCTAAATACAACATATATTTCGTGATTCAAGATGGCGGATGGGAAATCAAAGATGGTGGATGGGAAAGTAAAAAAAAATCAATATGGTTATCGTCTCCGATGTTTTAAGGGATGGCGAATCTAAATACAACATCTATTTCGTGATCAAAGATGGTGGATAGGAAATCAAAGATGGCGGACGGGATTTTTTTTAAAGTTGATATGTGTATCGTCTCCGATATTTTAAGGAATGGGAAATTCAAAAACACCATCTATTTCGTGATCAAAGATGGCGGATGGGACTTTTTTTTTAAATCAATATTGGTATCGTCTCCGATGTTTGAAGGGATGGGGAATCTAAATACAACATCTATTTCGTGATTCAAGACGGCGGATGGGAAATCAAAGATGGCGGATGGGAAAGTAAAAAGAAATCAATATGGTTATCGTCTCCGATGTTTTAAGGGATGGCGAATCTAAATACAACATCTATTTCGTGATCAAAGATGGTGGATAGGAAATCAAAGATGGCGGACGGGATTTTTTTTTAAGTCGATATGTGTATCGTCTCCGATATTTTAAGGAATGGGAAATTCAAAAACACCATCTATTTCGTGATCTAAGATGGCGGATGGGATTTTTTTTTTAAATCAATATGGGTATCGTCTCCGATGTTTAAAGGGATGGGGAATCTAAATACAACATCTATTTCGTGATTCAAGATGGCGGATGGGAAATCAAAGATGGCGTATGGGAAAAATTTTAAAAATCAATATGGGTATCGTCTCTGATGATTTAAGGGATGGTGAATCCAAATACAACATCTATTTCGTGATCAAAGATGGCGGATAGGAATTCAAAGATGGCGGACGCGATGTTTTTTAAAGTCGATATGGGTATCGTCTCCGATATTTGAAGGAATGGGGAATTCAATATGATATAAAAACCTATGTTTGTTTGTTCATCATTTGAAGACTCTGAAATGATAAGAGATTAAGCGCTAAGTCAATGGTAACTTTGGAAAAGGGGCTTGGAAAAAAGGGAATTAAATAAAAACTCTTAAAAAAGCGATACGGAGTTCGCTGGGTCAGCTAGTAGTAAATAAACCGAAATTATGAAGTTTCATTACTTTATTAAAAAGTTATGCTTTCATATCAATAACTAGAGGATACCCGCAACTACGCCCAGAAATTTTATTTTACTTTTACCGTTTCTTCCTAATGCCGTGGGCACTTTGGGAAATTCCTTCTTAGTTCCAATCCTATGGATGCCAAATTCAAACTTCTTACTGTGCGGTGTCTATCAGTCAGTCAGTAACACAAAAATGTATATAGACAGATTTACTGCAAATTTAGGTATTAAACATTAACATTTACGCTTAATACAGCTAAAGATATAAAAAAACTATAACAATTCCATTTTATTATTCTCATTATACTATTTCTAAGTACACGACGAAATGAAAAGCCTCTTGAAAGCACAAATACATCCCTTTGTTTATACAAGAAATTATCGTCTTCAAACTAATTAAAAACCTAATAGAAAAGTTTTCAAATCAAATAACACTATCACAATCTCTGCTGAATGTAATTGTATTTGTAATATTAACTGCAACAGTTTTAATTTATTGTACTGCTGTTTTAAGAAGAGAAGTAGAGCTGGTTTGTATCTTCATCAGATTCGTTTATAATCTGTATTACTGCTGGCACATTCTGCTGCCTGCTGGCTTCTGACTGCCGCGTTGGTCTCGAGGCATAAATTTGCGCGAGGGATTGGGAGGTCTCGGGTTCGATTCCCGGGTCAGGCAAAGTGTTATTGGGTTTTTCCGTTAGGAAATTCTCAGTAGCAGCACGGAGTCTGGTAATGTGCCCGTTACGGCATTATACTCGCCCCCTATTACGTGGGACCTAAAAATTTATGGCGAAATATCGGTGTAATAATACACCTCTGCCTACCCCTTCGGGGATACAGGCATGAATCTGTAAATAAATAAATAAATAAAAATAAACATTATCAGTATGAGAAGGGTTAGAGCGGGCGCGGATATACGTCGACGTTGTAAAAAACGAAAAAAAAAGTACGCTCGGTCAAATATTTGATCTATAGATGGATTTATTTCTATCGCAGGATAGCTCAAATAAATATTGGAACCGGTCGATAGCAGTGCGTAGTGGAGATAATTTTTTACAAGCAAACTATTACCGACACTGTTTTTTGAAGTACCTAGTCCAAAATCAATAATAATAATAATTTTTGCTTATGTGTGCGTGTTGTAAACATTGTTTGTTAAATCATTTTGGACATTATATAAAGAGCAATGTCGTTAATAGGTTACATTTAAAAAATGAGCTGCGTTCTGCTTCGCCGTATGAGCGCCGGCCTTTAAGCCATAGTCCACCACGCTGGCCAATTGTGAGTTGGCAGACTTCATATTATTATATCTTTAGGGAATACTATATAGAACGCCCAGACATTAAATGTACGTTTCTTTATGATGTTTTCTGCGCCGTTAAACAAGCGATAATGACCACGACAAAAATTGAAAATAACACTATTTGCTATACCTAAGTCTCCTTAACATATTTATGACAATGAATTCAAACTACACTTTACCTAAGCCTGGAATCTAGTAGTCGAATGTACGTATTTTCACACCTACCTAGTTGCCTAGACACTATGTTATCATCGCAGTCAACTCGACTTGTCGACAACAGTCGTGATATATTTGCTTTTCATATTCTATAAACAGGCGTAGTGTAAAGTGTTGTGACGAGATTTATTTTGCCTTTTTAGTCGATTTTTCCCCAGGATTGTGTAGCTTTTTACAGTTGATTGTTACAAAATATGCTCAGGATTTAATTTCAAAGAAATTGCATGTACAATTATTATGTAAAATATATTAATTACAAAGTAATGTGGCATATAGTATAATTCCCAAGGACAATCCTCGTTTAACGTTAAATCCTTGCCATATTTGTATAAAAAATATGCTAATGTTTTGTAAAAACACAGAACAGGACATGCCTCTTGTTGTTAGTCGTTATCCGTGTAGATGTTTCGTTTACGAAAAGTGTATAATGGATTTTGATGGAACATGCAATAATATAGCTTAGTATACATATATGAGTATAGCACATACATTTGTTTTTAGGATTCCGTACCTAAAAAGTAAAAACAGGACACTATTACTAAGCCTCCGCTGTCTGTCTGTCACCAGGCTGTATTTCATTAACCGTGATAGCTGGAAAGCTGAAATTTTCACAAATTATGTATTTCGGCCGCTATAACAATAAATACAAAAATTTAAAAAAATATTAAGGGGGAGGCCCATACAATAAACGTGTTTATTTTCGTATTTTTTGCTCAAAATTACTAACAGTTAGAGGTAGACGCTTACAATTTTCACAGAATATGTAGTTGTATATTACTTTTCAAAATAAATAATTAAATAAAAAATAAAATCAATATAAAAGGGGGGCTCCCATACAACAAACGTAATTTATAAGCAGTTTTTTTCTCGATTTTAATAAACAGATAGTAACTTAAAAAGTATTTAACTATACATATATACAACAAACGTGATTTTCCTTTATAAATGATGGTACGGAACCCTGCGTGCGCGAGTCCGACTCGCACTTAGCCAATTTTTATTACTGACCTGGTGGCTTGCGAAGCCGTGGTCCCAATGTTGATCTGATCTCTATGTGTTAGGAGTCGGCGTAGTAGGTTCTTAGGTATTTATCACTTGTCTGGGAAGAAATTAGACATGTTATGTAGGGACATAACATGTCTAATTTATCTACACAAAGCCAAACAGTATCCTTTCACCTTCTCGTCTATGGGCGCCACTTTCAGACTACCTCGTAAGTGCCTAGTTTAGCCCATTGTCATCTCTCCACACATCCATCATAACATTCAAAGTCCACTTAGTTATAGTTTTTAAAATGCTTCATATTACAAAGTTGCATTGTACGTCTTTTGCCATCGTAAGCAACTTTGCAGGTTTCTAAATTCCGTCGTAACTTGTTTGTACGTGTTTATATTATTACGCGAAGTTAAAAAGAAAATTAACATGAAAGTAGTACTTTCTGCTTTAAAGTTTCTATGCGGAAGGAGGAAAGGTAACAGCACACAAAATGTACATCTTGCGTCACGGGGGACTTTACAGGTATTCAACGGACACAAATAACACTGAGACTCGAAGCAATAATTGATGGATCACACCAAATTTTGTCTTGTGTGGGGATTCAATGTGATTGAACCCACAATACCTCGGCGGAGTATTAAGCGGAGAGATAGTCGCTAAAACTACTACACCATTCGTGCAGTCATAATAGTACTTAGACAAAACTTGTGTGAACGAGACAATTACTATTCATACGTGGAACTGTAATTGCCATATTTGCTAGTAGAAAATACTGTTCAGATTGTTATGTTATTCATGTTGATTGTTATAATCTACAGTACTGAGGCATAGACTTCATATCTGTATATATAAAATTATTGCATTACTGACTGACTGACAGGTGACACACAGCTGAAACTACTGGGCGCAAGAATATAACATTTCGCATATATGTTTACAAAGAGAGCATTTTTGGAAGTTCCCACCTTAAGGGGGTAAAATATTGACAATTTACTTCAGGCAACAATGTCTTTGACGATATTCTCTATAGAGTAACATAAATAAATTCATATAATCACAGAAACGTTAGTCTTGTGGTAAGTGATCTAGACTTGTTATGTATGTCGTAGGTTTAATCTGTACATATAAAATCCTTGCGTTACTGACTGGCTGACAGACAAGCTACAGCTGAAACTATTAGGTACAGGCAGCAAAAAATTGGCATGTATGTTCCTTGGGGACCGTATGGGTGCATTGAGAAGGGATTTCCTGAAATTGCCGCGGGATCGGGCAGAAAGAGTCATCCTCTTGTTTCCTATAAGGAGCTTTTGCCTAAAAGTGAGTATAAATTACAGCATTGTCTTAAGCATTGACATGTTGTTTATTCTTTCTGTAAATATTTGACGCTTCGTTCTTTGGGATCGTGAGAGCGCAGAAATTTGTTTGAAGAGCGATACATAGCCAATCAGTGCCAAATCAAGTTGCAGTACCGGTTGAAGACTTCCCTTAACATAACGGAATCAAATTTATTCAAGGAGACCTACACCAAAATGATCGAGAATACATTAGGATGATAATAAGACAATCTTTGTATTCAATTACAAATAAATGCACTATTCAATTAAGTGTTAATAGTTTTCTTATTTTCTTAAGTTGTTCAGAAGATTTTTCTGTGAGTACCCTCATAGAATGAAATCTTGTTCTATATTCATCCTTTCTATACAGAAGTTATGTTCTCCGTCAGATAAATATGGCGATAATTCATCATCCCCTAAGTTTAGGATCTTAAGTCATTTTTTGCGACAGCGCCTGAACTTTTCAACCGATGACGTTATAAAAAAATGTGTCAAACTTTGTTATGAATTTTCTTGATGAATTTATATTGTTATGATGGAATATATAATAATGTGTTGTATCTGTTTGATAATTTATGTAGTATTTTTATAGATTTTCTGTTTTTCAGCGTTATCCAGGTTGTATTACAAGAATGTTGCCTTCGAATCTGGAGCCGATCTATCTACAACGAAAAGTCTTGGATGTAGCTGAGATAACGCTAGGTTGTTGATGATGATAAATTGTTCTATTTAATAATCTTTCTAGGGGGTTGAATAATTTCTCATCCGATCTTGAACCATCTACATGTAATAAGCCGCTGAGCGTACCTACTTTATCAAATCTTATGTCTCGCTATAAATTTATAATATCCAAAGACGATCCTGAGCCTTACAAAAATAATCCTACAAGATAGCTTATATCTTTCGTAGAAAATCTAGCTTGGGGGAAAAAATACTTTGTCTTATTTATTTAGCTATAAGAAATGAACAGGTTTTATAACGAAGTCGAAAGAGATTCAATCTGTACCAAACATATTGAATTTGCTCGGTTAGCGTACTAAGACTATTGTACTTGAAATTTCTAGAAAATTCGCCTTGGAAAATCTTAGAAAGTTTGAATAAGGAAATCTTTGTAACGTCTCGAATTAATTCCGCTGTGATGAAATTGGGTAGTTTAATTTTGTAATGTAATAAGTTGGCTTGAATCTAATTATACTAAAGGGCACGTGGATTTTAAGATAAATCTACTAGTTTTGACTGCCTCCGTGTTCCAGTGGATACCGAATGCGACTGCTGATCGAAGGTCCCGGGTTCGATTCCCGGGTCGGGCAAAAGTGTTACTGGGTTTTTCCGAATTCTCAGTAGCAGCACGGAGTCTGGCAATGTGCCCGGTAACGGCAATAGGCTCGCCTCCTATTACGTGGGACTGAAAAGTTCAAGGCGAAATGTGGGTGTGATATTACACCTCTGCTTACCCCTTCGGGGATACAGGCGTGAGTCTATCAAAAAAATCTAGTTTTGGGGACACAATAGTAGTTACATAGAAAGCTATCTAGATCAACAAAAATTTGGCAGTCATTTGTAATCAAAGTAACAAAATTGTTTAATGGCAGAATAATGACCTCAAGTATGAAAAGACTGATTAAGTAATCAAAGCGCAGTAAAATGGTTTTTATTTTTGGACTTCCTAGATAGTTGTCAATAGGGGATTTGTGTAGGTGTATGAAGAGGAGCTGAAAAGCTGACGGTAGATTGTTGGAATAGTGGTTAAAGCAATCTCCTGGCCGTTTTACACAGTGCCTAGTATTGTGAGTTCGATCCTTACACGAGATAAAACTTTGTGTGATTCATAAATTATTTATTATTCCAAGACTGAGTATTTTTATTGGATTTTTGTAACGTCCCCAGCAACACAGATTAATAAAAAAGTGGCTGGTAAGGTTTTCAGTATAAATGATTTAGAATTTTTAGAATTTTCTCAACAAATAAAGAAATATATTATTATAAAAAAACATATGGTGGGACATAACCTACAAATGAAAAAAATGCCTGATTAACAACAACGCTTACTTTTTATATAAGAAGAATTAGGGAAGAAACTCATGGCCTCCCTTTTTGGTTGCCCACCCCTCGAGCGCTTTTGGTTAATGGAATACAATTTGTCCATGTCTATTTAATGCCGCGGAAGCTTCAAGCTGACTTTGTAAGAAATTTAATCAAAATCGGATCATTAATCATAAGCCATGAAAACATAACAGACAGAATCTCAAACATAATTTTGCATAATAATAATTGTATAAAATTAAATATAGAAACAGAATAATTATGGTTTAGATTTATGAGCATAAATTTTCATAAGTAAAAGGTTTAAGTGGTAAATCCACATGGAAGTCGATGCTACATAAAGTACGTTACAAATGGTAATGATCTGGCAGGAGAGAACACAGTGCTAAGTTTTATTTTGTTAAGCTCCTCGCCGAAGATTTTACAAGTGAAGTAGATTACAAAATATATGTATTATTTGTCTTTGAAAAGAAGATGAAATGCTCGCATTATAAATCCATTTTCGCGTTGATAGATAATGCTCTTTGCGTTTCAAAGAAAGAAAAATAATTAAAAAGTGATGTTCAGTGTGGGATTGAACCCACGACCATTTATGAATCGCACAAGGTAATAACTAGTGTGAAACGGAATGTATAATAATCGACACATTGCTAACCAGTACTTTTTTGTTTAAACCACTACCGCCCAGCCAATATTTTCTAAACCGTCAATCAAGAATAGTGCTTACATTACAATTTAACTGCTATCATTTGAATATACCATAATGATTAAAATACTTATCTAATACACAAAAAACAATTCCATTTCATTATTTTGACGAAATAGGCCATTACATATAATCACGAAACCAATGCCCAATTTATTCCTCCTTCCGATCGGAACGTCTTCAAAACGACCCAAGAGTAGTACCTACTGCATTATCATACAAAAGCAATAAAACTGTTGAACAAGACACTATAAAAAATACCGATTTATTTTAATATAGGCCACTATTTGTCTTATTCAAGCGTTCCCCCTCTTTCGTTAGACTGTCTTGTATGTAACACTTGAATTATTTTGTATGATGTAACACTTGGATTAATATTTGGATAGTTTTGTGTATCTAGGCACGACTGACACCCGGTTATCGGTGATTCTAAGCTCCTGGGACGGGCTACTGATATGAAACTAAGCATAGCCTGTACTATATGCAATAGGTAACCAAACCAGTGATAAACATACATAAATTCTTAAATACATACATGGTATTGAAAACTTCAAACCGCTGTGGTCTGCAAAAGATTGATCCTTTGCAGGGATCGAACCCACAAGCTTCAACTTAGCACTCAGACATGTTGACTTATCAATAGACCAACAGACCACTTTTGTGTAAGTACTGACATTAATTTTCTTGTGCATTCCTCTTTCGCACTATCTAAAGGTAGTTGCCATAACAACATAATAATATTATTATAAAAAACAGTCGCTCAGGGCTCTGCCCGCGTGGAAGTCGGTTATCGTAATAAAAACTATCATATGCCTTCCTCGTGTCTTTGATTGATCGAAGAACAACTTTTGCTAAGACGTCTAATCTGTCTATGGTATAGTGTAAATGGGCTCTTAGAGTTCCATATCAGATGTTCGAGATCTTCGAATTTTAATCTCACAACAGATAAATGCACATCAAGCATAATATTTTTTGCTAAGCCGCAACTTTTTATGTCTTATAGTTTCGCTAGGTTGTTATGGTACTGGATCAGGTGTTTTACTTTCCAAAATAAATTATTTAAAATTATTTTAAAGTTTCATTCAAATTCGTCCAGTAACTTCGGAGATTAGCGTGTACAAACAGACGAACAGATAAACAGACGAAGAGACAGGTTGTTTTAGATTTTCTCCATTAATGTTTTTTAGTCTCCTTGTATATTTTTGTTGTAAATATATTCAATGTACAGAAATATTGTTTTTGCTGTTTTATTATATGTATAGATAGATAGATCTTTCGCAATTTTTCTTGCGAAAGATCATGCAAAAGATAGCCCATGTGTTATTTTGATAGATATATTAATATTAAAGTTATAAAGACATAATACACGTCAGGACGTGGAGTTGTGGAAACAGCCTGTGCTACCATACCATAGCATGACATACATAGTCTCACGCCTATTATCCCCGAAGAGGTAGGCAGAGATATATTGCTACACCCACTTTTCGCCAGATTTATTTTAGGTCCCACGTAATAGGGGGCGAGCCTATTGCCATACCGGGCACATTACCAGACTCCGTGCTGCTACTGAGAATTTCCTAACGGAAAAACCCAATAACACTTTGCCCGACCCGGGGATCGAACCCGAGACCTCCCAATCCCACGCGCACATTTATTCCGCGAGACCAGCGAGTCATACCATAGCAAATAAGTTATATTAATACAAAGTTTATTTTCCTTTTTTAAGTATTGCATTTCTTTGTTAGTTATTTAAGTTTAGAAACTATTGTTTTATTTTTGTGTAAATATTCACTTAGTAATTTTTGATTAACAGCTTAAAACATAGCAATTATTTGATTAATTTTCATTGCAAATAAATAAGTTATGCAAAGTTTGATATCTGTTCGGTAATTCTAACGGAAAGACAACAAAGATCCTCATAAACTTTTACGTTTATAATAGTATTAAAATTATGGAGACTGCACTTTTACGTAGTTCAGGAATTTCGACCCCGTTTGACATGTATATTGTGATAATCGATAAGCTTACTGCAATCTGTCACAGTTACAGCACTGACACGAAGACCCGATTTCTCTTGTTTTGACTCATTATTAAATCAAACTTAGTACGTATTGTCTAGCTGCGCTGTTTGATATCAATTGAATATTTTTTGTAACTGAATATGTAAAACATTAAGATATTGCTGTACTTCCGATTGATTGATATTTACTTACATTACTTGCTTAATTATTATTTTAACTCCTGCCATATACTTCTGATTTAATGCATTGTGGTTTCCAAGACAGTTTAACTTTCTCTGAGATTTTACTAGTGTCGAAGTTCGGTATCTTCTATGTTTGCTGCTGATGATCCTGGCTTATAAGTGAAACCTACAGTAGAGAAACTGAATATGATACTTAGCGCGTTGAAAGCTATGTATGTTTAACAGCAGCGAAGATGTTTAAGCTGCAACGCCATGCATGTCAAAAGTCAATATTAACGTGTTTCAAATAATATTAGCTATTATTTCATAGACTCACGTCTGTGTCCCCGAACGGGTAGGCAGAGGTATACTATTAAGTTATGTTTTCTTAGGTCCCATGTAATAGGGGGCGAACCTATGATGTTTCCGATCAGACTCCGTGCTACTACAGATAATTTGAAAAGCCCTGAAACACTTTTGCCCAACCCGGGAATCGAACCCGGGACCGCCCGATCATAAGACTCATACGCTATTCACTGGACCACGGAGATAGTAGTATTTTCTTTACTTACTAATACTTACCAAATAATATTATCATCATCATCAGCCTTTAACAGTCCACTGCTGGACTAGGCCTCTCCTTTGATAGGAGGAATTGGCCTACTATACCACGCTGGCCAAATGGGTTGGTATATGGTTTGTTTTCCTTCTCTTACAGTGCTGTTTTATGCATAATATGCTCCCTATGTCGGCTCTTACGACACCCATGGGATGATATGGGGTGGTGGCAATCCATATTCTTAATCCGTCACCACACGGACGATTGATGAAATAATATTAATATTAGGTATACTTACAAATACTTACACTTGTTTGCCGATCTGCTTATCGTACCGAGACCTCTTCTTCTCATTTTCCCCAAATAGATTTATAGCACGCATAAAAATATCATTGCTTGCAATATAATTTATCTACCTATTCACTGGTGTTTAGTAAATAGATTGCAAATGGAGTTGTAGTATTTTACACTTGTGAGAGATCTGTTTTTGAAACAAACATAATATACTATAGTTGGTGCCACGAGAAGATGGAATATTTGTAAACACCCTAACAGGGCTTCACAACCTTTGTTTCAAACAGTTGTGTTTTAGATTTTATGCTTTAGTGAACTTCCATAATTATCGAACGGAAATTTTTTTCTATGCTCATTTATGCTACTATATATTTTCATTTATATTTTTAATATCATATTATTATCTGTTACTTTCCGAATGTTCCATAAAAATAGTTTACAAAAATAAACATACTTTGTGAGATAAGATTTTTTGTTTGAGTGGTCGAATTTTCATTAATTTTCCGATTGATTTGTGTTTTCTTACACGTAAAATCAAGTTTAGTTATTCTGTAAATGCATGTCAATAATAGAGTACAATGTATGTATGTCAATGATAAAGTACAAACATGGTACTCTATTTTTGACTTGAATTTTTTAATCATAGGCAATAAATAATTTGCTAAAAATAGCTAAGCTATCCCAAAATATTAAGAAATTTACCAAAAACAAATATTAATACAGACAACTAGCTAGTACATCGCATTAAAATTTCTAAGCATGGAGATTTTACGTTGCGTTAAAGGAAATGAAAACGTCAGAATGAACTTAACTAAAATCCATTAAAATAACGTTTGAGATAACCTTCGTCAGAAGACGCTATTTTTTTTATTAAGTGTAAAGAATCTTCTGTGCGACTAATAGTTTGCCATCTGTAATTTTGCACCCGCTCTTCCGCCTTAGGATGAGCGTTGCGACACCATAAACTTGAATTTAATAATGCTTGAAATGCAAGATATCTACACAAAAATCTATCCTACATACAGTAGCCTATATCCTACTACATATTTTATCTAGAAGCTCAGACTCTTACCCATTTCAAATCTACTGTAATACCTGATATGTTTAAAGAGTTTAATGCAAAAAAAAACGAAACAGAATACAATTTTTAATTTTTTTTATTAAACTGATAATTTTTTACAAAGAAACTATTCACATGAAAATCATTACAGTTACCTTGATATTAACAGTAAGTTGACAAATAGATGCGATAAAAGATGTCAGACATCATTATCTATCACTAATCATTACAATATATTTACAATATTATTTACATTTAATACAATCTTTTTTTCTCTGTCAAATAGTTTACCGACAACATAGTGCTACTAAAGTTACATCGATAAAGTTGGAAATTAGACAATAACAGCTGTAAAAGTACCTTAGTGTTGTGTACGAGTGCGTTGCGGATGGGTGACATTGTTTGCGGCAGACGGATCCCACAATTTCGCAAGTAAATCACCATAATATTCCCGAATCTTTTGCAAATCATTGTTGACATTTTTTACTACCTTCACTAAAATTATTAAAAACCGAAGACAACTGACAGCTATTATCGTCGTCTATTAATGACAGCCTACTCCCTAATCGAAGCCCAGTCTTTTGAGAACGTGTCAAAATAATTGCCATTATTATAAATATCACTTAAACTGCGGGAAAAAAGACGGAGGCAGGCTTAACGAATAACGATGTCGCATGTATGGGGATGTTGTCCAGCTGGAGATAATGGTGAAAGTTATGTCACCTGTAACAAGTGCAAAAAGGTTTATCATCATACTTGCCTTGCTATTGATAACCCAGAAGCGCTCGAGTCTCCGTGGCGATGCCCTGGTTGTTCCTCGACTCCAAAAGCAAGATTACGGAAAGAAAGCACACCCGCCCGCACTAATGCCAACGTTACAACTAGACCCCCTAAACGTCAGGCACTTCAATCCCCACAGGATACTAAGTCTGACAACCAACTCTCGCAGTCGCTTATACGTGACACTGTTCAGGACATCGTTGAGAAAGAAATTAGAGATTTGACTGATAAAATCACGAAATCTGTAATGGATGTGTTTGAAAAGGAGTTGAAATGCATTAGAGAGGATATAAGGGATATCAAGGATTCTATGGATTTTATGGGCAGCAAGTTTGATGAAGTCATTGCACACCAAAACCTAGCCAAAGAGACTGTGAAAAACATAGAATTGGAAAACATCGAGATGAAGTCAACTATACTGGATCTCAAGGAACGGATAAATTATTTGGAACAGCATGCACGATCTACAAATTTGGAAATTCAATGTGTACCAGAAAACAAAAATGAAAATTTACCTAGTATTATAAGTAACCTAGGTAAAATAGTAAACTGCGCCATAGACGACACAAAAATACTCAAGTGTACACGTGTAGCCAAAACTAACCGTACCAGCAATAGGCCGCGTTCTATAATAGTTCAACTAGCGACGCCTAGAGTCAGAGATAGCTTCCTGGCAGCATGTATTAAATATAATAAATCAAAACCTGAAGACAAGTTGAATACTGCACACCTAGGTTATGCTGGGGATAAATCACCTATCTTCGTTTGTGAGCACCTCTCTCCTGCGAACAAGGCTCTACATGCAGCTGCAAGGCAAAAAGGCAAAGAGATGGGCTACAAGTTTGTATGGGTCAGGTATGGTAAAATCTTCATGAAGAAAAATGAGGATGCAGAAGCAAGATATATCAAAGACAGGATTTCGCTAGAAAAATTGTCGTAGGTCTTTTTTGTTTTACCATGCATGATTTTAATAGTAAAAGTTAATTTAAAATTCAGTCATTTAAATATTTATTATCAAAATGTTCGGGGATTAAGGACAAAAACTCATACCTTTTATCAAAACCTTTGTAGTTCTAACTATGACGTGATTGCATTAACAGAGACTTGGCTTAATGGTTCTATATGTGATTCTGAGTTATTTAATAACAACTATGTTGTGTATAGACGAGACCGGGAAGTTAAGCTTGGAGGTGGGGTTTTGATTGCTGTATCAAAAAAATATGACTCCGTGCGTTTCAGTTCTATAGAAAGTAATTGTGAAGACCTTTGGGTCGTAATAGATGTTCCAAAGGCTGGTAAAACAAGTAAGAAAATCGCATTTTGTGTAGTTTACCTACCGCCACCAGTTCACAAAACTGTGTTAGAAACGTTCATCAAACAGTCTAACCGTTTCTATGAAAAGTGGAATTCGAGTACATGCATTTTAGGTGATTTTAATTTAAGCTCTATCAATTGGAATTTGATTAATAACAGCGTTAGGAACTTCACTTTGTCCGCAGTCTGTGAGTCACTTGTAGACTTTACATATGTTAATAATTTAAAACAAATTAATGATGTCCCCAATATTAGCGGTAAAATTCTTGATTTAGTTTTGACAAATATGTCACCATCTTCAATCTCTAAATCCGAAGATATCCTTTGTCCGCAAGATCCTCATCACCCACCTTTAGAAATTTCTTTCCCCATTGGCGAATGCAGTACACTAAAACGAGTAGAAACTAACAGATTCAATTTTTATAAAGCAGACTACGACGCAGTAAATAATCACTTGAATACAATAGACTGGCATGTCTTGTTGGGCGATAAAGACGTCGATGATATGATACAAACATTCTACGACATTTTATATGAAACCGTACGACGCTTTGTACCTCAGCGTAGGATTAGAAGTGGCAACCGCCCCGTCTGGTTTAGTCGCCCGTTAATACGCATGCTTCGAAAAAAAGATAAACTGAGGCAAAGGTATAAAACTTTTAAAAATCCCTTAGATGAGATCGAGTTGAGATTCATAACAGCGGACTGTAAAAAGCTATGCAAAATCTGCTACAATAATTACTTAGAGAGTATAGAAAATAGTATTTCAAATAATTGTAAAAGCTTTTGGTCATTCATTAAAGCCAAAAAGAACCGATCTAGCCCCTATCCATCTTTAATGTCAAATGGGGAACGCCAGAGTAGTGATGGAGCGGAAATAAGTGACATGTTTGCATCTTATTTTGCTTCAGTTTACACAACTGATAATATTTTCGTCTCTTGTGATAATATCTCAGATTCGGATGGGACACGGAATAATATAAAGTATGATCTTGAGGCAAACAGCAGTTGTTTTACATCCTTGACAATCCAACCGACTACGATTCTTGAAAAACTTAAGCATCTCGACATATCTAAGAGCCCCGGGCCTGATGGTATTCCACCATATTTCATTGCATCATGTGCCTCGAAATTGTTTGATCCCCTATGCATAATTTACAACAAATCACTACTATCTGGAGTATTTCCTAAACAATGGAAAAGTGCAAACGTGGTCCCAGTTCACAAATCTAGCGAAAAACATTTGGTAAGTAACTATAGGCCTATTTCCATATTATCGTGTTTATCAAAAATATTTGAATCCATAGTCTATCGTTACCTAGAATCGTATTTTACCCCTTACTTGTCCTGCCATCAACATGGTTTTGTACGGTCCCGTTCAACGTGCACCAACCTAACACTTTTTGTGGAGATCCTGTCAGAAGCCTTGGATAACCATAAGCAAGTAGATGTAATATATACAGATTTTAGCAAGGCCTTTGACAGAGTTCCTCATAGAAAGCTTCTTGAAAAATTATGTATGTACGGATTAGGCGGATCAATCTACAAGTGGATAGAATCATATTTAAGCTATCGTGACTTTAGAGTTGTATTGAATGGCTTCACATCATCCACGCATTCCATAACTTCAGGAGTGCCACAAGGATCACACTTAGGGCCATTATTATTCAATATGTTTATTAATGACCTACCGGACTGCTTTCACTATGCTACACCCCTACTGTTTGCAGATGACCTTAAAATCTTTAAGACTATAGAGTCACTTAATGAGGCCCTGCGTCTTCAGAAAGATCTGGATTCGTTGTCTATATGGTGTAATAAGAACGGCATGCAATTGAATCCAAATAAATGTCAGTTTATGAAGTTTACTCGTAAGATTAACGAAATAACATCAAAATACTCGATTAACGGAGTAGAATTAAATGAATGTGAATGTGTCAGAGATTTAGGCGTTTTGTTAGATAAAAAGTTAACCTTTGTACCTCATTTTGAAAAGATAATTAGGAAAGCATCTAGATCTCTGGGATTTATTATAAGAAATGGAAAAGTTTTTCGCAAGCCTCATACTAAAATTTTGTTATACAATAGTTTTGTGAGAAGTCACTTAGAATATTGTAGTGTTGTTTGGCGACCGCATTATGCCGTTCACATTTTAAGACTAGAAAGAATACAAAAAAGATTTCTGTGGCACTTGTCGCCCTCGCCTTTCCCACGAATGGTTTCTTATAAGGATAAACTTAAAAAATACAGAATGGAAACACTTGATAAGAGAAGAAAATATTTAGACCTAGTTTTCTTATATAAACTTGTCCGTAACAGAATTGACTGTACACAACTCCTACATAGAATCAATTTTAGGGTGCCATACAAGTATCCTAGAATATACATCAGTCTCCTGTATCCACCGCCCAGAAGAACTGTTTTAGGCTCTACCTCTCCTGTCCCTCGCATGTGCAAGTTACTTAACCTTTGCAGTCACGATGTCGATATATTTGCTGATTCTCTAACTAAATACCGCAAAAGTATAAAATGCAATACTTTTTTATAAATGTATTTTTATTTTTGTATACCTAGGTGATTTATGTATCAGAAAAAGGTATGCTATGTAAAAAAAAAACTTAACTATGTAATCCGTAATTTGTTTAAATTTTGGTAATAGCATTAATATGTTTGTTAGTGTGCTAATTAAGTGCAAGTGGTGTTTGCTTATAATTGGATGTAACTGTTACTCTAGAACCTAAGATGATTATAATATGTGCTTGTATTACTGTTACATTTGTTAGCAAACCTAAATAAATAAATAAATAAATAAATAAAATCAAAAAAATAAATTCGACAGAGACCATTATGATATTCCATAAAATTGTATAACTAAGGATTCACAGCCTGGAAAATAATAAAAAATAACGTAATCGAAAATTTCAAGTCTTTTACATTATGTTGACGTGTTAACATGTTCCAACATTTCGGGGAGCACATTATAAGCAACCATATTGCCAAAACCTTTAGGTTCTTTTTTAGTTACAATAGCAACTATTTCTTCTTCGGGGGGGTGGCGGTGGAAACTCTGCATTAGCATCCACGGCCGTAGTAATATCATCTACACTAAGAACTACTTCCCTATTGTCGATTTCGATTCTGTTACGTTCTAAAGTACTGTCCTCCATTATACTATACAAATTTTCTGATTTACTTTTATTATACATTTGTCAGGAATTCAAATAAAACGGATCATAAATATTCACTCCATCATTGACTGTATTTCCTTTCTGTGACCACTGTTTCTGTTGGTGTTTTATTCTGTAGATTATTTCGTCATGTATCACACCAAAACACATGGCCGTCAACGCCAACCCCGTTAGGGTATAAGCCGAACAAAACCAAAGAGTCGTTGACCTGATAGTGTAGTATCTAACACCATTGATATTCGTATAACTCATACCAGGAATAATATTTCCGAAGCCAATTGTACTCAACGCCATGAAACAGAAATAAAATCCGTCAACGATACCCAAATTATCTATCTTAAACAGAACTATTGCTCCAATCACTATATAAATAAATATTGCTGCGAGACACAGAAGTACTGGAGCTAGAATGCTCAATCCATGCATTGATAGTTTAGAATCGGTATCAAGCCAACTAATGATATCGTCTTTGGCTGTACTGGTTGTTGGTCTTTCAGACAACGATAAGTCTTTTTGACTGTCAGGTTTCAACACATAGCATTCTTCTGTTGGTGTCTTACTCGTGTTTTGACTGTTAAGCATTTCTTCTTGCTGTCGTTTTAGCTTCATTCTTCTTTCTTTCTCTGCCATTCTTCTTTCGTCGTAACAGCAGTACCCGCAGTTTGAACAGAGACAGCAGCAGAGTGCTCGGCTGAAGACGCTTCTTGCCATTTTGGATAGAAGAGATCCAACGCTTGATAGGTAGACCAGTGTGAGAGGAATGCCGATCAAAGCGTAGAGTATCGTGACACCTTTACCGAGGATCGTTCTTGGTGCGATGTTTCCGTAACCTGTGTGAGAAAGAAAATATTACTTCAAACTATATTTGAAAATATTTTCTACAGCTTCAATCCTGCATCTCTGTGCACAAACATTTTGTGAGTAACAATCTCTAACTAATAAAGAATGATTAAATAGTTCAATCTTTTATACTACAATATTAAAAATATTCTTGTAATACTAGCTGTATTTGAACGGGAGTCAACAATAGGAAAAAAGTTTAAGTTTCTTGAGCGCATTCTTGTTTAATAGTACTTAATAAAAGAAGCAACTACAAATGAGTCAATCAATAAGTACTGAAACAGGCAAATTATATTCATTTCATTTTATATTTATATTCTTTGTTTACTGTCATGACAACAGTGAACTAGGCTAGCTACTCATATTTTAATTGGACCTTATAATAAGTATGTATTTCATTTTCTGTAGCCTGAGGTCATGTTGGTAATCTTTAATAAACATTTTTCCTTTATAAACTAAGCTTTTGTGACTACATATTATCTGCCATTCTGTTTAATAAGCTACGTAGTAATTTTCAGACAAAAATACAACCAAAAGTTCTTAATTTGTAACTAAATGAAAGTGAATTCTTACCTATTGTTGTTAAAACAGTGAGCGAGTAGAAAAATGCCAGCGCCAAATTCCACTCGTGTTCTTCGTAATGGTTGGTTAATTCGCTCCCAAACTCGCCGAGAGCCATCTCTCTGTAACTGACGCCGTATTGCGACGCCATTTCAGTCGTCACCCTCTGAACCAGCTCATTTTGGAACTTCAAAATCTCTTGAGCAGCCAACCGCGTCCAATTTTCCCTATACAAGATATTAAGAGATACCGTTATCTCCCAAATATTTTCCACAGCCCTGCTTCTGGCGTCCCAAAAATAATTTGCCGACAAAGTCAGATTTCCATAATCGTAGTCCTCGTCCGACTTTTTGTGTGTACTATTACTATCTTTGTGACTTAATTTTTGTCTGTCTGGTAATATTCTCGGCCTGACTGGTACTTCCGCGCCGCCCTCTATTGCTAGAAAAATTAATGATCCCAAAAAGGTATATGCTAAAAGTACGATGAATATTACGACGTTTGTGAGGGATCCAATAATGAATTGTTTTCTTCTGTACTTGGTAGTTTTGAAACAAAAGCAGCAAACAACTTTTTGTCGGGATGTTTGTGCTCTTTTTCTACTATTAGATGCCATAGAGTCGCCGTCTTGGCATCTGTCCAAAGGGATTCCCCCATTGAGGGAGGGTTTTGCCAACGTGTACTGTTCAAAACGACTGATTGCTTCTTTGTCCAACACTACATGATCTATATCCATCTTGGGCCGTTAGTCTCTATGACTTCGTGACATCATTATACACGATCATCTGAAACAAAGGAAAATATGCTGTTAATATTTGGTTGTAAAAACTTTTAATGCAAGTTTAGGGCTTAGTACGAAATTAAACTTCTGTGGAGGCACACAATACGGAAAAAATCATTTCATCAATCATATTATTTTTGTGTTGTTTGGAAAATATGTGTGGCGGATGGTGGCGTGGACGGTGGGTGGCGGAATATTCGTACAATGGACTTTTGTTCTATTAAACAACTTTCAGGTGCAGTTCTGGACGCCAAATGTTGCTGTTGTTGTCATTATTTTTGAAACTTTGCTGAGTCTTTTTTATTTGACTTTATTCTTTACACGTGCATCTTTCGTAATTTTTGACTGATTGAACAGTTTTATCCTAAAATGTTTTTGGAAATATCTTATGTTTAGATAATCGGATGTTTCTTCTTTAGTCGCGCAAAAATGACAATAAAGATACAAATAAAATTTGGCATGCAGATAGTTAATAACTTGTGAAAGAACCCTATCTATGAGATAAGTTACTTTCGATAAATATCCTGGTCGGCAGCTACATTATTGTACTTGTTCAAAAATGTGGAAAATATACATAGTTATTTCAATGTATCTTCATTTTAAAATCAATGAATTATTTTCCGTAATTCAATTGCCAATATTTTCATCAATTGAAACTTAATCCTAATTTGCAAGCAAAGTTTTTTCTAATTTACTCTTGACATATCACTCTCATCTTTAAATCAACACTTTACAAAGGAACTACATCCTTTGTACAACAAATAAAAGTATTTCATTGCTTGGGGAAATGTAGAATACATTTCACACAATATCACAAGAAAACTTTGAACTTAAAACTCGAACCTGTAGGTTCGAGTTTTAAGTAACAAAAGTTTTGTAACAAAAGGAGGGCTACCATCCACTCTAGTAATATATTCACTAAAGTAGATAATACTCGTATTGAACACCGTGCAATCCATAACCACGTTTAAGCGACGTAAACTGTGTTAAGAGACTACCTAGTCATTTTTCAAAGTCTCTTTAGTAGACGAGTTGACAAATAAAGAAGTATAGACTTAAAGGAATGATAAATGATAGCTCGATATCCACTGGACGCTTGATATCTTGAAACAAGTTATCAAGGTTGGTTTTAGTGGAGAAATTGATGTTATTGAATTTTTTGGAGTACTTCCCGTTGTAGATTTATTACTGCGGGCACCACAAGATACGCCTAGAAATTGATCATGAGGAAAATGCTTTAGTTTATAAATGAGGTTCTTGGTTGACTTTGGCCATTTGCTTCAGTTTTCTGAAGAATGAAAAGACTCTTCAATTTTTTTTTATAAATTATAATATTAATGGTCATAGGTTACAATATTAATATTACTTCTGACTTTTAATTTGGATTTCACTGGTTTTCAACAACATATTTTTTTATACTCAATAATTTTCTTAAGTTTGGGCATATAGTGCCGAATACTAAATTGTTCCTCTCAACGCCCCGTTCACATAACGGGTAGAATGAGGTCCAATTAAAATCCTGCTGAGGACACACACGGATGATAGTTTCATGAATTGTCGGATTTAATTACCGGAATTGAAATGTCTGTAAATGCGGTGAAGGATATTTAGAAATTGAATTAAACGAATTTTTTTGTAGCTGTCTAAACTAATATTAATACTCAAAAAACACCAACAGATATAGACATCATTGCTTTTAATATGAAAAAATTTGCTCGTAAGTAAAAGTAGGCAACTGAGCCAGTTATTATATTTATTCCACAAATTGATTCTACTCAGGAAACTTTACAAAAACTTTACCATCACCACGTTCATAAAGAACACCTGGGTCTCCAAATAAAAATTAATGAACCAAACAAAGTATTGCTTCGTGTTAGAATCGAATTCACAGAACAAAACTCAGTATTAAATTCAGATAGTGTTAGTACTCTTTATGTATAACTTTTAATGAGGGACCTCGTTTTATTCATAAAGCATTAAAATATATACATAAAATCTTCCTAAAGCATTTAAAACAGTAGCATTACCACAAAAAACGTAGTTTGAAGCTAAATTAGACTTGCTACGTAAAATACATAAATACATGGGTGTTTTAATGTATAGTATGTATGTATTTACAAAAAAAAAGTATATAATATGTATGTTTATCCATTGTCTAGTACCCATTATACAAGCTCTGCTTAGTTTGGGACTAGACGGTGTTGTGTGAATGTGGTAGAATATTATTATTATATTTTTTTTTTTAGCCTATACTTTCCCACTGCTGGGCAAAGGCCTCCCCCATATATATTTTTTTTTTTATTAGAAAGAACCTGTCAAATTGACTTCACGCTGCCTGATGGTAAGCTGACAGTGAAGTCCTATTGGGAAGGCCACATCCTTCCACAATCGCTTGTCATGCGCAACCTCATACCAGCTGTTGTGGTGGGCGTCCAATTCGTCTCGCCATCTTTTTCGGGGCCGGCCTCGGCGGCGCTGTCCATCTTCGGGCACCCATGTTGAGGAGATCTTTGCCCAACGGTCTTCGTGCATTCGGGTAACGTGTCCCGCCCAGTCCCATTTGAGGCTGGCTGCCTTTTTTCCCACGTCTGTTACCCCTGTTCTGGCGCGCAGTGTGGTGTTTCGGATCTTGTCCCTTAGTCTGACACCCAACATGCTGCGTTCCATTGCTCTTTGGCAGACTCCGAGGCGAGACCGTTGCGATTCAGTCAATGACCAGGTCTGGGCACCATAGGTAAGAATGGGCAGGATACACACATCGATGAGCTTTCGCTTTAGGGAGATCGGCAGATTACCCTTCATGAGCGTCTTCATGGACCAGTAGCTCTTCCAGGCGTTCTCGATTCGGCGATCGATTTCTCTTTCTTGCCTGTTTTCGAAGGAAACTAACTGGCCCAAGTGGATATACTCATCGACGTACTGTATTTCCTGCCCATCCACCTCGACACGGTATTTGGAACTATTAGTCATTACTTTGGTCTTTGACCGGTTCATCGCAAGCCCCACCCCGAAGCCTGCTGTGCTCAGTTCTTGGAGCATGGTCTGTAGTTCCAGGGCTGTGGACGCAAAAAGGACAATGTCGTCGGCAAATCTATCTATATCTATATAATATTATTATTATTATCCTTTATTTATTATTCTTCAGATTTGATTTACATTTTTAAAAATACAATTAAAAATAAAATACATTTTAAACATAAAAAAACCGTGGGATCCCACCAGCAACGGGTACAGGGTCCAAGCTGTCGGTGATTAGGGCTCCAGAGACAGGAACCTCCTCACAGTACGTGCCGTGTCGAGAAGTACTGCCTTTTGCATCAGGCCCTTGACCCAAGCACCCAACATAATACTAATTATTATTAGTACATATTTATTTCTACATTTTGGTTGTTTACAACACTTATACAAGTCAAAGCCCTATTTTAGATGATGCCGGCTTTTCCTCTCAAGAAATAATTTAGCTATGACTTCTTGCAGAGAAAGGCTGAAACAAACTCAGAGTACGCATTGGTTGTATTTATGTGAGTTTAAATTTAGACCTCTTTGTATCGTTTTTATTTATATTTCCTTTGAGTTGTCATACAGCATTAAAAGCATAACAAACTAGTATTGAAACTGCCTAACTCTTTATTTGATAACATTTTTATTTCCTAAGAAATATCTTATTTTCGTCCCAAGAAAATAAAATTAACTGCCCTTTTAAAATCTACTTCTCACTTCGAGAAAATCTAATTTCGACAGCCACTCTACCATAGTGAAATTAACAGATCAAAAAACACCCAAGTCAGAGCCGTCAATTTTCGGAGCAGAAAAATTGCAAAAGTCAAATCAAACTAATTAAAGTATCCCAAATTGGTCTAATCTTCTTCACCGAGTTACTGTTGAGGTTCGTTTGACAAAAGTGCCTTTTTATGCTTCCCCATAAAGTCAGTCGTTATATAAAGGACGGGAGAGAGCTCCTATTACTGTGATATCCACATCTTAGCTATAATAGCTGGAGTTTCAACGTGCTGTGTTGGGAGCAGAGAGCCTTATATTTATTTATCGGCACAACTTTCAGCACTTCCTAGAAGCTTGCTTCTTTTATGTTGTAGTAATTTCAATACTTTATTGCTCATATCATTGGATGGCAAATATTTGTATAAGGAACATATTCGTGGTGGAATGTAAACAAATAGTTTCAAGGTTCAATTTTGCAAAGATTCCTGTCGAATATTAGAAGCTGAGTTTTTAGATGAGATTTTATTTAACACATAATTTATTAAACTTAATAGATTATAGCTGAACAGTTTGTTCATTTATTTTAACGCGTTTGTTATTAATGTCGCTAACGAATGATCTAATTTGAACATTGATTTTGTTGTTGACAGTCTAATGTTATAAGTTATGGATGAACTTGCAGCGAAAATTGTACGAACAATATTGTGACGGCCGATGTCATGTCAAACCGTCGTCACGAAACACAATAATTAGCAAAGAGGTTTGAAGACTATTTTATTATTTGGAAATGAGTTTTTAATTCGATGACGTATACATTTTGTCAAGTGTTCGCCAAATTCAGCATCTGTTGACAACAAGGCGATGGCCGTGCGGATAACGCATCCCGTTCACGTACTGATGGCGTGGGTTCAAATCCCAGTCATAACAGTTATGTGGATTTTGGTTTTTATGAAATTTGAAAATGTTTATAAATATTTGGCAAATATTTAAAAAAAGATTATTTAAATATTTCGAATAAAAATTAGAAAATTCTAGACAGTTCAAGAAGGAATGGAAAGGTTAAAAACAGACAGGAGATGGAAAAACAATTGAATAACGAAAAGACGATCGAAATTAGTGAATCTAGAACATTCCTAGGGGTATATAAGGCGGTGTAGATGCGCTGAGCGCCAGTTTAAGTTGAAAAGTGGTAAAGTGAAGAAGAAAAGGAAGAAGTAAAGGAAGAAAGAAGAAGTAGTAAAAAAAGTGAAGTGAAAGTATAGTGCAGTAAAGTGCAGTGAAGTGCAGTGAAAAGTGCAGTGCAAAAGACGCTAGTGTTGGTGCTGTCTGCGTCGGAATAAAACGGCGTGTCGTGTGTCAAGTCGAATAAAGTGTCATCAGTGCTACTCGGTGTTTCCTTCCAATCCCTTTACCCCGTCCGTAACAATTGGTGTCAGAAGTGGGATTGGAAGAATCAAAGATGCCAGTCATGCCAAGGGAAGGGCCTACGACACGTGCAAGGGCTGCCGCTCAAGAGCAAGGTGACTCTAGCCAGGAAGTTGTGAGCAGGGATGCTCCTTCACAAGGAAGTGGATCTGAAAGGGGGGTATCAACGTCCGCAAGCGCGGCTAACCCGCTATCTCTCGCAGACCTCGCAGCACTATTCCAACAATCACTTAAGGAAAACTCGCAGCAGCTTAAATCCGAACTCCAGCAAAACTCGCAGCAGCTACAATCGCAGCTTGAATCTCGACTCGAGCAAAACTTGCAGCAGCTCAAATCCGAACTCCAGCAAAACTCGCAGCAACTCAGCGAGATAAAGGAGAGCCAGGTTGAGATTCGCCGTTATATATCCGAGAACGAACGTAAGATCGCCGAGATGGAGATGCGTATCGGTGAAGTGCAATCTCGCGTGGTTACTATAGAGGAAGAGATGCAGTCCCGCATGGCGTCAGTATCAGAAGAGATATATACCCGTATAGCTACGATAGAGGAGGAGTTAAAGAAGATGAAGTCCAACAGCCCTTCGGTCTCTATCAACTCATCAAGTTCTGGTGGTTATTTAAAAGTACCATTATTTGATGGTAACACTCCCTGGGAGGCCTACAGAATACAGTTCGAAGCCGCTTCTATTAGCAATGGTTGGGATGTCGACCAGGCCAAGTTTGCACTCATCCTGGCGTTGCGTGGAGAAGCATTATCGGTGCTTGAGGCCGTGGGAAAGGATGCTACTTACGCACAGCTGTTTGAGGCTCTAGAATTCAGGTTTGGAGACGAGCACTTAAAATATGTGTTCCGAGCTAAGTTATGCAATCGCCGTCAGTATCCGAACGAATCCTTGCAGCAGTGGGCGATGGAAGTGACGAAGATGGTGCGAAAAGCTTATCAGTCGACACCCGCGGAACAAGTTCAAAGCATGCGACTCCAGGCGTTCATCGACGGAATTTATGACGATGAAGTCAGAGCTGCCGTGCGCCTTAAACACCACAAAAATGTTAAAGACGCATTAGCACATGCTCTAGAAGTGGAGGCTTTTCGACAAGAAATTACGAGTGATCGAGACAGGGTTATTGCAGCGGAAGTAGAGAGAACTGGTCGCAGATCTTTTGTCCTAAAGTGTTATAACTGTAGAGAGCCCGGACATTTAAGGCGTAGCTGTCCAAAACATGTAGCAGAAAGACGTAAGATTGACGCTAGTGTTCAAGTGTTGAAAGATGATCAGGAAGCAATTACAGCCAAGACTTCAATGCAAGCGCTGATCAGAAGACGGAAAGCTCCGAAAGTTCGTATTCGACAACGCACGGATGGAAATGGTTTAACTATCGATGGAGCAGTCAATGGCGTTCTATGTTCGCTGACCCCGGACACCGGTGCGACAAGAACGGTTATAGGAACTCGTTTGACAAGAAAGAATGGAAAGATTCTAACACCGTCAACTTCACCTCGACTGACGACGGCTACCGGTCAGTACATCCCAGTTGAAGGCGAACAGATGGTGGCTATAAAAATCGGAGACAACCTTTACTGGCAACGAGCGGTGATTGCAGACATCGTAGACGATTGTATAGTTGGGCTGGATTTCTTTAGAGATCATCAGTGCAGATTAGACATTAAAGGTGGTATACTTAAGTGTGGAGATGTGGAAATTCCAATGAAAGGTGGTAGCATGGGGAAAGTTTTGTGCCTTAAAGAAAGAAAACTTGCACATAGATCACTGGCTTCTATAGCTACGAAGTTTAATGATTTGGTCCATGTCAATAGGAGAGCGATGTATTATGGGTTTAAGGATGCGCGGGACGCGCATGTCTTAGAGGGGGGTAGTGTGACGGCCGATGTCATGTCAAACCGTCGTCACGAAACACAATAATTAGCAAAGAGGTTTGAAGACTATTTTATTATTTGGAAATGAGTTTTTAATTCGATGACGTATACATTTTGTCAAGTGTTCGCCAAATTCAGCATCTGTTGACAACAAGGTGATGGCCGTGCGGATAACGCATCCCGTTCACGTACTGATGGCGTGGGTTCAAATCCCAGTCATAACAGTTATGTGGATTTTGGTTTTTATGAAATTTGAAAATGTTTATAAATATTTGGCAAATATTTAAAAAAAGATTATTTAAATATTTCGAATAAAAATTAGAAAATTCTAGACAGTTCAAGAAGGAATGGAAAGGTTAAAAACAGACAGGAGATGGAAAAACAATTGAATAACGAAAAGACGATCGAAATTAGTGAATCTAGAACATTCCTAGGGGTATATAAGGCGGTGTAGATGCGCTGAGCGCCAGTTTAAGTTGAAAAGTGGTAAAGTGAAGAAGAAAAGGAAGAAGTAAAGGAAGAAAGAAGAAGTAGTAAAAAAAGTGAAGTGAAAGTATAGTGCAGTAAAGTGCAGTGAAGTGCAGTGAAAAGTGCAGTGCAAAAGACGCTAGTGTTGGTGCTGTCTGCGTCGGAATAAAACGGCGTGTCGTGTGTCAAGTCGAATAAAGTGTCATCAGTGCTACTCGGTGTTTCCTTCCAATCCCTTTACCCCGTCCGTAACAATATCTTAATATATAAAATCCTTGCGTTACTGACTGTCTGACAGACACGCTACAGCCAAAACTATTGGGCGCAGGAAGCTTGGCATGTATGTTCCTTGGGGACCGTAGGGGTGCACTAAGACGGGATTTTCCGAAATGCCCACGGGATCGGCCAAAATGGGTAAATTTAAAAAAATGCAGGCATAGCTGCTGGCGTCCTCTAGTACTCAATATAAGCGTGTGCAATGGCAATTGGAAATTCTGAATATTTTCAAGCGTTGGCTTGTTCATGTTATGATCACATGTAGGTACTAATATTTCGGGTTAAAATTATCGCATTCGTTTTAACATTGCGATTTTACATAAACTCTTATTGTACACAATGTAATACCTAAATCAAGTTACTGTTACATATATAGAAGAACTATTCCCGTTTTTTCCTCATTAAAAACACAATATATCTCATAAGTAATACATATTAATGCGATTGCCAAGTCAATATATTTATTTAAAACATTAAAGATTTTTAATTAACCGACTTGGATCTCTTTTACGGTCGCATGACTTGGCATTTTTGACAAGTATTGTTTTTATGGGATCTCATTCCTTTTTGTAGATAGTCTACTTTTGTCCTTTCCGGTACCTTCTACTTCTTGTACACCAACAACGAATTTTCTTAATTAAAGCTCTAACTGCAAATGTAATTTTGTAATCTTTTATATTAATATCGGATTACAAAGTTATTTTTGCAGTTGATGTATCTCGAAAACTAGACAGAAATTGAAATATATTTTAGTTTTTCCTTGATTCATATACTATACACTAATCGTATTCTGAATTTGAAGCTTCTATGTCTACTAAAAGTGCCTAAGACTTTTGATGATCGGTCAGTGAGTGACAAAATTAAGAATTTTGATTCGTTATAATTCTTAAACTATTAGTTAAAATTGAATGAAATTAGAAATACACCATGTTTATACAATGTCTGCATGGTTACTAAATTATCAGGCTTCTAGTTTTATCCACAACGAAGTTATAGGGGATCGAAAACGGCCTGAATTGCTTCGAGAAAAGGATGGTACGGCCGTGCCGCTTTTTTGCTCAACTTGGTGGTCTGGATGGCACTGCCGTGGCCCCAGATAATATTGGAGTGTCTGTTTGTAATATTAAAATAACAGCTTTTTACTAAATGCATAAGGATGTATACACGGTACGTATACCGAAATGACATTTTTCACAATTTTTGTCTGTCTGTCTATTTGTTCTCGCTAATCTCTTGAACGGCTGGACCGATTTTCACTGGCGGATAGCTGATATACCAAGGAGTAACTTATTAACCAAGTACGCGGAAGTAGTTCCCTCAGGACGCGGGTGAAACCGCGGGAAAAGGCTATCATCTATACATACATACATACATACATAGACTCACGCCTATTTCCCCGAAGGGGTAGGCAGAGGCATATTAAACGCCCACTTTTCGCCAGTGTTTTGATCCCACGTAATAGGTGGCGAGCCTATTGCCGCTTATTGGGACATTTTGTTTGCCAGAGCCTCGTCCTAAGCCCGCTTGGGACCCTAAGTTCTTGGTGGGAACTGTTATAATATTTAATGTATGAAGTACATATAAAATAATAATGCTTCGATCAGCAGTAGGCATGAGCGGTATACGTCATTGAAACTGATCCATGCATTATTATTCGATTCCGGTAAAGACATTCTTATTACAGACTTCGTTGTGGGCACTAGGTTTTTTTTGTCAATTCTATTTTAAATCATTTTCTTTCATTAAATTAGTCTGTTTTTGACCTTTGAGTTTTTTTTTAAAAAGCTATTTCGGACCTGCCCTGTAATAGTGGTGTCAGAAGTGGGATATTCGGGTAAGTTTATACCAATTCGATAAGCCCGATATTCCACGTAGTAAGGTCAACCAGTGCCCACAACTCGCCGCGTTTCGGTCCTATCCAGACGAAGTACAACTGTCTGGATCTCGCTGTATCTCGCTGAGTCTCGCTGTAGCTCGCCATATTTCGCCGTATCTCGCCGTATCTTGCCGTATTTCGCCGCATCTCACCGTATCTCGCCGAAACTCGCCGAATCTCGCTGTATCTCGGCGAATCTCACTATATCTCCTCGCATCTCGCCGAATCTCGCCGTTTCTTGCCATATCTCGCCGTGTCAAGGGCCCATATCGCCGTATTGGGTCCGGTTCCGCTCGCCGTGCTCGCAGCACCTCGCCAGCCGACGCATCGTCTCGTGGACGGTGTGCTGCCCACATCTCGCCGTGACCGCTCGCCTGCCGTAGGAAGATCGTTACCGCTGACAGCATCGGCCAGTCAAGGCCGACTCCATCGTCACAGTTCAAGAGGTTTCTTCAACTGCTCGCCACCGCCGATTATGTTCGTCCAGTGCGTGATTTACCTGTGAGTACTATATTTTGTTCATTGTTATTGCCACTTACCAATTTGAGTAATTTTCCTATTCACGTTAATCCTAAATACCTAATATGTCGAAAACTGAAAGGTCTCAAGTATCACTTTCGGAACAAGTTCCACTTAAAGTTTTATGTGATTTTGTTCACCCGTATAGCGGAGAAAGAGAAACTCTCCCTGGGTTTTTAACTAACTGTAGAAACGTTTTAGATCTCGCGTCGGAATCTCAGAAAGGTATTTTACTAAAGTTTATACTGTCAAAATTAACCGGTAAAGCACAGGTTGCATGTTCAAATAAAATATTTGAGACCTTTGAGGAGTTAAAAGATTTTCTCAAACAACATTTTGGTGAGAGAAAACATTACAATCATCTATTATTAGAACTTCAGTCATGCAAACAACTACTCAATGAGACAGTTGCACAATACGCCTTAAAAATTGATACATGCCTCACTTCTCTGCAGTCCGAAATCCATAACTCAGATTCCTTAAAGAAAGAATTAGCGGGTCGTATTGCTATGACAGAAGATCTAGCATTATATACATTTACTTTGGGATTACATTCGGCTCTTGGTAATATTGTACGATGCAGAAACCCTCGGACTCTAAATGAAGCAGTAAACATTGCATTCGAAGAAGAGAAAATTCTAAATTTGGGCAAAAGTTCTATTTTAAAATCAAAGTTATGTAAATTTTGTAACAAATCAGGTCATTTAGAGTCGGAGTGTTATAATAAGTTAAAACGCGACACTGTACCGCGCTTGCAATATCAGCCGCATATGCAAAATAATTCCTTCCACAGTTCTCGGAATAATACAACACCGGTCATTTGTAGGTATTGTAAGGATATAGGCCATGATATTTCGCAATGTCGTAAACGCCAATATAACAATTCTAGAACATTTAATAACAATTCGCACACTAATAACTTGCCTAATAACTCTAGGAATTTTCAACAAAACTTCATAGAGTCGGCATCCGAAACATCATCGCCTCCACAGATTCTTGAAATAGAAAACAGTACTAACTCTTTAAACTAGATGTTGGGTTTGCAAACCAGTACCGTTGCAAGTCCCACAGTCTAGGTACTGTAAATTCTAGCTCAAATACCAAATCCACTGTTTCAAATAATAAATCTACTATTTCCAAATCCACTGTTTCAAATACTAAATCTACTATTTCCCAATCCACTGTTTCTAAACCGTATAGTGCTATTTCTATAAATAATAATTCTACTACTAAATCCACTGTTTCTAGTAAAACGGGTCCTATTTCTAACGAAAATAATTTCATAAATTCTAGTTCTAATTCCACTGAGTCTAAATCGTCGCTGCGTACTATTTCGGGTTTGAACCGCGTTGATAACGGTGATAAACAGTTCTTACGTACTAGTTCGACCGTAAGGTCTATCGATAACAATATTTCTAGTTCCTCGAAAGATTCGCCTCTATCAAGTTCGTTTATGACCAAAAATGAAAAATGTTCCAATTTCGAGTCTAAATCAGTTCAAGAGTTATTAAATAAATTTGTTGATGAACCGATAGAGTGTCCTATGATATATGATATAGCGCAAAATAAGAAAATATCGTTACCGTTTGTTGAAGTGTATACATCTCATTCCGAAATGCCGTTGCGTCTCTTAGTTGATACTGGGAGTTCCATTTGCCTCATAAAGGACACTAGTCTCTCAAAAACTCCAGAACTAGATCAAAATATAGTGAAATTTGAAGGTATCAACGATGTCGGGTCGTATGCCCAAACCAAAGGCACTTTTATTTTATCTATTAAGCCCGATGTGTCAAACCAATTTTCATTTTCATTTAATTTCCATGTCGTGTCTAATGTTAATCTTGATTATGATGGTATCATAAGTACGAACTTCTTGTCTATGCATAATGCGTAAATCGTATATCCTGAATCGCAATTAAAGATACTGGGTGAAACATCTGTATGTTTTGATTTAAAAACCACGAGTGTAACGTACAAAATTCCGGCACGTTCTGAAATGTTAATAGAATGTTTCGTAACGAATCCCGAGTTAAAAGAAGGCCTAGTTATGTGTGGTAAAGTCGATCAATATCCAAACCTTATATTTTCTAAATGTCTAACTCGAGTAAAATCTAATAATAAAATCACTGTCTCTGTATTAAATACCTGTGAAAGCGAAGTTATTCTTAACCCGATCAAGTTGACGTTAGAGCCTGTGTCTTATGTGCTAGAGCTTAGTCCTACTATCCCCTCTACTTCTAGTCCCGTAAACCAAACATTCCCCTGTTTCCAAACTACTACATCCGAATTGGAGCGCGACTATAAGATCCAAAAAGCCTTGAGATGCGAACATATGACTCAGGAAGAGGAATCTGCGTTGCGTGACTTATGCTCAGAATATAATGACATATTTTATCTAGACGGAGACATACTGACAGCGACTAAGACCGTACAACATGAAATTCGTACAACCTCCGAAACTCCCATCCATGCTAAAACCTATCGTTTTCCCGAATGCCATAAGGAGGAAGTCAGTAAGCAGGTTAAAGGTATGTTAGATTAAGGCATTATCAGCCCTTCTACATCCCCTTGGTCAGCACCGATATGGGTGGTACCGAAAAAGGCGGACGCTTCTGGTAAACCCAAGTGGCGCATCGTTATCGATTACCGAAAGCTGAACGAAATAACTATCGGTGATGCCTATCCTATACCCAATATCACGGACATCCTTGACCAGCTTGGACACAGTAAATATTTTTCGACTTTAGATTTAGCATCTTCTTTTCACCAAGTTTGTATGAAGGAATCCGACGCTGAGAAGACAGCATTCAGCGTTCCGGGTGTTTCCGGCTTAACAGGTCACTATCAGTTCAATAGAATGCCTTTCGGACTTAAAAATTCCCCTTTTACATTCCAAAGGCTGATGAACGTCGTTTTATCTGGTCTCCAAGGTCTCCATTGTTTTACATACATGGATGATATTGTTATTTTTGGCAGTCAACTTTCTGATAGTATTAGCAACCTTCGCAAAGTGTTCGACAAGCTGCGCGAACATAACCTAAAGTTACAACCTGATAAAAGCGAATTTTTACGTAAGGGAGTCCAATACTTAGGCCACATTATAACAGATAAAGGCGTGAAACCCGATCCTAAGAAAGTAGAATGTATTCAAAAGTTTCCTGTACCCAAAAATCCCCGCGACATCAAATCCTTTCTCGGCCTCGTCGGTTACTATAGACGGTTTATAGATAACTTTTCGCATATCACCAAACCATTAACAAGTCTATTAAAAAAGGACGTTAAGTTCAGTTGGCTCTCTCCGCAACAATCGGCGTTCGATACCTTAAAAGATAAAATCACGACAGCTCCTATCTTACAATACCCCGACTTTACTAAGCCTTTTATCCTAACCACTGATGCCTCCAACTATGCCATATCCGCTATCTTGTCCCAAGGAGAAATAAATAACGATCTCCCAATTGCATACGCCTCCCGTACGTTAAATAAATCAGAGGGAAACTATTCAACTACAGAAAAAGAGTGTTTAGCTATTATATTCGGCACTAAAACTTTCCGTCCGTATTTATATGGGCGACGATTCAAAATCGTAACAGACCATAAGCCTTTAGAATGGCTTTTCAATATAAGCGACCCCAGTTCGAAATTAGTAAGATGGCGTCTCAAACTCGAAGAGTTTGATTACGAAATTGTCTACAAGAAAGGCAAAATCAATTGCAACGCTGACTCCTTATCCCGCAATCCCGTTCTCACCGTCGATCCCGAGTCACCTTCCACATCTGAAACATATGAAAAATATTTACAAATTAGTCAACAACAAAATACTTCCTATGACACTGTTATTATAGAACATAACGATACGTTACTTAAAACTAAATGTAAAATGATAACTTACCCCTCTGCCATTGACTTAGACGATTCGATTCCATACTGTTCTGAAATTTTACAAATGTCTAAATTTAACAAAGACTTACCTGACATAAGAACTGTAGAACGGGAGCTGTATACGTTTCAAAGTACGTCCAACGATAAACATGTATTTACCCATTTATTCTTACGAGTTCATCATTACGACGAAATGACCTACAAAGATATTTTTAATATGTTAAGAGATTATAGAGATATGATAACTACCTGGTATTCAGAAGAAAAGGAATTTGCCATTTCTGATTTTCAAGATCCTTTCACAAAGATATCGTTTACCAAAATATATAATATCTTAAGGTTTATATTTCACAAAACGGGTGTTAAAATCCACGTATATCATAATAATATTCTATTGCCAACGCCCGTTGAAGTTCCTCGTATATTAAAAGAAAACCATGACTCACCTTCTGCGGGACACCCAGGTATTTCACGCATGTACGATAGATTAAAATCTCAGTATTGGTGGAAAAATATGCGCCAAGATATAGAAAATTATGTCAAGAGTTGCAAATCTTGCCAAGTCAACAAACCTTTACGCCACTCCAATAACGCGCCAATGATTATTACTTCAACTGCCACTAGGCCGAACGAAAAACTTTATCTCGATATAGTAGGTCCTTTACCTGAAACTAGAATTAACAGTTACAAATTCATTTTGACCCTACAAGACGATCTAACGAAATACTCCCAGGCCTATCCCATGCAAACCTGTTCCGCTCAAGAAACTGCTCAACGTCTTGTACACTATATCTCACACTTAGGTATACCGCGTAATATAGTCACTGACCAAGGCACTAACTTTTGTTCTGATGTTTTCAAACAATTGGAGAGACTATTCGGAATAAAAAACATTTACACATCGCCATACCATCCGCAAACATGTGGTGCCTTAAAAAGAAGTCATTCCACCCTAAAAGAATATTTGCGTTCCTATATAGAAGACAATACCCATACATGGGATTTATACCTGAACACAGCAATGTTGGCTTATAACTCAAACATACATACAACCACGGATTTTTCTCCATTTGAACTCATGTTTGGTCATAAACCGTATATTCCCAAGTCTATCGATAGCCTAGATAACAATACTTACACTGATTACGTACGAGCGCTCAATCATAGATTATATTATAGTCGCCAAAAAGCATTGCAAAACGTCCAACGTTCTAAAGAACGTTCTAAACAATATTACGATTCACATTCTCGCCCCATAACGTATAATATTGGTGATTCGGTATATATTCGATGCCATCATAAGCAAAATAAGGCTTTATTACCCGTATGGAAAGGCCCTTACAAAATCATAAAGATAAACGGTAACCACACAGACACAGTGCAAGTCGATAGGAAACATGTTCGTCACCACTATGACGAAATCAAGCCCGCCTTTTAAAGCATAGCTATCTCTATTGTCCCCAGGTTCCTCACAACCGTTTCCGGTAGCCAGTTTATATCAAAGCTGTTCGGAAGTCCCGGACTGTACTATGACCAATTATTGGACATCAAATTTTCTAACGATAACTGAAACGTTGTCACCTCAGTAGATTTAAGTCACATCCAACCGCATTTAAACAGTATAGAGTTCTTACTCGAACGCGTTTCAAAACATTGCAACACAACTCTGTCTTCCCAACTTAAAACCGAATGTCATAACTCATTAAGTTCTTTGAAAGCTCTACATAACAGTAATACTCAGAAGTTCTCATCACTTTCATATCTTACTCAGATTAAAGAATCTAGACGTGCTAAACGGGGTCTAATTGACGCTGGTGGCTCTATATTAAAAACATTCTTCGGCACCTTAGATGTTAACGACGCTATCAAGTTCACTAATGCTATTAATAAAGTGCAGTCAGACGAAAAAGAACTTACGTTGTTAATGCGCGATAACATACATGTAATTAAGTCCACTATATCTACATTTAATAGTACTATGCCTAAGGTAAAAGATAACGAACATCGTCTGAACAAAAACCTAATAACTATAGAAAATGCATTCGAAAAGTTAAGTCAAACTACTGATAAATTAGAATTAAAGTCACAGTTGTCTCTCATATTAACTTCGGTAGAAAGTATGATAATGACTCTATCCTTCGATATAGATGATATTAATAACGCAATATTATTTAGTAAAATGAACGTTTTGCACCCGACTGTACTAAGTCCCATGCAGCTGTATAAGGAGCTCGAGTTACATATCAACTACATGCCTAAACACTCTGAGCTACCTATACCCTTATCGCTAGTAAACGTTAATGAAATAATTACTGTTAGTGATATCGTATGTTATTACCAAGACAATAAGTTAGTATTTATTTTACAGATTCCGCTCGTTCTTTCACAGCTCTATAACCTGTACCATATCATCCCATTTCCAGTCCCATTAGATTTAAATACTCCCGATACTTATGCTTTAGTTGCACCGAGTAAACCATACCTGGCAATAACCCTGGACAGACTATTCTACTCACAGCTCGCGAGTGTCAGTGCGTGCAAACAAGTGAAAGGTCAGTGCTATGTGTGTCCTCTAGGTAACGTGTACTCGACAATGGCAAACCCGACATGAGAAAACTACGTTATTAACAGAAGCATCTGCTAAGCTACCAAAAAGTTGCCAAACTAGAGTCTTGCGTGGCTCGATAGACGTTTTCCAAAAGATCAGTCGTAATCGTTGGATTTTTGTTCAATCAGAACCTGGTAAATGTCATGTTATTTGTAATGAAAATTTTAGTAATACAGATGAGGTTCTGTTCGGTTCCGGAATATTACATTTACCAAAATCTTGCAAAGCCTACTATAAGGCATTAACGTTTATCTCAAGTGACACGTACACCTCCAACATCACTACTATCTTATCTAACTTTAATATTATCGACGAATGTTGCGATACTCAATATTTCAATAAAAGTCACATCCCATTAGTCAAGTTAAACGAATTTAATAATTTAGAGTCTTTAGTAAAAGCCAGTGTGCAGATGAACGAGTTCGAAAAACAGTTAAATAAAATCTCTGAACCGTCACACTTTGAGAAATATTCTACCAGCTATCTTTCCCTCACTTATATAACAGCCATTTTAATGTTACTGTATTTATTGTTCAAGACCAGGAGAGTTATTTGTCCGAGACGGGGATGCTGTGTAAGAATCTATAACAAGAACTATGTAAGTCAACCCCCTGTTCCTTCTATTCGACATAATGTGTCAACCATTGTTAATGCATCAACGGACTCGTCAGCTGATGACCTTGACGATCATACAAATATCTCCACAAGGTCGTTGCCAAATTTGAAGAGAAATGTAATGCCGTAGTTAAAACGTTCTATTAATATTATTATTAGTTAAATGCACTGGTATTTCTTATATCTAAATATTGTAAGTAACATTTTAAATTTGAATTAAATGAAACCTATAAAGTAATTAATTGTAATTTCTAAATCTGTGAGTTAAAATAGATAATATCTTAAAACTATATCAAGAATTCTTTATATCTTTACATGCTGTTATCTCATAATAATATTTCGGGTTTTTCTAGTTTACATAAGTTACAGTTATAGTTGCTTAATCTTAGTTTAAATAATAAAATGTTTGTAACTCTCAACGAAGTCTTTACAGTTAGCAATTCGTTTACTTTCAATTGATCATCCCTTTACCCGGTATGATCAAACTTAACGGGGGGGATGTTATTTAATTATTATTTATTACAGTTTAAATTGCTATTGGACTAGATTGGACTTACTTACAATAATTGACATATTATATTTTTCATCGCATTTACATCTAATTAAAATTTGATTTTTACAATTATTTATGATTATTACTAATATTTCAATTCTGACTGACTTAGTGTATTTATTTAATATTGTTGGCTTATAATTGTGTATGTTGTTTGTGTGTTATTACTATCACTATTTTCATTGTCTGTATGTTTAATTTCTTGTATGGGTGTAAATAACCTGAAATAAATGATTTATTATTATATTATTATTATTATTATTATTATATTTAATGTATGAAGTACATATAAAATTATAATGCTTCGATCAGCAGTAGGCATGAGCGGTATACGTCATTGAAACTGATCCATGCATTATTATTCGATTCCGGTAAAGACATTCTTATTACAGACTTCGTTGTGGGCACTAGGTTTTTTTTGTCAATTCTATTTTAAATCATTTTCTTTCATTAAATTAGTCTGTTTTTGACCTTTGAGTTTTTTTTTTAAAAAGCTATTTCGGACCTGCCCTGTAATAGAACCCTATGCTATCATCTATCTTAAGTTTAAATAGTTATTTATTATGTTAGCTTATATTATAAACAAAAATAATAAAGCTGAAGAATTTGATTGTATGATTAAACGCGCTACTCTCAGGTACTACTGTCTAATTTGAATAATTATTTTGTATTGAAGAGCACATTAATCGAAGAAGGCTACAGGGTTTAATAAATCACGCTGTGAGGCTAGGGTGCGACGCTGAAGCTCTTAATAACATGGGAGTAACCGCGTGTTTAACTAGTCTCATATATTTCCTTAAACTTTAAGTTCTGCGATCCGCTTTAACAGTGGCGATAGCCCAATGATGTACGTAACGGACTGCCGAGACGATGGTCTCGGGTTCGATCCCCAGGTACCTCGGGCCCACACCTCTGACTTTTCGAAGTTGTGTGTGTATTAAATAATTTAATACAGTTAATTATCGCCCGCTTAATAATGTGCCCGGTAGATGGCAATAGGATCGCCCCCTATTACATTGGTTCGGCGTATAAAGTTGATATAATAGTAAACTTTTGTATGTGGATATAAGTTTAGATATTTTGGTTTTTATAGAGTTTCATTCGAGGGTCAGATTTGGCATGTACGTTCGGTTTCTCTAACTCTTGTGTCTCCCCTTAGGAGGTCTACAGAGTAAAATTCAGCCAGATACTAAATATATATCTACTCTTTTAAACTATTTAAGCACTTTTACGGTATAAAATAAAATTTTAACTTTTCGACGAAATTACAAAAATTGTTAATGTTTTTTGTAATTTAAGAGGCAATATAAAAATTCAGACTAAACCACTCACACCTTAAAATGTTTTGAGTATACAAAAAATACACTTGTATAGTTGCCAAAGCATAAGAATACTGGTACATGAAACAATTGCTCGTTATTTACCAATAAAAATAAATTGTGTATAGAAAACAGAAAACAAAATTAAGCTAGGTCGCTCGGATCGATTGTAAATCAAGTTAGAATGAGAGCGTCCGTGCCGAGCGTACAGTGGCAAATTATGTAAGCAAAGTTCGACGGTTATGTTGAAATTGAAAGCAAGCGAGCGATTATATAAAAGTAATTGTTTATCGTATCAGGTCTTAACAGTTGACCGGAAAGTTTCCCTATAAAAGGTAAGAGATGAAATGTTCACATTTTTATAGACAGGGATGTTATATGATTTTTATCTTCATTGTGGTCCAATGGATAGCGTATGCGACTGCTGATCGGAGGTCCCAGGTTCGACTCCCGGGTCGCGCAAAACTGTAATTGGGTTTTTCCGAATTCTCAGTAGCAGCACGGAGTCTGGTGATGTGCCCGGTTACGGCAATAGGCTCGCCCCTTACTACGTGGGACCTAAAAATTCATGGCGAAATGTGGGTGTAATGTTACACCTCTGCCATAGACTCACGCCTGTATCCCCGAAGGGGTAGGCAGAGGTGTAGGTAATATTACACCCACATTTAGCCATTAATGTTTAGGTCCCACGTAATAGGGGGCGAGCCTATTGCCGTACCGGACACCTTACCGGACTCCGTGCTGCTAATGAGAATTGCCTTACGGAAAAACCCAATAACACTTTGCCCGACCCGCGAATTGAACCCGGGACCTCCCAATCCCACGCGCACATTTATGCCGCGAGACCAACGAGGCATTATCATGATGAATCATTTGTGAATATATGACGCTACTGTTGAAAATAATATTTATTAGGTATTTAACGTCTGACGCCAATGCGCTTGCTCTTGCGAGCAAATCACAAGGGCGTCAGACGTTAAATACCTTGGGGTCATCATTGATAACACACTCTCTTTCTCTCACCATCTGGATCTACTTTCATCTAGGACTCGTAAACTTATATTTATTTGCAAGAACCTGCGACATGTAGCTGATAAACCTATAATAAGAATGGTCTATATGGCCTTATGTCAATAAATTTTAACGTACTGCATCACTGTCTGGGGCGGCGCATGCAAGACAAAACTGATCAAGGTAGAAAGAGCACAAAGATCTATTCTTAAAGTAAGGCATTTCCTTCCGTTTCTCTATCTCACGACAGACTTGTACTAGCTCGCCGATGTCCTGACGGTACGGCAGCTTTATGTTTTAAATACCGTTTTAAAACAACATAACTTAACAAAATTTGACCCGCTATGTAATAAAGATAAGCGCCTGAAGCATAAAGTCTGTCGGACAGTTACGCAATGGTCCACGACCTTCGCAAACAGATTTTTTGAATTTCAAGGTTGTTATTTATACAATAAGATAAACAAGGAAGTTAATATTTACCATCTCACTAAATTTAAATGCAAAAAAATCATTACCCAATATCTAAAATCCCTAACCTACGATGAAACCGAAAAGTTACTACAAACAGGTCTATAACTACTAACAAATATCCCATCAATACTGAATCACACACAACACTGAAACGCGCACGTGCATACATACACGAACACATATACACACAGACACACACACACGCGTGCAAGCATGCTCATATAATTAAACTAACATGAACACACATACTCACTTAGGTACAATATTACGCATTCACATGCACACTCTCACACTTACTCGTATACCTACCGAAAATGGTTAATTTATAAATGTTCTCACCTGCCCAGAGATAGGAGAGGCTGGTGTTCTGTCATACAGGTCTCCTAGTACAGACACCAGTCTCTCACATTGATTTCACTGATTCGACATTAATTTTATATTAATGTAACTTAGACTAAGCCTAAAACATGTAACATTCTTTGTGAGAGAAAATAAATAAATTTTATTATTATTATTATAATAGAATAATATTTATTTGCATTAACATGACATGTGTACATACACACAACTAGAGGATGCCCACGACTACGTCCGCAATGTTTTTTTAATTTACCCGTTTTGCCCGATCACGTGGTTATTTCGGGAAATCCACCTAAGTCTTAGTGCACCCTTACAGTCCCAAAGAAACATACATGCCAAATTTCAGCTTCTTTTGCCCAATAGTTTTGGCTGTAGCTTGTCTGTCAGTCAGTCAGTAACTCAAGGATTATATATATACAGATTACAATCGCATAGGGTGTAAATCTCTAAAAACCAATGTCTTGAATCAACTAAATAAAAGCACACTTGATTAACTACATTTTAATCAGAAGTACAACATCGTACTTATTTTACCAAGAGAAAATTATCATAGCCACTGATCGTTTGAAAAGCTGAAACTTTATATCAAAATTATCCAGATTAGAAAGAGTTCCAATTCTACCACATTAAATCTAAAATTAAATAAGTTTCATCCAACTTAGTCTTAAAGCACTTGTTATCATAATAAATTACAAAGTTTCGGGTATTGAAATGATGTTAACTTAAGACTTAGCGAATAATATTGAGGGATTTCATAATTGAATATTACTTATGAAAACTATGTTACAGTTTGTCATTTGAGATAGCTTTAGATTCGTTTACTACGGAATTCAATAAGTATTCGATCTATAGATAGAGCTGTAGATTTTAGATTCGTTTTTGATATAAGCTCCATACAAAATACGTCAAACACTAATCTCGCATCTCAAAATCCATGTATGGATCGAATATTGAAAATGGCCGTTAGTTTTACGCCTCAAGCTGTGATAGGGTTGATTTGTTTGATTGATCGATAGAATAAGTTCATGTTTACTTTGTAGGGGTTTTTGAAGCTCTGGATTTGCAAGCCCAGTTGTAAAAGAGTGTTTGATATATTTGTCATGCAGTTTCGATATTGATATATTAGGCTTCAAGTTATCAAGCTTTAAATAATCATTTCAGGCTTAAATTGATTTTGTCAACTAATAAATGCGATGTTTAATATAAAGAATCCAAACAAATCTTAAGACATGTCAATAACAAACTGGAAAAAGGTTTTTAAAATATATTTTAATTATTTCTAATTAATCATAGTCTTTTCAGGTCTTGGTCCTCAATTGCTGTCAAAATATTTTTCTTACATATTAATGTGGTATATGAAAGAGACAAAACGAGAGACTAACAAGTTATATGGATATAATTGTTCAAGTCATTCTTTATTTTTTCTTCAGGTTTTAAGACTGAGAACTCCACCTCAATGCCTCTTTACCTAAAATTTGACAATCGTGGACAATTTAACTGTATTGAAGTTGTATCATTGTTGGATGTAAGAAGCTCTAGTTTAAAATTATGACACCATAAACCAATCGCTCTCAAACCATCTCCTCTCAAACAAAGGTTACGATTTTCCGCTTATTTAGGTATTAAGCAGTAAATTTTCTTATTAAAAATAAAACCAAACGTATCCTCCATTTTACTCCACCAAATAAACTAAAACAAAAATATATACATAATTCACATTCCTATCTAAAACGTTCCCTGCTTGATGGATGAAAGCCCTGAATTTTTTTATTTATAATAAATTTATTTTCCAGGCACGCACAGTCTGTTTCATTTCAAGGCGAGAGATGTATCGTGAAATAAAATCTATCCGTATGTTCGTGTCAGTACGGATGGATTGTGTACTTTCTACCTGGATGAAACGTTTCCATGTGTTTTTGTTATTTAGCTTAGAAGAATAATATAATATAATAATAATAATATAATATTCTACCACATTCACACAACACCATCTAGTCCCAAACTAAGCAGAGCTTGTACTACGGGTACTAGATAATGGATAAACATACATATATAATTCTTTTTTGTAAATACATACATATTATACATAGAAACACCCAGACCAAGACAAACATCCATGTTCATGCACACAAATGTTTGACTTGAGCGGGAATCGAACCCGCGACCTTCGGCGTAGCAGTCGCTTACACTCCCGCTACACCAACTGGTCGTCAAATGAAAAATGCAAAAAAACGATGAAATTCGGCCATATATGCAAAGAATATAGCGAATATCCTAAGAGGTATTCGATTTGCGAACTCGTGTCATCAATTTTTATTTTCAGGTATATCATTTTTTTTTTTTATTTCAACTGTAAATATCTATTATTTAAGTCAAATCTTTTGAAAATATGTACATAGTAAAATGAATGGAGCGAATGCAGTCACAGAGTGCTGCGCTGTAGAAAAGAAACAAGAATATTTAAAACTCATGCAACAAATCTATAACACTAGTTGCTTAAATTAGTTCTAATATTATGTAGGGGAAAATGCTCAAAATATTTTCACAATTACTTTTGTAAAATACAGTAAGAGAAAAGAAAAATATTTTATATGCATCCCTCCTTTCCCTTTCATTCACAATGGCAAATTTGTGTAATTTTGTCAGATTCTTTCCTATATTAGTCTTCCATCAGATGATTATCATATGTCATTTTCTTTCTCTAATCATCGGTGAAATGGCTACTAATATCATAAAAAAATAAACGGTGGTTAGATGTCTTGCTCTCTTTTTACTTTAACTTCACCAAGTAACATCGGATTAAATTTATTGTAACTGTTACCTCATATTCTTAAAACCCAAACAGCAAACTTCAGCCCAGAATCATTACACAACAGAATTTATCGATCTTGTACAAAAGCCGCGACCTTCCAATAAACTTCTAAATATTATGGATTATATTTCTGAGAAAGCTTTCAGCATATCCTCACCTGAAGGGATGAAATATCGTTGTATTGATGGTCTATTTTCGTATCGCATGGGGGAATTTATCCCGTTGTGGAATGACGGAATCGTACTACGAATACCTAAATGGTGTACGATTGACGATCTGAGAGCACGTGACATATTTATAAGGTGTTATGGCTTTATATTTTTGTGTAGGTGCTTAACTACGTAAAAATGTATTACGCAATATAAACGTATAATTAATGTATTATAACCAAAGTGATAGTGGGCTGGTAACATTTGTCACAGAACGGATAACCTTGGAGTAGTCGTATTCTAGAGTGGAGGCTGCGTCTAGGCAAACGTAGTGTGGGACGCCCTCCGACTAAGTGGAATGACGATATATGCAAAGTAGCAGCAGCTGGACACGGCAAGACGAATATCGAGCCCAGTGGTGTGCCATTGGAGAAACCTACTTATATTCAAGATTCTAATGATGATTATAACCGACAGATGCACTTATGCACAGAGTCTAGAGACCCAACCAATAAAAACCTACTATATAATGTCAAACAAATAAACTAAATAAATCAATGTAAGGTTCGGTCCAGTAACATATATGGCAAGTACCAATAAGCACCTACAGTTTGTGGTCCCTATGATTAGGCAATAGGAAAATACGGAACCCAAATAAACAAAAAAGATTTCGGTCAATAAATAAAAGTCTAAAAGTCATAAATTTAAGTCTAATGTGACTTTCTCCCCTTACAGCTAACATCTCCATTACAAAACAAAACTCAACTCCCATAAATACAATTTTACATCTACGGAACCGGTTTAAACCAGATATAAGAAGCAAAAACTTGCTAAATCCGGCGTGAACTGGTTTAAAACCAATTTTAACTAGTGAATGTGTGCGCCAATTTGCGGTAAAACGATATTTGCGGCTCATTAAACGACATATTGGCATGGCAATGCGCTTGTGTATAAACAGATGGTTTTTAAATCTGTGCCTAGGTAGTATGGCGTTTTACATTAATACTAAAGCGTTAGGGTTGCCAGTTCGTTCGTTTATTTTGACTGGGATTATGCTGAGCATTTGTATTATCGGACTGACAATCTCTATAATCTGCAATGGAATGCAAACAATGTTTTAAATACATAAACCATCGGACAAAAAATCTGTAAATTAAACTGAAAATGAACAACAAAATCCGTTGCGTATCTTGCAAAAATATTGAGTATAAGGACAAATTAGGCAATTTTAGTTTATACAACGTAAAAAAGGTTACCTACATTAGTATCAGTAACGATTTGCAACCACACACACGCATAAATATTATAGCAAAAAACAAAGAGTTGTAAGTCAAAATAAAGTGGATCAATCATCCAACAATGGAAGCAAATATTAAACTTATCACCATCATGCATTAAGACATAACTTTTCCTAAGAAAAGCCGAAAGCATCTGTGACAGGATTTATATACCAACACCTTTAGCACGCCAACACCCATTGAATATAAGATACGTTCCAAAACATATTTTATCACAAAATTTCTTGATGTGTTGATATTTTCAGCCGCTTCAAGCGTTTTACTGTCCCATTGTGAGGCTGTCTAAAATTGAAGAGGGTCGGGTGATTCCCTTATTTAGTGTAGTGGCCGTCATTGGTAATAAGTAATAAATAGTGGTAACAACGGCTTGTAAATAAAATTTTAATGGTCGACCAAAACAGTTGTGTTATAGATTTAAGCGGCCAAGGATCATTTTCTTGTAGACTTATTTTCGGCCTTTTTTGTCTGCTTTTGGGTTTCGATGCAACTTCTTTTCTTTTACTTTTGATTTCAGCTACTGTACATATTAATGTTTCTGGAGACAATAAGCTATTTATTATTTTGAGTGTTTCCACTGCTAAGGTATTTTATGCAGAGTACGTCTACTCTTTACGATTTTATGTCAATCCGTCCTCTAAATACTGGACGCAGTTTAAGCACCTATAACCTTGTGAAGAGACCAATGGACTGCTATGCAGAGTCTGGCTTGCTAAACGGTGAAGGAAAATATTATTTTTATTTTTGTTTTAATTGAAATAGCTATTGTCATTAGGAGCATATTTATTTTCAGTACAACTCATCAGTTTGATAGAAAGCAATTAATTGATAAGCATAACTTTTTGAATTGTTTTTATGTTGAGTGCATGTTTAACCTTACTTCAATACACAGTAATTTACATTCAGATCAGCCGTCTTGTCTGTTTTTATGATCGCGTTACGCAGACGGGAGTAGCTTCGGGTGAAAACAGAAATGCAATAAAAATTGATGAAAAAGACGTATAGATATTTAATAGGACGTGAAATAAGACATGATAGTTTTGTTTGTACTGCACACACTTATACACTAAATTATTTTAAAAACAGCATAATTTGTATCGACGTACTATGCAGGTAAAGGCGCGGGTAAAATTATAAATATAAAATTCTGTTCCATTTATTTAGATGCTCCTGTTTCATAAATATACAGACTACAATTTTCATATCTTACAATATCGCTTTTGTTTACGACAGATGTATGAACCACACAAGATTTATGACTTATAAATGTAAACTCTTTATTCCAGACCTATTTTACAAACCCAACCATATTTCTTTGACATGATGGTATAATAACTTATGTTTCTTTGAAAATGTTCAATCAAAGTGAATGTCACATTTTATTATAAAGAAAATGTTTAAAAGCTGAACATAATATATGTAGGTACATACATAACATTTTTAAATATGAATGCCACTGAGCATGTTTTAGTAGGTAAGGTGATAATATTGACAAGACTTTATCCTGGGGTCCTCAATTTAGTGAAGTTAGTCGAAAATTATTTTCTGCGGCTGGGACCTTGCGGAGACTGGGAAATCTGGATACTGCCACCAAGGTTGCGCTTGAAAATTCTCTTCTCTTACCTATCCTTGACTATGCTGATGTCAGCTATCTAGACCTCATTGAGGAGCAACTTGAAAAGCTTGAGCGTCTTCAGAACTTATGTATAAGATTTATATTTGGACTGCGCAAATATGATCACGTTTCCAACTTCCGCAATTTGCTCAAGTGGCACCCAATTCGCCTTCAACGGAACACTTACATACTTTCTTTATAATATCCTCTTCAATCCTTTTACTCCCTTTTATCTAAAAGAACGCTTCGAGTTCCTTACTGACACTCATTCTCGGTCTCTGAAGTCATCGGTAAATTAGAGACTAGCAATCCCAATGCATTCTAGCAGTTTTTACGATCGCTCATTCACTGTTCAAGCTGCACGCTTGTGGAATGCATTGCCAAACACAACAATAACAATAAACAAGCTCAAACGCTGACTTCCTTTAAAAAACTCGTCAAAGACTATATCCTATCGATTGACTATACTACTATCTATTTATTTAACCTTGCTAGAGCTGTAGTATTACCTACTCTTGTTATTTAATTCCCTTCTTCTATTTAGGCACTAATTTATGTATTAGTATTAGTAGTATTTATGTATTATTAGTATTTAGGTGTGTATTTTTTATTATGTGTGTATAGTCATTTATATGTATGTAAGATTTTTGTGCGATAATGTATACAGGCTGAAATTGAATAAATGCGACAAAATGAAATGGGAGCTTCAGTTAAAGTAACATAGTAATTATAAACTGTTTTTTCTACAATTTAAATCGATAAAAGAACGTGAGTATCGTCTTAAAATGGTCTATTGATGTTGTTATCTTCATTGAAGTACGAATTGTCGATATTCCAGAAAAATAATTAATACGCAAAATAAATAAGAAAAATTAAAATATCAAAAAAATTCGTTCGACTCATCGCAGTGCTCAATAATCGTCGTGGAGTACTCATGTTATTAAACGTTGCCATTCATAGCAGTCATTTACCTAATTTTGCCTATTTTCTAGTGTAAATTCGAAAAAATCTTTGATACTCTAATCATTTTACCGTTTTTCATAAAACTGATAAAAGTTTACAAATTTTTCATTTGATATGTTCTAAATTTTATTGACAACACGTATTATTGTATATTTAAATTTGTCGCATCTATTCAATTTCACCCTGTATGTATTTGTATTTTATATTTGCTATTTATTTATTTATTACGGTATCTAAATCATTAATAAAGCCAAACTATCCTTCTATCTTTCTTTCTGGATCCATATCTTTCTTGTCCATCCCAAGGTTGCCTGTAAGACATTGTTAGATAGCGATAACAGCGGCTTGTAAATTTGTACTGTTTCTATAAATGTCTTTGTTCATGTTTGTTCTTGTAAAATTATCTTGGTGTACAGTAAAGATGATTATTATTATTATAACAGCCTAGTGGAGAGACTGATAGACTGCTACACAACGGGACTCGGGATCGAAACCACGGCGCAGACCAATTACTTTTCGAGGTAAATTGCGTTTATTATAGGTGAAAGAAGACTTCGCGCAGATACTTGCACATCTGTAGAGTATTTTTTACCCTGTATTCGAATCCAACTCAGAATATTAAATGCTGTGTGTTATCCAAACGGCCTCACGGCATAGTTAGCGCAGTAGTTAAAGCATCTGCCTCGCCGCTTGACACTGCGCCGAGTGTTGTGTGTTCGATCAACACACGAGACAACACTTTGTGTAATTCATAAATTGTTGTTTCGAGTCTGGGTATTCATTGTATCCGTTAGTTGTATGTTTGTATACAGAAATATCAGTCCTAGTGCGAGAGATCTACTCTTTTATTAATTAAAAAGAACTGTAAATCTTAACCAAGATCTGTGTCAATCTAGATCGAACTGTTGTCACAACAGAGAGCTTGTTATATTTTTAATGAAAACAGCAACTGCCCTTTTGCTCCCTTTCAAATACCCCTTCATTGGATATAATAATATTAGTCGACGTCAGCGGCTTCGCACGCACATATTTTCGAATTTCCCGTTTTGCCCGATCCCGTGGGAATTTCGGGAAATCCCGTCTTAGTGCGCCCCTACGGTGCCCAAGGAACATAAATGATAAATTTCATCTTCTTACGACCAGTAGTTTCGGCTGTAGCGTGTCTGTCAGTCAGTCAGTAACGCAAGGATTTTATATATTAAGATAACAGTAAAACATATCCATTAGAATACATTATATAAACATGATAAAACCCAGTACAAAACATATATTAATTGCGCCCATAATCTCCGTAGTAACAAATGTCTTACATTTACCACTCATGAGCTCTCGTATTAACAAAAGGACACATTTATACACACATTTTGTACCCATTGTACACTGTCTTGTGGTTTAAGTGTTTGCTAAGGTAGAATGGGTATATTTATTTTGTCAGTATATTCTATTGTAGGTTATATGTATAAGTTTGCATGAGATTCACGTTATAAATTAGAGGTTATAAAATATATTAAATGGGAAGTAGTAATTATCTACAATTTTACTTAAGTTTTCTTTGTTTGGCAACACTCACAATACTCAATCATTAAACACGAGAAACGTTCAGATCTAAAACAATAACAGCCATAAAAATCTTAATATATAAAATCTTTGCGTTACTGACTGACTGACAGACACGCTACAGCCGAAACTATTGGGCGCAGGAAGCTGAAACTTGGCATGTGTGTTCCTTGGGGACCGTAGGGGTGCACTAAGAAGGGATTTCCCGAAATTCCCACGGGATCGGCCAAAGCGAGTAAATTTAAAAAAATTGCAGGCGTAGCTGCTGGCGTCCTCTAGTAATGTTATAAGTTGGGATTAAACCCTGTACTGCTGAACGACGAGGTAGATGCTTACTAAAACATCCATGCAATCAAAAATACTAATAGTTCTAAGAATATTTGGTCACAGTTCACTACTTTATGAGAATTCAAAAACTGTTTTGAAACGTTGAAAAAGCGAAACAGAAAGTTATAAATGGATATTTTACCGCCAGATTTTCTAAATATTCTAGAAAAGGAAGTCCCTTGTCTCATTTTATTTTTCGTCTTTATAACGTTAAAAAAGATTAGTAACACCAAAGTTACCTCAAAGTTACCTCAAAGTTAGTAACAAATTTTGTATGCTATTGTAGCCTCAATACAAACCACTTATTATTATAAAAAAAGACAAAACCCCATCATATAATCCCACAAAAATAAATATTCCACAATTGCATCATCAATCAGTACATTCAGGATATCCGTAAACCACCAGTTTAACTATCAGGCTGTTTAAATAAATTACGTATAAATAAGTTCAGTACATTGGTCGGTTCATCAATCATTCGATTATTCTCTTGTTTTACTTCATTGTCAGCGTATCCGGTTGTCCGTTCGACCATTTTGTCTACTGATAGTGAAATTGAAAGATTGCAAATTACGGCCCCACTTTGAGAATGACTTGACGAATATAGCTGATAAGAATGTTCTAATTTAATGTCTTAAAATTTTACTTATTTAAAAATAAGGTTTTGCCCAAAATTCTTATAATCCAATGCTGAAAACGGCAATTTAAAGCTACTGAAGAAGTGTAGTTAGGTGGTTTGGAGAGATTTGATGCGGAAGGCTGACGGCCGTGTACTGTGGCGCGTGTTGAAAGAGGCCTATGTCCAGCAGTGGACTGCGATAGACTGATTGATTGATTGAAAAAGTGTAGTAATAAAAAACTTGCCGTTTAACCACCAAGTAATGTTGTTTGATTATGATCTATTTTAAAGTTCCCTATGACCCAAGCCATAGTTTCATTAAAAACGCGTTACGGATGGAAGTGCAACTTATCATCAGATAAATCAATAGCAATACCATTTACAGTCCTAGTACCTATATCTGAAGGTTGATTTAAAACGATGCAAAGATAACTCAGCTGTTGACGCAGTTTTACTCTTGTTTTTCATTTTAAAATGAATCTCATTTTCATTCGAAAATATACCATTGTTTGTCATTTTATGCATTAAATATCAAGTCAGTAATATTCTAGAATGAACAAATGTTTATTATGAACAACGCTAGTAAATAATTAATCAACAAAATAATACAAAAGAGAAGACAATTCTGACCTTCAGTTCAAGTTATTTTGATTCTTCTTCATCAGCCTTAAACATTCCACTGCTGGACTAGGCCTCTCCTTTGAAAGGAGGAATTGGCCTACTATACCACGCTGGCCAATCGGGTTGGTATAGGGTTTGTATCAAGTTTTCCTTCTCTTACAGTGCTGTTCTCTGCATAATATTCTCCCTCTATCGGCTCTTACGATACCCATGGGATGATATGGGGTGGCGACATTCCGTATTCTTAATCCGTCACCACACGGACAATAAAATATTTTGATTCAGATTTATAAATAAGGATTTTAGTGCAAGAGATGTTGTACTATAAATCCAAGCAATATTTATTACAAATCGAAGCCAAAATAGAACCAACTCCTTATAAAAATGATTTCAGGCAAAACTAAGGCTGAATCGATGAAGACCCGACCGTGACCCAACATAACAAGGTAGCTAATAATAAATTTATGAGAATACAAAAACAGATCAATAAAGCTTTAACCATACTGTCTGTATAAGACGTTCAAATGGTAAATATCCTTATTTAGTAGCGTATATTTATACCATCAAAATTAATGTAGATATCATCCCATGAGGTCTATAGCCAAAAGTTATAATAAATATTAAGGGCCTTATTACAAAACAAGCTCCAAATATAATACCAGACTTAGTTTATTTATTTTAATCGAGATTTATTCCAACCAATTTTAGTGACGATAGTTTTACAAAAATGTGTCTACAGTTATTATAATTATATTCTATATAGTGTAGTACTGAACCTCTGTTTATATTTAGTCCATGTTTTGTAATAAGGCGATAATAGTTTAAAGTCTACACGTTGACTATTGTGCGATAGTGATGTTTTCACAGTATATAGATTTTAATTTTAATCTTCATGTTGTAATGAGTGTCTTATCAAGTTTACTATGGTCTATATAAAACGAAACAGAGAATCCAAAATCAATTCACAAACACATTTAAAATTTTAATTACATACCTAAACCAAAAACATCTCACATAAATTCAGCTCCATCATATTACATTAACGCCTCTAATTATGACTTCTTCTAAAACGAGCGAATTGCTAATGAAGCGGGGGTAGAATAATTATCATAAATTATGTTATACACTGCACCTTTATGATAAACGACCGTAGACTTGGGATGCGCTGATATTAAAATTTGCTAAACTGCTTTCACCACACGGCTTTTGTGAGTTTAGTTTAATTTTGTTACGTAGCAATATTAAAATATTCAGGTGGGCAGCGGGCTTATTAGGCGTCCATTACACGCTAGGTTATTCTTCAATCAAAACCATCAGGCAGGAATTACGAATGATTGACCATGATTGATGGAATTTAATCGACATTACACGGTCACTCTGATTGATCGTCAGTCAGATCCGATATTTCACGATGAACACACGGAAAACATGGATTTTCATTAAAAAAAGGCCTGTGTTGCAATTTTGATTGCGTTGTCAACTAAAAAACGAGTGAAAATGAACGAAATAGATGTTGAATTTCGATTCCCTACCCCTTAAAATATTGCAGACGATACCAATACTGTTTTTTTTTTTAATTTTCCCATCCGCGATCTTTAATTTCCCATCCGCGATCTTTGATCACGAAATAGATGTTGTATTTTGATTCCCCACCCATTAAAATATCGAAGGCGATACCCATATTGATTTTTAACATTTTCTCATCCGCCATCTTTGATTTCCCGTCCGCCATCTTGGATCATTAAATAAATTTTATATTATTAATCAGCGTCCCGAAAATCTTGAAAATGATACCCATATAGATTGTAGAATCCTATTCCTTTAGCCTTTTTTTGCTTTTGACCCAACCCTCCCCCTGCTCGTTTGATCATTTTATTATTTTTATCTGGCCCCTAAAAGTTGTGGCGTAATTTTATATAGCCTTTCGGAATAATTGGGCTATCATAGGCAATAACATTTTTTTAAATCCGACTGCTAGTTCCTGAGATTAGCCGACATTATCTTTTAGCCTTTTTAGCCTTTTGCCCGGCCCCAAAGGGCCGAAGCGTTATGTTATATAGCCTATAGCCTGCCGGAATAATTCTATCGTATACAAAAAGTTCCTGAGATTAGCGCGTTCAAACAAACAAACAAACTCTTCCGCTTTATTATATTAGTATAGATTAGTGATATCCCATAAGTCCCATAACTCAAGAATAGTCTCATATTTAAAAATAAAATCCTTTTCTGGTTTTAAAACATTAAAAGGAAGCGCTGGTGATTGGCTGCGCGATCTCGCAGGCCCAGCCAGCGGCGCCGCCTGTTCGTCGCGTTGATCGTATTCTGATTTCTGCTTCCGACTCCATCGCTGCCCGCGCGCTCACTGACGGATGATTGACAAAATGCCATTACACGGTCACTCAAAACCATCAATCATAAGTTGCATGACGAAAATATCAAAATATTCAGATAATCGTCAATCACCGTCATGCAACCATCAGTCAGTGCATTAGACGGCAGGTTGGTCGTCAGGCATAGCTTTGACCATGGTTAAACTGACAGCAAAACCTATCGTGTAATGGACGCCTTAAGTGCAATTTTTTTTCAGTCGATAATATGTTATACTGCTTATCTAATTTGAAATGTTCTTTCGTAGACCATAATGCTTCGAAAGCGAGGAATATCATTAATGGGTTGTGTATTAAGCTTATGTTATCATAGCAACAAAAAGCTTCTAGCTTTTGTATGAGGCTTCATCTGCATGGTATGAAGTTGAAATTAACAAATAGATGTGTTGAATACAAAATTGAAAGGTGCAGAATTAAGTATTATTTCTTATTAATAAGAAATGAACTCCTTGCCAAAAAATATCAATCTCGAGGTTTAGCCGTAAAAGCGTACAACTGTACATAAATGCGAAAGTTTGTCTGTCAGACAGACAGATAGACTTTCACATTTATTTACAATTATGGATTTAGAAATAACATTTCCCACACAATTTACAGCATATTAAAATAATGTTTTATGTTTACGTGTTAAGGAGAAAATTCAGCATAAAATTTGCTTTGCTTTAAAGTCCTGTACCGCTTACGACCGCGACGTCTGCATTGTGAAGCCTGTAAAACCCGCTTGTCGCAGCAACTCATGTAAGACTTGCCCAAGTGACTTAACTATGGTTGCGGTTTTAATTCAAGCTTCTATTTAACTTGCCTTGTTAGTTTAGTTAGTGTGGGTCAAATCTTTCAGCTGAATTACAAGCAATTTTTTTTTCATAAACTCACGCATGTATCCCCGAAGGGGTAGGCAGAGGTGTAATATTACACCTACATTTCGCCCTGAATTTTTAGGTCTCACGTAATAGGGGGCGAGTCTATTGCCATTACCGGGCACACCAGCAAAACGGAAAACCCCAGTAAACACAAGCAAATCCTTTTAACCTACGTAGTAGAAATGTTGCATGTCTGCATGAACCCGGGACCTCCGATCCGACCTCGGAGGCAGTCCATGACGTTCTTCTACTGTAAAAATCCTTATGAAAGGCTCCACAGTAGGATATCTTTCAAAAGCTATCTGCTGCCAGAAAACTCCTGAGGCTTAGCTTTATATTGTTATACGGGATATAGTATACCAAGACTTTTCTTTCGAGTATCCGACATTTTGACACTGTTGCAAGTGCCGAAATATTGGATACTCAAAACAAAGGTAAGGGCATACTTCATTCGTACGTCCAAACGTATAGCATTTACGGGACAACGAGGCCAGGTTTATTGCTGGTAAGATCGAAAATATGTAGATATATGGCTGCGATGGACAGAAAACTGAAAAATCGTCAAAGAACGAATGAAACACATATTTGAATGCATTAGGCAACAATCTTATTGAGACACACTATTGATACATTGGTAAAACTAAGGAGAAGATGCAGTAAACTCAGATTTATGTACCATCAGCACAGAAACAAAAGGCTATGTATGCGGCAAAAATGATAAAAATAACAAATAGTGTCGTCGAACCAATATTTACGACAGATTATCAGTTCATCGCAATATGTATGATAGTACTGAACCACAAAATGCACTATGTCATAATATTCGGGATCAAACATAAACAGCTGAGGATGAGCTCGTAAAATCACCTCTTTATGACTATTAGCTAAACTGTTATGTCCAGCGGCTAAATAATTTTGTTACCCTCCATCCTTTGACTACATCGCAAAGTTGCGGATACTGTTCGCGACAGACATTAAAACTATGACAGTGAATAGTGTATTCGAAACCGCGAGTGAAAATCGAATAAAATCAGTGTTATCTAATCGTGCGGTACACCGGGTTCGGTTCCCGGACGTGTCAAAACGTTAAAAAATAGCTAAAATAGTGTAAATGGTTAGATTGCCAATATATAACAACTATGTAATACATGAACATTAGTCTTAAACTTGTGCTAACTGTTGGGACCTGAGATATCGAATCATAAATAGCGTTATCAGTAGTGACAGATAAGAGTTAATGCTTCATAAAACAGCTGTTTGTTTACATATTCGTATTATAGTTTTATAAGTGTTTTTTAGCTTCATATAGACTTGAAATCATGTCTAGATACCTTTTTATTGCTAGTTATTACCTTATATAGTTAAAATAAGCATAATAACAAACATTCGTATGTTTATCATAAAATTTGTTTACTTACGATAATATTTACTTAAGAAATTCTGTAAATTTTTTAGGCATCAAAGTTATCATGTCATATGTTCGAATTGAATAAAGATATTTTCATGGTGTTTGTTTTAATAGATGCCCCATATAGTTGCACACAACGGCCTACCAAAATTATATATATAAATTTAGTATACGATAGTTTTTCAATAGAAAATATAGTGGGCGGGCCCTTGTGTGGCAGCATTTTTTGGGAGTTTCTATGGAATAACTTAGTGACGCTAATAGTTAGGTTTAGGTATTGTATACCAATAGATAGAACTTAATGAGACCTATCTAACGATGTATAGAACATGTATGTATGCATAATAGGATCGAAACATACGTAACATTTGTACTGTTTTGTAAATAAAAATAAACGAAAGATTCTCTGTGCACGTGTTCGGTGCGATGGTCGTCGATAAGGTAAAGTTTCGAGGTACTTAAGCGGCCACCAATTCGGCCAGTCGTTGCCGTCTCAACCACCATCTTGTAACCATCAAGCACCGCACACCTGAACAGCATCGCTCTCAACGTATGAAGATGTTTCATTTCTGAAGCCCTTACACATCGAAGCCATACAGTCCACACACATAGAAGAACACGCATCGTCGTAGGCACACGTCAGCAGCACACTACCAGCGCACTGTAGCGGACTAGCAAAGGTTCGATTCCTGGCATCCGTTACATTTGTTGGTCCTATCGAAGCCGGATCACCTGTTGCTGCAGCGACCAATTGTTGGTCGCTTCGAGCCGGATTGAAGAAGAATGCCTACGACGCGTTCAAGAGGTCGTGCTCCCGAGGTCGCCGGGGGAGCGGCCGGCGCCGGGCCCAGTTCCAGTACCCCTGCCCGCGCCGCCGCTGCCCGCAACCCAGCCGCCGCGGTCGTCCGTCACGACGGGCCACCGCGATCGCCGTCGACAACAGTCGGGAGCGACGCGCCGCCGCCGGCCCCCCCCCGGCCCCGCGGGGAGGGACGAACGAAACATCACTCAAGATGCAAGGGAGCGAGCAGAGGTGCAGTCGAAAAATGAAGATGGCAAGGAAAGGACGTTGCAACCATCCGATAGATCGAGCGTTTGTACAGCGCAACATAGTATAATAGAAAATAGAGATAGAAAGAAGCCAACGAGGGAACGCGACCAACGCTCAGCAGCTACGGGACGCTCCAATAGAAATGTGATGTTGGCTCGAGAAGAAGTTTTGAAGATAAAACTACAGTTAGCACAGTTAGCACTACAGAAGGCTGAAGAAGAGGCGGACTCCGATGACTACGACGAGGATGGACAGGACTTCCCACCACCTCCTCATGGCCCTACCCGCCTTGCGGCATACGGGCCGAATCATGGGAGGAGCGCGCGGTACTTGCGTCTGCTCTTTCCCACGCGCTCTTTCTTGACTCCCTACAAATTCTTTATCCTGTCCCTGATCTTTCCACATTCTCCCCTATTGGGGCAGTACACCACATAACGTTACTTCGCGTTCGCGCAGACGGATCAATCCTCCCGTTCTCTCCTCTTCCGATGCCACGTGTGCGCGAACGTATGCAGTCTTCTAAATCCCTCTTCATTGTTAACCAGATCCTGGTGCCACACAGGTCCTATCGTGGCTCGCCGCCATCCATCCAGCATTTGGTTTCTCTCCTCCTCATAGAGTGGGCACTCCCATAGGATATGGTCCCTCGTTTCTTCCTGCGCGCCACAATAACAATTCGGGCTGTCGCCCAGCCGCATGTCGTGCAGGCGCTTACGAAAGCAGCCATGGCCTGTCAGTATCTGTGATGTCACATAGTCTGGCGCGACCCACCCCTGGGTCAGCCTGTCCCGCACATCGGGGAAAAACTGGCGGAGTTCCGCTCCCTTATCTTCGGACGACCATCGTGCCTGCCACTGAGCAACGACATCCTCCATCAGTTCCCGTTTCATCGCTCTACGCTCCCTACCTGCCAACCCCAGTCCATCCTGCGCAAGACGCCCCGCACAAAGAACCTCCAGGTCCGCCGGGAGCACCGCGGCGAGCACGGGCAACGCCGCGGTACTGACGGACCTGTAGGCCTTCGTCAACAGCACCAACGCCGGACGCTGCGCACGCAGTAAGGCCGCCCGCACTGCGTAGTGCGACGAGCGTCGCCACCATACGGCCGCAGCGTACGTAATTATGGCCACATATGTCCCCATATACAGGAATTTAAGGGCCCTGTACTTTATGCCCCAGGTCGATGCCGAGATCCTCGACATCTTCCCGAAGGCGTTCACGGCACGATTGCCGGCTAACTTAGCATGCGGCACGTAGGAGCTAGCCTCGTCGATCTCTACCCCCAGTAGCCTCGCACTACTCACCTGTGTTATCGAAGCCCCGTCCATGCGAACCGTAGGCGGACGCTTAAACTTGCCTTTTAGAGTAATAGTTTTCGACTTGCCGGCTGAGAAGGCGAGGCGATTCCTCAGCCCCCATTCGCTCACCGCCCGGAGTGAGGTCGCGGCGTTCCGCTCTAAGGCCGCCCTGGACGAGGCTTCAACAACCATGGTGAGGTCATCGGCGTATGCCACCACGCGCACACCCCCCGGCATCGGCAGTCGTAGGACGTCGTCGAGCAGGACGTTCCAGAACGTTGGCCCCAGCACCGAGCCTTGTGGGCATCCCATTGTGGTCCTCTTCCACACCGCCTGGCCGCCCATGAACATGCCTATTATTCGGTCCGTAAAATAGCTTACAATTATTTTGTATATGTTAGGCGGACAACCGCACTGTTTCAGCTTAACTAAAATCATGGGCCACCAGGCGTTGTCGAAGGCCCCCGAGATGTCCAGCAGCACCGCCTGAACATAGCTCTCGGCGGTACTCGTGATTCGGTTCAGCACTGCGTTGAGCGCCGTCACCGTGGACTTTCCGCGCCGAAAGCCATGTTGAGACGGAGAAATGCCCCGGTGCAGGCAAGGGGCGCAGGTAATGATGAGCCTCTCCAAGATTTTACCCAGTATTGACAGCAGAGTTATCGGCCTGTAGGCCTTTGGGTCCGATAGAGGCTTGTCGTTGCCCTTTGGCAGGACGACGAGGCGCCCGACTTTCCATATTGTTGGAAAAGTTCCTTCATTTATACATGCCGTGTATACTGCCAAGGTTTCAACTTTGGTTATGCTCCAGGCGCGTCTAATAATACGGGCAGTCAATCCATCTAACCCAGGGGAGGTGTTTGGTAGGTGCTTGATTATGTGACTTAACGCCTGTTCCGTAGGACCTTCGCTCTTACGTCCCGAGGGAGCGCATGCTGCCGCAAGTCTCACCTGTCTATGGTATTCGGTGTCCTGACTAGGATCGTCATCGGGGCATAACGTATTTAGTAATGCGGACATAGTCTCCCTAGCAGTGCCGGTGTGTCCCTCAAGAAGCTTAATGCCATGCAGTATTTTGGGGGGAGGACGTAATCTTCCCGACGCAGCTCTATAGGCCAAGCCCCACGGGTCCTCGTTGCCTGATTCGGCAATTTGTTTGAAGAACTGCATTTCTGCCTGCTTCATCGCCTCCTTATACTTCCGACGTGTAGTGCGCAGGTGCACGTGTAATGGGCTGTTGACGACACCGCCTGCTCTTCGTGACTTCTGCCAGGCACGCCGGGCGTTGTACACGTCACGTCGCATATCATCCAACGCCGTCGACCACCACTCGTATTTATGGGGGACCGCTTTCTTGGCCTCACCCAGCACATCCTCGGCCGTCTGTACTAGGATGTCGGTGTACTGGCGACTGAGATCTTCGGCCGGTCTTCGGGTGCGAAGCTTTCCCATCCTATGTTGGAGGGTGTCAGTGAACCGCTCCCAGTGCACCCCTTTATCTCGGAATCGCCGTGGTTCCGCATACTCAATCTCGGGCCGCTCGGTATTATCCGTCGATCCTGGGGGGGCAACAGCGTACGTGATCAGCTGGTGGTCGCTAATACTGGCACCTTCATGCACACTCCACCCTGACACTGAGATACCCCGGGTAGAGAGGGTGAGGTCGATGTTTGAATAGCCATTGGGACCGTGGAATGTCGGTGGCTGTCCAGACTCATTGTGAATACTTAGTCCTCGCCCGAGTATAAAACCTTCCACTTGCGCCTTCCTGTACTCGGTGTCGGGTCCCCTTCCCTCGAATTGTCGCCGTTCGCAGTGCCAGAGTGGGGAGTGTGCATTACTGTCCATCCCTATGAGCACCCTGTTTCTTACCAGATGATCCAACGCACGTGTTATGGTTTCTAGATGCCGAGCTACATCGTGACTGTACTGGCAGTACGCCGAAACCACATACAGGGCACCGTAGCGAGTTCCTCCATCAATATGGGCTACTAAGCAGTACTCATTGCTGAGGTTGCCCAATAGTGTCACTGCGAGGTGTTTATTCACGATCATAATCCCCGCTTTCGGGTTCGCTCCATGCTGTATAATACATTCGTGTTGGTAATGTTCCTGAACGAGAATTAAGTCAAGCCCGTGCTGCGCCGACACGATGGGCAGTTCAGTTGTAGCCGCAGCCGACCCTTGCAGGTTCAGCTGCCCTATGCGTAAAGCGTGCCTAGGCATAGCTGATATTAGCCGCCTGCTGTTCTGCGTATTGCCGCGCGGGGCACGTAAGCGCAGCAGTACGGTGACCGTCTTTATTAGGGCGCTTGAATTTCGCGCAGGTGGCGCAACAGGTGGTCTCCGACTTGCATTCGTCCTTCCTGTGGCCAGCCTCTCCACATTGTGCGCATATAGTATTTGCCGACCGACAATGTTTTTCGGGGTGACCGTACTGCTGACACTTAGTGCAGCATGTCAGGCGGATGTAATCGATAATTTCCGCCTCGTCCCAGCCGATATAAACACGATTGAGGCTCACCAGCTTGTCCCGGAGAGCCTTTGTGCACTCCAGCACAACGGTGGTCCTGCCGGACCCTAGCCGACCCTTCTTGAAGGCTACGCTGCACTGTGCTAACATCTTATCTTTTGGCCAGTTAAGATCCTCAGCCAGGTTAATACGGTGTAGGTCCTCTAGCAGGTCCACCGCCGATGGGTCCGACCTCAGATTTCTTATTGCCACCAGAGGCTTCTTGCCCTTCGGATCTGCTACCTTCAGGGTAGGGGGGGCCGCCTCTTTTAGTTTCCTCGCTGCCTCTACCGACCGCGTCTGCACCGCCACTCCTCCGTTGGAGACCGCCGTAACCCTCTGGCACTGGACTCCGTGCGCGCCGGGTTTAATAGTGCTTTGTAACTCCTTCTTGGTGTCCTCAGAGGTCTTTAGCTGTTCGGCATTCGGGTAGAACAGGACAGTTGGACCGCGTGGTTCGAGGGCGATGTCGGGCTTCCCTTTTGGTAGTTTTAGTTTGCTGGCGTAAGTACAGGATGAGTCTATCGGTGGTGCCATTGGTGCTGCCGTCATTACCGTTTGCTGTGTCGTCGCCTGTTGAAGCTTGATGCTTGTCACCTCCTGCTCCACGCGAGCAAGGCGCAGCGCCAGTTGCGCTACAACCGCCAATATATCTTGCCCATGTCCGGCGATCGCGTTTTTATCACCGATATTGAGCTTGTTAGTGGCATTCGCCACGGCGGAGATGGCTTTCACGGCCGAGTGTACAGATTCGATAAGGGCCTCCTTATCCATGCAGACCATTGATGGCGACGGCGCGCCCTGCCCCGCCGACGACCGTTCCGCGGTAGTTGTGCTGGTCAAGATGCCACCTAAGGGTGGCGCCGAAGATTTCTTGGCCGTTCGTCGTCTTACAGCCTCTTGTACTTCCTCGGGCGACGTCAAGTGGCGCTTCCCGGGCTGCGAGCACACCACCGATGGTGGCTGTGGCGTGCCAGGGTCCGCCGCTACCTCCATCGCCGTCTGTGCCGGCGAAAAACCTCCCGGTGGAGTTCGGGCCAGCGATACGCGAGGCTCGAAGGGGGACGCAGACGCGGCCCCCCTAGAGGATTCTGCCATTATTTCCTTGAGCGCATCAATTTCCGACTGTCTTCGCTCAAACTCATCCAGCAGCAGCTCTTGCTGCCTGCGAGCCTTTTCTTCTTCGTCCATTATAGCGACCGACCAGAGTTATGGCTGGTACAACTTATTCCTAAGATAATAGCTTAAGTCTAACACACACAATATTTAAAACACAGAGCAAAGAAACAAAAGAAATAAACAGACGATAAAATTTTTAAAACAAAGTATTACCTGTTAAACTGGTAACTATGACCGTTGCACTGGCAACCCCTTTACGCAGGTGGCAACCCCGACCCGCCAGCCGCCAGTGCCAAGGCACCGACAACTGTCAATGTCAACGCTGTCACCACGCGTCAACCGTCAATACCACCTGTGACAGTGACAGTGACGGCTGCCAACGCCAAGTAACACCGGACGTCAGCCGTCACGCCAATGTCGTAATATTATTAAAAATTTACACCTATACCTAAAAGACCAATGTCCAGTACTGTATTTCTATTTAAAAATTTATTACTAACTACACTAAACGTACTAAACCTAAAAGACCAATGTCCAGTACTGTATATCTATTTAAAGTTTATTACTAACTAAACTAAACGTGCCGATCAGAATATTTGAACTGGCAACCCTGCCAGCGCGGTTATTTTCCCGGTGTCCCGGCCCAAGTGTCAACTGTCAGTTGTCACGCCAAGTCACACCGCGCTAGATGTCAGATGGCACGTGCTTTTGAAAAATGTATTGTTTAACACCAATTTTCAGCTGAATCGCTATAAAATATTAACAAACTAGTATTAGTATTAATTCAAGGCAAGGCGACAGAGCGCCCGCACCGGCCCAGCGAACGACAACGCAATCCTAACCTCAACTTTGAGGTTATGACGCCGGTATCGCCGCCGAAAAACCGATTACAGGAGCTCCTGAAGCCTTGTTACCTTATTACAAATGCTCCCAAGGCTGAAAAGCCCCGGGACAAGCTGCCACACACCCAATCCGGACCTTATTTCACGGGCACGACACACTACAAACTTCTCCACGTGATCCGAGCGGGGAGTGGAAAAACCAGTAAAAACACACGAAAATCACGATAGAACTTAATAATAACACTTCGCGCGAGTCCCTATTCCTTAGGGAACTCGTTCGTGTATTAATATAAGCGATATTTTCAGTAAAACCGAAATTACGAATTATATTCGCGAGAGCGCACACGAACGCGTCCGCACGCCAAGACGGTCGAACGCGACGAGGATGGACAGTCGAAACAAGACTACGTACGTTCGTGGTTGGAAGAGGCTCCGGAACCCCAGCCCGGCCCCGAAGATATAGAAGTGATATCGGCGCCCACTAAGAAGAGGGACGTCGACGGGGCACAGAAGATAGTAGATGGACCGCCCTCACAGAAGATGGACGTTCATCAACAGGGAGGTGATTCGCTGAAGCCGTTCATCACGGATCTCACCTCCGCGATCGCCGCGCTCGCCGACAGGAAGCCACCGGACACATCGATAGTTGCACCACACCCGGCGGTTTCGAAAGTCATCATGACGCTACCGACGTTCGGCGGCGCGCACACCGAGTGGCTGTCGTTCAAGGCGATATACGACACCACCAAGAATTTCTTCAACGACGTGGAGAATACAGCGAGACTGAGAAGAAGTCTCAAGGGAAGAGCGTTAGAAACAGTTAGCTCTGAACTGATTGGGCATGCGCGACCAGATGAGATTATGAAGGAGTTGGAGCTGCAGTTCGGACGACCAGACTCGATCGCACAGGCAGAGACGGACAAGCTGAGGACCCTGCCACGCTGTAGCGAAGCACCCAAGGACATATGCGCGTTCGCGAGCAAGATTAGAAGCGGCGTCGTCACACTTCGTGCGTTGAAAAAGGAACACTACCTCATCAATGCGGAGCTAGTGCGCGTGTTGACCGAGAAGCTACCGAACTCGCTACGTGTGCAGTGGTACAAGACGTATACCGAGAAGTGCCAGTCGAAGCCGGACCTCAGCCGATTCAGTGACTTCGTGACAGAGTACGCGCGTTACTGTAGCGCGTTCGCGCCGGCTGAGAACATCACCGATGGGCCGCCAAGCAGACGCACCGTGCAGAGGACGTACACGGCGACGGCGACGGAGAAGCGAACGCATACGGACACGTCTAACGCGAAGTGCAGGATATGTGAACGCGAAGGACACTACTCGTCGGCCTGCAGCACGTTTCGTAACGCCAACGCAGAGAAGAGATGGCAGCTAGCTAAGCAGCATGGATTGTGTTTTCGCTGCTTACGCATACGCCGAATAGAACACTCGTGCAAGCCCAAGAAGTGCGGTGTAGAGGGATGTCGCGCTACACACAACCAGTTGCTTCACTACGATAGAGGAGCCCATAGGACCGAAGACGTGAACATAGAAAAGCAAGAAACGGTCGCCAGTTCGTGCATACGTGCAAAGGCTCAAGCATACTTAAAGATAGTGCCCGTGCAGATAGTCGGACCGGCGGGAGAGGCGTCTACGTTCGCCCTACTCGACGACGGAAGCACCGTATCGCTCATAGACGAAGACATAGCCAAGGAAGTCGGCGCGGAAGGGAGCCTGGACCCGTTTACGATCCGTGCCATAGGCGATACGTCGATCGACATGCCAACGTCGCGACGCGTAGACATACAAATACGAGGAGCCGGCGCCGACAGCAAACAAGTGCCTTTGTGTGCGCGCACCGTAGCCAGCCTACACCTGTCGCCGCAGAAGATCGCCGAAGAGGACCTGATAGACTGCAAACACCTCGAAGGCATCAAGAAGAAGCTGGTGTATGACATAGGCGTGCCAAAGGTGCTAATAGGTCAAGACAACTGGCACCTGCTCATAGCGAACGCAGTACGAAGAGGACCCAACGATCAACCGGTGGCGTCGCTTACATCGCTGGGATGGGTGCTGCACGGCGCGCGCTCACGCACCTTGGGAAACACCGTACACTTCGTCAACGGTCTCTCCGCTATAGATGAAAACATAGAAGCGCAACTGAAAGAATATTTCGCACTGGAATCGCTCATAGTGAACCCACGTCGACCGAACTCGGACCCCGAGAAGCGGGCTACAGATATGTTAGAAAAACATACGAAACAATTAGAAGATAGACATATAGAGACGGCTCTTCTGTGGAAACAAGAAGACATCGTCATGCCAGATAGTTACGAGAACGCGGCAAGGAGGCTCGCACACATAGAGAAAAAATTAGATAGAAACATAGAGTTGAAAACAAGATATACAGAACAGATGAACTCACTGATAGAAAAGGGATACGCAGAAGAAGCTCCCATGAATAGTACGCCAGGGAAGACTTGGTACTTGCCTCACTTCGATGTACACAACCCCATGAAGCCTGAGAAGATTCGTATAGTTCACGACGCCGCCGCGAAGACCAGAGGTATGTCACTCAACGATTACCTGCTCACGGGGCCGGACTTGCTACAATCGTTGCCGGGGGTGTTGATGAGGTTCCGTCGACACCGCGTCGCCGTCTCAGCTGATATAACAGAGATGTTTATGCAGGTGAGAGTACGCCCAGAAGACCGAGACGCGCTGCGCTACCTGTGGAGAGGTGACCGGCGGGAGGGACCGCCCCAGGAATACCGTATGAAGTCCATTATCTTCGGCGCGGCAAGCTCACCGTGTACAGCTATATTCGCGAAGAATTGGAACGCTCGCAAGCACGCAGAAGAGTACCCGGAAGCAGCAGAAGCCATCATAGATAATCATTACATGGATGACTATCTGGACAGCTTCAGGAACGAACAGGAAGCGACGAGTATAGCGTCACGGGTGCGAGACATACACAGACAAGCGCACTTTCATCTCACGAAATGGGTGTCGAACTCTAGAAACGTCATCGAAGCAATAGAACCAAGTCAACATCGCCAGGAGACAGTCGGCCTCGCCAGCAAGGGGCAAGAAGAGAAAATTCTCGGCTTGATGTGGAAAACGAGCGCGGACGAGCTGAGCTTCAACCTTACACTCGCACGGCTTCCAGACGGACTCATCGGCACCGAAGCGCCTACGAAACGGGAAGCGTTGAAAATAGTTATGTCGCTATACGACCCACTCGGCCTCGCATCGCCCGTGACTGTTCGAGCCAAACAGATACTACAGGAAGCCTGGCGACTCGGTACAAATTGGGACGAGAAGTTTGACGAAAGCCTTAGAGTGCAATGGGCATCGTGGATACAGCATTTAGAACAGTTGAAGTCGATACGCATCCCGCGGTGTTACCCCGGGTACAGTGACGCCTGTACACTCCAAGTACATGTCTTTACGGACGCCAGTGAAGTGGCCTACGCAACAGCGGTGTACTGGCGAGCGACTACACCAGATGGGCGTGTGCACGTGACGCTCGTTATGGCGAAGGCGAGAGTGGCACCGCTTAAGGTGGTGTCAATCCCGAGACTCGAACTGCAAGCCGCCGTCATGGGTACGCGAGTCGCTCAAGCGGTAATAGAAGAACATCGCGTCAAACCCGAGGCCGTCGTGTACTGGACGGACAGCAAGACCGTACTAACGTGGATAAGAAAAGGAGCACGGGCGTACAAACCATTCGTCGCGCACCGCCTAGCCGCCATAGAAGAGCATAGTAAAGTTGAAGATTGGCGCTGGGTACCTACGAAGTTGAACGCGGCGGATGCGGCTACACGCGACGTGCCAAACAGCTTTAACTCCGAACACGAGTGGTACACCGGACCGTCGTTCCTGTACGAAGACCCGTCACTATGGCCCGTAGAGAAGCACATCGCCCCTGACGCGACAGGCGAAGAGCGCACACTGACAGCTGTAGAGAAACGTCAAACACATAGAATTATAGAAGCCGTACCGGACCCGTATAGATTTTCCAAATGGGAGAGGCTCTTACGAGCGACAGCAAGAGTTCTACAATTTATAGCATTATGTAAGAAAACCGCAGAGAAGGTTCTCTATAAAAGAACGCAGAAAAATAGACAGAAGGATCCAGATTGGCGTCACGTGACGAAGACGAAGCACAACATCAAGTCGGGCAGAGCGGCACCCCGTCCAGCCGCCGACTCCCGAAACTTCGTGCTTCTCTCCGCAGAACACACCCGCGGCGCCGAGGACCTTCTTGTGAAGGCGGTACAAGAGGACTCCTTCGGCGCCGACCTTCGGGAGCTGCGGCGCGGAGGAGGTGTCGCCAGAGACAGCCGCCTGTATTCGTTACCCGTGGAGATGAACAACGGAATTATCACTCTACGCAGTCGTATAATAGCTACAGAAGAAATCTCCGAACAAACAAAGAGACCGCCGATCTTAGACGGCGATCATCGTATTACACAGCTATACATAGATTGGACGCATAGAAAATTACATCACAGCGGTACAGAGTTGGTAATCAATGAAATACGCCAACACTATTGGATTCTTCGTCTGCGGCCGACTACAAAGAAAATAGTACATAGATGTCTACCATGCCGCATTAGAAAAACGCAGCCGCCTGAGCCAGCCACAGGGGACCATCCAAAGGCGCGCCTTGCTCACCATCAGAGGCCCTTCACCTACACGGGTCTTGATTATTTCGGGCCGCTCTCCGTAACCGTCGGTAGACAGCGTCACAAACGTTATGTGGCACTGTTTACATGTCTCACTTCCAGGGCAGTACATCTGGAGGTCGCCGCCAGCCTGAGCGCCGACTCCGCAATCTTGGCGCTGCGCAGGTTCGCAGCGCGCCGAGGTTGCCCCGCAGAGATCTACTCGGACAACGGCACCAACATGCACGGTGCCGACCGAGAGATGAGAGACGCCGTCGCCGAGGAAGCGAGTCGCCGTGGCATCATATGGCGCTTCATCACCCCCTCAGCGCCATTCATGGGGGGCGCATGGGAGCGCCTCGTCAGGTGCGTGAAGACCGCCCTCTATACGGTCCTTCATGAGCGCCATCCGCACGAAGAAGTCCTAGCTACACTACTGTGTGAGGTCGAGTACACAGTAAACAGTCGACCCCTCACACACGTCTCCGTCAACGTAGCAGACAGCGAGGCCATCACCCCGAACCACATCCTGTTCGGTGGTTCTGCTCGCCTCCCTCCGCTGGGCGAGTTCAGCGAGGCTGACCTCAACAGCAGCAAGCACTGGCGGCGCGCCCAAATCCTCGCCGACATGTTCTGGCGCCGTTGGGTGCGCGAGTACCTACCCGAGCTGCAACACCGGCGGGAGCCCCATGGGTCTGGGCTCAACCTCGAGGTCGGCGACCCCGTCCTGATCGCCGACGGCCAACTCCCGCGCAACACCTGGCCGCGCGGTCGAGTTGTGGCTGTCTACCCGGGCGCCGACGGCGCCATACGCACTGTCGAGGTGCGCACAGCAGCAGGCGTCCTCAAACGGCCGGCTAAGAAGCTGGTCCCCCTGCCCAAGTGACGAGGTGTCGCTCACCGGGTGCTCTGCAGCACCGCCACACGACGGGTCACGCGCGTTGCTGCACGGCGGGAGAGATGTTCGCGACAGACATTAAAACTATGACAGTGAATAGTGTATTCGAAACCGCGAGTGAAAATCGAATAAAATCAGTGTTATCTAATCGTGCGGTACACCGGGTTCGGTTCCCGGACGTGTCAAAACGTTAAAAAATAGCTAAAATAGTGTAAATGGTTAGATTGCCAATATATAACAACTATGTAATACATGAACATTAGTCTTAAACTTGTGCTAACTGTAGGGACCTGAGATATCGAATCATAAATAGCGTTATCAGTAGTGACAGATAAGAGTTAATGCTTCATAAAACAGCTGTTTGTTTACATATTCGTATTATAGTTTTATAAGTGTTTTTAAGCTTCATATAGACTTGAAATCATGTCTAGATACCTTTTTATTGCTAGTTATTACCTTATATAGTTAAAATAAGCATAATAACAAACATTCGTATGTTTATCATAAAATTTGTTTACTTACGATAATATTTACTTAAGAAATTCTGTAAATTTTTTATGCATCAAAGTTATCATGTCATATGTTCGAATTGAATAAAGATATTTTCATGGTGTTTGTTTTAATAGATGCCCCATATAGTTGCACACAACGGCCTACCAAAATTATATATATAAATTTAGTATACGATAGTTTTTCAATAGAAAATATAGTGGGCGGGCCCTTGTGTGGCAGCATTTTTTGGGTGTTTCTATGGAATAACTTAGTGACGCTAATAGTTAGGTTTAGGTATTGTATACCAATAGATAGAACTTAATGAGACCTATCTAACGATGTATAGAACATGTATGTATGCATAATAGGATCGAAACATACGTAACATTTGTACTGTTTTGTAAATAAAAATTAACGAAAGATTCTCTGTGCACGTGTTCGGTGCGATGGTCGTCGATAAGGTAAAGTTTCGAGGTACTTAAGCGGCCACCAATTCGGCCAGTCGTTGCCGTCTCAACCACCATCTTGTAACCATCAAGCACCGCACACCTGAACAGCATCGCTCTCAACGTATGAAGATGTTTCATTTCTGAAGCCCTTACACATCGAAGCCATACAGTCCACACACATAGAAGAACACGCATCGTCGTAGGCACACGTCAGCAGCACACTACCAGCGCACTGTAGCGGACTAGCAAAGGTTCGATTCCTGGCATCCGTTACAGATACCTTTGAGTAAATAAACTGGTGGTGTCTTATTTTAAGAAGCTGGTAGTTTATCAGCTTGGATTTCGACGTGGTTTATGTTTCGGCTTGGCATTTGTGATTGTCTTTACTTGGGTAGGGTTTCATTTAGGTGTTGATAGAGTAGAGCATTCTCTTGGAAGGCAGCGATAGCCTAGTGGAGATACCAACAGACTGCCATGCAGAGGGTATTAGAGTAGATGCAGAGGGCAGGAGTTCGAATCCACGGCGCGCACCAATGACTTTTCGGAGTTATGTGCGTATTAAATTGTCAATAATCGCTTGTCCCGTGCCTCGGAGAGCACGTTAAGCCGTCGGTCCCGGTTGTCATGAAGATCTTTGATCTTTGACAGTCGTTATAGGGCGTCAGTACCTTCTACATAAACTGACACTAGTATAGACCATGTAATATTGCTATCCCTTCGGGTTGCGTAGGTCAGATAGGCAGTCGCTCTGTGGAAAAGCTAATATTCAGCCAAATCCGGATATACTAGTAAGCGGGCCCCAGATTGAAAATGGGATAACGCTAGGAGGATGATGATGAGAGTTCAGCGTTCTCTTGAAATATAATATCGAGTATTACGCATTTTTAAATTGTTCTCATAGAAAAATGTACGAAACCAAGCCTTGAGCTTAACATCCTTACGAATACTTACGATCATTCTAGCAAACGCTCTAATCAGCATAATGCTAGAAGCAGATTTACTGTATTTTTGCTAGAATGCTCGCTAGAACGCTCCGTTGATTTTACTGTGACGTAACATTTGCAAGCATGCTCATTACTAGTAAATGCTTAATTCTATCAGCAACGTTAAGTGTTACAGCATTTATTGCAGCAGCTTCGAGAGTGTGTGGCGTTACTTAAAATATCACGAGGATCTATTCCTCCATTATTTTATCGAATTGTCTTTCAAGCTGCCTGCATAATGTACTACAGAATGTCTTTTACGTAGCCAACTATACTAGTCGTGGGCTCGGTGCTGGTAGCCGCAATACGTGCAATTTTTGATTGAGATAATACAGGCACAATATAAAATGTGTTTTCTGGAGCTGGCTTTTTCATCCATCTAGAACCTATAGCAACGTTGCTCGGCGCAGTCACTAGCTACATGAGTAATAATTTTTAAGGGCTGTCTATTCGGGTTGGACAAAAAATAAATTTGCCTCTATATCGACTGTGCTGGGTACATTCAACCCTCACGTTGTGATTTATTCTATGTATGTAACCAATGTGTCTACCAATTACCAATGCAATCAAGACTTGCAATATTTTTTATAGCGTCACGTCCCCATCCACAAAAGGATAGGCAGAAGTATAATATTAGCCCCACATTTCGCCTTATGAATTTTAGATCTTACGTAATAGGGGGCGAGCCTATTGCCGTTATCGGGTACACACAGACGCCGTGCCACGGAATAGATAGTACTAACGTACAGAAGCATCACTTCGCAAACCAATTTAAAGAAATTGCGACTCTTACTACGAAGCAACAAAGTGCAATTCAGCTAGCATAAGCACTCAGTGCCTACCACGATATTCACCTAACCATTCCCGCTCTTTTCTAATACATAACGCTGTTGATGTCTAGCGCGGAGTGACGCACTAGCTGTCGCGCTAGGGTTGTCGACTTGCCGCTGCCACTATATGCTGTCTATCTACCTACTTGACCACGTTAATAATTATCCTATGTTTAATGCGTATGGTTACACGGTAAATTTTACTAAATTAAAATAAACCTAGATATATCCTTGTTTAATGGTTAGTGATATTTTTGATGACTTACTTCAAATTGGCTTGACGAATTCTTAGGAAGTATTTTTCGTCTTTCCGCTAGAACAAAAACCACAAAAATTCTGGTCGTTTATTATACACCGTTATTTTTTAATTAGTACAAAAACTTTAAGGACATATTAGCGAAGACATTATTATCATATAAGTGACGTAAGAATTTCATAATATCTATAAATAACAAAGTTATAATCATTTGTTTTTTGTAGAAAATCTCACCCAAATCATAGACATATTTTACAATCCATTCACTACTTCATTGATAGTACTTACTTTCCGTCCTACTCTTACGCATCCTTTCCGTCGCACTTATAATGCAGGTAGCCGTAGACAATAAAATGAAGCAAAATAATAAGTGTAGGTAGATATTTTTTATTTTTTTAAATTCTACCCACTTCTTCATACTTCATCCTGTCTTAGGACCGGCAAAATTTACCGTTTTACAAGTAATTAAATACGGAGGTAGGTATGTAATTAGAAAGCAAACACGTCATATCAAAATAAAAGAAAGTATTCTGTAATAAAAGAAAAGAGTAATTTTGGCGTATTTATGAAGTTAGAATCGGCTGCTATTTACAATTACTATTAAATTGTCATCACGTCAGCCTAGAGACGTCCACTGCTGGACATAGGCCTCCCTCAAGGTTCTCCACACAGACCGATTTTGAGCCGCCCGCATCAAATTATTATTTAGTTAAGTAGGTAATATTTACTTTACTTACAAGTATTTCAATTGTTCTTCGAAATATCCATCACTTTTGTCAATACACAGCACGTTTTATTTAATTGTTTTTTAACGAGATAAGTAAGCTTCTCTGACTTTTCACTGCGTCAAAAGCGTCCAATATGAACTGTTTAAATTATTCGACACTCACACTCACAACGGCTCACTTTTGTACAAAGTGGTGAGCATGGAGGCCAAGCTACGACCCGCCTCGACCGATCCACTGGCTTCCAAACACTTCCCTATACAAACGCATAGCTGCACTCGCGTGATGTGAACTAATAAGTCATCCCGTTGGGCAAACGTAAACAAAAAATAATTGTTTCCACGAAAAAACATCCGCTCGCTATCGCCTTCAATTTAGCACTGCGGCGCGCGCGCAGAGGGACAGGGGGTGGCGAGCTTCGAGTTTGCACAAATTTATCAATGGAGTAGTGGCGCGTAAAATTACTACGACAACATAGTATTTAGTTATGCATTTACCAAATATTACGTATTTTTGTGGACAGTTTTGGGACAGTTTTGGAACTTAGTATTTTTATTTTTTACATACATATATATGATTAGTTAAAGATGCCTAGAGCCCCATTAAATTTTTTGTACTAATTAAAAAATAGCGGTGTATATTTTATATATATTTTCACTGTACTAATTCTTAATTATTTCCTACTATTTCCTTATATTCCTATTTTTGGTTACGTCATATTATACCCGTTTGATATAAATGTAACTTTACAAGAAATCATCATTGCCCAATCAATACAAAATTCATATTCATAATAGAGTATAATATTGTACAGACCCAGTATAGCTTTTACCATACACGGCAAAAAGATATATTATAAATTTTTAGCATCTTTTTTATTTATTCAATACAATTCTATATTCGAATTAAATGAATCACACTCAATACGGAACATTCTGTATATTATACCCACGTAAACAACAACTTCATGCAAGGGACACCCAGTGCAGTGACGTGAGCTCAACGCTCGTCCAGAACAGTTTGCAACTACCTTACATTTATGACATTATGTGCGATACACAAAAACAAACCTAGATATTATATCCTTGTTTAATATGGTTAGTGATATTTTTGACTTACTTGCTGCTGGCTTGACGAATTCTTAGGAAGTATTTTTCGTCTTTTCGTTAGAACAAAAACCACAAAAATTCTGGTCGTTTACATTTTCACTATACTAATTCTTAGTTATTTCCTACTATATCCTTATATTCCTATTTTTGGTTACTTCATATTATTAAAAAAATCGAATAATGTAACTATCATCGTCATGTGAATTGTATGATTTGTGTGGATTTCTTGTTTATTGTGATAAAAGCATGGTCACACATGGCTATGCCGCCGTCGATCATATTATTAGAATGCACGGTAAAACTCGAATTAGTTTTTTTGCATCACAAGTATATATAAGTAAATTGTGTATTGTTATTATGTTGTAAATAAATAAAAATAAAAAATAACGCGTGGACCGATTAACATGATTCAAACAGATAAAATAGTTTTTGAACTAGATCTTTAATTTGACACCATAATCGTTGGAATATCTCAACAAACAAAAAAACAAATTTTCAAGTTGCTCTCGTAATTATCTAATCATCATCATCATCAGCCTTTAACAGTCCACTGCTGGACTAGGCCTCTCGTTTGAAAGGAGGAATTGGCCTACTATACCACGTTGGCCAAACGGGTTGGTATAGGGTTTGTATCAAGTTTTCCTTCTATTACAGTGCTGTTCTCTGCATAATATGCTCCCTCTGTCGGCTCTTACGACACCCATGGGATGATATGGGGTGGTGACATTCCGTATTCTTAATCCGTCACCACACGGACAAATGATCTAATACTTATATATAACTATGAAGTATGAACCGCGTAACAATTCTTTTAAAAACTATCTTTTCGAACATCAAACCATAAAACTAGGATTCTGTACGATTGTCAACATCATTAAATCAGAAAAAATCAGCACTTATTAAGTACGTAATTTGGTATTAATTAGTCTATCTTACCTTTCCGCATCTGTAGGTAATGTAAAAGATGACACATTTTTATCTCCCTTTTTCGACACACATCCGTGAAATGAGCAATACTTTGCACCAGACTTGTGATGAGAGATTTTTTTGTTCAAGATTAAAATTCACGTTATTAGCAAATTTAATAGCAAAAATCGCTCTGCGCGCTAGCGGTGACAACCATGACAGCCGACTTACGACGTGGGCTTGGAAGCCGCGCGAAAGTGTAGGCACTTATCGCTGTAGGTACGGCCGAGTGAAGGAGGCCTGGCCGTGCTGCTACTGAGAATTCGGATACGCTATCAATGGACCACGGAGGCAGTCTATGCAACTTTTTTATTTAAATTATAATATTTCAAACCCATTCCGATATTCACTTTCATAATTGCCCTAGTTGCTTCTGCAACTACTTATTTACAAGTCAAGTTCAACACGAAAATCGTCCATCAAAAGGAAAATTTTCTTCACAAGTCACAGGGAGCACTTGAAAAATTTGTGGCTTTCCAACGAGCTGCGGTCAAAGTACCCAAAGTTTGGAACTGTGAGGAACAGTTGGAAAATTCGTGCTTTTACTAACTTTTACCAACAAACACAGTTTCTGTTCTGCCACTGACGGCATTGTGTGGACAAAAATGACTACTGCTGGTAAAGAAAGACGTTTGTATTTAGTATTTGTCTTTTGTAGTGGTGAATGTAGTTTGTTATAAATATTTGTAAGACGAATTGTGGTTTTTGTTAAAAATATAATAAAGACAACAGCTTAATTTGTCATGTTGATGTATTTCGTTTAGGAATATGACACACACCGGTATTACATCGATATTTTGGAAGAAAACTTCTCTTGTGGTGTACAAAGGAATATAATCCTTTCTACATTTTCAGATTATTAGCACAAAAATAACTAATCTTTATTAAAAAATGAATCTTTATTTGATCACGAAATAAAAACTTCATATTTTAACACATGGTAACAAATGCCCTGAATGCGTGGTACACATATGCCTACACAGAAAAACATAGCAATATTTTGTCTAGTAAGAGAAAACAAAACACGTCTTGAGATTCACCTCGTGCATCTACCAAGATAGTTTCAATATCAACATACCACCCTGTAAAACATATTAATCTTCGTAAACTATCGATCGTTTCATACGTCGCAACATTTTGAACAAAGGTAGCATTACCGTTCATCTTCTCAACACTGTTTCCGTTCACGGCATGATTTATAAAACGTCTTACAATACAAACTAGCTACCATAAATTCTGCTTACCCCGTTTCACTACGTCGTGAAGTTTTATTAGTACTAAATTTGCGAACCTCGGGTGTAGAAAAATGAATGCTTGTTCTACATTGTTAAGTGCAAAGTGTATTTGAGATTAAAAATTGTTTTATCGTTTTCATATAAAGCGATGCTTCAACGTATCTTCCTTTTAGATAGCCCGTTGCTCTTTTATGTAGCGGGGTGATTTTAGAGCGTTACAAAATAATTTAAGCCAGCTTTTAGCTGAGAAGAATTGGTAATGTTTTGAGGGGACAGAAGCTTTTTAATTTTAGAGGTTACGCTTTTAGCTTCATTTTAAAGACAAATACTTTGTAAAATCTCGCGCGGTAGTGTTCTACGTATTGGTTCCTGATAAAAGACTCCTACGTATTAGTATACGTTACCATAATATCGTAAATTAACTCTACAAGGGCAACCAAAGTTACTGTTAACTAGTCTTAACAATAACTTAAAGTATAAAATAATGTTAATCATCATCCTCTTAGCGTTATCCCAGTTTCAACCTGGGGTCTGCTTACTAGTCTAACCGGATTTTGCTGGATATTAAGCTTTTCCACAGAGCGACTGCCTGTCTGACCTCTGCAACCCGAAGGGATAGCGATATCCCATGGTTTATACTAGTGTCAGTTTATTTAGAAGGTACTGAAGCCCTGTAACGACTGTCAAAGATCTTCATGACAACCGGGACCGACGGCTTAACGTGCACTGTGAGGCACGGGACAAGCGATAATTAACAAATTAAATATGCACATAACTCCGAAAATTCATTAGTGCGCGCCGTGGATTCGAACTCTATACCCTCTGCATGGCAGTCTGTTGGTACCTCCACTAGGCTATCGCTGCCTTATTAAATAATGTTATTATGGGGCTTAATCTAGCGTCAGATAAATATTTAGAACTGGTTTTGTACTAAAGCCCTTTATGGTTTTTATTCCCATGGTTATTTGTCCGTTCTCATGACGTAAAGTTGTACAGCCGCCATAGCCATATTGCCTGGACCGTTAAGACACCAGTGCCTATACAATCGTCGTCCCAGCGACGCAAGACGTTAAGTCGTCCAAGATTACGAGGCTGCACTCTCCGATAGCACGTAAGCCTGTATACTGTCTTCGGATGCTTATTCGACTCTGTTAATTTTGCTTGTTATGGATTTCTGTAAAGGTATTTGTAGCCATTTTTATAGGTGATTTGTGTGCAGGAAATCTCAAACGATTGAGGGTCTAATGTCAAATGATTTTCATTGTTTCGTATTCAAATACACGTAATGAATTCTAATTACACATACATAAACTATGAATAGGTATCATGTACTGAATCACTTGTATCAGTTTTAGGTACGCCTTCACTTACACGCAGTAAAATAGCTACCAAAGCAAGGTCTTGCTATAAAAACATTCGCAAGTCCAACATAGATAACACAATGCATGCAATTTTGTTGCACATTGCTACTGAATCGTAGTCCTAAAATAAACTAGAAACAGACAGCAGCAAATAGTTTTAACACGGGAGCAAAACAAAGTTAGTATCGCTCTTAATTTTATGCATAGATTTAGGTGACACTTCAACACGTGTCGATTCAAACACGCCGCAAGCAGCTTCGGATCTGCAGTAATTGTCTATTTAAAATTACTTCTTACTTTTTCGTATCTTTCGGGTGTGGCAGTTTTTAGGCCGCCCGAAGGCCGCCGATGCTTGTCCTTAGACTAGAACTCTGACCGACTCCTTTACGTGTTCTTCGAAGCACAGTAGCGCTGTGATATAAATACCATACGCGGTCACCTATCTATGTAAGTGGTGTGCAATGCTTGCTAAACTGTCCGACCTATTACGAACGACACGGCCAGTCACACTATAACCGCTTTCTAGTTGTCAATATAAAACCCCAAATGAAAGAAAGAAAGAAAGAAAGAAAATATATCTTTATTGCAAGCACGCTGTACAGTACTCCTTAATTTTACTTATTCTAAATAACAAAAAAAAAACACACAAAAAAAGACGATTGTGGCGAAGTCAATATTATTATACACTATCTACTATAACTCAAAAGACTAAGGCGCTAATTGGCAGCTTGTTGCCATAATGACACTTGGCATGTCTTGTCAACTGTCATAAACGGAGTTGAGTTAGCTGACAATGTACTGACACTTCTGACATTTAAGTGATACGTGTCACCACGTGACTCGCCACGTGTATTTACACCAGAGATTGAGCAATTTAAACATAAAATGATTACTTTTGTAAATACAATAATTAAACTTAAACAATAATAACCGCATGAGCACTATACACCGCGTGCCGCAATTCGGGCTGACACTCAGCAAACACTGCGATGGACGCCATAGTTCCAATCACAGTACTGATTTTCAGTGCCGCCACGTATTATGTCAAAATGCCACTGAAACGTGATGGTCATCTTCCTAGAATCTACGTACCATTACATATGGAACATGTACAACTATTTATGATTACTTAAGTACCTACACCTTCAAAACATAAATGTTTTACAAGTAACAAGGGAATACACAAATAAATGCGAGTTTTCAGCGTTGTCAGCTTACTCCTAAATCATTTATAGGTCATATTACATATACAGAAGGTTACAACCAAAACGCTATAAAATAAAGTAAATAGCCCAAAACCACCCTACGTCTAATTAAATTCCCGATAAGTTTCGTAGGAAACTTTCATCCACGTCCTACCTTACAAGAGTAATATTTAAACTGTCTCCCGCAATATATCACTTTACCAACTTTGCTAACTGTATTCTTCGCACATAAAGACTTAGTTTACACTTCGGTTTGTCTGGAGTTCAGATTATATTTACGCCGTAAGAAATGGCATAGTAATGGAATTTAGAAATGTATTATAAGATGAACAGATTTTATTTTATCTTTTTAAGTTTCAAAGCAAACTACAAGAAACGCTTTAAGCTTTACCATGTGTTACGTCGTCATCTGTCCATCATCATCATCATCATTCTCCTAGCGTTATCCCAGTTTCAACCTGGGGTCCGCTTACTAGTCTAACCGGATTTGGCTGAATATTAGCTTTTCCACAGAGTGACTGCCTGTCTAACTATGTCATGGTTTAGACTAGTGTCAGTTTATTTAGAAGGTACTGACACCCTATAACGACTGTCAAAGATCTTCATGACAACCGGGACCGACGGCTTAACGTGCTCTCCGAGGCACGGGACAAGCGATAATTTATAAACGTCGTCATCTGTCCGTTCTTCTTAAATCTTGTTTGATTTAGGTCATCGTTTTCATCAACCTAGCGTTATACTAATCTCATGCAAGACATTTGCGTTGAAACCTACACTCCACTTTCTATTATAAACAAATTTTGTCAGGATATCTGTTTTGATATCTAGTTTCATCTAGGTATTTATAAATAATATGAAACCTAGCACGTAAGTGTTTTTCAAAGCTATGACATCAAGGCGTAAAGACCTTGCCATTGTCTTCGAATTTGCACCCTAAACTCATAGCTAAACAGATGTGACTAATAATTATAAATTGGTTATAAATATCCATTATGAACGGGTATCATTTACATCCTAAGTATCAGTTATATTCTACGTCAAGGATCTGACCCGCGATACTCAAATATTGGGTCCATATTTGTTACAAGTTTAGAGTTTGAATATTGGTGCATCTAAGGAATCACATTTTTCCTTCATTTGAATGTATCCACTGACTTTGTAATATAGCTATATGTGGCTCTTTTACCTTCCTATCTATATGAATTCCTATATGCTCCGAATAATGGCGGTGTAGCAATACGTAACAGAGACATCTATGGTACATTGAAGAAGAACCAAAAACTGGTCACATCTAATGGATACCAATGCAACTAAAAAGACAAGTAATGACTGACGATCACGACGTAACTATAATTCACGCGCATGATTACAATATACATAATATACGAAGTCTAAACTAAATTTCAAGCCGCGGTTTTCCAGGCATGATCATTTAGCCTGATCAGAACATCGTCTCACTAATTGAACGTCCACAAAACCGCATCGTAATCATCATTAGCCTAGTTTAGAATATGTCCTACAACTGGGTACACGCCTCTTCTCATTATGAGAAATGTTCACAAGTATCTCAGAACACAGTTGGAACAATTTAATGCAAAAGTTCAGTTGTGTGTGCACCGCGGGTTCGAACCGTAGACCCTCTGAATAGCAGTTTGTGAATACTATACTAGGTCATAATAGGTCTTAACATAATAAAACTAATAATTATTTATGTCAATTGACTAATGTAATGTATCAAGAAACTAAAATACGAGCGAAGGTATCTAAGGTCACATTCAAACGGTACACAGCGACAAAAAAATACCGAAAGTATCCTAGAACAAGCCATTTATAAAAGTAACATTACAATGGATGAGATATGAGTTTATGTTAGATACACTAGCTAACAAGACGAAAGCCTCATTGTTCGCAAAGATACCATTGTGTATCATGACAATAACTAATTCGTGAATTTTCGCCATTTGCAACACAAAAAATAAGGTAGGAGACTTCAAATTTATTTGTAACATACATACATACATAGACTCACGCCTGTTTCCCGGAGGGGTAGGCAGAGACTACGGAGCGCCATTTGCAACGATCTTGACATATCTCTCTTGCTTCATTCACTCCCATCAGATTCCTCATGCATGCTCTTCTGTTCAGGGTGCTTCTAACCTGTCCTGTTTTTAGGATGTCTCCAATCTGGTCAGAGAACGACCGCCTAGGTCTTCCCCTTCGTCCTGTCCCTTCCACACTTGCCTTATATATCTGCTTGGTCAGTCTTTCGTCATCCATCCTCTCCACGTGTCCAAACCATCTTAGCATACCTTTCTCGATGCTTGTCACTACATCTTCTTTTACCCCACAACACTCTCTTATCACACAAATCTTTACTCTGTCAGTCAAAGAAACACCACACATACTTCGCAGTGCTCTCATTTCTACAGCATTTATTCTACTTTCATGACTCTTCTGCCATACCCAACTATCACTACCATACATAAGAGTAGATACTAACACCCCTCTATGGACAGCCAAACGTGCCTATTTGGACACGTTTTGGCTATTCATTGCTCTATTACCTGCATTAACTCTTCTTTCAATATCTTCTACATTTTTACCATCTCTTGTAAACAGCGTACCTAAATATACAAACTCATTCACTTGCTCCACTCGCTGTCCATCGATCATAACATTACAAGCCGTAACGCATTCCTCCTTTTCAAAAACCATAACTTTCGTTTTACTTACATTTACTTTCATTCCCTTCCTCTCTAACGCACCATGCATGATTGTTACCATCTCCTGCAACTCTTCCGCTGAAAACGCAAGTATAACCTGATCATCAGCATAAAGGAGGCATTTGACAAGTAACTCATTCATCCTTAATCCACAGTCACTATTTTTCAAATTTTGCAAACAACTGTCCATGAAGAGGTTGAACAGCCACGGCGACGCTACACATCCCTGTCTAACACCTGTTTCGATGAAACCAATCCGTGTACGACCCATTTATCCTCACACAAGCTCTAGAATCTTCATAAAGGGATTTCAGAGCTCGTATGAGGCTGCTGTTCACCCCATACATCGACAGTACCGACCACATTTCATTCCTCACCACTTTATCGTAAGCCTTTTCCAAATCTACGAATGCGCAATAGACCTTTTGACCTTTGGCCAAGAATTTTTCGGCTACGCACCGTAAGGAAAAGATTTGATCCGTGCACCCCATACCCTTTCGGAATCCTGCTTGTACATCCCATATTTTCTTGGTTACTTCCATAACTCTTTCAATCAGTACCTTCGCATACAATTTGCCAACAATGCTGAGAAGGCTAATGCCTCTATAGTTCTTGCAGTCTTGTTGCGAGCCTTTTCCCTTATAAAGAGGCACAACCACCGCTGTGGTCCAGTCATCAGGTACTCGGCCGGTGCTCCAGCACAAGTTAAGTTATTTGTATCAGTTGGATGAAAATGCGAAATAGGTAAAGTTAGATTTGATTTAGCCTATGCTTTGGTGTTATGTTTTCCGAAGGCCATTTATAAAACAGAGCTTGAATCATCATCGCCCTAGCGTTATCCCGGTTGCATCCAAGACTGACACGCCTTGGAGCCCGAGCTCCGCTTACTGAATATCCGTCTGACCACCACAACCCAAAGGGATAGCGATATTCCATGGTTTAGACCAGTATCAGTTTATTTGAGCGTACTGACTCCCCGTTATGACTGTCAAAGAACTTCATGACAGACGGGGCCGACGGTTTAATGTGCTCTCCGAGGCACACTTAACTTCGAAAAGTCATTGGTGTGCGCCGTGGATTTGAACGCGATACCCTCTGCATGGCAGTCCGTTCGTATCTCCACTAGGCTATCGCTGCTTAAAGAGCCTACAGAGCTTGAATATCTGTATAAATAAAATTCTGATATACCCACTACTTACTCGTAAAAGTTTCGACCGCAGAGTTGGTGAATTTTTTTAAGCGGTCGCCACGCTGTTTGGCACTACATTAAGTGCCGTAGGTTCGAGACCCATACGAGAAAATAAATTGTTTCATCCACAACATGTTGTTGTGAGTCCGTATATTCTTTATGTTTAAGTAAGTTAAGTTTTGTAAAGTCTCACGACACAGGATTTGCTCCAAGTGCGAGTGTAGTAGCGTTTTGTTTTACGAAAACTTGTACAGACATTTTAAATTCTATACACTAGGGATGTTGAATGTCAGCATTATATCAAACGTTTCAGTGAAATAAGGCAATCTGCGACTTGCGCCGTATTAATTCATATTAAATTTTCCACACGCAAAGCGAATTAAATAAGAAACAAAACAAAAGCCTTAAAATAAACTCCCAGCAAACATAAAAGACGAACATAAAATCCACCGACTACCATTCCTAATTATGAAAACCTGCGAAGTAGAAGTATCATTCAAACTGTTTATATTTCCCTGACATCTGCTATTCTTGTCCGTCATAAATCAAAACTGACTGGTACTGGTTGAATAAATCATTTCCTAAACTGTTTGCGAAGAAGAAAATATCTGGCCCTTTGTAATCTGTTTTCAATCTTATTTTGTTTATATTTTCTAAAAGAATATCTCGGCTCGGGAGCCTGAAGCAAATGTGAAATTAAAGTCTTTGAATAATTTATTGCCTGTGTAATAACGTAAGTTGCCATGAGGATTTATGTATTTTTAGCAAGAGGATATTGTCGTAATTATTACAGTTGAATGGATGTAAATGCTTGGAAAATATTTTCTGAGAATTTATTTAGTGATATGGAGAAAGATTTGTATGTATTTTTGTAATATTTACCTATGTCCAAAGTGGGATCGCGGTTTGGAATTATCATTGTGCGTTGTTGATATTTTTGAGTTATTATAAATACTATATTATGAGTTATGGCTCGCAGACGCAATTTGTAAGTCTTAGTCAAAAGCCAAAGTCAGAATCATTTACTAACCTAGATCACAAGGTGACGCTTATGAACGTCAAAATTTTAAAGTAAATTACGAGATTATTCTACATTTACTGCCTCGTTCGCAAAGCAATAGGTGGAACCACGGGAAAGAACGGGCAATAAAACTCGTGGCCACTCTTTTTAATCGCCATTATTATGGTACATATTTTGTTTTTGTTAGGAACACTAAATTAAGTGCTGTAGTAGCCTTCCAATGTGAATATTGTGTAATAGGAGCATCCACTTACGTCTTATAATGTAGGCAACTCGCGATCATGTTCAGAACTATATGGTAGAAATGTATGTTACAGAAAGTGACGGTATATGAATACACAAAAAATACAAAAACGCGGCATAACGTTTTATAAGTCCATAATGTATTAAATATTTATGTATATGTATAAGTACAATTTTTCTTTTTTCAATTATGATTTAAATACGTTACATAGTTATTTATTTAGTCTATCTATAACAATTTCTATGCTTATGTTTATTGTTATTATAATTTTATTATATTATTATTATAGTATTTGATATCACATCTGTGAGTCACAAGAGGGCCTGATTGAAAATCGGCGCCAGGCTTTTGCCTAGCATAATGTCGAATCAGGTCCTTTTTTTTGGCTGCACGCAAATATCTTTACTACTTCAATCCTGCCTATTTTTTTTTGTTATGTATTTTTCTTGTTTTCTTGTTTCGTTTATTATTTTTGTTTTCTTTATTTCTATCTTATTTGTCAATTTTGTTTTGTTTTTTTTTCACTTTTCGTGTATTAATCTGTAGATAAAAAATTGTGTGTAGCGAAAAATAAATATTTCTTTTTCTTTATCTTTATAAAAACATTAGTGTACAGCCCATGATCACGAGTTATCTTCATCCAACACTGTAGCAAATTTTAATAAAATTAGTGAAACAAATATGCAACTGTAAATGTAGTTAGTTGAATGACCTAATAAGACATGAATAGTTACTTAAAAGAACTAGAAATATTATATAAAATAACGGAAAATACAACGATCAAAAGTTGGCTAGTGTAAGTTACCATTTATCCTTATCACTGGAATCATCATTAATAGTATAATATTCTGTCCTAATAAGGCAGTCTTTTATTTTACTTTAAAACGTACTAAATGGTTATTCTTAAAGACGAATTGGTATTATATTGTATATATCTACGAATACCTACCCTACAAAAGAATTATTAACTTTATATAAACGATTATGATAAGGGGCATATAACTTATGCCTGTTTCGAGTATTTATATTATGTATTTCACTTTTTGTAGTAAATAAACCTATATTTTGTCTAATATATTAACAAATTAAAATTGTATATATACTATAGACTTAAAGCGTTCGCTAAGAATATATTTTGCACCTAACATGTATATTGCTCATACCGCTCGTTTCTGTAGAACGAAAATATTCAGAATATCCGCAGCTTTGCCCCATAACAAAATGCCGTAGAACATGACGCTATGAAAATAGCTAACATATACTAAACGAGCCGTATCGACATCAGTAAGTTGTCTAACTTTTCTGACAGCATACGCAGCAGAGCTGAGCTTTTCTGAAAGACATGCTATATGTGCACCCCATTGTAACTTATTATCTAATGTAATGCCTAGAAACACTGTGGAGTCAACTGTCTCAAATTTCTCCCTATCTAGCATAATATATAAGTATTTTTTATTCATGGCTAATATTATTTTAAGACCTATGGAATAATTTAGTAGTGTTTTATATTCTGAGTGGTAGAAAAGAGGCGTGTTCAGCTAAAAAATATAAAAAAGTAATTAAATTAAAGAAAATGGCCTGCGAGTTTAGCAATGCTTTCCGAATTAAATGCACGCTCTTAAAAGTGTCAAATACTAACAAAAACATAAAATTCAACAAACTAAAATTTCAAATATACGTCATAACATTAAAATCCAAAAAATCTTTAAAATCCACAACAAACACCAACAATAATAACGAAATAAATTCAGTGATTCAAAACGCTTTATACTGTCATAAAAAAAACAATAACAACAAAACAACGTGCTGGATATGAAATCATAAAAAGCGGTTGGCGAAAACATAATTAAATAAAGATGGTAAAAGGTCGCTTCCCGTGAAGGCCAAAATAATAAAATGAAAAAGAAAGCCTATACATATCACAGTACTTAATGGAGTCAGGAAGTGAGTGTCACTTTCTGCAATTTTGGTGAAAATCGTTTTAGCGGTAGCAATCAAAATTTGTTTTTAGATGACTGCGAAGTTGAGTCAATTTGTCTGTAGATGTAATTTGCATTTATACTTGATAATCATACTAAAATATCTTAAGGTTTATTATTGCAAGCGTAATATAGAAATTTCAACTTTCAATGTCCAAGACTATCATTTAAATAGTATTTTGGAATGCTTCAATTAGCGCAACAGTGCTTACATATCGGATACTCAAAATATATTTATGTGGCTACTTAACTAAATTTATTTCGATAGTTTGGATTTAAAACAGCTATTTTGTCTATAATAGTATTTTTAAAACATTGGTCAAAGGTCAAAGCCTCAGAACATATAATAAAATATAAATATCACATTAACGGTTTCATCGAATTGGAAGAAAGTATAAATCCATCTCATTCAGTTCTCGTGCTTTAACGGACAGAAGAGGGACTATTAATATTAGTTCAACGTCGAAGGAAACTTAAATTACATACAAATGACCGTTTTTTCTCAAGAAGAAAGGAATTATGTCGCTTGGGAATATTCAAGAGCTTACAGCTACTTAATTTTTTCCTTAATAACGTTTATCTTTTCAATTTGTTCGAAGAAAATATTGCATACATTATCGTATTACAAGGGGTAAAGACTATCGAAGCTTATGAATCGAATCTTTTAGTATAGCCTTATTGAGCAATAGCAAAAGAAAAGAGAATAAATATTCTGATAGCGAATATTCATGAAGTTGGGTGTTAGAATAATATATTTAATACTGATGGCTCATGATTCCTGCAAAAAGGTTTTATATTATGTTTCCCACACACAAAAACGCGCTGTGTTATCTATCCCTGAGTTAAAAAATGGTGATTACTCTGTACAAACAAAAATAAAAGAAATAACAGAATGCTAGATCCTGTTTGTGAATGAAGATTTACAGTTAAAACACGTTTTTATCATACTTCACTCCGGGCTACACCTGGCCAGATGATTAGGAAACCGTTCCGGAAAAAAAGTGAGACAGCGGGATAAATTCAAATAGTTCTCCGCAGCACTCACCGCCATGAAGGCGTAAAGACAGCCAATGACGCAATGTCCCTGCATAATTGCGGGGACTCAAGGTTCCTATAAGCCTCAAGATCCCAAATGATATCGAGAGCACACCACTGCCACCTTTCGAGGGTTTCAATGAGTACTGAGCGGAGCCATTCCAGAGGTGAGAGCAATATTCAACGTGAGATTGAACCTATCATTATGCTGTACTTGTTTATTACGAAGATCAAATCACTTTTCGTTGAAGTACATCATTAATTTTCATTAGCAAGCTTACAGAAACCTGTCATGCTAACAGTAACTAACATTCTAAATTCTCATATTGCGCCCCTAAATCACATCGTAACACAGAAGTTGCTTTCATTGTTTCAGAGCGACCACGATTTGTCCACTAGAGCTTGGATGTCATGACGTAAACGAAGAAGGACAAATAACATAGCAAAGCAAGTTTGAACAAAAATATTGTCCCTACAAAACCGGGTAGAATTCACACAAAATGCCCATTGTCCCGTAACCGCGATAAAATAGAGGTAAATGTTGCTAGCAAGACACACATTTTTTCATTATTCCCTTATAGGGTCCTTGTAATTAATCTTAATTTCTCCCTGTTTATTTTTCACGGTAAAGCGATGATTGTTTGTGCTTGCCATGCTCTCTTCCCTGGTATAATTTTCGGATCAACTTTGGTTTGTATTCAGACTGTGGTAATTAAATTTGCCTTTTTGACGAGTTATATCATTTCGTGTGCGGTGAACAAAGTAATTAAGAGTTTTGGTTAACTAATTATAACTCTGTTGAAATTATTTAGAATTTGGCACAAGGTATTTTTTACCATATTTATGTTTTTTGAGTGATTCAACATTGCACGTTTTAACAGGTTTTCATTTCGTGTGATTTATTATACATTTGACGACACAAGCAGAATTACATGATATTTTCGTTACCTAGGATATATAAAATTTAAGTCAGGATTTTCTTCAAGGAATCCACTATTATTTAAGCTTTCACATTTCAAGAATAAAGGCTAAGGTTAGGTTAGATGACGGTTTGAAGAATTTCAATCTCAGTACAATAAAACTTTTAGATGACTGAAGAATCAAAACCAAAGTATCTCAATATTGCCCTTAAATCTCTGAAAACTGAAAATCGCGAAACAAAATAACCTTGAGGACATGAAACGTTCACAGCTGAATGACCAAGTTCTTGAAAGGATTCGGATGAATCGTAAAATAAAAACGTAACCAAAGACTTTTGCCTTGTGAACGGTTTATATACTATAAAAAAACTTCTGCACTGTTTTTAGAATTTCAAAGGATCTCTCCAATTTAGTGTCTCCTTAGCGTTTTCAGTTTCTTGCTTATTCTTTATAATATACAGACGAGAAAATACTCACTAAGCGCATCGTAGGTTAAGTTTGTTCTACTGCAAATAATATATTGCTTTTACTTAATCTAGCAGAATATTTTTTTAAGAAAAAGTAACAACAATAGTGATACTATAATTATATGGCCAAAAATGATTCTCGCTGGGTAAAAGGTGTTTTTGGGTGCCATTTTACATATTTTGAGGAAATTACTTAACAACATGCAAACTTTACTTTGTGGAGTTCAATAATTGTCGTGCTCTTAATTTTAAAATCAGTTAAAGTTCGTTAAACGTAAGTCCTAACAACAAATTTATCTTGACGAAAAACAGACTGCTTACATTTTACAAATGTTTTGCAATATTTCATCATGTTTGTACTAAATCTTAATTCGGTCTTTGTCACATATGCCTCAGCCGAATTAAAAATAAGTTTACCTTCTCCTGATAGAACATATTTCAAAAAATCCTAATTTGCTATAACAATAAATATGTGTGTAAAGTTACACACATATTACAAGTAATTTGTGTTTAAATGCGTCAATGTCAGTTAGCGTCATCTTATTTATTTATTGCTAAAGCGTGTATGTAGCGTTGCTTTGCTAATAAGTAATGCAAACACGTAAAATAATACTCATGTTACTTTTATGTTTTGAAATCGGTTAAACCAACTAAATGATTTATTTTATCACAGTAGAGATGATTCATACTTTGGTAGTATGAATCATTCTCGACTGCAAAATAATAAGGCGGGTAATTCGAGGCTATTTTATACTATTTTAATTTCAATCCCGTTTTTGTTTTCATAATTATCAGCCTTAAAATAATAGTCCACTGCTGGACTAGGCCTCTCCTTTATAAGGAGGAATTGGCCTACTATACCACGTTGGCCAAACGGGTTGGTATAGGGTTTGTATCAAGTTTTCCTTCTCTTACAGCGGTGTTCTCTGTATAATATGCTCCCTCTGTCGGCTTTTACGACACCCATGGGATGATATAGGGTGGTGACAATCCGTATTTTTAATCCATCACCACACGGTGGTTTTTGTTTTACTATCATGGAAAGATTTCAATCTTAAAACTTTAAAATATAAGAAACATAGAAAAATACTTTCTTTATAAAACCAAAATAAATAAAACTGTCATGAATTTAAGTTAGAAACCTAGTTACGTATGTTTGCTAACACATGCTAATACTGAAACTACTTGTTTAACGTTAACTTTTTTATTGCGAACTAAAAAAATGCTTATAGCGAGCTAGAACAGTACAGAATGTGAAACTTTTGAAGCGTTGAGATACAACTTTGTCTATTCGTGACATACGGCTATGATATGCAGCGAACCGTTGATTTATTAAACTCTTGTTCGTTAATTGTCCTAGTTTTATAAAGTGTCCTAGTTTAATATTTTGAAACTGCGTTGTTAGTTTCTTATCTATTATTTATATATCTTATTTCGAATATTTATTGCTCTACTGATTCTTGGTGATAAGTATGCGTGTAAATCTTTCCAGGAATAGGAACAGAGACAAGCTATTGTGCTAGCAGTGACTGAACACTTTGAATTTTGAAATAATGAAAATTTAAGTATTCCTTCACTGAGTAATTGTTGAATTAATACCCAACCTATAGCAGATTTAAAATAGTGAATAATTGATTTCAGATAGACAGTATTAAATTAATATTGAGTGTCAGCGTTTGAACCGCGCCTTAGATCGAAAGTGTTATTATTATAACGTGCATTTGAACTCTGTTTTTCTGTTTGCAATTTTGCTTAATTTGTATCTAAGTTCCACCTAATATTAGCAATATTGGCGCCCAACATGGGGCGATGAAAATTCTATGACGTATGTAATTCAGAAGGATTTCTTATTTAAATGTTTTCATAATTTATAAACATATTTCCATATTCCTTTATTAGCCAAATTCTATAAATATTTACATAAAACCCACGTTACGTATCATAAAATTAAACAGTAACTACAAGCAAAACAATTTCTGTGACAACTATTATTCAATATGTTCCTGCCATATTCAAAGCGAAACATCACGGACACTAAAACGATTCTGAAAGCTAAATTCATTGAAAATGCGAATATAATCCTAAGTCAGCATTCGTAGGACAGTGTAAGCTGTCTTCTAGCCCACAGGTCTAAAGCGATTTGTCGCAGTGACTGGATAAAACTGCTAGCTTGGACATTGGTCGTGTTAAGATTAGTGTGGTTGTTCATAGAGGCTGTTAGATGTGTTTTAGTACATGTTCTTGTTTAACAACAGAACCTATTTCAGAAATATTTTTTAATTGTTTTCCTTACTTTCATGCAAAATAATTAAAGTAGATAACTTTGTGCTCTTAAGTTATGAGCATTTTTGTATGGTTAGCACACCAAATCTTGGATCCCTAAATTCGTTTCCAGTCGAACCAGGCTTAGCAGAGCATTAGTTTGGATTAGAAAGTGAATGCTTTATTCTATGGTATTCCTATACCATAGGATGTTACGGCTCTACGTTATGACTGTCATAGATAATCACATATGGTTTGTCACAACCCCTTCATTTCGCAGTCATCATCATATCAGCCGAAAGACTTTCACTGCTGTACATAGGCCTCTCTCGAGGCTCTCCACATAGACCGATCCTGAGCCACCCGCATCCATCCTCTGCCCGCGATCCCAAAAATATCGTCAGTCCACCTTGCGGGAGGCCTACCTCTCCTACGACGTTCTGTGCGTGGTCATTTCGCAAATCATAGGAATATTTCATAACAAACCAAAAATTGACAGTAAATCTGACTCTTCAGAACTGCCAGCTACAAAAACAACCTGGTTACGTAAAGCACTGTTAAATTATTTACACTTTCAGTTGAGTTCTGTTAGAAAATATATAAAATGGATACATTTCACGCTGTCAGAGTGTGACGTCGTGCCCCTCCGTCTGAACTGTGACGTCGAACGAAGGTGGGAGCACCTCTGCCCGCGCGCCCCGCACGCCATATATAAGCGTGCGACGCTGCTCAATCTTCCCTTTGCTCCAGCTCACGGCCATCAGTTAAGTCTTCTTCCTATCAAGACCCTGGCCTTCGGAACACCAGTGAACACCAAATATACTTGTCGGACCACGCCCTGAATTTACTCATGTTCTCAATTAGTAAATCTTAGTTTTAAAGTAGCTGCATTGTATCTACCTATATAGGCAATTATATTGTGAAGTGTACTATTCTAAAAGTGTTTTCATTTGTAAGTAAAACCTGATTTTCTTCCTTTTTTTGATCGGCGAGTGATTGAGTCTGGCTCACCACCTACAAACCAATCACCCGTGCGACAAGAGTTTGTACAAATTAATGTTGTGTTTGGTTATGACACATTTATTCTGTTGCAAAGACAGACGCGGGCATGGTGAATAAATTAAATTAAAATTCTAATACCTGAGCATAAAGGAAAAATGGTTGCTTTACGATGCTGTGGTTCATATTCATGGCTGCATTAATACATAAATCCACTAAGATCCGTTTTATTTGTATTGTTTCTTTCAAGGGGTAATAATTTTAACTGAAAAGTATTTTTGTGTGAAATATTACCGTGTCGTGTTCATTTTAAAGTAACTGAAACGATTATCACTGTTGGTTTTTTATTGCAGTATTTTGGGGTTCGTCGATTGGGTAAGCAGATTTTGTATAAACTATAATAAATAGCAAGAGAGATATGTCAGGATCGTTGCAAATGGCGTTCCGTAGTCTCTGCTTACCCCTCCAGGAAACAGGCGTGAGTCTATGTATGTATATATAATAATTAGTATAAATTTTTCAAAATACTAAAATTATGTATCAAACCACTTTATAGTCAACTTCTACGTTGTCTCTAATTAGAATTACTGTACACTGTGATTGTTTACAATACAATTTCAAGGATAAATTATGCCAAGTTATTTACACAAATGGAAACTATTGTGTTAAGATATAATATTTTTTTGTATTTATGAATAGCAGATATTCTATAATTTCCTTGGCTGCTTTTGTACGATAAGTTATAATATTATTTTGTTAATAATTAAGCTTATTGGCTGTCATTTTAAACGATTATTTTTTGTTAACCTGATTTATCACCAATATCACTTTTTCTTGAAATTAGAAAATGTAGATCTGTAAAAATATTAACATCACAGATAAATGTGTCATCTAACCTTTGTTTCATAGTTCATCGACATTCTAAATCAACACATACTTATCCCAAGCCAGAGATAAGCCTACAAGTAATAATGTACCCAACACGTAGCCAATATATTGTCCGTTTAATCGTACATTGTAGCAGAAACTTATAAATGTATCGCAAGAAGTTGCTCCAAGTCCATTTGATTGGTGGATAAATGAAAAAGTTCGAACAAGCGCAGTGCAATATCCAGCCTTAAGTTACGTCTTGCACTGAACTTGCTTATTGTATTTTGTTTCTTTTTGTCACTTGTTTGACTTTTGCTGTCATTTGTACTTGGGAGAGTACTCATTCATGCGAATTTCAAATTCAGTATTTTTATTTGAAACGCTTTTCAAGTTGTTTTCTTGTGTATAAGAAATCGAGAATGTTCGTGAAAGCTGTGATTTAGTGCTTTCAAAATCATATAGTTCTTTTATTGAAAGAGCGTTACTTCAAAAATATCATAAAACGAGTATTTACTTTCAATATGTGCTAAAATTTGTTGTTATAAATATGATATATTGTTGTGCAATAACAAAAATAGATGAGATGCCTATTACAAAAATTAGTGTTTTTTTTATCGACTTACTCCTGTATCCCCGAAGGGGTAGGCAGAGGTGTAATATTACACTCAAATTTTGCCATGAAGAGCAGAGCCTATTGCCCTTACCGGGCACATCGCCAGACTCCGTGCTGCTACTGTGAATTCGGAAAACCCCAGTATGTAACACTTTTGTCCGACCCGGGAATCGAACCCAGCACCTCCGTTCTCTGTCGCATACGTTATCCACTGGATCACGGAGGCAGTCAGACTAAAACTAATGTACAATGGAATTGAAAATAAATAAATTGTGGTTTATGCGATATTGACAGCCTACAAATAAAAATACAACAGCGCAAAATTATTAACGTGGGATATGAATTAGATTTGATAAAAATCTACCACTTTTATTACCCCAGTATTAAAGAAATAAAAATAATAATAATATACTATAATAATAATATTCTACCACATACACACATCACCATCTAGTCCTATGCTAAGCAGAGCTTGTGTTATGGGTACTAGATAATGGATAAACATACATATATACTTAGCTTTCATATTATATGTACATGTAACAGTGCTAGAAAAGGGAATGTGTTTTCTACCCACTGTTCGATAATCATATTTTTATGAGAAAATGCAATGAAAGTCTAGGTATCAGATATCCATAATTATCTTCTCAGTAGCAATAGTAAATATAAATAATAAATTTGACCTTTTTTAATATGGAGAATTTCGTAACAAAACAACTCACATGACATTACGTGTATTTAGTTTTCCATGTCTAAGTTTATCGCTTTTTCTGTTAACGCTTGTGGACTCATCCTTATGCTACCACAAAAGTACTCACGATGCCAAAACTAATCTTTATTTTCAAAGATTTATTAGTATCTAATTCTGAAAATGCAAGCAATCGCAAAGTTAGAATAATCTTCCTAAACATAAGTTTTTTTACATACACAGAGTTAAAACTCAAACGCTCAATCCAAAAATCCATTTCGTCGAAATCACGTTTTTTTGTCAACACGCTTTTTTATTTCACGTTTTTTGACGAGCGTCAAGCGCTTCCCTGTCGATGTTTGTCAAATCCGATCCGAATAATTTATTGGGTTTAGTTAAGTGAATTTTGCTTGTGGTAAAGGGCGGGATTACATTTGGGTTTGGATGATATTTTTGCTTTAAAATTAAACTTGATAAAGTGTTTGTTAGAAGCGACGCGAGATTATATCTACGTGTACTTTAAGATATCACGTTATAGTGATTAATAGTGTAAGAAACAAACATTTTATTTTTATACTATACATTACAACGGAACACCAGGATCTTAAAGTTGAATAATTATTTTATAAGATGATCATCCCTAGCGACTACGTCTTGGAGCCAGGTCACCAAGAACATAACGGGGTTATTTATTTTATAACTTTGTATTTTACTAATGAGTAGTTAAAATATCAAATCACATCCATCTAGTTTAAACCACCTATATTCTTAAGCATATCTAGTAATTGGTCGTACTGAAATATTTTTTGCGCCGAGGATAAACAAACATGATGCCATGATATATACTGATTATTAATTCGCATTTCACGAGACAAAACGCCGTTACTGATACCTTTAAAAGGCTTAGATGATGAATTTCACAAATAACAGCCAAGCTTATCATTCTGAAGCAGATACCCGGAAGACCGAGGTTTTAATGTGGGGTGCGGCTGTATTTATTTATTACAAGGCTCTATCTTGAGTTATTACAATATTTTTTCTTTCGAAAACTCAATTATATTTCAGGCAGAGTAAATTCAAGAGATCTGAAGAAATATTAGTATAGACTGTGCAAAGTTATGGCTGATATTATTATTATGGCTAAGACATTTAATTTGCCATCTGTTTTTGTTCACAAATATTATCATATCGTCTAAATATCACAAATTTTGAACGTGCCAATTACAATTTGTTGAAGAGAATTTAAAGCTGTGTAAAATTTTGAGTAAATTATTTTAGTTACTGTTTTCAACTACCTTTGGGAGTTTTATCATGGGAACGCTTAGAGTGAACAATTGGATTAATTCTAATATGGTGGAAACCTTTCGCAAGATACATTAGAATAACTAGCAACCTATTAGATTTTACGCAAATGTGTTTATATGTAGTGCGGTAGCCCAGTGGTGTACGTAACGGACTGCCGAGACGATGGTCTCGGGTTCGATCCCTAGGTACTTCAGGACACCTCTGACTTTTCGAAGTTATGTGTGTATTAAAAAAAAATGTTAATTATCGCTCGCTTAATAATGTGCCCGGTAGATGGCAATAGGCTCGCCCCGTATTACATTGGGACCGAAACATATCTGGCGAAGTGTGGGTGTGTAATACACCTCTGCCTACCCCTTCGGGGATAAAAGGCGTGAAGATATGTTATGTTATGTGTTATGTGTTTATATGTTAAAACGGTTTTTTTAACACTCGTACGTTGATGCTTTTGCCATATTATGTTTCTAAGTCAATCAAGAGCAAAACAAATCAGCTCGTTATCAAAGAGTCACTTTATTTTTGGTATATGATAATCCTGGCAATATAATTCACAGAAAGGAGTACACAAAGTCATGGAAGAGATATTCTTTTTTACTCTGAAGTAAAAGTCTTTATTTTAATTTCTGTTTAAATTCAAAGCGAATGTAACCGGACCTTAGCAATGTTGTAGCGAACATAATATTTTTAATATTCCTCGTTTTATGGATGGACTGTGGTCCATCCATAAAACGAGGAATATTAAAAATATTATGTTCGCTACAACATTGAATGAGCGAAGCATTTTAATTTTTTATTGTCCGATATCAGATCTGTAATAAATTTAATGTTGTGTGTTCTAAAATATGACGCAATATTACATAGAGATCTGGGTCAGAATTGATAAAATTGTTATAAAAAAATGTGATAAAAATATATTAAAGTAAGCAGATTCTAGACTAGGCCGCTAACTATGGATCTAGAATTAGGACTTCAAATTAATGACCAACATCTAACGTACAATCAGCCACATAACTCCATAATCATTTACGTGATTATGGATAGTTATAATAGTCCCAATTTGTTATTATAATCTATATCTTGTAGGACTTTTAAAGAAAGAAATCTTACTTGAATCATAATTTGTTAATTGAGAATAATTCAGGCGTTTTAAATCATTTTTCTATGAGTCTTTTTTTCTAATACTATTAGTAATGTGAAACTCTATGAAAGAAAAACACGCTCAATACACTTTGTATCATTAAGTTTGATTGTAACTTGTGTTTAAGGATTATATAAAGATAATTTAAATAGAAACCATCTTTTTATATCTTTTTGCGTAGCCAACTAGTTAAAATAACTATTTAATTTAACGGCTTATCCGAGTGGTCGAAAGACCCGTTCAATATTACAACTATGTAAGCGAGGTTCAGCTAACCGAGTAAGCGTAAGCTATCTTAAATCGTTGGCTGGGATATTAATATTATAACTGACACATGTCTATTAGCTTAAACGTAGATAATTTTACATGTACTATTAACTAGCTGTAAGCTTTCTAAACTTGAAAATAAAATAAAATAAAATAAATATATACTTAGCATAACGGATAAAACTGTAGCAAAAATAATACAGCTAAAACCGAAACTCGAGTTATCACACTTTTTTTCACGACTGGACCAAATCGATATCAATTTCAGCACACACACACTCGGAATAGATTTAGATGTCCAGCTTGATAGCCGATTTTTGCATGCGTGCAATAAAGTGTTGGAATATTACTGGATTTGTCAAATTTATAAAGAAATATGGCTACTGCATCGCAGTGACCGGTCGTTATAAACCGTCCTAATTCCTTATCCATGTCTGGAGTTGCTGGCTTCTCGCCAGGATAAAAGCAAGTAAAGGCTGAAAATTTGTAGGGTATAAGTCATGTATGCCACATTGAAAAATTGTTCAAGACTTTGAAAATGTAGGTTTTGTGATATTAAGTTAGTTATCTGGCAAAGTCTGTTGATATACGGTGCGCTTCGAGTCTGTATTTTAGGTCTATTTTCTAAATTCACTTTTGAAGTTTAGAAACTACATTGTTACCTAATAATAATGTGTTTACTTTAATTGCAAATACCTTTCTTTACCTTTTGTGGTTACAAGTATGAAAAAAACGTACTTTTAACTTATCTAATACTAATATATAAAGCTGAAGAGTTTTTTTTTTTGGTTGAACGCCCTAATCTCAAGAACTACTAGTCCGATTTGAAAAATTCTTTCAGTGTTAAATAGCCCATTTATTGAGGAAGGCTATAGACTATACGGGAGCGGAGCACTAGCCTTCGATAACGCGGGTGTAACCGCGGGCTCATCTAGTTTAACATAAATCTATAAAACTTCTAAATTACTTAGATAGTACCTATAGTTGGTGCCACGAGAAGATAGACTTTATGACATACATACATACATAATGTCACGCCTTTTATCCCCGAAGGGGTAGGCAGAGGTGTATTTCTACACCCACTTTTCGCCAGATATACTTTAGTCCCACGTAATAAGGGGCGAGCCTATTGCCGTACCGGGCACATTTCCAGACTCCGTGCTGCTACTGAGAATTTCGTGTCAGAAAAACCCAATAACACTGCCCGACCCAGGAATCGAACCCGGGACCTCCCGATCCCACGCGCACATTTATGCCGCGAGACCAACGAGGCAGTCTTTATGATTGTTCTTAAAATGTATTTTTTTTTTACTTACCTATATGTAACTTGTGTTGTGTGAAGTCAAAATAAATATTATTTCATGTCACTTTTTGTAAACAGTTCAGGCCTTCACAACCTTTTTTCAAATAGTTGTGTTTTAGATTTTATGCTTTAGTGAACTTTTATACTTTTGAACAGTCTTTTTTTTCAATTCTCAATTATGCTACTATGTATTCGAATGTGTATTTTTAATATATATCGATGACTTCCTAACGTGTCCAAAAAAGTTCTATCTCTAAGAAAATAATTTAGTTTTTGAGTGGTCGCATTTTCCGGAAGAATTTTCATAATTTGACACTAGAATTTTAAACGAACCTCTTCTTGATAACTAAAAAATCTTTTTTATCCTCTGATAAATTCCCGCTAACTTCAAAAATTTTACATTTCAATGGACTAACGCAAAATGTTGACGTTCCAGTACTTTGTACTACAAACACTGCTGACAGCGCATATATCGATAAAACCACGATTAATTGACATATTACTTTCCAATGACACATATCTATGTACCGTTGCACTCTTGGTTGCACTCATTGGATTTGACATTATTTGTTTTTGATAGAACTGTCGCCAAGTGACATAGTAGAAATTCTTTGTTTACAAAAAGCCTATGTTCTCGTGGCACGGACTTTAGATAGTATTTTACAACGTGTCGTAAGCTTAAATTAAAAGACTAAGACCAGACTTAATGTATGATCCGTATTTGGAATACTTATCGAAATAATTTGAACAATGTGCTCTATAGCTAAGTATACTTAACATTTCCACCAGCCGCTTTTCGACATATAAGTGTATTATAACAAACTCACGTCACACTTTATTATCAGCTAAGCATAATATCATATTATCAGTTTTACTTGATTTATTCTCTTGGATTCTTTGCATCGGATCAGTTACAATTTATGTACCTTAAAAATCCTTGTTTCATGTATCCAAAAAGGGAAAACCTACATAAATTCTCGAGTAAGAAAACACACCAGGATTTGTAGTACGAAATAAAATAATGTGACTTTAATTTCAGGTAAAATACTACTCAGGGCTACTGTTGACAGCTCGGCAAATAAGAATAAAGTTTACTTAAGTTTGCTCTGAAATTTCAGTTCAAATTAAATGCTATATTGATGTTTTGTGTGATCGTGTTTATTCGTTGATTTTATAATTGCGATGTAATTTTATTAATTTATTGTTCGCTAAGTTTTTAAAATATGTTGTAATGGGGGTGCTACAAATATTTAAATTTAATTGTGGTAGGCTAATTACTTTATATATTAATGTATTTTATAGGCTGATGATGGTTTTTTATGATATAATCGTCATCATTCTAGCGTTATTTCAGATGCAAGTTGTTAAAAAGTCCACTTACTAGTCAAAGCAGATTATACTGAATATTAAGCATTGCCACAGTGTGACTGCCTGTTTGACCTGTGCAATCCAAAGAGTTAGAAATATTTCAAGGTATAGACTTTTGACATTTTAGGTACTGACTTCATAGAGAGATTGCCAAAGATCCTCATGACAGCCGGGACTGACGGGTTCACGTGCACGGGATCAACGAAAATTTTATTAACAATGCAATACGCACATAACTATAACGCAAGTCAGTATTGCGGACGTGAATTTGAAACCGATACCCTCTCTGCATGGCAGTCACTAATGTTCGAATCTACCAACGGAGATTTAAACAATAGATTAAATAAGCCTGGTGGCTATCGCAGCCTGTTTGTAGATATTAATATTTACAGGGGTTAAATATAATGACCACCATAAAATTATTTGATACCATTATTTCTTTAACCAAAAATATATACTTAACACCAGAAAAATAAAGTCCAAAATTACAATAGTACTAGCTATTTTAGTCACGACTGCACTTCAAATTGTATTCGAACACTAAAATAAATGTAGTAAATGATCACTAAATAAAAAGGTTACGTTAGGTTCTTTTGTGACTCTTAGTTCAAAAATAAAAGCCCTGCTTCGCAGGGCTCCGTCAACTAAGTTTATTCAATTACTTAGGTGGTGTAACCAAATACAATTTATGTGTTGGTATTTCATACAACTAACAAAGAAACTTTGGTTATAATTTTACATTAAAATTATGGTTTAATTTTGGTGATCATTTACTATTTTTGTCTATAACAATTGTTACTATATCTGGTGGTAAGTTAAATATAAGCCATAATTAAATAATGTGTGGATATTTAATCCCATGGGGTCATCATCATTAACAGCGTGCCGAAGTCCACTGCTGGATAAAGGTTTCTCTGGTGGCTCGATTTCCAGCTCCTCGGATCCCACGAGTATCCACATAAAGTTACGAATGTTCTTGTGGTTTCAGAACTGTACCCGGGAGACGTGTTTATCAGGTATTGGTGTCTATAAAACTATTCCTAGATTTGGAATTTGTAAAGATATAGTTATAAATAGATTAATGTAAATATTTTTCCTGGTAGATGGCAAATAAGCGCGTTCACTTTTATCTCGACGATAAAGTAAAACGAAGCATTGTTATAGGTACAACCACAGAACAGTTAAGAGAGGTTAGAACGGCCTTGTGGGCGTGGCAGCCTCGCCGTTTCTTGTGAGCAAACGCTCATATGCCGAAAATTTGATTGACGCTGTCAACAATCGTGCTCATATTGCGACAGCGTACGAAGCTCCGCGAAAATAAAAGAATTATGCCGTCTTGCGCTATAATAACGTGTCGAAAAAGAAGCCAGTTCTGTACTGTGGCTCGAGAAGGGATTTCTTTTCACCGGTAAGTCCAAAAACCTTAAAATAAAAATGATATTTGTAATTATACAATAGTATTATGTAATTTGTAGACGAAAACTATACTATGGCAAGCAAATAAAAAAATTTACATTGCTGGCAATACGTGGGTACCATCTAGTACTACGTAGGCGATTGCGCAATGTATTTCGTTCACTGCGAACGTCAAAGCTTGAATTCTGCTAAATCTATGGTGGTGGGTCCAATAGTGTTGTACCTACCAAGTTGTGAACAATGTCGATTGTGAGTTCCTTCGTGTGAATGTATTCAAATGATTGTTATCAGTAATATTAAGATTAACATAACTTTGTTTATTACTACCGATTAATGTTTATTGTGGGTTATTAACTTAGTATCGCGGGTTACATATCACATATTTTAATTAAAAAAATTGATTGTGACTTATGCGTTGGAGCACTGCTGTCAAATGAAATAAATTCGGACCATAAATTTATTGTAGCAAAAGATAAAGGGGGTCTCCTGTATCATTATATAAAGATTAACACCGACAATCTTCGGCAAATTAATGAACATAATATATGTTGACAACAAAGATCTTACGCACCTTTGTCGGAACTGAATTATTTAGCAACATTAGTTATCACCAGGTTGGATTTTATCCTAGTGCGAGCCATGTTACAGACCTATCTAAAGCTATCATAGAAAAATATATCAATGTAAGATTGCATTTTATTTTGAAAAATTCGAATTTAAAAGATAGCAAGCGTATGCTTCTTAATAAATACGTCTTATTTCAGGGACAATAATAGAATCTGGGTTGAAATTTAATTTAAATTATTGTTCAACATTAAAATATTATTGTATTATATACTTGTGTCATTTATTTCTTTACAAACTTTAGCTTATGTGGTTGTACACATGAATAGTTTATCACGGACACTGACATCCTAGGTGGACATGATTTTTAACTCTTGGTATTCGGATATGATAAAGGCCATATTGTAACTTCCCCTTTAATTTTATATTATTATTTATATATATTAAGAAAGGTCACACTATTTGTACCCTATCCCACCATCCCGAAATAAAAACAAACAATTGCAAAACTTAAAGTAACAAAACAACAGTATTTTATCGATATAAATAATCGACCTTTTGGACACCGTAACATTAATGAGAGTGTGTGAGTGATCGTCAAGCGCGATAGTTCCATGTCAAGCGAATTGTTTGCGCTAGTGTGACAACCAATGGCAAACTCGCGATCTAAGTAAGTGCAGTTGATTTGTGTGCGTAATGCGCGTACGTATTAGTGTATTGCTTGTAGTGGAGATAGAGAGTGGGAGACAATCGGCGACACGCGTTCTAATACAAATCAGTAACTATTTCCGTTCTAACCCCCTTTAATTGTTCTGTGGGTACAACTCATTCCAGCCAAAGTCTTCGTTAATCATACATCTAAGAAAGCAAACAGGTACCGCTTAATTAATCTGACTCTCATCAAAACACAGCACAATCAAAGTATCTTCATATTACAATATGAGAAGCGCCATAGGAGCCTCATACTCGTCAGACCACATCACATATAAACTTCATGCATCAAGTCACATATTAAATGTAGCGACTAACAAAACATCTCGAATATTCCATTGCTATCACTTACGAACGAACCTTTGTACATACTTGTAATACAACAGTGAAAAGAATAATGACTCGGGAATTGCAGTTACAGAACATCCAGGGCAAATTCAACCTTATCTCGTCACCAATAAGAATTATATTGGCTTGATTATACAGAAACGCGTTAAATAAACTTATAGCTAGGAGACTATTATGTTAGCGATCTTTTGGATATATCGTCGTAGGCTTATTGCAATTTTTATTCGTCCGTATATATATGTGATTTTGAAGAGGCTTATGTTATTAAGCTGTTAAGTGTATTTATGATTATAACATTTATATTTAACTAAAGGAGTTACTTAGTGAGTAAGTAACTCCTTTAGTTAAATATAAAAGATATAGGTGGGGTAAATTTTAGAAAAATATGCTGCGGTGACTAGAGCAGTACGTCTCAGTTGTTTCAAACTATTCAGTCTCATTAATTTTGGAACCACTAGTAAACGAAATTGTTTTGGCAATTTATTAAGGCCAAGCCAAGTCTATGGATTGGTAAAGTACTAGTTAGTTAGTACTCTGCTGAATACGTATTTATGTCTTTTAATTTTTTGTTGTCGAGCCTTTAGCCCACTTGCTGGTACACGCATATGTTAACTCCGGCTCATAAACATGGCTCTGTGCGATAACACATCGAAATCGCTGCCTACCATATTATAGGTGGAGGCACTTGCATTCCTAGGCAGGTGGTAGGTTATATTAATCCAAGAAACCACTCCCAGAATAAAATTCCAATTCATCATCAATGATGAAACAAACAAAACAAAATCTACAAGCTGTTTCCGTAAACGCAAATAAAAGGTCTCCATATTGGTATTAGAATATATTGCAGGCGTGTACGTCCGTTTTATCACTATCAGCCCTGCGACAGTTACACATTGTTGCAGCTAGTCTTGACAAGTGATGTATGACTTACGAGACAAACAACTGGAGCAACAAGTGTTCTGTCTTATGGAATATTAGTTTTTGCGGTTACACCTGACTTAAATGTTGAGAAAAGGTGGGTGAGATGAAAATGGTAACAGGATGACGAATATTATGTCACAAATATAAATAAAATTGCTTCATAGCAAAAGAGATATTTTTCTTTTCGAGTCGCGATGAAAATATCTCATTTGCCTTGGTCCCTCTCTATTAGCTTCAAATCCATTTAATTGAGCATTGCCTGTTGGAGCATGTATGTGAGTCCCCCGATAATTTTACCAGCCTATGAGGCACACGTGGGTACTTCGCTACCGCAACGGCTTGTTACTGGCTGGACAGCGAGTATACCCATTGGCTCGGAGACCGCATGCTCTACTCTACGTCGGCCGAAAACTGACGCTCTCCGGTGGTGTAGATCTAAGTCAAAGATTTGAACAAATAATCAAGTAGTAGTGCTTCTGTCGTTCTGTCTATTTTGCTTCGAAAAGCTTTTGCAGTTCAAAATGTTTGTTAATATAAAGTATTTTAAAGCAATTTTAGCCGAGCATAAAAACGACAATAAGTAGGTTAGGTACTTTTAAAATATTTAATGTAAACTTTTATCCGGGTTGAAAGAAAAAAGCCTAAAAGGCAACCCATCTAAAATCACGTACGCGGAAAGGATGTTTAACGCCAATCAGATAAAGAACTTTATCACAGCTACCAACTTTACCAAAATATTTCAGCCAAAATGCGAAAGTACAGTGGAAGAGGTTAAATTTTTTCATGAATATTTTATTCCTCCCTTTGGGTCGATGACCGAGGCTTTCAATATTAAGATTTATATCGCCAAAAGTATTAATATTACCTCTTTGATTTATGTTAATAATTTCTGGTTTAATGTTTTGTTCAAGGACCGTATTTATGTGAGTTCGGTTAAATCCCTATTTCCCAATATACCTAAGGGTCGGCTGAAATCGTTTATACTTTATAATCAGTACCTAAAATATATTTTCGCCTATATTTCTTTTTTGGCAGTGAAATTGAGTTTTTACCTGGCGTTGAGGTAAAAAGTTATAGCGAAAAGCTATCTAATCAAAATCCGACGTAGTAATGCGGCCGGCAAAAAATCTTAACGGCCTTGGAAATTTTTATAAAGAACAAGTTTTTGATACTACGTACAGGAATGATTATGGCTTTTCCACTTAAGATAGAACTTTAAAATAGCTTTATGTCATGTCTGCTCCTCATATATATACATCATCATCATCATCAGCCTTTAACAGTCCACTGCTGGACTAGGCCTCTTTGAAAGGAGGAATTGGCCTACTATACCACGCTGGCCAAACGGGTTGGTATATGATTTGTATCAAGTTTTCCTTCTCTTACAGTGCTGTTCTATGCATAATATGCTCCCTCTGTCGGCTGATACGGGTTCCCAACGTCAGTGCGAAAGTTGTTGGTTCGATTTTCATTATATCGAACATGGTATGTTGATAATTCAATTGTGCGAAGTTTTATTACATCGATGCTTTATTGGTGCGATGTAACGTTAGTGCGAAAAATGTTGGTGCGAAGTACCCTACAGCGATTGCTCATTAGTTCGATAGTAAGTATGTTCGAAGCACCTACTGTTCCTTGACATTCAATTGCAAACCCTTTTTTTATTATGGACGTTAAGGAAATCCTATCCTTTTATTTAAAATAATGTACAATGGCCAGTTTATTATTTACACCAAGTTTTTTTTTTTTTAATAATATACTTTTATTTCCATCAACAATTCTTACAAAGAACGTTTCGGAGGCCTTCTTTTAAGTATCGAAATACTTGTGTCAGAAGACCACACTCTTCCATAACAAGTATGTAACATACATAGAAGCCTTAAATTTAGTATGTTTAATCAAAATACAATAAAAGTAAAAGAAGTGGAAAGTAATAAAAATATCAAATACAAAATTAAACAAAAGAAAAGTTATGTACTTAATGAATTTTTAAACGAAAAAGTATGTGTTTGTGTGTGTGTGTGTTTTCGTATGTGTATGTGTGTGTGTGTGTGTATGTATATGTGTATGCGTGGTGTGCACCTTAGCTATATCGACATTATGGGTTGGGTATTCTAATTTATGGGTTGAAGAAGTGACTCTGTTTCTGTGTATGTGAGGTATTTAAGCCAGGAAGTAACGGTACTTTTGCAATCATAATAGGTTTTTGTGTAAACTTTAAGGTTTGTGTTCACTGCGTTATAAAGAAATGTAGCTTGTGTAATAAATTGATGTCTCGCAAATGAAGTTTTCACTCTATTGATTATTACTGCAGCATATCTCCTTTTTGTTAAGATGTTGGGATCAAATGTAGTAGTTTTATGCATTTTTAGAATTGAATTTAAAATATATAATTTCCTTACCGTTAAAAGGTCACATAGTTTATAAAGTTCATCTGTGGGAAAGCTGTATGGCTTGAAGAACATAGTTTTGAGAAGGGCACGCTGAGATCGTTCAACTTCTAAAAATTTTGTTTTATTGGCTCCACCCCATACGGAAATACAGTAGGTTAAGAAGGATTGAGCAAGAGCAGTGTATATTTGTTTGAGTAAATTATTATTAGCTACGTGTCTTAATTGTTTGAATATCCAAATTAATTTTCTGGTACGTTGATTAACTAAATCTATGTGGTAATGCCATGTTAGTCGGTGATCTAAGATAACTCCTAGATATTTAGTTTTAGGTACATTTTGTATTACCGGGCATATACAATTTTCAAAGTCAGTCTTGTCACATTGGTGAATTTTGATATTAAAGTTAGTATTTGGTTCAGTTTGACTTCTTAGAGAAAAACACATGTAATTTGTTTTTTCAGTATTGAGTGTAAGTAAGTTATTTCTCAACCAGGAAGCAATTTTAGACATACCAAGCTCCGTGCTATTGCGAACCTCATCCCAATTCTCACCAGTAAAAACGATAGCAGTGTCATCGGCGTAAGAAAATATTTGAGCCCCATTTGGTTTCAGTTTACATAGGTTGTTTATATAAATGAGAAACAAGGTAGGGCCGAGTACGCTACCTTGCGGTACTCCGTAAGAGACATTAGAAGAATTGCTAGTGAATTGGCCAATCTTAACCAGTTGTGAACGATCTGATAAATAATCTGCAAATAGTTTTAAAGGGGTGCCCCTAATACCTACTTGCTCTAATTTCTGTACAAGGATGGGAATATAAACTGTATCAAATGCCTTTCTTAAATCCAGAAAAACCGTGAGACATTTCTTACCTTGATCTAGCTGTTTTACAATAATTGAAGTTAAGGCTATTACCGCATCTTCAGTTGATTTATTTTGTTGAAATCCGTACTGTGAGTTTGAAATTGTCTGATTTTTATTTAAATATTTTATTAATCGTTTATTTAGTAATTTTTCTAATATTTTTGATATAGCGGGCAGTACGGAGATTGGTCTATAATTATTCATTTCTTCTTGCGATCCATTTTTATAAACTGGTGTTATAATAGATTTCTTAAGAGTAATAGGAAATATGCCTTTGTCAAAACACAGGTTTGCCAGATGTACAATGATGGGAATTACTTCAAATTTGGCAAGTTTCAGAAAATGTGTAGGGATATTATCCCAGCCCGGTGCGCTATCAGACTTTAAACTCATTAAAATATCATTCACTTCGGTTTCATCTGTGTTAAAAAGTACAAAAGAGTCTAATTGGGTATGCTCTATTTCCGAAGAATAAACGTCATAGGTGCTAGGTAAAGTAATATTTTCGGCAAGGTGTTTACCTACTTCAGCAAAATAATTATTAACATAGTTAACTGCTTGATTAGGATTAGGTTTTATTTTTAGAAGTTTGGTGTTATCTATTTTAGTTTGTTGTTTGATGTGTGTTATATTTTTAATGTTGTTCCAAAGCTTTTTACTGTTCTTTGCGGAGTTTTTTAATAGTTCTTTTTCGTAGCTACGTTTAAGTTTCTTTATTAATTGATTACAATAATTTCTGTACCTCTTGTAACTTACTTTGAGAATTTCATTGTGTGGATCACGTTTAAGGTTATTTTGCATCTTGTTTCTATGTCTGATACATCGCAGTACGCCAGGGGTGATCCATGGTTTTAAGATCTGGTTTCGTTTAGGTACTGTAGTTGTTATTGTATTTTCTTGTAAAGATTCTGATATTTTTCCTATTAGATGTGTCGCTATGATATTGGGATCATCAAACAATAAAAGTTCTGTAAGATTTTTGGTCGCTAGTGATTTAAGAGCCATATTGAAGTCGGTAGAAATTTTAGTCTTCTTCGTTTCATTATTTAATTTTGCTTTAGATAAGTTTAGGAATATCAGAGAGTGATCAGTGATTGTTGTTTTTATTACAGCAATATGTGCACAAGTAGTTTCCTTATGAAGTTTAACCATAAAATGGTCCAAACAGTTACTGAGCCTAGTAGGGAAAGTGTGGCCAGGCATCAGTCCATGCATAGTTAACATAGTCAAATAATTTTGTCTGTTATTGCGTTCGCGTGTTTGTTCCAACAAAGGTGGACTAATATTTATATTTATATCCCCAGTTAGAATTATATTATTGTACGATTTTATTGAAACTAAATATTCGTTTAAAGAATTAATAAAAACATCTGCGTTGGTATTTGAGGGTGATCGGTATATGCCTAAAATTACGCAATTACCAATTATTATTTCCAAACCTGTGGCCTCATTGAGTCTCATTTCTTTAATTCACTTTGATATTATTTGCAATGTACGCTATTACACCGTCGTTTTTGTTTTTATGATACGTAGTTTGGAACAATGAGTAATTAGGAATATTAGGTATAGGTTTGTTAGTATTTATTTGGCATTCTGTGAGTATTAGGATGTCAGGTTCAAATTTTAAGCATGAGAGGTTTAATAGGAGATCATCAAGATTATTATATACGCTTCTTATATTTTGGCAGAATACTTTTAGGTCTTTCGCTTGTACGTTAATGTGCATTGACACATTTTCAATATTACAATGATATGCGTGTGCAAATGACGTTTGATCAATTTCTTTAAGGGTGTTTAATGTGTCAGCCATTCTTTATGATGTTATTATAATAAGGGTGCGACTTAGATTGTGGTAGGTGTCCTTTACGCAAGAAAATAACAAAGTATTAGCATATAATACCATATTTATGTGAGCTAGAATGTCTTTGTGTTTGGCTAGGTGTAAGAACATATTTGTAACAGTATATTGTATATGTGTTAGTGTAAGTGTGAATGGCACTGGTTATAGCGTGTTTGAGTATGTATTTATATGTGTAATATATGTCACATAATAAGATTATTTGTACGCAAATATAATAATAATAATAAATGTTCGACTTAGATTGTGGTAGGTATCCTCCACGCAAGTATTTAACAAGGTATTTGCATGTAACAATACATTTATGTGAGCTAGAATATTTATGTGTTTGGCTAGGTGTATGAACATTTTTGTAACAGTATATATATGAGTGAGTATAAGTGTGAGTTTCTCTGTTGATAGTATGTTTAACATATAGTAATGTGAGAAATTGTACGCAAATATTAACAAAAAAAATTCTTATGAATAACAAAACAATTGAGAACTTATAAATAAAACGAATAAAAAATAGATTGTATTGTGTAACGCCTAGTCATGGTTCCAGCATAAGTTGTTGGATCTGCACTTCAGACTTAATGTTTATTTTTGCTGACTTTTCATCCTTTTTTAAGTAAATTTTGCCATACGCTGTCCAGCAAAATTTGTAGTTCTTCACTTTGGCTAGATCTCTCGCTAAAAAGTATAGGCGGGACCCTTTAGCAGTTAGGTGTTCTGACACAAAGATCGGGATATCTGGTTTAGAACGACATCCTACGTGCTTAGCAGCAAGTTTTTGGCTTTTATGTCTAGTATTGTAAGTCTTACACATCTTCAGAAAATCATTCTTTACAATCGTGGATGATGTTTCTACTACAATAGGCGAATTGTTTTCACGTTCATTCTTGGTACTCACTCTGTAAATGTCTTTTATATCATTTTTCTCAATTTTACAATCAATGTTTGTCGACAAGCAGATAACCATCTCAATTAAGTCTTCTTTTGATTCACCATTCATCTTCGGTACGTTTTTTAATTAAAAATTGGCTTTGCGACTTGACAATTGCATATCTTCAATTTTATGCTCGAGAACAGTTATGTACTCCCTGTCTTGTTTCGATTTATTTTCTAGTTGTTCAAACTTCTTTCGTAAATCGTCATTTTGAGCTGAGAGAAATGCGATAGAATTTTCGATATTTGTGTTTGTTTGTTTTATGTCCGATAAAACATGTGTTATTTTCTATATTTCTTTACTCTGTTGTGCCATCAGAGATGATATAAAATCCTTAATGTCGCTATTTTCTAAGTTTTCTCTTTTTCTTCTCAAGCGAGCAAATACAAAACTCGGAGGCGTAAAATTATCTTCTTGCAATTGGTTCAAATCAGTTTCTGAGAGCGATCTATCCTTTTCGTTATCAGCCATATTATAAAATTATGAAATCAGTGTTTGTATCAGAATTATTATTCTCGACGAAATTATTGCAGGAATTTTGTATTCAGGTGTGGTCCAAGTGTTAGGCGTAAGCGTAGAAATATTATTTTTAGTGTATTGGGATACTAAAATCTTCTTTAATGCGACTTCTTTTAACTGTCAATCTTGTTAAGTGTTTCTGTGCAGAAGTGTTGCAAAATAATTATAATTTCTGTCTCACCAGGCATGTAGAGGTACGTGTTCGGTACATAGGGTAATGTTGACCGCTGTCGCTTATGACTCGCACCACGCCCTATTGTTGCACGTGTTCAGTGCAGGTGCACGAAGCGATGAAATTCCCGGAATTGATTTTTGTATTTGAATTTTTAAATTTGTTATAGTTTTTAATAAATAATACTGAAGGCGCACGTCCGTTCGCTTTCGCGGTCCGAGGGGAAGAGGATTAATGTGGAGTATTTGTAATTTTCACTTTATTCTACTAAGAATTTTACAACAATGGGTAATATTGTCCGACTCGGAATACAATCAACTCCTCATAATCTACCGTAATGATTTTATGGCACACAAGATTTATGAATGAATTATATGTATTTCATTATATTTAAATATAATGATGAAACAATAACTTTCGCAGTGACGACGTTGGGAAACCCGCTGATACGACACCCATGGCATGATATGTGGTGGTGACAATCCGTATTCTTAATCCGTCACCACACGGATATACATACATACATACATACATACATAGACTCACGCCTGTTTCCCGAAGGGGTAGGTGGAGACTACGGAACACCAGTTGCAACGATCCAGACATATCTCTCTTGCTTCATTCACTCCCATCAGATTCCTCATGCATGCTCTTCTGTTCAGGGTACTTCTCACCTGTCCTGTTTTTAGAATGTCTCCAATCTGATCAGAGAACGTCGGCCTAGGTCTTCCCCTTCGTCTTGTCCCTTCCACACTTGCCTTATATATCTGCTTGGTCAGTCTTTCGTCATCCATCCTCTCCACGTGCCCAAACCATCTTAGCATACCTTTCTCGATGCTTGTCACTACATCTTCTTTTACCCCACAACACTCTCTTATCACACAATTATTTACTCTGTCAGTCAGAGAGACACCACACATACTTCTCAGTGCTCTCATTTCTACAGCATTTATTCTACTTTCATGACTTTTCTGCCATACCCAACTATCACTACCATACATAAGAGTAGGTACTAACACCCCTCTATGCACAGCCAAACGTGCCTTTTTGGACACGTTTTGGCTATTCATAAACATCTTCAGAGCTCCATTCACTCTATTACCTGCATTAACTCTTCTTTCAAAATCTTCTACATTCTTACCATCTCTTGTAAACAGCGTACCTAAATATACAAATTCATTCACTTGCTCCACTCGCTGTCCATCGATCATAACATTACAAGCCGTAACGCATTCCCCCTTTTCAAAAACCATAACTTTCGTTTTACTTACATTCACTTTCATTCCTTTCCTCTCTAACGCACCATGCATGATTGTTACCATCTCCTGCAACTCCTCCGCTGAAGACGCAAGTATAACCTGATCATCAGCATAAAGGAGGCATTTGACAAGTAACTCATTCATCCTTAATCCACAATCACTATGTTTCAAGTCTTGCAAACAACTGTCCATGAAGAGGTTGAACAGCCACGGCGACGCTACCTACCCTGTCTAACACCTGTGTTGATGGTAAACCAGTCAGTGTATGTTTATCCTCCCGTTTATCCTCACACAAGCTCTAGAATCCTCATAAAGGGATTTCAGAGCTCGAATTAGGCTGCTGTTCACCCCATACATCGACAGTACCGACCACATTTCATTCCTCACCACTTTATCGTAAGCCTTTTCCAAATCCACGAATGCACAGTAGACCTTTCGACCTTTGGCCAAAAATTTCTCGGCTATGCATTGCAAGGAAAAGACTTAATCCGTACACCCCATACCCTTTCGGAATCCCGCTTGTACATCCCATATTTTCTTGTCGGTTACTTTCATAACTCTTTCAATCAGTACCTTCGCATACAATATGCCAACAATGCTGAGAAGGCTAATGCCTCTATAGTTTTTGCAGTCTTGTTGCGAGCCTTTTCCTTTATAAAGAGGCACAACTACTGCTGTGGCCCAGTCATCAGGTACTCGGCCGGTGCTCCAGCACAAGTTGAATAAACGCTGCAGCTGACTAACTATGATGCCCTGTCCAGCCTTCAGCATTTCGACTGTAATCCTGTCATACCCTGCAGCCTTACCTAATTTCATACTGGCCAGTGCCCTCAAAATTTCATCCACGCCAATATCGCTTTCATCATTGCTATCATTACCATTCATTTCACCTGTTGATGTCTCTGTCGTCGTTCTTGCAAATAATCCTTCAAAATACTCTTTCCATCTCTTCAGCACACACGAATCACCATTCAGTATCGTTCCATTCTTGTCTCTGATTGCTGTGTATTCCGAGGATTGAGTTTTTCCTCGAACTGCACGAACGGACTTCCAGAAAAACTTAATGTTTCTCCGAAAGTCGTCAGATAATCTACTATTAAACTCATCTTTCTTTTCCTCTTTTTTCCTTTTAACCATTTCTTTCACTATTCTTTTAGACCTAACAAACTCCTTTCTTGCTTCATCTATGTCATCACTCGTTGCCTTTCCCATTCTTTTATTTGCTCTGGCAGCCAACCAATCTAACCACGCTTTCTTCTTCTCTGATACTGCTGATTGTACATCCTTGTCCCACCATGTACCTTAACCTTTCGTAGTTTCCTTCTCTTGATCACACCACATACTTCAGACGCTACACATACTACCTCTTTTTTTAAGGAATGCCATAACTCGTCCATATCATTTATGCCATCGAACCTCTCAAATCTTGCTATCAATCTTCGTTTATACTCATCTTTCACATCTTTCTCTTGCAGATTTTCTACTTTTATTCTTTCCAAGACCCTCTCTTGATTATTTTCTCGGTGTCGCCATCCTCTAAAGAGCCCACTTATCCGGCTTAACACCAAAAAGTGGTCTGTATGGATGGCGATCCCTCCAAAAACTCTCGTATCCGACACATTCTTTCTCAGTCGTTCATCTACTATTACAAAATCAATCATACTTCTTCTAACATTTTTTTGCCTCACCTGTATACAAATGTATCCTTTTGTGATCAAACATGGTGTTTGTCACACAAAGGCCCCACTCCAAACAAACCTCAAGCAGTTCTTTTCCATTTTCATTCACACTCTTATCACCGAATCCACCTAAAACCCTTTCAAATCCATCTCGCTTTACTCCCACCCATCCATTGAAATCACCTAACAAAATCAATCTCTCGTTATCCTTACAGGTCCTCAGAATCTCTCTTAAACTCACCCAAAACTCCTGCCTTTCGTCTTTTTCTTGTTGTGACATACCCGTTACTATATTGACCGGGGCGTAAACCCCTACAATAAGAAGACGAGTAAGTCCTACTTTCATTCTCATCCATAGTAGCCTTGCATTTACACATTCAATCTCTTTTACGCACTCATTTATTCGCGCAGACAGTATTAAGCCAACTCCCTTGCAGGCTCTGGTGGTACTATCTACTCCGGACCAATACGCCGTGTAGCTGCCATGCTTTGTAGTGTCACATCCTTTCTTTTTCGTTTCATTCACGCACATAACATCAATCTTTCTATCATCCATCATCTGGCATACTTCATCCAATTTTCCGTCCATTCCACCGCCAACATTCAATGTTGCAAATCGGCTTTCCGTAGGCCGCTTTTCGCCCTCGCGGGAAACGAGACGTGACAGGTTGCGAACCGTGTCGCCGCCATTTGAAGAATAATTAATGTCTGTCCTCATAGCGTTCCCACGAGTAATAGGGATTTAAAAGGTCCATCCCCGCAGAGCCCTGTACGAGGGTAAGATGGAATCCTAGCTGTGCCCTGTGACCACCAACACATGCACCCTCCGTTTGAGACCAGCTTGCCCTCGGGCCACGAATCCCTCGGCACGGGTCGGTTTACACCTTAGATCGGGGTTTTGTGTCGGGTATGCTCCCTGAAAGTTGGTTTAATTTCGGAGTTTTCCTTCTCCTAGACAGGTTGCCAACCAAGGCTAACGAGGCCCAGCTCCTCGAACGTTTGGTTTAATTTCGGAGTTTTCCTTCTCCTAGACAGGTTGCCAACCAAGGCTAACGAGGCCCATCTCCCCGAAGCTTGCCCTCTGGCCACGAATCCCCCGGCACGGGTCGGTTTACACCTTAGATCGGGGTTTTGTGTCGGGTATGCTCCCTGAAAGTTGGTTTAATTTCGGAGTTTTCCTTCTCCTAGGCGGGTTGCCAACCAATACTAACGAGGCCCATCTCCCCGAATTATACACCCCGCATGGAAACACATATATCTCATAAGTAATACATATATAAATTAGATTGTTTAATGCGATTGCCAAGTCAATATGTTTATTTAGAACATTAAAGATTTTTTATTAACCGACTTGGTATTACATGGATCTCACAACTTTTTATGTTCGCGAGACTTGTTATTTTTGACAAGTATTGTTTTTATGGGATCTCATTTCTTTTTGTATATTGTCTTACTTTTGTCCTTTCCGGTACCTTCTACTTCTTGTACACCAACAACGAATTTTATTAATTAAAGCGCTAACTGCAAATGTAATTTTGTAATCCTTTATATTCATATGGGATTACAAAGTTATTTATGCAGTTGATGTATCTCGAAAACTGGACCGAAATTGAAATTTATTTTAGTTTTCCCTTGGTTCATACACTAAACACTAATTGTTTCCTAAATTTGAAGCTTCTATGTTTGCTAGAAGTGCCTTAGACTTTTGATGATCGGTCAGTGAGTGACAAAATTAAGAATTTTGACTCGTTATAATTCTTAAACTACAGGTTCAAATTGAATGAAATTTGAAATACACCATCTTTATACAATGCCTGCAAGGTTACTAAACAATCAGGCTTCTAGTTTTATCCACAACGAAGTTATAGGGGGTCGAAAATGGCCTGAATTGCTTCGAGAAAAGGATGGTACGGCCGTGCTACTTTTTTGCTCGACTTGGTGGGGGCACGGGTCAGGGTATTAGCACCATTTTCAATCTCCGCAACGTTACTGAATATTTATCCATAAAACTATCCGCTGCATAATTTTAGATCTATTATAAAATTGTACAACGTCGGGATCCTTGCCAAGAGACCAAATATATGACGACCGTAATTCTAACGAATATTTAATTTTATCTACGAGTTTAAATTTTAAAAGATATTTTTACTGTACATATTTATAACTATAATAATAATAATTATTTATTTTACAAGGACCCCTATGCTAGGAGAATCGTGTGTTACAGGGGTCATCCAGTTGTCCATTAGCCTATGGGAAGTAAATAACAGTTTCAGTTATGTGGAATGAGGTGTACAGTATTATCCAGGCGGCAAAATAAACTAGTAGTTGTGAAAGAGTCTGTGTGTGTGTTTGTGTGTGTGTGTGTCGAAATTATAGCGTTTACTATCACGTCACGAAAAAATATATCATTTTTTTATTTTTTTTATCAACTACGCCTGTATCCCCGAAGGGGTAGGCAGAAGTGTAATATTACACCCACATTTCGCCATGAATTTTTATGATTTTGACTTTGATATAAAATAAAAAATAATTATAACTGCCTCGTTGGTCTCGTGGCATAAATGTGCGCGTGGGATTGGGAGGTCTCGGGTTCGATCCCCGGGTCGGGCAAAGTGTTATTGGGCTTTTCCGTTCGGAAATTCTCAGTAGCAGCACGGAGTCTGGTAATGTGCCCGGTACGGCAATAGGCTCGCCCCCTATTACGTGGGACTAAAATAAATCTGGCGAACAGTGGGTGTAGCAAAATACCTCTGCCTACCTCTTCGGGGATTTTTTTTTTATAACATTAAGCGGCAAACGAGCAGACGGATCGCCTGATGGTAAGCGATTTCCGCCGCCCATGGACACAAGCAACACCACAGGAGTCACAAGTGCGTTGCCGCCCCTTGGAGTTGGGAAAAGGGATAGGATGAGGAGCGGGATGAGGGAGAAGGAATAGGGGATAGGGCCATCGGCACTCTCACTCACCGAACGAAACGCAACAGTTAGGTACTGTTACTTTACGTCGATATTCTGTGAGAGGGTAGTACTTCCCCGGTCAAGCCGGCCCATTCCTGCTGAAATCAGCAAGGCTCTACTACCAAAATAGGGAGGGAGGGATATAGGTGTGATGTATGTCTGTATGACTATTATTAATAAAGCGTGAAAATCATACACGTTAAATTTCGGACTAATGTTATTAACTCACTACCAACTAAAATGATCTGATTCAAATCTACCAATTATGCTTATTTTCGCAACAATAAACAAAATAAATTACTTTCACAATCAAACAACAAACGATTCTCGATCTCCACCCCTCCAATCCAAAAACTTCCTTCTTAGGTCTCATACGAAATAAAACTTCAGGCATTAATAACCTATCTACTACATTGGCACACTCTTAATGGCAACGTCTTTAGCGACAAGCGACGCGACACGTGACGACAGGCAGAAGTCGATGTCGCGTTCCACTCGGCCGTCTCCGCTGACGTCACAGGGAACGCGACATATTCTTCGTAACGTTCACTCTGACGCGACATTGGTTGCAGCGCGCGGCCGTGGTGGATTAAAGCGCGCCATGTTCATCGAAATCGCTTCACGCTTCCGCCCGTCGCTCTAGATCGTGACCAGGCCGTAATGGCGACTTCTTTAGCGACAAGCGACGCGACACGTGAATTCGGGCAGTAGTCGATGTTGCTTTCCACTCGGCCGCCTCCTCTGATGTCACAGGGAATGCAAAATGTACCTCGTAATGATACTGATACACTTGAGCATTTACCTGTTATAAGCATTCTTGCGAATGTTACAAAAAAGAAAAGCAAATGAGTGTGTTTTAATAAGCATTCTAACGCATGTCTTTGCGAGCATTCTAGCGAATGGACAGTGAATTTACAGATACCTTTTCACTAGAAAGATCGTGAAAATGAAAATGTTTGTAGCAATGTTCGACTCTGTTCATTTTCCAGTTCGACAAAACAATAAAACGGCGAATGCTCGCTGTTTTGTTACAAGTGAATGTTTTTTGTGTATCGGCGCCGTAAGGCAAGTCGCGTATCCTGTCGCGCGTCACTTATCCCAAAGTCATGGTCGCTATATTACTTGTTGAAACAAGAACAGAACACTTCGTACCTACCACTCTGGAAATATTCAACACCGAGCGTGTTTTCTTCCGGATAATTGATTTCCAAATGAATGATATAATTTATTTGCAATAAGATTTGTGAATTTATTTATGTTTGTATTAGTTGAAGTGTTATTCGGATGCTAATGGGACTTGGAGTGATCGTGTTGTAATTTTGTGAAGATTGGTTACACTAAATTATAGAAGGATGAGATTATATACTTTTAGTTTTACGGCTTAGCTTGTTAAAGTTCTTGTTTATGAATTAAATGTGTGCGCTTGTCAATAATATTGTTTAATATGAGTTATACTGGTCGATATAGAAATAAAAATATATGTAATAATTATATTATGTTACTGTAAAGGCCCGAAGTGCACAGAAATCTTAAGATTTAAAGCCCAGTAAAGGCAATAGTCATTATTTTCAACAGTTGTGAGTAAGGTAAAGTGAGACTGTAACTCAAGTAACTAGGTTATGTCAGGTTCCCTTGTGACCCTTAACCCAAAAATAGGAGCCCTGCAAAGCAGGGCTCCATTAACTTAGTTTTTTTTTTTAATTCGGACGTGTATCAACTCGTGCTGGTAAATCTTAGGATTTACTGGGAAATATTAAGATTTACCGTACTTCGGGCTTTCACAGTAACATATACTTCAAAAAGCGATATCCGAGATGAGGGTCCAATGGACTACAACCCAGAGGGTGCCAGGTTCAAATCCACGGCGCGCGCCGCTGACCTTTCGAGGTTATATGCGGATAAAATTGTTAATTATCGTTTGCTGAATGGTTAAATAAATATGCGTATCTGAAAGTTTTGCGTTATGTTCTCTGAAGTCATAGGAAGTCTGTCAATTCACATTTGCACAGTACTGTGGGCTGTGGCTTACTCATTACAGAAGTCGAAGAGGCATGTAATAATAATCATATGAGTTATCACTCAAAACTACAAACTGGTCACATAAATATAATTATCCTGTTTTATACTTTAAACTAAATTGAAAGGCCTAAGACAGTACCAAAACAAAAAGAAACAAAATTTCAATCATGAATAAAAGCTTTTCAATAACTTTTATTGTATTGTGAAAATGGTCAATATTCTATTCTAAAATTAAGAATTGTTTTGATTGATTTGAAAATGGATATTCCAACTGAGTACCGACACTGCTCCGAACTAAATAAACTTGTAACATAAAAGAAGATCCTTCAAACATAACTTCAATGGCTGCTGTCAGAAGTTTATTTTTACTGGTATAACATTCAAAGATGGCCGGTATCATCGTTTCTTTTGTTTTACTTATCATCGCGAATCCTTTCTTGGAGTCGAATTTAGTAAAATTTGTTGTGATGAAAATTTTATTGATTTTAAATTAAAGTGGATTAACTTTTGCACCGATAATGACAACGAGTAAAATTATTCCAAAACACATTTTTTACGAAAATAATCATTATCATTATAGTCGAATGCTGATCATAGGTTTCGCTCAAGTCAAAAAATTGAGGTCCAGTCAAAAGCTTTATATGGAAAACTTAATCTGAAATAAATGATAATAATAATAAAGTAGCAATAGTCCGTCACCTGCTGCGGCTAACCAGTGACTGTACTTAATAGTGCAGTGATGGAGGCTCCTCAGTAGGTGTCTCATCACATTCTAGATTAAAACTCACAAAGGGCCTCTGCGCGTTGGACCTATGTCTCCGTGTACGCCTGCCAAAGGGCCGGGTATTGTTCTAACAAATTTGAATAATACCCGTGGAAGGGAAACAAATAATAATAAAAAGCAATAATAATGGCGGTTGGTAGTTAAAATATTCATATACCATCCAAAAATTAACACAACAGAACAACGAATCGTCTTGCCCAGACCACAAAAGAACATTAAGCAATGCAAATAAAAACTTTATACACAATAAGAACTTGTTCAATGCATTAGAGTTGGAACACATATACAAAGTACCAGCTTTCTTCTTCAAGACATTAGAGCATTTCAACAACTAAGTCTTTATTTCGCATAATTGTTTTGCGAACTCCAGACAAAATTGATGGATTGCCATCGAAGTTTGTCTCGAAAATTGTTAATTATGGAAATACCGTCCCCAATTTGAGGTTAGCCGTACTAAAGTTACCTGTTCCGAACAAATTTGTTTTGCGGCGTTTTTAAAGTTGTTAAACACGGTTTAGGTGGATGGCCTTTTTGAATTTGCTTTTGAATATTTTTTTCATGATTGTTGATGCTGTTGGTGTGTCTCGTGTGCGTGTATGTCCTTGATGTGTTCAGGGTTACGACTCAAGGGATTCTCAAGTAAAAAGCTGGTTAGTAGGTACGCAATACGTTTATTTGTACAAACGTTACAAATGCCAGCGAGCGACTGACTCCAATTCTCTACTTGCGCTACAGGCGCGTTACGTACAATGTTTAATGTGCTAACGTCAGCTAAACGTGACCCCACAATGATTTATTTTCTTCTTGGTTTATTAAGAAACATCAAGCATTTTCAAAGCTATACATAAGAATAGTTTACATTCATGAGTTTACAAAAATAAATTATAAGCTATTTATCACATATACAAACAAAATAAATCTACTTATATAACTAAACAATCCTAAGCTAAACTATAAAAACTAAATAATTAAAGATAACAAAAGAAGAAATAAATCAATAAGGAAAGGAAATTGACTACGACGCGTCAAGAAATTCCTCCGCAACGCTGTCAGCTGGTAGCGTGCCCAGAAGGCTGGCAGCATTGCCACGTTGAATAGCAATGCTTAATCTTTCTGCGAAATATAAACCAGCCCTCTGGTCACGGGAAGCGTCGATCAGTCTTTTGGCGATTTCTTTGTAAAGAGCGCGTGCACTAGGGCCCCATGGCCCCAGCGTTTCGACCCCAAACGGCTCAAAAACGTAATTACCAGATATGTTTCCGTATTTGCGCCGTTTGAGGGTCTCCGCTGATGCAGCAGCAGCGCCAGCCGATCCAGCTGTACTTGGAAGATGTGATGGCGCAAGGGTATCGACGCATGTCGCGTCCCATACCAGAGGCCTGCCCATCTTCCAAGGTAATAAGAACATACCGTCTGGTCTCTTCCCATCGTCGCGTACCAAGCCATTCGGTTCAAGATGAGCTGGTACTCCGGCGGTGACAAGAGCTCGACGGAGTATGTCGTTAATGTGGGCATGTCGGGAAATACGCCCAGCACTCCTGCTGCACGATAAGCCATGGTGGCCAAAACTGTCGACATTCTTGGTTTTAATTTAAGATGAGGAAAGGAAAAGGTGAAAAGATTTATTGTTGTAGAAAACTCTTCAGATTTGTATGCAGATTTGTATGTAATCGAAAGAAATAAAAACTTTATCAAAATATACCTCTATAACGATATGAATCTAAAGATACAGGTAGAAATGCATTTCCTTACGGTTTAAGAAGCCCTCTAAATTTCGTAACTTTAATAATAAATTTATATTAATGAAAAGCCAGTAACGTTTAGAGAATCTGTTCGACGCAATGACCTCAATATTGACTTAAGCTTAATAGCAAACTTATGAGACCAACGTGCCCTCTTACTTGTTCAGCAGAAATTGTACAGTATAATAAAATCCTTTGATTGAATATTCCTCCATTCGATGTAAATGTCAAGTAGTCCTTAGATTAAAGATTCAAAATGTTCAAGTTATAAAAATAGAACACAATAACTATTCAACTGTTAGTAAATGAAACTGAAAATATATTTTTCTTTATATCGCAAACCAATACTTAGATACAGATACACAAGCATTATTGTTAAATAAATGGGTATTGATCAATTTAATAAAACTGCACCAAGTGGCGGGCACAAGCCACGCCAGGAATGAATTATTTTCGTCAGTAAAAAAAAAACACTTTTTCACGGCAACAGTTTATTTTCTAGCACTTGTATGCTCGTACAGAAACACTTATTTGAAAGGCTCACAAACTGGTTAATATTGATCACAATTAATTATATTTAGTGGAAAAGACAAAAACGTGACCGCGCCAATTCGTGGCGAGCGGAGGACAGGAAGTTTTACAATGTTGCCAATACAATTTTTAATTATAAAAATTAATATTTATGTTGTTGCCAACATAAGTTGGGGGGGGGCCTACGGCAGTAGGATTACATAAAGTTATTATCAGACAAGATAACTATTACTAAACGACCTTACAAATTAAGCAATATAGTAATTTAAAAAAGTTGCAGTTTAAACTTAAATAACTATTCACCTAACACAAATTGTGTTGTGCAGGACTTAAGTACCTAATGATATACTTAATCTAAGACATGAGTACCACTTAAACTCTTATAATACTAAAACTTAGATCTCTATAGGTAACACGCAGACCTTTGTAATGGACCTGTTGTGCGTATATCCATTAGCAGTTTTAACTTCTACGGCGCGAACTTTTCCATCCTTTCCAGGAAAAACATTAGTGATACGAGCCATGGGCCATTCCAAAGGCGAGGTGTTATCATTACGTAATATAACTAAACTACCTATAGAAACATTAATTACATTATCGCGCCACTAAGGGCGACTTTGAAGTAGAGTCAAGTAATGCTTGCTCCAATTTTTCCAGAAGGCCTGCTTCATACTAGTAATTACAGACCAAAATTTTAACAAACTTACGTTAGTATCGCTTAGATTTTGTTCAGGAATACAATTGAGGGTTTCACCTGTCAGAAAGTGTCCAGGTGACAAAAAAGAATAATCATTAGGGTCTGCTGTAAGAGCAGTTAATGGACGAGAGTTAAGTACACCTTCAATTTCTATTAATACACTATTTAGTTGTTCATAAGTGAGCAAGGCTTTACCTACGACACGTTTTAGGTGGTGTTTTGTACTTTTGACGCCACTTTCCCAAAGTCCGCCAAATATTGGACTATAACTAGGAATAAAATGAAAATTGATACCGCGTTCAGCAGCATATGACTTTACTAGAATTGGGTGACTTTGAGAAGCGTGCAAACGATACATTTCATCTAATAGGTTCCTTGCCCCCTTAAAGGTTGCCCCATTGTCACAGAAAACGTCGCTGGGCAAGTTACGTCTAGCAATGAATCGCTTGAAAGCTGCGAGAAAGGCGTCTGTCGTTAAATCAAATACTAATTCAATATGAATCGCCTTTGTCACAAAGCATACAAATAGAACAATGTAACCTTTACCGATGACTGATTTTCTGACACGACTGTTTTTGACGGATACCGGCCCAGCGAAGTCCACTCCGACCTTCTGGAACGGCCGACATGCGGTGACTCGCTCAGCAGGCAAGGAACCCATCAGTTGAGATGCCGCAACCGCCTTCAGTCTGAAACAGGTTACACATTTATGTATTACTTTTTTTACAGTTCGTAGTCCATCAACAATCCAAAATCGTTGTCTGATGGAACTTAATACCAATTTTTGCCCTGCATGGAGCAATTTCAAATGTTCATCTCTCACAATCAAGCTTGTAATAACAGATTCCTTTGGTAAAATGACCGGGTGTTTTTTATCATATGGTATAGGTGCACTCTGCAGGCGACCACCTACTCTGAGAATACCAGAATTATCAAGAAAAGGAGCTAGTGGCTTAAGATTACCTGAGACTTGATTGTGTGATGACAAGCTTTTAATCTCGTTTACATAATACTGATATTGTTCATGTTTGACAATTAGTAACAATGACTTTCTTAATTCTAAAGTTGTTAAAACACCCTTTTGTTTTTTATTGTTAAGCTTAACATTATTACAAAATCTAATTACATAAGAAAGTACACGAGACAACTTATTTATATTCGAATGTTTCTTTAATCTTTCAAAAATGTTAAAACTATCAGTAGTTATTGTGGCACATACAACCTTTTTACTTTTCTCAGATTTTAATTCAGGTAATTCTAAAGGAGATTCATGAAAATTTAACTGAAGTTTATAATCTATATTATGTAAGAATGATGGGCCATGCCACCATAATTTATGATTATTGAGTTCATGAGACCTGAACCCTCTACTGAGACAATCAGCAGGATTGTTTGCAGTATCGACATATTGCCAGTGACAGTCACGTGCAATCTCTGAAATTGCTCTTACCCTATTTGCAACATAAGCCTGTAGCTTTGTTGGTCCGATTTTTAACCATGCTAGGACGATTTGAGAGTCAGAAAATAGGTGAGTGTCAGTAATATGTAAATGTGTATAAAGAGTGTGTAGTACCTTTGCAGTCAGTTCAGCAAGCAGAAGTGCAGCATTGAGTTCAAGCCTGGGAATTGTCAACTTTTTCCTAATAGGGTTTATCCTAGATTTGGAGGCCAGTAACTGAACATGAGAATTACCTTGTTCGTCAGTACAGCGTAAGTATAAACAACAGCCATAAGCCACTGTGGAGGCATCAGCGAATCCTATCAGTTGGCTACAAACAGTATCAGGAGGCTTGACACAGCGAGGAATGTTGATTGTCTCCATATTGGATAAATCTTTAACAAAGTCATTCCACATTGTCCTGATGTCCTCAGAGGGACTTGCATCCCAGTCTGTTTAATTGACACACAAGGCTTGCATAATTACCTTAGCACGGGTTAATATAGGCCCTACTAGCCCCAGTGGGGCAAAAAATGAACTGATGTAACTTAATATTTCACGTTTAGTGTCACGTGTACTGTTATATGGTTTAAGACAACTGGCCTTGAACATGTCATCGTTAACATTAAAGTTGATACCTAAAGTTTTTACAGACATGTCATGCCGCTCTAATTCCAAATCGCCAAAATGATGAGTTTCTTTAGGGACATTTTCAAGAACTGAATTACAGTTAGATGCCCACTTGTGGAGCTGGAATCCCCCCAGAGCAAGAAGCTGAATTAACTCAGACTGCATTTTTACTAATTCGGTACTAGTTTGACTATTGGATAAAATATCGTCGACATATGTATTATTCTTTAAGATTCTAGATGCTAATGGAAACTGATTTTCATACCTATTTGCAAGTTCAATGAGGCAGCGAGTGGCAAGATATGATGATGGTTTAAGACCATAAGTGACAGTTTTCAACTGTATGCACTGAATATCTGCGTCAGGTGACTCACGCCATAGTATATTTTGCAGTGAACATTGATTAGGATCTAAGTTAATGCATCTAAACATCATACGAATGTCGCTTATAAAGAAGAATTTATCTAATCTAAATGCAAGAAGAACTTCAAAAAGATCCTTCTGCACTACTGGGCCATTGAGTAGAAGGTCATTTAAAGAAACCTTTTTATTAGTAATCATGGAGCCATCAAACACTGTTCTTAACTTTGTGGTGCGACTGGACTCTTTGACAACGGCATGGTGAGGAAGAAAATAGACTGGATCTGTAGACATATTGTACCTACTTATGTCATAAAATGCACCATGGTTTAATTCTATGTATTGATCAATAAACTTTTTATATTTAAGAAATAGATTGTTATCTTTATGCAATCTTTTCTCTAAATTGATAAATCTTTTAAGTGCAATGTGAAATGATTGTCCCAGCTCTGAGTTTACTTGTTCTAATGGAATCTTAATGGGCATTGAGACTTGAAATTTATTGTTTTCAAGAATAGTAGTGTCCTTAAAAAACTTCTCACAATAATCATGCTCAGGTAATTGCTCTGGGAAGATTTCAGGCACTTTTTTAGTATCCCAAAATGCCCTCAAAGTGTCATTTAAGCTGCTATTACATTCATTACAATGTAAAGATACAACCTGATTCTGTCCATGTGGAATGTTGGTGAGCCCAGCGACGAAGTGTCCAAGTGTTGTGTGAACTACTGATGGCTGCTGTTGTGGAGTGATGCTTGCAGAACTGGACTGGCTGCCCGCAGGAGTACTCTCAAGCGGCGGCAATAGGATCTGGAAGAAGACGTCAGCTCCAAGCAACAAGTTCACATCACCAGGCACATTAAAGTTTGCGTCGGCTAGCTTGCAATTCGCAGGGAATGTAATGCATGACGCATCAATACGTGTTTGAGGCAATTTGGTTGTGATGGATTTTACCACATGACAATTGACAAGTATTTTGAATGGATAAATAGCGGAGTGAACCTCAAGCTTTATACATTTGTCAACTGTTTTGGAAATGTTAGTAATGCCAACAATGTTGGAGTTAGTGTGCTCAGGGACCAAGCCTAATAAATCAAGTGTGTGCTGAGTGATAAAAGAAACCTGTGACCCACTGTCAAGCAGAGCTCTCACATAAATATTGCTGCCTGACTGCGTAACTAATTTAACTTGTGCAGTAGGCAGTAGCACCGGAGTCTTAATATTGCAGGTACTTTTAAGCGCCACATTTGTTGAAGCTTGCTGTGCATCAATCCCATGCAGTAGGGAGTTGTGCCCCTGTTTACATTCAGCACACTTAAAATGAAATTTGCATTTGCGCTGTTTGTGCTGCCCTAAACAAATTTTGCATAAATTATTTTTGTTTGCAAATTCTACCCGTTGCCCCGGAGCAGCAAGCGCAAAGGCTTCACACTTAAAAAGCTTATGTTCAGATGACTTACAGTATAGGCATGCTGGAGCTGGCTGCGCTGTAGTTACAGTATGGCTGGCCATCCGGTTAGCCTGCGGCTTCTTCGAAGAATTGCTGGCTTCCAGGGCCTGAGCGCGACGTGCTAAATACTCGAGCAGTTCTTTGATTGTTGGTTTTACCAGAGGGTTTCGCTCCAATGTGAACGCTTGAGATGTAGCGGGGTCCAGCTTGCGTGAAATAATGCATATTATTACGTTGTCCCAGCCCTCCACCTCCTCTAGGTTTTTAAGGGCCGCAAGGTGCTGTTTAACATCTGAAATGAGACTTCTTAAGTTAGCAGGGGTAGACCGAATGGCTGGTATGTCCATTATTGTGTATATGTGTTCTTGTATTATTGTAGTGTTGTTGTCGTATCTCTCTTTAAGCAATTTAAGAGCTTCCGCGTAACTGTGACCCTGGAGGGGTAGATTGTTGATAAGGGCGTGAGGCTCTCCTCTGAGAAAGCTCTTCAAATAGTATAGCTTTTCAACTGAAGATATGGATTGATCTTTATCAATCATAGCATTAAAAATATTGATGAATTCGTAGTATTCTGTGTATTTTCCCGTAAATGTGGGAATGTTGATGTTAGGCAACTTGATTCGCGAATTATGGCTTGATTGCGATTCCGAGATTTCTGAGGGCGGAATAACATTTTCAAGCACTTTATTGATCTGGGCTACTAAATCAATGTACGTATCCTCGATCTCCCCAGAATTCTCGGAATCTTCTTCATCGATCGATAAAATTTTTACACATAGCCTATTGTACTCTTGGAAGACTTCTTCCAGTCGAGTCTTTTTAGCCTTTAAATTCTCTATTGATAGTAATTGAATGTTACCTTCCAAACTCTTCTTAAGACGCGTTATCGACGCCTTTGTATAACCCCTATTAGCAACGAGGTATTTTAAATCGGTAGGCATTGTGAACACAAATTACACGAGAAACACGACACAAGAACAAAGTGAATGTACACAAAATGGCGAAGTGATTTGACGTGAGATGACGACGCAAACGCTGCTCGCTCGACGGATGTTTTGTTGACGGCAATGGCGACGTTCGGGTGAAGTCGGCTTGACTCGGCTCACGTTCGGCTGCACTCGGCGCAACTCAGCTCACGTTCGACTGCACTCGGCTCACGATCGGCTCATTCGGCTCCCGATGCGACGTTCTCGTAGCCAAGTTCCGTGCGGATATTCAGATTGGACAGCAGGGCTGCCAACCGCACAATGGTTTGAATTGACGAAAAGACGCATGCGATTAGGTATGCACACTTGTATAGATGCGCACACACACACGTAGAGAATGTGAAGCGATATTTTTGCAGGGACACGATCTTCGTTTTTTTATTGTTTCCACGGGCTCTGATTTCTGCTGTTTTCTGTATTCTTCGGCTGCCGTTAAATATTGCTAGCTTCTAAATAACTAGGACAGCCGTTCGGATCTTGATTTTTTGAGATCTTGAATGCAGACACGCAGATATCCGGCTCGAAGGACCAGTATGGCGGGCACAAGCCACGCCAGGAATGAATTATTTTCGTCAGTAAAAAAAAACACTTTTTCACGGCAACAGTTTATTTTCTAGCACTTGTATGCTCGTACAGAAACACTTATTTGAAAGGCTCACAAACTGGTTAATATTGATAACAATTAATTATATTTAGTGGGAAAGACAAAAACGTGACCGCGCCAATTCGTGGCGAGCGGAGGACAGGAAGTTTTACAATGTTGCCAATACAATTTTTAATTATAAAAATTAATATTTATGTTGTTGCCAACACCAAGAACTAAAATAAGTCAATAATAAAAGGCTTAAAAATCCCTTGTCTTATGTGAGGTTGTTTTTATTTCTCCACAATTCACCAATATATCTCGAATAATCGTATTCAATATAAATAAAATCTAATTCAGCGAATAGACGAAATTTTACTGGAAGATACACCATCTGTTCTCAGAAATAGCTATTTGTTATGGCTTTAACAATAACACAGTAATATATTTACAAAGATATTTGCAATGGTTTTATTATATAACTTAAATGTTATTGAAGTAGTTTATATTTAGGACTCGTTGCGGAATTGAATATAAGAATTTGATGAATGGGGATAAAGCTTGCTCATAACATAATACGACATTTTGTCTCTCTACAATGTTATGTATAGGTATTGTATTCTCTGTATTTCGTCCTTACATTATTAGAAAAAAAAACAATTTGTTAATAGTCAATTACAAGACGTACTTTTACTGGAGTATATTTATGGTAAACAGTAATAACTAATAAGACATGTTTGTTGCCCAAGTAGAACCATGATACAATCAATTAATGCCATGAGACATCGAAATTACTTTTGTGTTTCTCCCATTAGACAAATACCAATTTGAGGTGAAAATATTTGAGAGGAAAAGTTGAGAGGTGTAAAGCCAAGACCCATTATGATGAAGGTTGTATAGACTGGCATGAGTGGTAGTTTTTAATGGACAAAGCTAGTAACTAACTGGAAACTGCAGAAAATGTCAGCACTGCGCAATAGCAAGAAATTATGTTTTGTACAAAGCGAACATAAATGCTGCCAAACGTTTTATACCCAGAAATGTTTTTAGAGCACTAAAAACATTTCTGGGTATAAAACGTTTGGCAACAAACAAGAGGCAATATTCTGTCCTTTCAAAATTTGTGGGTATAAAAAGTGGGCAATTACAACCAAAAATTACTAGATAAAAAAACCGGGCAAAAGCGAATCGATCGAAACCAAGATAGCACGAAATGATGATAAAACGAATGAAGATAAAATATTTTAGTTTTTATCCTATCTTGAACAAATTCACTTTTTTACAGTTTGTTGAAGTAATTACCCTAATCAAAAATGATTATGTAAAATATTAACGCTTACATAAACACAAACAAAAATAAAAAAAAACATTTTCTTCAAATCCTCCCCAATTTTCCGGTTCAAATTTTATTTTGCGGGCACATATCCGATCTCAATCACGACGCCTGGCTTCGGAAAGGATCAATTTTGATTGACAACCCTTGACTGATGTATAAAAGAGGGTAACTACGGGTCGTGAGAAGTTTGTAAGTCTAAAATTTTGTTTTTCCCTTAATACTTGAGCAGAATAAAAACGTGCTTCAAGAAATGGCCGAATTTAAAAAAGAAAGATTTCGAATTTGCAGATACTAGGTAATTTCTTTTTATTTTATTTATTTATGACCAGTTTTTGTTACCTACTATTTATAATGACGTCTAGAGAACTTTTAGCAGAAACCGATAAAATTAATAGGACTTGATTAATAATTTGAAATGTCTATTTTTTCACGTGCCGTAGATGAATTAGCAGCTGCATTCACAAAAAGATAAATTCCAGTGCGTTTAAAACTATGGTTTTTGATTGACAGAAGCATATAATCACTACGATCGACTCTATTATGTGAAATAATTTAAAAAATATTAATTAAGCTTGCGGGTCGTAATAGAGCAATGGTTAATCAAATGCTAGGTAGTAGCCAAAGTCAATTAGCATTGAATTAAATAAGGATTTTTACAACAGCGTAAAGGCTGTAAACCTTTTAATTAATTTCTGCTTCATAGCTTAAGCCCTTCTCAATAAAGTGGTATTCCATGAAACGGCAAGCAAAGTGTTCTTTCAAAAAGACTCATTTTTATCTTAATTGTTACAACGGCATAAAATTCAAGGAATCTTTTCCAACTTCGATGGCAAATCAATCAAACTGCAAATAAAGTTGCAATAAGTTGTCATGGATATAAAAGTAACTGATTGTAAAGAAGGAATTACAGCTGTTTCAAAATAAACTGATACTAGTAGTACATTATTTTATGTTAATTATCGTTCGTTTAATAATGTGCCCGGTAGATGGCAATAGGCTCGCTCCCTATTACATTGGGACCGAAACATAGCTGGCGAAGTAGGGTTATGTAATACACCTGTGCCTACCCCTTCGGGTGTAAAAGGGCACGCCCGTTATGTTATAAATTGTAATACTAATATGGATGTAGAATTGTTCCCTAGATAGGCATAGACGTCACGATAATTATTTAGCTTGTATTAACAAACGCTAATTAATTTTATAATACACACGTAATGATTACTTACTCGTAACGAAATAGCTTGATTAACATGAATTGGTACGATCCAATTACATGTTATTTTAGACGAATAATGTAGTCTGGATAGGTAAAAAGTTTACATTTAAGTAGCAGTTAATATATTATATATATTAACTGAAATAGTAACTACGTGTTACTTTTTTAATATTCGTACGGGATATGTACCTCGCACCTTTGTTTGGAGTAACCGAAATTTCGGCACTGTTGCTACTACGAGTATATGGTTATATGCGCTTTGATAAATTAAAGACATTTAAGAAACTCTCACACATACACCCTGAAAAATTGCACGTCTTTTTTGAGCAGTCGTGTAATAAGATATCCATCGCAAAAAAAATACAATACATTAAAACAGTTATTATGGTCGACAAATCTTTTATGGTTGAATCCATATCCATAGCAGCAAAATTTTAGTTTCAATATTTTAGTTTCAATCTTTCTTCTCCCTATTCAATTTCAAAACTTCTTCGAATCCCACACTATTCAAGTCAAGACAACGAATGCTCAATTGATTTCTTAACTCACATAATAAATTCAAGTATCCTTAAAACAAATATCCACCAATACATTGTCATCCCTCAGTTCCCACGAACAAGGAAAACTTAAAACTCGAAAAATTCTCGAACCAAAAATATCTTGGAGTTAGTAAATCTTCGAATGCTGGCGATTCTCTATAGAAAGGTATAATTTAGTGTCGCTGAAAGCAGTTAGCAAAAAAACAAAGGAAACTTCCATCAATAATAAGTTTTCTGGTTCTTGCCTGTTTTCTCAGCGAGGAAAACCATTTAGGTACTGATAATTTAAGAAAAATAACTGCTCTACTTTATATTGTATTTTCGGAATGTGCTAAAATCGTAAGTCCAGTTTGACGTCTATACACGGTGTCAAAAGACCGCTAACCAAGCCGAAGTCTACTCGTTTTTTATATTATGCCAAGTCACATGTAAAAAACGAGAAGAGCAGAGATAGCTGAATGGAGAGACTGACAGACTGCTATGCAGAGGGTCTCGGGTTCGAATCTACGGCACGCACCAATGACTTTTCAAAATTAAATGCGTATTAAATTGTTAATTATCGCTTGCTAATCGGTGAAGGAAAACATCGTGAGGAAACCTGCATGTCTGAAAGTTCTACATAATGTTCTCGAAAGACATGTGAAGTCTGCCAACCCGCACTTGGCCAGCGTGGTGGACTATGGCCTTACCCTTCTCATAGTGAGAAGAGACCCGTGCCCAGTAGTGGGACAGTATGAAGGGTTGATGATGATGATATATGTAAAAAACGAATCAGTCTAAGCAAAAAATAATACCTGAGAAACGATATTTTATTTTTTTACAAATTGTAAAAATAAACTATATTTTACGGATTTTATCGAGGTAATTATATTGAATATCGAGTATTGAAATACTATTTAAAATCCCAAACGACAATTTAGAACTATGAGTAGTATTCAGGAGAATCGATGTGTCAAAGCTTTATCGGACTTACGCTTTCTTGATTTTTATTTGTGGATCTTGCAATATCCTCCAAGGTTAGATATTTTTAGAGCGTTAATGAGAAAACTTGTGTTCAGTCTAAACTTAAATAATATATTTTTTATCGAAAATAAAATCGAAGTTTGAACGGTTTATAAAAGGCAACCAACTTCTTCAAAGAAGGCGTCTTTCTTTTTATCAAATTAGTATATTTTGGCGCACAGCCAAGGTAGGTAATATCCTTAAAGAATTATTGTATTCCTAATGCCTTTCTTGTACCTTAGTTTTTTCTATTATGATATGAATGCCATTCATATTTCAAAATTTAGGTTAGTTTTTGGTAAACTAGTTGCTTTTCTCAGTAATAAGTTTGTGTAAGTCGAGTATGTTTCGATTCTCGCTCAAGTCAAACATTTGTGTGCATGAACATGGATGTTTGTCTTGGTCTGGGTGTATCTATATATAATATGTATGTATTTACAAAAAATATATAATTATGTATGTTTATCAATTATCTAGTACCCATAGCACAAACTTCTGCTTAGTTTGGGACTAGATGGTGTTGTGTGAATGTGGTAGAATATTATTATACATGTTGTGACCACTATGACTTAATTATAATCCTAGCGCCATTGTAGAACTAAGGCCATCGCCTCGGAGCTCGGGGTCTGCTTGTGACCACTATTACCGTTGACCCAATTTAAAACCTACTAGAAGACGCGCGCAGCTACGAGTACGCCCGCACATTCTAGTTTAATTTAACAGTTTCCGCCCGATCCTGTCGGAACGTTAGGAAATCCCTTCTTAGTGCACGTCCTCAGAGAACATACATTCTTACCAAATTTCAGCATCCAGCACTTAATAGTTTTGGCTTTAGCTAGTCTGTCAATCAGTCAGTAACGCAAGGATGTAACTCCATTTTGACATGCATTATTAAACGAACAAACTAACTTCGACGGGTCGCCTCTGCTTAACTTGTTCGCATACCGTCATAATAACGCACACCAGTCGTGCGACGGAGTCGTTGCCCATCGATCCTGAGGATGCCTCGTGGAGAGGCGAAACACGTGTCGAAGAGTAGTCGGCGCATAGTGTGGCACTTCAGGTATTTAATGGAACCCATTTCCGCATATCCCTTATCCTTATTATTCCATATATCCCTTATCCTTTGTCTTTAGATCAGATCGGTATTGTCAACCTTTTTCTACTGCAATAGTTGGGGTGGGCAACCCAAGGTTGCGTGGTTCCTCTTTCGTTCCATTAGGTAACAATGGAGTTTCACCAAGAAACGCTGGATTCAATCAACTATATGCATCGAAATATTTTAATTTGTAAATTTACATTTTCAGCCTTTTGTTAGAAATGTAGGTTTCATCTATCAAATAGTTAAGGCCTAAAATACCATTCAATTCAACATTGATCTAGTTGACGAATTGTTTTAGAAAAGCGATTATCAATATTGCCAGCCGTCAGGTCGCAACGGGCAAAATCTCCGGATTAACTGGGTAAAGCTAGATCACATGCGAGTTCTTATTCTTACTCGACTCCTTTTACGCCTGAGCTGTAGTTCGAAAAAAATCATTAACAGAATTCCCATAAGCCATGTATGGGAATACAGTAAAAGATTTTCCTTGAGCAAAACGCATAATCCTTCAAATAAATGAATAAAATCTAGAAGAAAATCGGATAAGCCTGTTACATAAGCGTATATCTACAGAGCCGTATTTTTGCCGCGCGATTTATTTTTAGCCTTTTGTAAGTCGAAAATCGAACGCCTCTTTTGTCCATTCATAGAAAAGTAAGGCGTTTAATTAAAGATCGAACGTGATCAAGTTCGAAATTTAACATTTCTAAGAGACAAATTCATGTAAAAGATTCGTGCAAAATAATGTACCTATAGATTTTTGTACCATTTATACAATAAATCTAGAACTCGATGTAAAACATTTAAGTATCTTGTAAATTCTAAAATGTTTTATAACTTTTAGCAAACGTATTTCGGCCGTTTTATACTGTCTCTGATTCCAGAATACACTAATTTATTTTATGGTATTTGTTCCCAAAGCAGCGATGGCCTAGTGAAAAGACCAACAGACTTATTGCGCAGATGGTCTCAGGTTCAAACTGGCCCCCCCATAGGATCTCCACCTTGTCGTGATGGAGGGGGCTCAGTAACCGTAGGTTTCAGTTTTGTTTTCCCATGGCGAAGCTAAGCGGGATCCCGGGAGGGGACGCTCCATTTGGACTTGGGTGAGGCCTGTGTAGGATGCGTCCCAAGGTGCGGGTGCGGGGGACAGTTCTGTCTGTCCCTCGCAGTCGGGTGCGGTCGCGGGAGGAGAGGCGTATCGGTGTTGCGTTGCCGCGCACCCTATCTCCCGCGACCAAATGGGGGCGCACCATCGTTGCGTCGCGATGGGGCCGCAGAGGAAGAAAAGATGCGGTCTTGCGTTGCCGTCCTCCCTATCCTCTGCGGCCGCTGGGTGTTTTGGCGGCGGAGCTCAACACCTTCATCCGCCGCCAAGAGGGTTTTGTTCGGGGCCCGCCTGACCATCTGGCGGGCCAATACCCATCGAGGGGTTGCGAGGAATGCTTTGGTGATACCCGACTCTCCGACACATGGGTACATGAGGAACACGGGTTGGTTTTTAGTCAGTAAGAGTCTGACAGTCCCCTTCGGCCTACCCCCAGGGCGTAGGGACTCCATGAGGGTTTTCCAACCCGACACCAAAAAAAAAGGTTCACATCGGCGGTTTATCTCCGCACCCATGACTTTTTAAAACTATATATCGTAATGATCGTTTGCTAAATAGTTAAGGTAAATGTTAGGACACCTGCATGTCTGAGAGCTTTTCATAATGTCCTTGAAAGACATAGAAGTCTGCCAACCTGCACTGACCCAGCGTTGTCGACTATGATCTAAACCTTTTTATAATAAAACCTACCCAGTAGTGGTACATATTATAAACAAAACTGATAATAATGATAGTAATATGTCCTCTTATCTCTTTTATACTTCTTAATGTCGTAATTGGAAGCTCTCAAGTAAAGCAAAAGTAAAGCGGCCTACGTTAACATATAATTTCGCTAATAGTTGGAAGCAGTCAAATATTTGAGTGGATTTTTCTTTTCAGAAATCAAGACGACTTAAAAAAATGTTTTCTTTTTGTGAAAGCTCTGAAAATAAAACATATTTACATGACTGTAGCATTCAAAAAGCAATTCTTAATCTGCAGTACGTTTCCAATTTTCAAGGCAGAAACGTGATATCTTTTACATATAAATTCAACCATCAGTGGAATCATTATTATTAATATGAGAAATTGCATATTTTACATATAAATTCGACCATCAGCATCAGTGGAATCATTTTTAATGATTGCACCTGCGTAAATATTCATTTCTCGAAATGCAAATAAAAATATATTTCATTTCTTTGTACCTACATTCCAGAATTTTCCGATTCTTCGGTTTTCGGTTATCCAACAGAAATGAGTTGTTGTTATGTAAGTACTTAGTTCTATGTTCACGTTTTAGTTAGTTTCTAGAACGTTAAAAATCTTGTGAGATTTTGTATCCAGCATTTTTTATAGCATTATGGTATCTCTAAAATTGTTTTTGATATTTTTTACTGATATTTACGAGTGAATCGCCACTGCATAAACTGTCATAGATATACGTGGGTGATAAAGGTCCACAAGATTAATAAATGGGTCCATAAAATGTCACCTTTGTTCACTTGGGTGAATCAATTCCAAAGTGAATAAAGACCTCACCTTGAAGACATCACCCAGGTAAAATCATTCTGAGGTGAAATGGGAAAACATTGAAGTGTAATTTGTTCATCCAGGCGAACAAAATGGAATATACCGTACCCACAACCAGCTAAACAGCTGTCGGCTCACTTAATTACCATACCAACCAGCCAGTGAAGATAAATTTCAAGGATGGAATATTTCCAATAATCACAGCCCAATATATATCTTCTATCTAACAGATACGCAATGGGTCCATAGGTTATGAGATAACTAAACTAAGGATTATCGTTACCTACCTTGAGTATTAGTGTCACGTTCTAACATTTATTATAATTATCATCAGCGTGTCTTATTCAAGAGATAGTATTCGAAGTAGCCTGAACTAGTGACCCCATTAAAATATTCTAGGTTGAAGGTATACGGAGAAGTCGAATACTTCTACGTAGTAAGGTACGGAATGAGGAAACTCGTAAAAATAGCGTATTACTGATATAGTTGTAGTCAGCAAGTTCAATAAATTCAATAACTTCTATATCAGTTGATGTAGTAAGTTGGAATAATATTTTTAAGTGAAATGGTAAGTTACAAAGTTTGGATAATCGATTACAATTGTATGTACAACATTTAAATAAACAAAAACTTTGACGTGTTTGAGTCATAAGATTTTAAAAGTGTTCACGTTTAAATCGTGTTTCCAATGCAGTCGTATTTTTACTGAGGAAGCGCGTGAGGTTTGTTACTATAGAAGCAAGTGGCGTTCTGTTGTCTCTGCCTACCCCAACGGGCAAAAGGCGTGAGTATATGTATATGTATGTATGTATGTCATATTTTTAAGGTTATACAATTTTAATTATTTGGTGTTGCCCACAATCACATTGTATCAACTACAAACTATTTACCCATATTTAACTCCTTTAGGCTAAAAAAAAAGCCATAATAAACCAACTATTCAAAGTTCAGTTTATTCAGCTTCAGTAGTTTAGCCTCTGCATTGATAAGTTAGTTTTATTTTCAAATAATGTTTGTTTCGCTTCTTAAATCATCAAAATGCTTAGCAGTCTTTTGAAAATATGCTGAGCCACGGCTTATTATTGATATAAAAATCATGCTAGCCACATTGTGGAAAGCAATCAATAATCGAGAAATTCCCACAACATTATCGGTTCTCCACGAAACATCACATCAATTCACTTCAATGGAAATATTCTTACAACACATATATGGGTACTCTCATCGCAATTATAATATATTATGATCTTACAATGTCAAGTGAAGTATAAAATTATATTATATGTCACGTACAAACTCCGTGTCACGCGGAAATTAATTTAGCATATACGCTCAAGAAAAATATACATATTTTCACTCGAATGTGAGAGTACTTGACTTAAATTTAGAAGAACCTTCTGGAGTATGTCGTCAAATTTGTGCGAAATTATTTCAATTAAAAGTTTGTAAATTCTTTCTCATTATATTTTAATCTTGTGACATTTTTAAAGTCAAATTTTGGTTGTTTATTTAGGATATTTTTATCGTCACGTGGCATTTTAAAGTTGCTAATTATTCCCGGAAGAGCTTGTTTGCTACTTAGTTTAGATACTTAGTGGGCCAAGGTTTGTTTTGTACATCTAATGGCGCTGATACACTTGAGCATTCACTTGTAATGAGCATTCATGCGAATGTTACAAAACAGAAAAACAAATGAGTGTGTTTAGCGAGCATTCTTTCTGGTCTTGCTGGTCGTCATGTAGCAAGCGATAATTATCTCATTTGTATATTTATCTTGCTCTTACATTAGATAAAAACCATAAGCCAAAGTAAAGTAAATATATTGGGTAGAACTGCTGTTGTAGAGCGGTTTCTTTATTTTTTCTTTATTCTAATTAGATTGTTCGCTAGAAAGATCGTGAAAATGTTCGTAGCAATATTCGACTCTGTTCGTTGTTTGGTTCGACAAAACAAAAACCGGCGAATGCTCGCTGTTCTGTTACAAGTGAATGCTCAGAAGGCCAATTCTCGTATTTTAACTGACAACGAAAATATATTTTGAACGAAATGAGATTATATTTTGAATTTACTCACAATTGGTATTCTGCTAACATCATGACAGTATCATCTAATTTGACTTAAATAGTTCGTGGTTGACATATATTTTGACACATTGTTCAATTTACGATCTAGTCGCGATATCATTCAAATAACAGTTAATTTAGGAGAATACCATTTGTGACATAATACCATTTGTCAGTGTCATACTTATGTCACCATTTGTGACATAAGTATGACACTGACATTAGATCGAAACTGCATTTTGAACAAATTTATTTACTAGAATTGGGCCTCTGGTGTATGAGCGCCATAATGGGAATGCGATGATGTGTTGCTATTTTCTAACGCGGGACTTCAAACGTAAACTCAATTTAACAACCTTGCATATAAACTGTCCAGCTACTGAGAGGTTCTTATAACAATGAGAAGGATAAGTTTAGCGACACATGCTGGCCAACTGCACGTTGCTTGGCAGACTTCAAAAGTACGTCGAGAATAATATGCAGGTCTCCCTTAAAATATTTTTCTTAGCCAATAAACAAATGATAATGAACAATTTAATACGCACTTAATTTAAAATATTCTAGAGACCCGCGCCATGAGCTAGAACCCGAGACTGCTTGCGTCACTACTAACCACTCTGCTGCTCACTATAGCCTCAATATTTCATGCAGGAAATATATATACCAAGACGCCATTAACGTTATGGTCAACTATCTCTATTGATTCCTCTTTTAAAATACATTTGTTTATAGAGTCATACCTGTTTCCCAAATGGGTAGGCTGGGGTGTAATTATGGTTCAAGAATTTTCAGTCCCATATAAGAGGGCGATCCCAATGCCGTTACCGGGCACATTGCCATAATTTGTGCTCTTACTTAGAATTCGGAAAAACACCGAATCACTTTTGCCCGATCCAGGCATCGAACATGGGACCAACAGACGCATACACCATCCCCTGGATCACGAAGGCAGTCAATACATTACAATTTCACAAAAATTGAATTCTCGATAGTTTAAAATTAATCACAAAGTTCACCATTCTATAGTTTCTCACATAACATTCCAAATTCCCTTAAAATCAGTTACTACGTAAACTTCCCTTCTACGTTTTATTAAAATTGTTCTAGCCGATCCCAATATTGGATCCGTAGATATCACTAACATAACTGTACGAAGAATCTTTCGGCTGTCACTCCGCCATGCAAACGCTGGAAGTTATTGGATTAGCTTGTCAATAACACGACGGTACGATATTTTCGGCGTATCGACTGCCTTTACGAGACGAGAATTCATATGTTGTAAAATTTGAGGAAAGGTGTCCTATACTTGTTTTCATACCTTCACTTTAAAGTGTTTTGGTAGTTCATAGCGTGTTTTAGCTTGCCATTTGTAATAGTGCCGAAAGTTGAGCAAGCGTGTGGCGCTGTTGTGCTTCGGAGGGTACGTAAAGCTGTCGGTCCCTGTTCTTGTCTCAGGACCTGTCCGAGGCCATTGGGCGGTCTGAAAACTCCGACATCAGAGTTAGCCACGCACTCACACGTAAAATAAATATAACGACCTTTCTTAGAGCGGCAGTTTCTTTGTAGCAATAATAATTCTACAAATAAACAACAGCACTAGGAATAAATTCTGTGTCGCGGGTTACTTTACAAAGATTTAAATTATATACAGAGTTATTTATATCTGTATAATAAATAACTAGCAATCGGCCAGCCAGTTTTTGTGAACCACACAGGTTCAAACCCACAATACTAAGAGCAGATATAAGTAAAGAGGCAACAGCTTAAACCTTCAGTATAGCTCGTCATGTCAGCCTAGAGACGTTCACAGCTGGACATAGGCCTTCCCCAAGGTTTGTCACACTGATCGATTTAGTGCCATCTACTTCTTCTTTTATTAGTGCAGCTGCTAATGCTGTTCAATTATACATCTTTCAAATACTTTAAAACAAAACTACAATATAATTATCAATTTTGATAATTTTTCCTTTAGGTACTGATACACTTGAGCATTCATGAACGTTACATAACAGAAAAAAAACTAGTGTGGTTTAGCGAACATTCTACCAAGAGTTCTGGCGACCATTCTAGGGAAAGGATAACTATCCTTGCCCTTAGCTTCGACCCTTTTGTTATAAGCGTTCGCTAAAACATCGTAAAAATGTTAGTAGCGATGTTCGGCTCTGTTTGTTGTTCGCTTAAACAAATTTTAAACAGGAGAACGACAAGTACATGCTCAAATGAATCAGCACCATTACATGTCTCAGTTACACACAATAAGTTTATTGACCCATAAACATGAGTACACACTTACTCAATTATTCGCGTAGTCCTCAAATATAAGTACAACAGGACACTATCTGAAGACGAGACGCCTTAAGGCAGTTCTAGTCTCTGTAATTAACTAAGCGGTCGTAAATAGATGACTCTGTTTAGAGTACTGGTTCTCAAAGTTCATGTTGTATGACAAACATGACCCCTTAGCTTATTATTATACGTAACGTTACTTATAATTGAATTAAAGATTTTGGTTATTTTATTTTTACAAGAGACGATCCGCATTTATAATAAGTAATGTGAGTCTATTATATATGTGTCGCGGGGGACAAACATTCGATTTACGATTTTTCAATTACACACATGGTGATGTTTCTTCTGGGCATCAAACCTAAGACACTTGTTACAGAACCCAACGACGAGGCGACTTCTTAAATAACTACTACGACTAACTTGCAATAGTGGTGTTCTCAGAGGGATTATAGGCATAGGCCTATAATCCTTCTTGACCAAACCATTGCACGTTAGTCGAAACGTTGGAAATGCCAAGGTATTAATATCTTAAATATGTTAGTTACCGAGATTAAGATCTGCCAAAAAAAATTGTAAACTCTATCTGTGTAGTCAAGTAATAACTCTAATAATATAAAAAAACTTACTTGGATACCTCAATTCTAATTGTTTACGTTGTAAACCTAGCTACAGGATACGTAAAACTTTTATCAGTATTTTATTAATACAGTATAAGCCTCAACAGCAAGGGATATTTTAGAAAATTGATCATTTGCCGTCTAAACGACGACAAAAATGCCGTTTCAGGGACTGGAAAATCTATTATTTTCTTTACCCAACTGGCACGTCAAATTTCTACACGTCAATTTCGCTTCATACTGTGTTAGAAATTCTTTTCTTTTAGTTTTAGTAGATTTCATCGATGTTATTGTTTTAAATTACAACTCAACATAAAAAAATATAAGCCTCAAAATATATTCGAGTACCTAGTAATCGAAGTTAGTATTCTGAACAAATATGGGGTCACCGAAATAAATCCATGACCCCAACTTATTTGCTCAAGATGCATGCCGTAGCTAAACAGTTTGAGAACCGCCGCTTTAAACTGTAGACGTCTGCCGAAGCGACCTTGAAACGTAGTCAAATAGGTAACTTGTAATTAGGAAATTGGTCTTTGTCCTGAGACCTTAGGAACAAATGGGCTAGTACATTCCTTGTTTAATGGGACGAGTGATAAATCAACCATTATGTAGGTTAACACTAATGACGCAGATTAACTGACTTACAAAATGCTGAATGTAGTCAAAAGGGTTTTAAAAAGAAAACCGGTAAAATCTTTTAATCCAGTCTGTACCGGTCATTTTACATGTAAAGGATAATTACAAGGTGTCCTGTGGTTTTGTCCTTTGTCCTTTCTTCTTTGTCTCTACATTTTTATAAAAAAATAAGCTTAAAAACTATAATCCGAATACGTAAATAAAAAGGGTGTCTAAAAAGATCGAAACAAGAAAAAAGCTCATTCAGATATAAATCCAGAAAGTATAAGTACAGAAATTCTCAAGCTAGAGCCGTGGTCACACCTATTGTATACTAGTATACATAGAGTTACCTGCCATGATTGTTTAATGCAAGTAAATGTTCCTGGCACCCACATTAGGTATATAATCCTAATCCGATAATCCTTTTCTGTGTCCCGGTGGGGCATGTAAATTATCCGTGCAATATTTACATTGTCATATTTATAGGAAGAAAGAAAGAAAAATAGGTAGCGCAAAGCGTCTGAACCGCGTCAATTGTAAATAAAACCACGTTTTTTAACTAATATTTCAACGGAAACGGTATAATATATGTACTTATTTGTAATATGCTTACCAATACCTTTCTTTTGGTTCCAAACAGGTAATGATTATCTCAGTTATTTTTTTTTTGAGGTTGTAATCTGAGCTATTAATTTCGTATTAGAAAATTTTGATAAAATGTATATAGCCTATGTAACCCGCGCCATTATTACAAATCTGTTGACACTACATTTATTAAAATCGGTTCAGTAGTTTAGACGCTACGGTGGAACATACAAACATACATACATATAATTATATATACATACATACATACATATGTATGTATGTATGTACATACATACATAGACTGCCAAAAACATTACCCTTCCTTTTGGCTTTGCCGTAGTCGGGTAAAAATGGGCGGCAAACGGGCTGACTGATCGCCTGCTGGTAAGGGAATAAACACGGGCAATAGTAGAGGAAGCACAAGTGCGTTGCCACCTTTCGGGGCAGCAAAAGGAATAGGAGAGGAGCGGGATCAGGGAGAAGGTAAAGGAGAAGGGGTCTTTACGGTGGAAACCCAAATTGCGTTGCCCATCCTGATCCTCTTGAAGTAGACAGAGAAGGAAGGTGTATGTGACTCTCCCCTTCTAGTATTTAGGCACTACCTACTCTACCTACAAAATCATTGCATTGACGTTCCGTAGCGTAGGGGCTATGCGAGGTCCATGATTTTGACAGAGTGTGTTAATTGGTGTATGTAAAGTTATATTTATTTAAAATCACATCTTCGTTGAATATTATTATATGTACTCAAAATATCATACAAATTATGTATACAAAGTATATTGTTTCATATTTCTTCATACAATAAGTGATGTATGTAATTTGAGGTAGAATATTGTAGACAACCTTCCGTTTTATTACTTCAGAATGTTGGTTGTTGAAGTATTTATTGGTTGTTAATTATGTTTAATATTTTGTGATACAAAAATAACTAATTTTTTTATTATTTTCACATATAGCATTATCTAAGAAATTTCGAAGTAAAATATTAAAAGTACCGTACGTAAAAGTCTTTATGATATGGCAAGTGCAAAACTTGCTGTCCGAAAAATGATTGTGCTCATCATACAAACATTTTTGTTTTAGTTGGGAATTGAACCCACGACCGACTTAGTATTCAGGGATACTAACCATTAGACTAGTCACTAATTTGTATCATTAAAAAAAGTTAGGAGTATTTAATCCAACAACCACAAACTTCATCAAAGCATTGTTTGATAATTTGGGCACATCATAAGCATTCTTGCTACAATCAACCCACGCAGTTGGTGAATACTCACCCACGACATTTCATTACAACATTTCGTAACGTTTTATTTTACTCTGACCCTTATCCAGACCACTTATGTTTGTAAATATGTAATATTCAAGAAACAAGCGTTTTATTTTTAAACATCAATCATATTAAGGCTTGTTACGAAACAAGGGATAAATATGTCACCATATTTAGTCCTAGGTTTAGAGGCTTCTTTTCATTATGAGAAGGGTTTGAACATAGTCCACTACACTGTCCAAGTGCGGCTTGTCAGATGTTACACGTCTTTTGAGAAAATTATAAATAATTCACATAGATCTGATTCAGATTTGTCAGCAGGTTTTCTTTCACCCTTTAGAAAGCAATAAGTAGGATCTAAAGACTGCCTCCGTAATCCAGTGGATAGCGTATGCGACTGCTGATCGGAGGTCTCGGATCGAATCCCGGGTCGGGCAAAATGTTACTGGGTTTTTCCGAATTATCAGTATCAGCACGGAGTCTGGTGATGTGCCCGGTAACGGCAATAGGCTCGCCTCCTATAACGTGGGACCTTAACATTCATGGCGAAATGTGGTTGTAATGCTTTAATGTTACACCTCTGTCTACCCCTTCGGAAATACAGGCGTGAGTCTATAAAAAAATTGCGCTTAAAATTCAGTGGTGCACGCCACACCACGCACCTCCTTTAGTCTAACGCTAGATTTTTCAAACTACCCGCCGTGGGATCTCCACCTTGTCGTGGTGGGGAAGGTCAGTAACCGTAGCTTGGACACCCACCCCCCACCACGAAGCTAAGAGAGATCCCGAGAGAGGACGCTTCGCGTGGGCCTAGAGAGGCCTGCGCAGGACGCGTCTAAAGGTGCGGGTGCGGGGGACAATTCTGTCTGTCCCTCGCAGTCGGGCGTGGTCGCGGGAGGAGCGGCGTATCGGTGTTGCGTTGCCGCGCGCCCTATCTCCCGCAACCAAATGGGAGCGCACCATTTGTTGCGTCGAGGTGGGGACGCAGAGGAAGAGGAGATGCGGTGTTGCGTTGCCGTCCTCCCTATCCTCTACGGCCGTTGGGTGTTTTGGCGGCGAAGCCCAACACCTTCATCCCCGCCCAGAGGCTTTAGTTAGGGGCCTGCCTGACCACCTGACGGGCCAATACCCGTCGGAGGGTCGTAAGGAATGCTTAGGTGATACCCGACCCTCCGACACACGGGTACATGAAAAAAAAAAGTCTTTTTCAAACTAACATTCACATACCTACCAACTCCCAATCCTTAAAAAATGTTTGAATTCAGTATTTTACTACTACTAAATGTATCTACCGCTTGCAGAACTAGCCAATACGAACGGACATTTATTCATTCATATTCTATTCAATCCCTGAAGAGCTTGTTAGCTGTTCGGACGAATTTTCACTTCGTGTATTGATTATTTCAAATATCTGAGTGCCCGCTCCACTTCTAGGTCTCAATGTTACACAGGAGTTTTAAACAATTTTCTAACTAGGTCAATTTGGTAAAATGTTTTTCCTGTACCTACGATTCGGTTTCTAAAGGAAAAGAAATTGATTAAAATGTTTTGGGATAACGCTATTGTGATATTTTAGTAGGTAATGTTTCAAACTAGTCAGGAAAAGCCGAAAACATGGAGCAGTGGCGTGCCATTGGAGAGTCTAATATATCTAGGCTGGGACTATGGCAGGCTGCTGATGTTAATAATGTATAAAAAAGGCATTAATATGTTCTGGAAATAGATTGCAATTTGTAATCTTGTAATCTTGGCGTTTGTAACAGTCCCAAAATTGTGATTGTGAATCACAAAAAAGCGTTGTCTCATCGGGAGATCGAACGCACAGCACTCGACGTAGGTTTAGCTGTAAGCAGCGTGGTGGCCACTATAACCTGTACGGAATTAAAACCATCGATGTATATAATATACAGCACACGGGGTCGTACAAACAATCACTCTATTGACATAATTTTGGGCTAACCTCAAAACGTCGTACAGCGAAGACCGCAAACTAGTAAGCATAAGATAGAACGTCCCTCAGCCACGTGAAGGGATAATTTTGTAATGAACTGAACAAACAAAATGAGGCCAAGAATGTTGTGCCTCTATGTACCAGATTAGAACAGAGCTAAGAACGAAACTTGTGCATAAACTAAATCCAAACAGTTTTCATTAAAATAACGACTTCTTGGAGCCAATGTGATCTCTTTCTCTTTCTCGCTATCTATCTTCTATCTCTCTCTCGATGTGAAAATGTAAAATAAATCGCAATCCGCGCAATCCTGGTTTATTTTTGCTCCAAACCAAACACTTGCTGAAACTGACTCTAACTGACTCTCTTTTATTTTTCTAGATTTTAATAAAATTCAAAGACTCCAAATGCAATCTTACCAATTCTAAAAAAAAAACAACGTAAAAGTATTCAATTGGCTGCACATTTACCTCGAATTGAACTCACCCCATGGGTGAAAAGCGTAATAATGCAAATTTTCACCCAGGCCTTTATTATTACGTATGCAATTTTTTTTTATTGGCGTAGCAATCATTGGGAGGCATTGGACCGTTTAAAATAGCAGCATGTGTGAATTTGTTACTGGGCTCCCTTTAGATTTTTAAATGTGACTTTTTACTTGCCAGTTCATACAATGGAGGATGAAATTGAAATTAGAGGTCTTTAAGACAAGCTTTGCATAAAATACTTTTTTTTTTATCTTTTTAGTCGCACTGTTTCTGCTATTGTGTTGTTTTTATTCCGTGGTTTTATGATCATCATTATCGTCCTAGCGTTTTATCGGGTACTTTTTTTTATAGTAATAGGCGGCAAATGAACAGACGAATCGCCTGACACTCCTTGGGATTAGGAAAAGGGATAGGATGAGAAGTGGGATGAGGGAGAAGGAGAGAAGGACTAGGGGATAGAGCCTCCGGAACTCCCACTCACCGAACGAAACGCAATAGTTTAAGTACTGTTACTTTACGTCGATTTTCTGTGAGAGGGTAGTACTTCCTCGGTCGAGCCGGCCCATTAATGCTAAAATGAGCAAGGCTCTACCACCTGTAAACTTTCACCTCAGACCGCAGGGCGCCCTTTCCGGTCTAAAAAAAAATTAACGGAATATATCAAGTAGTGCTTTTTATATTGCGACTGATATTTGTACTCGCAAACTTAAGTTCTGTGGCTTATAGCATCAGCATAGTAGACTCCTATACCAACCATTCTGCATAAAATGAGCATATTAGGGGAAGTTTGAAAGTTGCACCGGTGCAAAAAAGCTGAGAGAAAATCATCTAGCGTGGTATGGGCATGTAATGAGGTGGGATGAAAAGCATGTGACTAGAAAGGTGATGAATATAAGAGTTGAAGGACATCAGGCAAGAGGAAGACCAAAGAAAAGATGGATGGATTGTGTGAAGGACGACATGAATGAAAAGGGTGTGAATAATCAGATGACGTCTGAAAGGAGAGAATGGAAGCGAAAGACATTCTGCCGACCCCAAGTAATATGGGAACAGGGCAGGCAAAAGAAGAAGAAAAAGTAGACTCCTATGTGATGACTATCCTAAATCGTGTTGAAAGTTGGCAGCAGCTACTTTATCTTAAGTTACTGGCGCGGCCTGTCAGCTGGTAAATGCACTTATCCTCTCTATTCAATAGATCCGTGTGGTTGCCAATTTAACGGGGTAATTTTTCTTTTCGTTTTTTGGCTATTTATTGTCTGTCAGTGAACTCTCTTAAATGCCTATAACTAGTACGTACGTATAATGTCATCTTATTTATTAACTACGGAATTCAATATTCGATCAATAGATAGATCTATAGATTTTAGATTCGTTTCTGACATAAGCACCATACAAATATGTCATACACGAATCTCGAATCTCAAAATCCATGTATGGATCGAATATTGAAATTGCCCTTTAGTGGGTAACGACCAAAGATTAGTACACTTTATGCCTTTACAGAAAATTGGAAAACAGATTGCGATTTTGTTGTTGATATACACCAAAGAATATCGCTGAAAATTTCAATCAGAATGTATTACACAGAATACAATCAGCTGCACAAACAATATTATTAAATGCATGTCTGAACAACAATGATTGAACTTCAATCATTTTCTTATCTGCAAAAGCTTTGTATATAGCTAAACACATTTCGCATTGCAATTGAGTAAAGTGGACTATTGTCTGCCTCATCAAGGAATCGATTAGTAGGCTCATACAATGAGAATTATAGACTATGCGGTAGCTAAACAGTGATAACCTGTCTAACTGGCTATAGATGTAAAATTGTATGTAGGCAATTTCTATGCCAATTTCACTAAGTAGCCTTTATTAGGTCATATTGGTTCGTTTAAGAACTGTAATAGATTACGACTAGCATACTTGTATGTTTAAAAGTTTGGAATTGTAAACGTAAGGAGAGCTACATAATTATTACAACTATTGTATTAGTGACATCTATTGTACAACTGTGAGGATACAAATACTAGCAATATTTTACGTATACTGAAGAAACTAAACTAAAGGCTATACACGCTATTGCTTATACACGTTCCTGTTAATAACGTTTGGACTATGGTCCACAAAGCATCATCATCTAGCCAGGTTTATCAAATCAGGTTTATCGTCAGACGAACTCCAAAACTTGTTAATCCATAATTATTATCTTAATATATAAAATCCTTGCGTTACTGACTGACTGACAAACACGCTACAGCCAAAACTATTGAGCGCAGGAAGCTGAATGTCAGGCATGTACAATCAAACAAGTCGGCGATGGACCAGTTTGAAAAAAAAATCCTTGGCTCACTCATAGAGACGAAGCTCACTAGAAACTGGTTTTGTATACGAGTATCAATGTGGGTGTAAAGCAGCACTGGAAGCGACGATGTCTTGCTGAGCGATTCTCGCCCTTATGGTGGTCTAGCGGAAAGTTGTTCGACTGTACAAATGTCCCTGGGGTACAATAAGAAAGGATTTCCCGAAATTTCCACGGGAACGGAAAAAACGGTTAAATTAAAAATACTCGGGTGAAGCTGCGGGCATCCTTTAGTAAACCTATAAAATCCGGTAACTTCAATCAAATATAATAATCCACTTCATTGGATCCACTTGTTAGAATTGAACGAGGCATAGCTAATTTTTAAGAAAGTAAATAGGTACTAGCTTAGAATGATGCAATTCTAAGAACTATATCTATAAAAGTTCAACAGAATTTACACCACAGTTTACACTTTATAAATAAATGTAGAACCTTAAAAATACAAAGACAGAAATCCCAGAGAACTCAATATAAAAGCTAGAGCAAATAAATATTGTTTTAAATCATTGGGATCTTCTCTGAATCGCCAATATTTTCAACAATCAGTTAACTCTATCCCATTTATTACGAACGCCACCCGGTCCAGATAATGAACCGTTCGGGATCAGAACATCAATCTTATCACGGATTTCTTCATTCCATCCGATTTCTGTTTTTAATCGAGTTGATTTATATATACTTTATGAAGCTTCGGTTCCTTTTTAAAGTGAATGTTTTTTAGATAAGATATGCATTGCATGTTGTTTTTGTTACGTTGGATTATTCATTTATTTATATTTATTTATTTAGGACAACCAGTTTTTGTAACATTGTAATAAATTATAAGAACAGACGAAATAAGATAAAACTAAATGTACAATATTCTAAGGTTTATCATTTTAAGGTATTTCTGCACTTAGTGCAAGAAAAGTTGTCGGATCTTCTTTTAAATATATTTTGAGCATAACTATGAGCTTGTATTACAATCTGCCTATATACAACGTGAGATATGAGTAGTGTCGATGGTAAAGTTTTGACATAATGATGGTCTTGGTCTAAAATGATGCTCACTATGCGGCAGCACTGAGGCATCAGGTCCAGAAACCTGTCAAAACTGTCAAAGCCCCTATATTCTCGTACGCCTGTGTTTGTTTGCATTATGTGTGTACGCGTCTGTTCAGAGAGGTTGGACTAGTAATAGAGGCCGCATTAAAATAGCAACCTTACCCAATATATGCACTTCACTCTGACTTATGATTTTTTTCTCATGTAAGAGAAAGATAAATACACAAATGTCATTTCGAATCTTCGAACATTCTTCGAAATTGTCGTAAATATTAACTAGACTAGTGATGTGCATACTCAAAATGAATTTAGATAAAATATCGATAATGTTTGCAATAAATCCTTAGATTTGGTTTATTCAGAATGAATATCAATTGAATAATGATAAATCCTCAGATAAAGTAAAATATGTGAATAAATACAGCTTATATTTAAACACTAGTAAATAAGTTACGATAAAAATTATATTTTTAAATTACCTTTTTAAGGTGAATAAAGCAATTGATATACCTAAATAATATCACTAATAATCACTACCTATATACAATGATATGTTCAATGGCGAGGTCATTACCACGTAATGGTTATCGAATACAAAACCACGTTACGTATTTCATAAATGTTAAGGCTTGTGTCGCGATGGGTACCGAATCGGAATCCAGATCACACCCAATATACACATACCCATAATATTTATAGTTGAAACTATCCCATATCTAAAAATGTGTGCGAGCATAGCTGCGGGTATCCCCTAGTATTGCATAATTTGTTAGGGGTTTTTATAAGCATAATATTGATCATTATCCATTTTGATCAAAATTGACTTTCGGTATCATTTGACTACAGTTTTTAGTATTAACAAATATTTTAAGGGTTCACAGCAGTCTATTTGTCATTTGCATGACGACAGGTTTATCATTGCTACGATTATATAATCATGATAATGACTCACACGATTAGCATCATGGTAGGTAATTTATCGTTTTTGGGCAATCTGTCGCCACTGCAAAAAAGTTGTCAATGACTACTCAGTACTTAGTACAGTTAATAGTATCGTCCTACATGTGTATTCTTGCATTTAATTACACAAGCTTTAAACTTAGTTGTTAGCAGCAGATGGTTCTATTTGAACTTTTATAAACACGAAAGTTTGTGATGATCGATGAAAACACTTTTCTTGAGATATATAATTATATTCAAGTATACTTATTTTTCAAAGAAATATTGCAGTATAGCTTCTACATCACAATAGTGCAAAGGCTACCTTTTTTGCAATAACTGTCACCCACATCGGCGAATACGTGGGTCGAAGCTAGTCTGTAAAATAAAAGTATCGATAAAGTTCTAACGTCACTATGTTTATGCGTCACATTTTTATACGAATAAATCAAAATGTCTATGAACGAAGTATCAAAGTTTCAAATGAAGTTCTATTAAATTTTGTCGGGTAATGGGGTCCACAATGGAGGCCGGGTCCAGACCTTTGAGTGATGGGATTCCTCCGTCTATTTACATAATATATATAGTCTAAGCGTCTGTTCATTTCTGACGTCAGTTTAGACCTGACGCATACTGAGCGCCGTCTGGTGGTAGAAGAAATATCAAACACCCTCATTGATCGCGCGCACACTCCAATTCTGCCTCTTTCCTAGTGGTGAGACAAACGGACATACTTACCGTGGGTCTCAAGTTCAAATCCAGAGCAAATAACTCTAAACTAAGTACGAATTAAATCGTTAATTATTATCGATTGCTTAGCGGTAAAGAGAAACATCGTTAGTAAACTTTCACGTCTGTGAGTTTTTCAAAGATAATGTTCTCGAAAGACATGTATTGTGAAGTCTACCAACTCGCACTTTATCATCGGGGTGGACTTACCATGCTTACAAATGAGAATAGGCTTCTGCACAGCAGTGGGACATATTTAAAACAAGACGCCTGCCGATCGTTACAAAACATTTGGCGCTTTAAGACAAATTATAAATTTTAACGTCACAACAAATGATAACTCTATAACAGAAGCGTTTTGTATACTCTTATATCTTTTTTTTTATAGACTTACGCCTGTATCCTCGAAGGGGTAGGCAGACGCGAAATAGGAACCTAAAAATTAATGGCAAAATGTGGGTGTAATACCCACATTTCGCCATGAATTTTTAGGTTCCACGTAATAGGGGGCAAGTCTATTGCCGTTACCGGGCACATCAACGGACTCCGTGCTGCTACTGCGAATACGGAAATACCCAGTAACACTTTTGCCCGACCCGGGAATCGAACCCGGGGCCTCCGATCAGCAGTCGCATACGCTATCCACTGGACCACGGAGGCAGTCTTTTCAGACTCTTGTATCTCTTACAATAAAGCTACAAGCAAGCAGATACTTATATCTACATAACATTGTACCTATGACCTCCGATCTGTCTGTCAATCAACAGTGCGTAACGGTGCCTAACCAGCCGTGCCGATCGGCGTGCATAGCCATTTAGCTAGTTTCGCGACAATTAGTCATAATACATACGTAGTAGCGACCGACCAGTGGTTGTGTAGGGGATTTGATGTAGTATTAAATTTATTTAATAAATGTTTGAATCAATCATCATCTTAACTTACTAAGTATCCGGGGCGAACTTTTCATAATACCTAATAGGTTATGTTAGGTCCTCTTGTGACCCCGCACTCGAAAATAGGCTAACATGTGCATAAATTGAGCGGGAAATGTAGATGACAGTTGCTGACCAACGCACTGAAGCGCATGGCGATTGCTTAAATAGGCAGTTAATTATACCACATACAGCTATATCTGTACTGTACGTTATATACATTATATAAATTAAGTTATAATAAGAAATTTCAACAATTGGTTAGTAATTGCCTTGATTCCCGCAGGAGACAAATCTATGTGAATATTTTTTTTACTTTATCAGTAATTTATTTAATTGCAATATAATAATTGCTCCTAGACGTAAGTATTCAGATATATTTTTAGTTATCTGATTACCATAGCACCGGATTCGCCTACTCAAAGTACAGATATCCGTGTAGAACCATGAACGATTACTATAATTATGTTAACAATGATAATATAAAATTCATCTATAAAAATACCTGCAAATACCATGTTTGCGTAGAGACGGAAAACTCGATATCAAACCCTATATGACTGCCTCGTTGGTCTCGCGGCATAAATGTGCGTGGGATCGGGAGGTCCCGGGTTCGATTCCTGGGTCGGGCAGTGTTATTGGGTTTTTCTGTCACGAAATTCTCAGTAGCAGCACGGAGTCTGGAAATGTGCCCGGTACGGCAATAGGCTCGCCCCTTATTACGTGGGACTAAAATATATCTGGCGAAAAGTGAGTGTAGAAATACACCTCTGCCTACCCTTTCCGGGATAAAAGGCGTGACGATATGTATGTATGTACGTATGTATAAAAATACCAATATATTAACGAACTTTATTTGTATGATTTTTATGACCTAACTACTCCATCAATCATCCTGAAATTTTATATAGACCTTATCAAACGTATCAAAAAGACGTAAAGTACCTATCATTCGTATGCGCATCCTAAGAAAAGTATTGTAGCATTTTATTTTCAATAAACCTACATGCGTTGCGTCGAAAAATATGTCACAAACACATATTTCGTGTATCTTATTGGCTTTTATAGTCAACCTAGGTTTTCTATGACTAAAAAACACTAACACACAATCAGATTAAAAGGGCCCTGTGGGAATTAAACTTAATACGACCTGGTGCAATACAAAACGTAGGGAAGGCTGCTAAAATAAGTAAATTTACTTTTAACTTTATTCACAAAAAGAGTACAGACGCGGACATGATGCCGTAAGCATTATTTACCAGTCAAACCTTGAGTGATAAAAGAAAACATGTGATTGGCATTCCACCTAGTCCGACCAGTCAAACCTACAGTGATAAAAGAAAACATGTAATTGGTGAAATTCACATATTTTAATAAACTATATGTGCATCCAAAATATAAAAATGTAATCTTAATGAATAGCTTCCCTGTGAACATCAATAACTTGTCATTGAATAACACCGTAGATTGGCGTTGTTCCTTGCTTATGAATCTAATGCCAGTATCTACCATGAAAATCAGAAATAATCTAAGAAACTCCCCACAATCAAGAAAAACAGGACAATACAAAGGCGAGAAATATTCCAGCCATAAGTTTACCAAGTTCATTTCTACGGAGTTGAGACCATTAAGCATAGTTTCTTAAATTCCAAAGAACAAACGTATAGTTTATGAGATCTATTTCTTTTATTTTTTGCTTACCATAGTCGTTTGACCGAAACTTCCAAATGAATAGTAGCCCGACCAAAATTCAAACTTCCCGGCTTCAAAATAAAATTATGCGAGAACTTAACATCTCAAAGAATCTTATGAAAATGCAGACTTGGCTCCACTTTTATAAAGTACGATTGGCGGGGTACGATTATTTGGCCGGGTTTTGATGTTTGTTTTAGTTTAGTCTATGTGGAGGGTAGTGAAATATTTTATGATGCTGTTTTAAGCTTTCTACTATGAAAAATATAAAATAGTAAAATATAGGTCGATTTTCGTTACTTTTCTGATAACTTCCTTAAGAAGTTCGAAGTGGTTACGTTGATTGTTGTGGTAGAAAAACGTGTGACAAGGTATGAACCGCACGAATTTTATTAATCGATTGAATGGCTAAGTGTGTTCGACGCCGTCTTGTTTAAAGATGAGTTACCAAATTTTTTGCAAATCTAATTTCCATAATTTCTTACGAAATTTGCCTAATTGTATCTTGCCTTGCTTTTTATAGGTACGTATTTTACAGAGCATGTAAAATACATATAAAAATATAATTGCAATGATGTCTAGAAATCAGTTTTGATGCGATTATATAGTTATCAAATTATTTAATTTTGAATGCAGTTGTTGCATTCACGATCTTTACGTCTTCCACTCCCGTTTTTCGCTACCGCTAACAACGGATACACAGCAAAATGGAAATAATAACAACGTCATTATGTTATAGATTTTGAAATGCTTTGTCTAGTGCTGTCTGGAGATGTACCTGTGTATTGTTGACTCGTTATCAATGGGTCATCTGCGGGTTAGTATTGAAAATAAGCGCTTTGTAGCACTGAAGATACTGCGCAGCATTATGCTAAGTGGTACATCGTTATGGCAAGTTTTATTATGTTTTATTTTTTACAAAACTATTAGTAGTTATGTCATAAGTATTCTGAATTTAATTTGTTTGCTCTTGTTATTGTCTATCAGCAAATTCAATTAGACTGTTTATATTTTCTAATGATCAACATAATTAATTTTGGTATGTGTTTTTTCTTCCTGTACTCACAGGAAGAAAGAACACATACCAAAATTAATTATATGATCAAAGTAACCTATTCAAAAACTTTTTAAAGTTTATTTGTGAAGTCAGTGCTAAGGAAGCATTCCACTGATTCAAAGTGTATTATTTTATTCAGTACCATCCAACTCTGAAACAACCCGAGTGTATCACCATTGATACAATAATATTCCAATTCCACCCAAAACTCATAACATATAACTTAGTGACTGTGAAACAATAACAGGCCGCGATAATATCAGATACTCCGAAAACAACTTATTTGCCGCAACATTTCTATGAACATACAGCGAAACCACTGAGAAGGAAAATTCAATTGTACAGGCTCCCGCACCTTTTCAAGTTTTCCAATTAGGCTGTACTGTGTTAGGACGCGGTAGATTTAACTCATAACCGTGGTTATAGTGTACATCTGTGTCTTACACAATGAACGGTGTGTTATGAAGGAGCTTCGATCGTCCAAGTTTCGGTTTAAGTTTGCTTGTTATATATTGTCTTTTCTCTGAAGTGTTGATAAGATATGAAGTTATTTTGACTCTCTTATTGTGTTAAGTTTTGATACAATTTGAAGTTTAGTAGGTCTGTTTTGTGTCTGTTTCTGAGTTTGGGAGTTGTGGTTTGATGCCTAAGCCCCTGAACATATCTTTTAATTAAATCGTAATTGTGCTAAGAAACTTTATCTTCCGTCATATGAAGCACAACTCTAGATGGGTTGGTTATATTTTTTGTAGGATAATGTAAGACCAAGCTTGCACTGCTGAAAATGTTCATCAAAATCATACTGTACAAGAAGAAAGTGCAATAATAGTTACATTATTTAAGCTAGAAACATTAAATTTGGGATAGTTGGTGATAGCCATGGGGATTTTTAACATTCCACCCAAAAATGTAATATTCAGCTAAATTGTTTGTTGACTGCCTTCGTGGTCCAGTGGATAGCGTATGCGACTGCTGATCGGAAGTCCCGGGTTCGATTCCCGGTTCGGGCAAAAGTGTTACTGGGTTTTTCCGAATACCCAGTAGCAGACCGAAGTCTGGTGATGTGCCCGGTAACGACAATAGGCTCGCCCCCTTTTACGCGGGACCTAAAAATTCATGTCGAAATGTGGGTGTAATATTTACACCTCTGCCTACCCCTTCGAGGATACAGGCGTGAGACTATAAAAATAATTGTTGGTTTTGAAGCGAGCTCTTAGAAAGGCTAGTAACTGTGATATATGAATAGCTTAATAAAGAGACCAAATAACTGACATAGACAGTATCAGGTTCAAACCCGCGCGTATCACTGACATTTCCAGTTATAAGAGCATTCAATTGTTGTTTATCGCCTGCTAAACGGTGAAAACCTGCATATCTGAGAATTCTCTACAATGTTCTCGCCAAACATGTGAAGAACGCTAACCCACAGTTGGCCAGCGTGGTGGACTGAAGCCTCATCCATCTTACTGTAAGAAAGAGCTGGTGTCTATCAGTGGGACAGTATATACAAGACTGATGGTGATAACTTTACGAATGCGGTCAACTAGTATTAAATTAAATTACCCATTAACATCATAATCACTAAGTGAATATAACAGTCTACATATTTACCTCAATTCAAATCTATCTCAAAAGACATATCTCCTAATATAAATATCAATACATTCACCCAATCGTATTAACTGGGATACCTCTCCGGGATATTCCAAATATTCATAGGCTCCCACTAGATGTTCAGATAAATTCATGTCTATTCGCAGGTGTTGCCAACCGTAAGATACTCTAGGTTTATTACTGCTTAAGTTTCAGTTGGACCAATGTACTGAACAATGCTTCGAGGTATTCGAGAATATTCGAAGGAGTACGTGAATTTCATCGATTGGAGTTTATTGTATTGCGCCGCTTGAAATACTGACAATCGGGTAATTTAATACAGCTGAAATGATATATCATAATAAGTATTTCATATAAAATACGCAAATTTTTGCAGATCAATGAAAGAATCAGAAATATATGTGGGTACATAATTTAAAACAACCTAAAATTACGAATAGACACATTCCCTCATTGTATGAGGCTGCTGCAGATTAATATTATTACAAAAAAGATATTTAATTCACTATTTAGTCATTATTTGTTCATCATTCTGGATGTTACAGTAGCTTAAGCAGCCACCTTCCGCTTGACACAACGCTGAATGTGAAGAGAAACAGCGGTCAAAACGTAAATTTTTGGTTCAGGTCTAGATTTCATTTGGTTGAATGTTTGTAAAAGTTACTTTATTATCATAGCATAGTCTATTTTTACGACTGGCATGAGTCTTTCGCAAGTCCGATAATTAAATTTGGGCACAATATCAAAAAAATCATGCTCACATGGAAACTAAAACAAGGATCTCAATCCCCACCGTCCGAGCGATATTCATCCCGATACTAACCAAATAGATGATTAGGCAGCCTCTTCTGAAACGCGGGCTCAGATATTAAGAGCAGGATATTAAAAAAAGGCAAGAAAGTGCCGACTCACAGTGACCCAGTGTTTCATCAATCAATAAACTTTTTTCTTTAGAAAAACGGTAGAACTTTTGCTAAGGGCCGGCTGATGTTTCAATAGATTATTTTTATATGTTTTTAGAAGGTCAGTAGTTGTCTAGAATAGATTTTGGGACACGGATTATGTTGTATTTTATTTGGAATTTTATTATATTTTTTATCAGAGGAATTTACAGGTTCGAAAATAATTGATGAGTAGTGTTTGTGTATAAATAAAGTTCAGTTTAAGTGGCATAGTGAGTTATAATTTATCGTCGAACCCCAGCTCGTAACGGTGACTTCCCCCTCCACGCCTCAGAATGAGATATCGTTGTGTACGACATCCATTGCGCGGGCGGCACGCACGCGCGGACGGCCTTCGCGCGCTTGTAGTGATCAGAGCAGTGCTAGGCCGCCATGTATGGCGTCTAAGACTGTTCTGTTAGTGACAGCGCAAGTTATCATATATGATGTTAATGGGTTGCCGCACATGGTACGTTGTCTGCTAGATAGCGCATCTCAGACCAATTTAATAACGTTAGAATTGTTCAAACGCCTCGGATTATGGAATAACTTTAAAAATACGAACTCAATAATCCGAGGGATAGGCGGATCAGAAAAACATTGCAAGGGTTCCGTAGATATTAAAATACATTCGCGTTTTGATAGGGACATTAATTTTAACATTTCTTCCCTTATCGTGGAGCGTATTACGGACACATTGCCAAACCCTAATTTGGACGTGTCGCTTCTCACACATCTCGAGATTATTTGAATTTCAATGTGTAAAATTTAATTCTATGGACTTCAATGTCTGCAAATAAATGATTATTATTATTATTATTGGTAGCGCCATCTACCTTCCTATCTATAACTAATCGCATCAACGTCAATCGTTCCATGCTGTTCTAGTGCGAGCGATACCATATTTTTCGTCCCTGTCTCCCATTCCCGAAGGAGGGGCACTGCCTTTCGCGGATTGGTCGCCGCGAAACGTCGACGCGAGAGACAGTCCAGAACTTTCGAGAACATTCGATTCGCTAGATACGCGTCCGCCATACCGTATCACCGCGCCGCTCCCGCTATAGTTATTACCTCTTATAAAACCGCTCGCAAGTGGAAGTGACTGTGTAGTGAAGTGAATCAAGCAGCTGCATCACGAAACTACCAGGAGACTGCCCTTCGGAAACGAAGAAGATTGCCGTATAAGGTAAGTGCCCTCCATCCTTGGAATATCCTATACCCACTCACAATTATCGCTCCCATTCCAATCCTACATCCTCTTCCTCTAGATACAGTCCATTTTTTCCAAATCGCCTAGAACCTACGGTTTCGGTGTATCGCCGAACCATTTTTTTGATCCATACGAGTCGGATTCATTTACGTTTTTATACGTTATATCGCTATACCTAGGCAGTTATAGCACCTAGCTATACTCCTAATATATTCACATAACCGTCACATAGTTGTTTCCGCCCGCATCAGTAGGTAAACTTTTATGTAGCTACCTACTTATTAAATTATTAATTCTGGAACTATCATAGTTGTCTTATAAATCTCATATTTCAAACAAATTTTAATTCCACAGCTCTAAAGTGTTGCCTACTTAGCCTACTTAGGTAAAATAATAGGTACATTAGATATTCTTATTTTGTTTCGTTCTCATTAGCTTATACTTACGTGAGCATGTCAGAACAAAAGAAGTCTCGCGTGTCGGAAGACAAAGAGATGACAATCTTAGAAGCAAAACGCAATATTTTATTTGAGCGCATTCAAAACATATACGAGCGTTCAAAAACCGCTTCTATGTCTGACAGTAATAGCGAAGCATTTCTCAGTTATTGTATGACAGTAGATATTATTCGAACAGATTTTCATAAGTTGTTAGACGATTATAATGCAAGATTACTTTCTATCAATCCTGATGAAAAACCGAACTATCAGGCGTACACCTCATTCGAAGATCTTTATTGTATTATTAAGCGTATACAATCGCAATTGGAGGGTAAATGTTCAGCAGAGCCCGTTGCCCGCAAACCGAGATTACCGCCAATCGAGATTATGTCGTTTGACGGAGATATACGAAATTGGCCGTTATTCTATGCGACTTTTAAGTCTACAGTGCACGATAATGGTTCTCTGACAGATGCTGACAGGTTGTACTATTTAATAGGTAAACTGTCACCGAAGGCCCAGTCCGTATTTGCAGGTGTCACACCCAGTGCTGAGAATTATCAGGTCATATTTCAGTCACTACTTGATAGATATCAGGACACGCGCGTCCTAGCGTCTACCTACTTTGACCAAGCTTTAAATCTCAAACTGTCCGGCAACGCGTCTGTCTCGAATTTTCAGCTGTTTATTGATAACTTCGTAACCGCGGTTAATTCTCTTAGGAATTTAAAATTAGAAGATCATTCCGACTTTATGTTGCTTCAACTCGGTTTAAAAAAGTTTGACACTGATACAATTCGCGCATTCGAGATGACGGAACGCAATAATAAAATACCTACACTAGATAGTTTTATTTCGTTCATAAAAGATCAGTGTCGAATATTTCATAATACGCAGTCTGGTTCACCTAGCCCGTCTAACACTAACATCAACAAACAAAGGTTGAATAAATCGTGAAATAGTAATAATAACTCGGTCCCTAATCCACAATCTTACGTTACATGTTCGGAATGTAATAGTAATAATTCACAGAAGTGTCTGTGCAGTAATATAGTGCACGACCATTTATATAAGTGTCCCGCCTTCGATAATCAGAATGCAAACGCTCGTTTTAAATGCGTAAAAGATAACAAAGCTTGCATTAATTGCTTAAGCATAAAACATAAAACAAGTAATTGTTCTAGTAAGACAAAGTGCCGCTTCTGCAATAAAGAACATCATTCATTGCTTCATTTCGATAAAGGTAACACGTTGTCAAGCCAAGCCGCTAACCTTGACACACTTACCTCACAGGTGCAGGCCACGGTGACTTCCCCCTCCACGCCTCAGAATGAGATATCGTTGTGTACGACATCCATTGCGCGGGCGGCACGCACGCGCGGACGACCTTCGCGCGCTTGTAGTGATCAGAGCAGTGCTAGGCCGCCATGTATGGCGTCTAAGACTGTTCTGTTAGCGACAGCGCAAGTTATCATATATGATGTTAATGGGTTGCCGCACATGGTACGTTGTCTGCTAGATAGCGCATCTCAGACCAATTTAATAACGTTAGAATTGTTCAAACGCCTCGGATTATGGAATAACTTTAAAAATACGAACTCAATAATCTGAGGGATAGGCGGATCAGAAAAACATAGCAAGGGTTCCGTAGGTATTAAAATACATTCGCGTTTTGATAGGGACATTAATTTTAACATTTCTTCCCTTATCGTGGAGCGTATTACGGACACATTGCCAAACGCTAATTTGGACGTGTCGCTTCTCACACATCTCGAGTCATTGCCACTAGCGGACTCGGAGTTTGCGAATCCGGCAGACATTGATGTTTTGATCGGAGCCGCAATATTCCCACACTTGCTACTTACTAAAGTGGTACGTAGTGAGCAAAATAACTTACCGCCCGCTATTGAGACGGTATTTGGGTATGTGATTATGGGTACCGTACCTACATTACATACTTCTCAATACGTTACGTTTTGCTGTTGTTCTGTTCTTCAAGAAAACAATATTGACTCTCTTCTCAAGCGATTTTGGGAGCTTGAAGAGGTTACAGCACCGCCCTCGATGAGCCGTAAAGATCTCGAGTGTGAAGAGCATTTTCGCGCTACCACTGTTCGTGACGACAGTGGCAGATACGTTGTGGCGTTGCCATTCTGTGGTGACCCTTATTCGTTAGGCGACTCGTACGCTACTGCGCTCACACGTTTCCATTGTTTGGAACGTAAACTTGATGCATCACCTAAGTTACGCAGCGCCTATAATGACGTCATTCGTGACTACATAGATAAAGGTTTTTTGAGTGTAGTTGTAAACAACGAGGGCAACTCTCTGCCCTCATATTATATCCCGCATCACGGCGTAGTTCGCGAAGATAAAACCTCTACTAAACTCCGTGTGGTTTTAGACGCTAGTTGTAAGACTACATTGGGTCAGTCGATTAATGACATTTTGCATGCCGGCCCCAATCTGCAGGGTGATTTATTTAATATCATAATAAAGTTTCTTCTTTTCCAAATCGCTCTGTCAGCTGATTGCCGCCAAATGTTTCTCAATATCGGCGTTCGCGAATCTGACCGTAGATTTCAACGGGTCTTTTATCGTTTTGACAAGAAAGAACCTTTATCTGTGTATCAGTTCAATCGTGTTTGTTTTGGACTCAAGTCTAGCCCATATCACGCGTTACGAGTTGTTCGCCAGTTGATCGCTGATGAAGGCGATCACTTTCCCGCCGCAGCGGCTGTTGCCACTTCCGCTTTGTACATGGATGACATTGTCTGTAGTGTCATATCCGCTCCGCTAGCAATTTCGCTTTGTGAAGAGCTTATTCAGCTTTTCAAGCGAGGCCAGTTTGATCTTGTCAAATGGACAAGCAACTCTAAGGAGGTTCTCGCACGCATACCAGATTCTCATAAGGCTTCTCCAGACATTGAGTTTGAGAAGTCTGTACCGCATAAGGTTCTCGGTTTACGCTGGAACAAATCCTGCGATAGTTTTCGGTTTGACGTCTCACCACCAGATGATAAGTGCACCAAACGCACTATGCTGTCCACAGTGGCTCGACTATGGGACATAATGGGTTTTGTGGCTCCCACAATTTTGTACGCCAAGCTCTTGATCAAAGAGCTTTGGCTATCAAAGTGTGAGTGGGATGAAACACCCCCTGACCATATTGTCGCCGCTTGGGGCCAGTTTTGTATTGAGCTTACCGCGCTCAATCAAGTTACTATTCCGCGTCATCTTGGGTTGATAGATGGATGTACCATCAACTTGATAGGTTTCGCTGACGCCAGCGAGCGTGCTTACGGCGGTGTCGTATATCTGCAAGTCCGCATTGGTTCTAACTACTCGGTGCAGTTAGTTTGCGCCAAGTCTAAGGTCTCGCCTGTTAAAACCATTTCGGTTGCGAGACTGGAGTTGTGCGCGGCCCTTCTGCTGTCTCAGTTGCTCCGCAAGGTTCAAGACACAGTTTTGCCCCACTACCCCATTAATAAATTATACGCATTTTCCGACTCCAAAGTAGTGCTCGCTTGGATTCATTCTTCTCCTCATCGCTGGCAGACTTTTGTCGCCAACCGCGTTAGCAAATTGATTGAACTGGTTCCTGCTACTTGTTTCAATCACGTCGCGGGTATTGAGAACCCCAAAGATTGCTTGTCTCGTGGTGTCACTCCACTTAATCTTCTGCATCATCCATTGTGGCGTCGTGGACCTTCTTGGATCTCCCATGATCCTTCAGAATGGCCCATGCAACCCTTTGACCACAGTGCAGAAGATGAAGATGTACCCGAACGGAAGTCTGTTTCTTATCCCGTGATTGCTGAGGTTGCGGAGTCTCCCATCTATGCACTCGCACTACGCATGTCATCGTGGTCTAAGTTACTCCGCGCTATCGTTTATGTCTATAGGTTTCTTAGGCACCTACCTAATGAGACTTTTGTATCAAGTACTGATATCAAATTCGCAGAATGTAAGTTACTACGAGCTGTACAAGCTGTTCATTTTAGTAACGACATTCAAAATTTAAAAGACAATGTACCTTGTTCTCCCGCTATCCTTAGAAGCAAATTTAAAAAAAATAGATTCTGATTTTCCACGGCAGCCTCGAATTGGACGAACCAGAGTCGCGTTTGGTCCGCCCAAAATTCGGGAATCCGCGAGGCCACGGTAATGCTGGCTAAGGCCTTTTCTCCGCTGTCGCCGCTCACCTCGCATTTTGCTTCCTGCGCACGTGGAACCGAACTTTGAAGATTCATTGTTCAAAATTCTAACACGCTATGCCAACGTAAGGGGTCACCAGTTGTATCGCTGGGTTTTTCGTCGGGGTCACCAGTTGTAAGATCCCAGCCCAATAATGGTCAATTGAAATGCTGTATCTTACTATAGTGTTCGAGGTTGATGCGAGGGAGCGGAATATGAACAACGTTACTTCGAAACAAAGGTTTATTTGCGACTAAAGAAATATTTCGATCGCGGGCGCAGCCGCGCGTAGGCACACACACCAATACATTATGTATACTCGACAATAACACACATGTGTCCCTACAACTATTTGACTAATACAGTGAAGGGAATGTAACACCGGTGGCGTCAGTTATGCCTGACGTCTGCACCTATGTTATGTGAATTCCACTCACGCCCAGGTCACGACAAGACGAATGGACGGGTGCACTATGGAAATGCACAGCCATGGAATTCAATTAGAGGAATTGCGTTTTTGGTGGCAAAAAATGACCTTATGAATTATCGAAAAAAACCCATACAGACGTCTATTACATATATATTATTTTTATTATACTTAGCTTGGTTTTTTGCTTTAAGAAATAATGACTATGGCCGTTACTATTTCGTGATCACATGCATCTCAAAAATCCTGCGATCAAGTTATGGCAAAGGAAAATATAAATGGATGGATGATCCATCATAAACATCAACGTGGTGTCATCATCAGCCTTTAACTGTCCACTGCTGGACTAGGCCTCTCCTTTGAAAGAAGGAATTGGCATACTATACCACGCTGGCCGAACGGGTTGGTATCAAGTTTTCCTTCTCTTACAGTCCTGTTCTCAGCATAATAAGCTCCCTCTGTCGGCTCTTATGACACCCATGGGATGATATGGGGTGGTGACATTTCGTATTCTTAATCCGTCACCACGCAGACAACGTGGTGTATGGGAGTCGAATCCACAACATGCAGCGCACTAAAATTGGCAAGACGTCTAATTACACCGTACGTGCCATCGTAAGAGATTTACACTTGTAAGTGTAAGTATGCAAAATATAACACATTTATATTTACAGATATAAGTGATGTAGTTAATTCATTTAGCACGTACGTATTCCCGGAATATTAGTCTCGTGCGGCTAGAGCCGCAGGCTAGTTTCATAGCGCATAGTGTTATTGAACTCGTAGAGTAGGCTTTAGGTATGGAAAAGTACATTATTGTAATTATTTCTGATTAATTTATTTCATTATCTATCTATCGATCGACTAGGAACAATTACACAAACATTTGTTCCGAGGCAAATGAATTACTTCATATCATTACGTATCAGAAAGCCCATTGTCTTTTCAATAAAACACTAACAAAGAAAAAATACTATAGTAAATGTCTGTATAGAGTAAGATACTTTTGAAAACAAACTCTTCGAATACGCATATTAAAATAAGACTGTTCTGTTAACCGTTGAAATGTATTTTTTGTACTGTTCTGAGGCCGATCGGGAACGAAGTAATTATATTCTACATCCATCATCAGCTTAACCAAGCTTATGCAAAAATAGTAAAGGAAACCAAGCTAATCACAAAAATTCACTTTCAATCTCATTAGAAACGAAACAACATACAAATACATAAATTTCAGGACACATTTAAAGAAAGTAAAACCCATTCATTTCAACCAATAAACAGTTAGTCGAAAAGAGGACCTCGATATTAAAATATCGTGTCAAATGTTCGTCGGTCTATGTTCGGCCACCGGGGTAGCAAATTGCCAGCGGCCGCCGTGACCCGCCCTTTGACAACTAAATTGCGACTTTGACTTGCAGATTAAACGTAGATTACATTTGTTTGAAGATATATAAGCCATCATTTTACGTGAAGTGTGTGTACCAGAAATTCTTTTGTCATTTTGTATTTGGACGACATTGTAATTTTTAGGAACGTTTTTTAATAATGGACCTTTTTGATTACTTGTGTACCTAATTTTATTTTGACGTGGGCGGTACCTAGACTTATACTGTGACCTTTTTGAATCTTTATGAAACATACGGTTCCTTCGGCATTCATTACTTTTTTAACCTATACTGTCCCATTGTTGGGCAAAGGTCTCACCTACATTTATCCAAAGGTCCCTGTCCTCAGCTATTTGTCCAATTATTAAAATGATACTAGATATAATTTACTGAAACTTACAAAAAATTTAATTTAAAAAGAAAATGGGGAGTATGGTAAAAAATTATTTTAATAGAAAACATAAACTATCGTATCGAAAACACGAACGCACTTGGAAAATTAGTGCTTCATGTAGTACGTCTGAAAGTACAATTTTAAGTTGAATCCCCTTATTAGACCGGAGGGCTCAAATGAAACCCCGAAATTGTGCAAACCTCCGCAGCAAACATTGTCGATTCGTAGCTAACAAATTTCATCGTCGTGAAGCAGTATAAAATTATATTGACAAAAGTCACGGAATTGGTTCAAAATGAAAGGAAATTATAATTTTATATGAAAGAAAGTGTAATAAATTGCAGCTTGAATACACTAATATCCTTAGAGTAAAATGGGTTCAAAAATAATGATAACGTGGCTAAAATTGCTTTAAGGACACAAACTATCTATTTCTATATAACGAACCTAAATAGGCAGAAGGGTCGAGAGAGGGGAAAGGGCTGAAAAAAGGTTTCTCTTGTTATTCAAATGAGTGACAAACTCTTTGAGAAGAGGGCACAAAGATCTCAGCTTTTGCACTCTCCAGTTCGGAACTTTTTTCAACAGTATTTTCGATTTTTCGAGGATCTTGTGTCATTATGGGAGGCTAAACTTTGTTTGACGTTCTTCTTTGGATATTTGCTGGGTTTTATTGTGGTCGAACTTTTAGATAGCACTAGTGTACGTAACTTTGAAATTGTTTTATATATTACCTTCTAAAAAGAGAAGGCTTAATGTTTATTGTATCCCATCGTAAAGTAAAACTTGACAAAAGTTAGAATCATATGATTTAAACGTAGGGCTTCTTTTAAGCCTTAGAAACTTAACGCTAATTAAGCTTTTTTTTTGTACTCCAACCCTAGAGGGTATGTTATAGTTTGGAAATACGCTAATTTGAAGCTAGCACTGTGAATATCCGTGAATATCCGTATATATTGTCCGTGTGGTGACGGATTAAGAATACGAATTGTCACCACCCTATATCATCCCATGGGTGTCGTAAGAGCCGACAGAGGGAGTATATCATGCAGAGAACAGCACTGTAAGAGAAGGAAAACTTGATACAAACCCTATACCAACCCGCTTGGCCAGCGTGGTATAGTAGGCCAATTCCTGCTTTCAAAGGAGAGGCCTAGTCCAGCAGTGGACTATTAAAGGCTGATGATGATGATGATGATGACTGTGAATATTCTGGCAATTATATTGTAATATTTGCATTGAATAACTACATTGGCAATCGGCAAAGTTATAACGTAGTTTACTATGAACCCTCTTAAAGTGCACGTTGTATAATTAAAAACTCTTTTTCTGCTGCAACGACGACATGACAAAAAATAGGAATCTTTTTACAAGGTAACTTTGAAGTAACGAAACTTGAAGATGAAGTAATTTATTGACACACTTATTTGACGTTTCTTAGATAGTAAATATCTGATGCCATGTCCATTGTTTTTCTCTGAAGCCTCGAACATTGTTTAGTCAACATAAATAACGTAAAAAGATTCTACTGATTCATAAGGCAGTTGTCCGACCGCTGGCGATTAGCGAGTTATGATAAGAGCTTGGACCTGAAACGAATTGGCGAACAGTTAGCAGCGAGTGTGTAGCTTCAAAAGTTTTATCGCTGGACTTTCAACGAGTGTGTGATTATGACAGGCGATTACTAGATTTCATTAGTACTAGGCGACACTGCACGAGGTACTGACGTACTTTAAGCTAACATCGCTAAGCAAGTTTACCTTTGATAGGTGTTGTTGCCACTCAACTATAAACTAGTGAAGCGAGTCCTCGCTGACAGCGTAAGAACTCAGCAGTGGCCATTACAGTCTTGACAGAGGATTTCAGCAGTGTTGCGATAAGTTGCTGCAAGTGCATTTTTCTCCTACGGCTGAATATTGTCGCTTACTATTCTTGGGAAGTGAAAAAGTGGCTCGTTTAACGATCGAATAATTACATGCGTGTCTTTTTACACAGAACGTATATTTTTGTGTGTTTCTTGGGCGAGAAAATAACCAATATGTAGTCGCTGGCAGTGAGACAAATTCTTTTCTAACGATCTAGAAAACGACATTTACGTTCTAATAAAATTTGTAACCTAGTGTAAGTTAAATTTTGAATGTCTACCCACGTTCGAAAAACTAGCTTTTTTGTGTAGCAAGTGACCTTGTTTCAACACCTGAAAACTACTGCTTTCTATTTACCTAAAATACATTTGGAATCGTGACTACGCATTTTATAAAATTACAACACATTTCGGGTAAAACTCAACAGTACTTTCATAAATTTATAAAATTCTGAGTTTCGATTTCGTTTGTAACGGATTAAAATGGTTCATTAATATTTTATATTATAAGTTAAAAACGTGAATATATGTTTTAAATAAAATTATGTACTATATTTAGTGCAATAAACTGGGCATATGAAAGATCATAATCGGCGAATGGAAGTTACTAATGACTGTTACTATCGCTGGTGTTATCCATGCCAAAAAGGCGAAGAAATTTTTTTTTTCGCTACACTCATAAATTATTATTACATATATTTCTTATACAAAAAAAATCAATTTACCCCGACGTTTCAGCCTGGGTCACATTTATGAAGTATTTCACTTTTATCTTTCAAAAATAACGAAATTACCACACGCTGCTTAAATATAAATAACACGGGGAGTACTACATAGATTCGATTATGAATCAAAGAAGGAACGTTATGAATACCCAGATCTTAGTTTTTAAGTTAATAGACGTATAATAGTGAATCATTTTTCATATACACTTTTTGATAATGAATACGTTTATACGTTTAGTATTTAATATGACAATACATCATCTAAAATAGAACAAAAGTCCCAGAGTACAAAAAAGTTGTCGACTATCAGATCCTTTTAACCGGTAGCGTCGAAAATTGATCAAATATCCGAACCCTTTTAAATCGGTTAAAATAAATGCTTCTCAACGTCCTTGGCTGGCTTGGGCAACAAAAATGGCCGTCAGATAAGGACATTGTAATCGATACCGTTATTTTTGGGTCTCAGACAAAAGGGATAAACGAAGGTTTAACTTACCCCTCTTTGCAGGCTTCAGTGTTGACCTATAACAAATATAATTGAAATATTAGTTTCAGTTTCAAGTAAAACTTTTCCGAACAGATAAAAAAGGTAAAATAATTTTAAATAATTAAACGTCAACTATCTTTAGTGTGATTTATGAATATTGAAACGATTATAACGATAAGATCAGAAAATGTAAGTTAAATTTTTCGGAGGAAATTGGAATAGGCCTAATAATCTGTTTAATCTAGATATATTAAAAATATTGGGAGCTTTCATTTATTTTCTTAATAGAACGATGTTTTACAAAAAAGTACTGTAGTAATATTTTCCAAATTATAAGGCAATAGGCATGACTGGCCTGTGGTGATGGATTAAGAATACGGATTGTCACCACCTCATATCATCCCATGGGTGTCGTAAGAGCCGACAGAGGGAACATATTATGCATAGAACAGCACTGTAAGAGGGGGCAAACTTGATACAAACCCTATACCAACCCGTTTGGCCACGTAGTATAGTAGGCCAATTCCTCCTTTCGAAGGAGAGGCCTAGTCTAGCAGTGGACTGTTAAAGGCTGATGATGATGATGATGAAATTGTGTCGAATTTAGTTGCAGTTTTTTTCTGCGGTTTGTGTATCATACGTCGAAACTTATCAACTTCATCTCTGTTGCAGCTAACTAGGTACGTCATTTAGTATAAAGTCTCAAAAAGATTACCTTGCCTTTACTCGCAATATCTGTTCTTGAAAGATAATACTATGCATAATCTACTTTAGAAACTTAGTATATCCACGAAAAAAATTATAGCCATTAAAGATATAACAAGACGCATTACTGATTTTATTCTAATATCAAAACATGTTAGTCTATCATAATACATAACTTCACGCCTTTTGTCCCCGAAGGGGTAGGCAGAGGTGTTACATACCAACTCATCGCCACATATGTTTTGGTCTCCATGAAATAGGGGGCGATCCTATTGCCATCTACCGGGCATATTATTAAGCGAGCATGTTATTCTCAAAGGATAATTGATTTGAATCTATTAAAATTACTTCACATTGACTTCAATTAAATTTAAGCTTCCTGCTCTTTTGACTTTCTAAGACCATATCAGAATCTGATGCATTTTGTCTCGCATATCGCCTGAATAACAAAACCAAATTTTCAAAAATTGGTTAATTATTGTTATAATTCCGTAATAAAACTTTAACCATAGTATAGTCACAAATCAAAGATAACGAAATATATTAAAATACCTGTCAGAACAGCCCAATCACACTTAGAAAACCTAAGAAAATATCAAATATTTGGACTAAGTCAACCACCCAATAATTCTCTATTCAATTATGTTTATCCCTCGTCTCCATGCAGAGGTTTTCGTAAATATAATAACAATTTCCTTCAAACAGTCTGTTTTATTCTGGGAAACGATTTGAGAGGTTCGCTAAAATAGAGGTACAAGATACTTGTATCGACTAGGCCAGCATTTCTCAAACTATGAATCGCAATCCACTGGTGGGTCGCGAGCGAATATTGAGTCGGTTTTGAAATAAAAGGCGACAACGACTGACTGAAGTTCTCCTACCCTTTACGCCTTTATCTTCCCAACTAGAGGATGCCTGCGGTTAGACCCGTTATTTAAGAGTACTGCTCCGCTCCCATCGCTCATAGCGTGATGTTATATAGCCTATAGCCCTCCTCAATATATGGGCTATCTCACACTGAAATAATTTTTCAAATCGGACCAGTCGTTCCTGAGATTAGCGCATTCAACCAAAGAAACAAACAAACTCTTCAGCTTTATATATTGGTATAAGACTATAGCTCCCTTTTTGTCAAAAAGCAGCTAAGAAGTGGGTCTCAAGATTGGAATTCTTGTTTGATGGGTCGGAGCTCAAATAACTTTGGGAACCACTGGACTAGGCTATTTCATGTGTGTGTATTTTGTCAGGGTTAGGCTCGAACTATGTGTTGAGTTTTGTAGACGAGTATTGCATATGGCGGACGAAATTTCTACTCGGCTCCGTAGTTTAGTGTTTGAATAGGGTGTACGTAATTTTGTTTGTTCTTTTTGTGTTGTTTTTTTGGGTGAGATATAATTATGTTAGCGATATGTGTGTACTTACTTATATAAACGTGAATGTTTGTGAGAATGAATGGTTGTTTGGTACTCTTTCAGGTTTAAACTGCTAATCATATTTTGATGAATGATTATAACCAATGCTGGATGGCTGCAATATGAGGGCCACGATAGCCTAGTGGAGATACCAACAGACTGCCATGCAGAGAGTATCGGGTTCGAATCCACGGCGCGGCGCACCACTTACTTTTCGAAGTTAAGTGCGTACTAAATAGTTAATTATCACTTACCCCGTGCCTTGGAGAGCACATTAAACCGTCGATCCCGGCTATCATGAAGAATCTTTGAAAGTCGTTACGGGAAGTCAGTAACCTCAAATACACTGATACTGGTGTAAACCATGGAATATCACTATCCCTTTGGGTTGCGGAGGTCAGACGGCAGTCGCTCTGTAGAAAAGCTGATATTTTGTCTTACCTCAACTGGTTAGACCAGTAAGCGGACCTCGGGCTCCAAGGCGCAAGACTTGGATGCAACCGGGATAACGCTAGACGATGATGAATATAACCAATGCAGTGATTATAACAGCAATAAATAAAAATAGCAATAACATCCACGTCGGAAAAGTGGCTTGCATATGCTAATATTTATATTATTTTCTGTGTTACTGTTTGTGTAGAGGTACCTATGTATTACAGGTCAACAATTACTGTCTTGTTTACTTATACATTCTTCCGTGACCACGGTTACTGTAATGTTGCCGAAACTTCGGATTATATTAAATAATGTAGTTTCTAGATCATTCGATTTAAATGCAAGGTCAGTAAAACATAATCTGTTTTTACGTTTCAGATGATGATACTGCTTGTTTTCCAAATAAAATAAAAAAGCCACTTCGCGATAAAATCCGTTACCCGCAGTTTAATTTCAATATTAAAAAGCTATACCAACATAGGCTGTTTCTGTCAGTATCATATGATTAGTACTGGGGAATAATCTCTGCATTAAAACACAATATGAAGTAACAACAGAAGCAGCGATAGCCGTGTGGAGAGACCGGCAGACTGCTATGCAGAGGGTCTCGGGTTTGAATCTCCGGCACGCACCAATGACTTTTCAAAGTTAAGTGCATATTAAATTGTTAATTATCGCTTGCTTATTGGTAAAGGAAAACATCGTGAGGAAACCTGCATGTCTGAGAGTTCTTCATAATGTTCTCAAAAGACATGTGAAGTCTGCAACCCACATTTGGCCAGCGTGGTGGACTATGGCCTTACCCTTTTCATAGCGAGAAGAGGCCCGTGCCCAGCAGTGGGACAGTATCTTTATTCTGTCCTGGCTGAGGAAAAAAAATGAAGTAACACAGTATTTATTTACAAAGGTCTTGATAACTTTAACCTACTTCACGGAATTGTAGGCTTTCATCCTATTCTGGTTTACCTACTAAGTTCAAAGCAGTATCTCACATTTCGAATGTATGTTAGTTCCAGACTAGTAATTACTGTTGAACACTGAGGTAACCTAATATTAGATACATTTACCAACTAAATCGTAGTATATCGATGCTGTAACTAACTGTTCTTAGTAAAGAAATACATTATGAATTTACTTGGAACATATTATAGTATATTATTATACATTCTGATGTATAAGAATATAAGCTTTCCTTTGTAAATTATTTTTAGGATAACTATTAATATTATTTCTTTGTGGGTGGCACAACCCGCTTGTGACAAGTTTTCTACTTAATCTATTTATCTTCATCAGATCTATTTTCATAAGAGTAATTGCCTACTTTAATTGCTTTGTCCTAAGCCTAAATTACTTCTAAATATAGAACGCGAAAACTTATTCTATGAACACAAAGTTTAACGATTTAGCCGTTGAGTTGAAACCAAAGTCTTGAAGACTTATAATACACAGGAAACCGGCTCCAGTCATTGCTCTTACCAACTTTAATAAAATAAAAAACGAGAAAAATGAAGGAGTACAAATTTAAAAAGGAAAAATAAGGGGCACAATTTTAAACTTGGTCGATCCCCCAACTAAATGAGAAAAGACAGAAGTTTGATAAACTTGTGCATATCTTGTTATTTTTGTAGAATTCTTTATGAATATCTAAATAATAAGACTGCACGGTTGGCGTAGTGGTTTAAGCGGTCGCCTCGCCGCTTGGTACTGCGCCGCGTGTATAAAATAAAAAATCTAAATAAAGCAATAAAATATCTAAATCATTTTTATTAAACTCACTTCAAATAACGTGACAAATCTAACGCCGAACATCTTGTTCAACACGCAACTTAAATCTGTAAAGAGAATGGTAACAATTTCAAAAATCTAACATTTATTTTTGGTATAATTTAAAAATTCTCAGGCCGGACGGACGGGCGTGTTGACAAGCCGTCTTGTCTGTCCCGGATTTTGTGTTCCGGAAAATCCGTGAGGGTCCGACGCGTAAGGCATGAGCGGACGGCGGAACAAAGATTTCCCCGGAACATTTGTTCCGAAACAAGAGTATATGAGCCGTATATTTTTCGTATATTGTATGTTATGTGTTATTTTTCTCATCATGAAAGAATATGCTTTTAAGATGGCGTTATCAAGTTAAAGTACCTATTGCATTTAGAAAGTTTAACGTAGGGGTCTTTTTACATGTCTGTGGATCTGTATGATGGAATGAGATGGAACGTTTATTATAGTGAAGTTCCATTGTTTGAAAGAAATGGTTCTTAGCTTTAATTCATTATGTCAGCAGTTTCCTTACATTTTAAATAATATATTATCAAAGAGTTTAAGTAATTTTGAGATTCTGATACTTGATCTCTTTCAGTCAACCTTTCTTTCCTCAGTAAATATCTAGCTCCATCCTTCACAATTAGAAGTAGGTAACTAAAATCGTCACCGGCGTCAGCAATAAAAAAAAATAACTTACCACATCACCTCCCATAAATAAGTCTTCGGTAAATAAAATATATAAATAAGAAACAACTCACATATTTTTTAGAACAATAAGATTGATTAAACTGCAAAATAAACATACACCATGAAACAATACCATCGTTATTTTTACTGAAAACAATATTAAAATTCATAAAAACGCGCCATGTAAATTTCACTGTAATAAATTTTGTCATCGGGAATGAATTTGAAGCTAACTAATGGATTGGAATAGCGGTTCGTGGTAGTGATAGAATCCATAATTTTCTACTTTTTGGTTAGAAATTTGTGTAATAATACATTTAAATAACCATAAATATTTTGTTACTGATTGAGTATTTTGACCACACCTTAATAATAATCAGCATCACTAATTCAGTATATAATTATATTGACGCCTTGCGGGCCTCTTCTTACTATGAGAAGGGTAAGGTCCACGCTGACAAGTGCGTGTTTAAAGATTTCACATGTCTTTTGAGAACATGGAAATACAGCTTTTGAGTATCGTGAATTCATTAATTTTCTTATTAGAGAAAAATATACGTGATACTCCAACTTTTTCACGCCCGTCCTCTTCCTCTTCGTCCATTAATGTTACCTTCTAATTTTATTTTGAAGAAGTTTTCGGGTCGTATCAAGTGGCTAATCATCTTCCCTCTCCGATTTTCTATTGTCTTTAGCAACAGTCTCTCTTCGTCAACTGTTCGCAGAACCTCTTTGTTTGTAATCCTTTCTGTCCAGCTTATTCTCTTCATCCTCCTCCAGCACCAAATCTCAAACCCCTCCAATCTTTCTGTGTCCCTTTGTGTCTTGGTCCAAGTTTCACAGCCGAATAATGCGATACCCTAATTGTAAATGATGTTGAAGGCAAAAGTTGGGGTCGGATCTTATCAAGAGGTCAAGGAACACCTACAAGAGCCATGCTCTTAAATGATAGAAGAAGATACGTGATACATTTTCTTCACGAGCAAAACCGCAGCGTACCATTAGTACTTATACTCTAATAATGTGTATAAAAATATAAATAGCAGCCTGTAAATTCCAACAAAGTACGAGGGGAGTTCAATGTATTCTCGGTATCGAGGTGATATACTAATGATAAGGGTAATTTAATTATCTCATTAGTTAATGACACTCTTTGAGGGTATAAATACAAAATTTCATTTAATTGCCACCATAAGTATTCAAGATATCATTGCGAAATGACAACTATGATGACTGATTCGACAATGATGAAAAAAATCGAGCATCGTGCAGTGATAAAATTCCTCACAAAACAAGGAAAAACTCAAAAAATTATCCACGAAGAAATGGTGGCTGTTTACCAAGATTCTGCGCCTTCATTATCTACAATTCAGAAGTGGTCAAGTGAATTCAAACTGGGTAGAGAGAGCATTGAAGACGACCCCCGCGCTGGTGGGCCAATTTGTGCCCCTACTGAAGAAAACGTGAAATTACTCGAAAAACTTGTACTTGAAGATGCCCATGTAAGAGTGAAAACATTAGCAAAAATGACTAAGCTATCCGTGGGTACCATTCACACAATCCTTCATGAGCGCCTGAATTTGTAAAGGGTCAGTGCAAGATGGGTGCCGCGAATGCTCACCGCGCTACAGAAACAAGTGCAAGTTGACTGTTGTAAGGAGTTTTTAGACCTCTGTGGTGAAAATCCGCAAAGTATTTTCGATCGGATTGTTACTGGTGATAAAACGTGGGTTCATCACTATGACCTTGAGAGCAAGCAAGAGTCTATGCAGTGGCACAAAAAAGGATCAGACCCGCCGAAGTAGTTCAAAGTCACTCCGTCCGCAGGAAAGCTCATGGCCACGGTGTTTTGGGATTCTAAGGGAATCTTGCTAATCGAGTACACACAAAAAGGTCAAAGTATTACTGCTGCATCATACGCAACCACCTTGCGTAATTTAAAGGAAGCAATTAAAGAAAAAAGACGTGGAAAATTAACCGCAGGTGTGTTGCTGCTTCACGACAACGCGCCGGTTCACAAGACGCGCCTTGCCCAGGCTGCTGTGCGGGAGTACGGATTTGAAGAAATCAATCATCCACCCTAGAGTCCGGACCTAGCCCCTAGTGATTATTATCTATTCCTTAATCTTAAAAAGGACCTTCGTGGAAAGCATTTTTCGGACGATGAAGAGTTGAAGGGAGCAATAAACGAACATTTTTCGGGCCATGAAGAAAAATATTTTTCAGAGGGAATTGAAAAGTTACTTTCACGAACAAATAAATGTATTGAGATGTTAGGGGCGTATATTGAAAAATAAAATTTATTCAGAATTTTCCGCCTTTTCCTTCATACCTATACCGAGAATACATTGAACTCCCCTCGTAATAATAATATTCTAACACATTCAGACAACACTATCTAGTCCCAAACTAAGCAGAGCTTGTACTATGGGTACTAGACAATGGATAAACATACATATTATATACCTTTTTTTTGTAAATACATACATATTATACATAGAAACACCCAGACCAAGACAAACATCCATGTTCACGAACTCAAATGTTTGACTTGAGCGGGAATCGAACCCGCGACCTACGGCGTGGCAGTCGCTTACACTCCCGCTGCGCCAACAGGTCGTCTCTAATACTCGTACTATTGAAAATATTATTACTCAGTCTATATTTACTGAGACAACGTTCTATGTATATTATTATGTATTCTGTCAATGTCAACATAGTTTCTATGAACATCGATGTTTGTTAACAATGTGCAGTTAATCAATCAATCAAAATGGCTTGTAATTTTCTACTGTTGAACGTTCACTAATCCCATTCCCAATATGTATAATTACAAGCCATATGAGTGACGTATAAACATGTATTGAAATAGTCCGGGTGAAAATTGTGATATGATGAATTCATTCTGTGAAACTTTGTTTTTGTAGACAGTAATATTCATGTAAATTTGGAAGTACTTAATAATAACGATAGAATAAGTTCTATTTACCTCGGTATTAGCGACTGGGTTTAGGTGATGGTCAAGGCTCTTACCAATTAGACTATCATCATCATCAGCCCTTGGATTAGTCAATAGAAAGATTTCGGTAACTGTACCACACATAAAGACTAGTTAGTACAATTTGATTTCAAGTTTTCCGTCTCTTCGCAAATAGACTATTAGCTTCGTGTATTTTCCTTAGTGTATCAATTAAATAAACTATCATTACGTACAGTAGAACCACTTCCCGCTAGACCACCTAAAGGGCGAGAATCGCTCAGCAAGACATCGTCGCTTTCAGTGCTACTTTACACACACATTGACACTCGTATACAAACCAGTTTCTAGTGTGCCTCAACTCTATGAGCGAGCCAAGGGATTTTTTATTCAAACTTGTCCACCGCCAACTTGTCTGGTTGTACTTTAATATTTTTAACCTGTGACAATTGACGCTACCGCTCATGACACAGACATCAAAGTCGCGGCTGCATATTTCTACAAAAATCTTTTTCGTTGGATTAATTTTCACAAATTGTTTTTCATTTCTTTCATAGTTCTCCTCACAAGATATTACATTACACTGCCGGTGTAGCCGGGCCAACGTGCTTCCCAGATGAAAATGACCCTCATCCTACAGGGAAATAACGTTTAAACAAGCTGGGAGAAACATTTTGTCACATTCTGGCTGTGTCTTAATCTCAGTCTCAGAGTAATTATGTTTGGGAATGTTGTATTTATTTTTGGATAACGTGTAATGGAATCTCTCTTTTTTTATTTGTAAAGGTGCTTGTGAAAGTTGTTGTCGATATACTTAAAATTAAGCTGATGAATGTCTATATATAGGATACAGACATTACAACCATAACACAACACCGGTCTCGTGAAAGACTTTGAACCCAGGTTCTGTGATCACGTCCAACCAGATACGTAAGATAATTATCATTTTCGAGTTATATGAATTTATGTGTGGAATTGTATATCCTATGTTGAGTTGAATTGAATTTCTTATCAGTATACCTAAAGGTAGCTGCAGTTTCCGACTTACGACTGATAAATAGGTATTTGTATATTGTAAAATTCTATAGAAAATTATTTAAGATGTTTTATCTCATCTCATCTCAAAGATAGCAAACAGTCACTCTACACAAATTTATTGACACAAGATATTTATCTATCTACTACAAATACAATTCAACCAAAACAGACAGAGATACAAATACAGAGAGAGAGAGAGATAAAGCTCTGTGTAATGACTTGTATGTCTATCAATTATCCGTGTAATATCATCTTGCAACACCCCTCGCTTTTGTTTGAAGTGTTAAAAACTCGGAAAAGAGAGTTACCTTCGACGATAGGGAGTTTTAATCTTTGCATTTTTCGTCAAAGTGTCGCGTTACAGTTATTAACACTGTCTGGGGATACTATGAATACTGGTGAAAAATTGGCACGTTGAGACGAATAAATACTGTTTGAGAATATAACTGAAAGATATCATGGTCTCATTATTGAGGTTAACTGAATAATTTACATGTATTTTGCAGAAAATGTGACAACATGCAGAGAAAATAATATTGTCGTACAAGCATAATTTATCAGCTTTTTCATTACGTTAAGAGACGCTTAGTGACAGTTTATTACTTAGTAGATGATTTCTGCAAAATTAACTACGGTTTTATGGCATTCACGTATAGCGTATGTCATCCAGGTCACATTGTCTAGAACATCTATTCAAAATCTATCAACAACAAAAAAACAAGTCCCATTTCTAGGAGTTTAGTTTTTAGTATGAAAACAATTTATAGAAAATAACATAGAAAGAGCTAAAATATCTCAAATAAACTGGTAACGAAATACGCCTGTTAGCTCAGCAAATTGCTTTCGACATTAAAATAAAATTAATAGAGTTAGTGAGTACTGCTCTATCAAAACCCACAGCTGTCGGCGTAGATCAATATTATCTAAGTGTACACGTAGCCGATCTGTTATCTGCTACGGTCCCGTAGTAATCGTAGGTGATGCGTAGCTAATCAATGATCTGCTACGAACGGTCCGTAATATGATAGAGATTACGTACGGTATGCTGATAGTTGATTTACAAAAGCAGTGTTTGAATATCATGTAATTTAAACTGCACATTCCTCTATTAATGAATTATGACTGCACAGAGCGTTTAGTGGTTTAAGCATCCGCATACCGCTCAATATATATATAATATAGCTGAGTGTTTTGAGCCCTAAAAGGGACAACACTTTGTGTGATTTCGACACAGTGTGCTCTTTGTGTAAGTTAATTAAGGTAAAGTTTTACTAAAGGTTTTATATATCATCATCATCAGCCCTGTATATAAACTGTCCCACTGCTGGGCATGGGCCTCTTCTCACTATGAGAAGGGTACGGCAATTGTCCACCATGCTGGCCAAGTGCAGGTTGGCAGACTTAACAGGGTTTGTATATAGTCATAAGTTTTAACATAAATGATTATAATTATGCACGAACAAAAATCATGACTCTGGTTATATTTGGTATATATTGTGATTCAACAAAAAAAGTTTACTGATTAGGGAGTTTTTTGTACCTTTAACACTTTTCCTCAATTCAAAAGATTTTCGTTTCCTTGATTTCGTTATTTAATAAGGAGACGTTTTCAATTCCTTTATTTCTTCCAAGTTGATCAGAGAGATAGGTAGAGATACCACTAAAGCCACATAATCGTGTGGCTTAAGATCGAAGCAACTTGAGACTTAAGCTCTGACTTAATCTGTCAGCCTTGAAGCTTAAGAAAGATAATTAAATGCACTTTGTCGTAATGTTTATTAAGTGTAATGTTTATTACTGTTTTGGGGCTCACGATTATGCTTTTACCAATTAGTTTTTTTCATACTCAGATTATTTTATATGTTATTTTGTATGTAGATAAAGATTGCTAAAATACATAGTCCTTACCATTAACTTAGATTTACAAAGTAAGTCTAAAATATTTCGCCCATAGACTAATAAAATGCTTGTTTTAGTTTTTAATAAATACGAGAAACAAACTATACAAAGGCCCATCCTCCTAGGTTTATCTCAGTTAGAACCCGGAGTTAATTTTTTGTCTGATTGGATTTGACCGTATATTAGCTTTTCCAGTGAGCGATTGTCTATCAGACGTCTGCAATCCAAAGGGATAGTACCAAGGTACAAATATTTGTTCTCAGTGGAAAGCGAACCCACGACCCCCAGGTTGGCAGTCAGTGACCCTACCAGTAAGCCAACACGTCAATAAATTGATTTATTTCAACCCTGGTTTCAGACTCCCTATACCTAATCTAACAAAATGAATTTACCGGTAGGCTGCCTTAAACCGGCCGTAAATCAAAAACAGCTGCCGGTATAAAGCATTGAACTTGACCCGACCTTTGTGATTTTTCATTGACCTTTTTACCTTTAGTTTATTCAAAAGACTACCCTAATGGGTATAATTATAAGATATATATCTGCAAAGCTGCGAACAATTTGATGCCTTGATAATCTGTTTCCATTAGCTTTTGTCGCTAGTTGACCTTGCCAGCTGGTGTAATCTGTTTCAATAATTTGCTTACTACTATTTTGACGACTTCTGTCATCTTGCATTATCTCTTGTTTACTTGGCGTGTACAAATTTATAGTCTTCTTTTCACATTTTTTTTCATGTCCGTTCGTCTCTGGTATAGAAATAGACGCTTTTTTCTTTCTTTCTTTCTTTCAAAATTATCTTTTCTTTGTAATACTATACACCGCCTTTTCGATATACTTGGATTTTGCTCAATGGATGTGATGTTCTCAATATTGTTCACCATATTTTATAACAATAATTCCTATAGGCGGTCATGGTCAGTATACCAATAGATTGTTTCTTACTGCTGGTTCGTATACCGTTGTCGACATGCTCACTAAAAGGTCATTTCTTGTGGTGGCGTCGTGTGTCGGGTCATCCCTGTCCCTCTAATATGGCGAGAGGGATGATGGCTGGCACATGCGTCATACTCGTGAACGGGTGCTACTTGCGATGACTGCTCGATGACGGTCTTGCGGGCTGGTATTAGATTTTAATATTTAACTGCATCATTTCCATCATGGTTCTGATCACTTTCGCGGATTGCCTGAATTATTAGGTATATATAATGTAAGTGGATGCTCCTGTTTCACCATGTCTATTCTGAGGAGGCTAACCAAAAGTATTATGCTTGAGTATTATTATGTACAGTAAATATAATTATACAAGTGATATAGAAGGTGTAACAGTTGCAGCACCTTACAAAATGTAAATTGTGTATTATGCAAAACCTGGCGATGAAAAAGAGTGACCGTGAGTTTTATTGCCCGTTCTTTCTCATGGTTCTACCTATTGCTTTGCGAACGTGGCAGTAAATGAAAATGTAGAGTCTATATGTAATTATTTTATAAATTTATTATTTTGACGTTCATAAGCGTCACATTGTGACCCAAATGAATAAAGGATTTTGAATTTGAATAAACTATCAGTTTTTATACAAATCAAACATTTACATATAATAATTCTTTGATATTCCTCTCGTCCTCCTGTAGCCTTGCGTTTACTGCTAAGCATCGTGATAGTCCGATTTCAATCTATCCCTTTGTGATGTAGCTGCCGCCATTTATCGCGGTCCGATGGGTATTATATTGTGGCCTAGCTCAGTCTGACATTGAGTTTTCGAGATGTGACGAACGAGAAATTCATCCATCGTTTGATTTTTAGGCAAAATGGCGTCTAGTAGGACGCAAAATCCTCTACGAAAGCTCTTTCACGATCTTCATTAATCAATTAGTTTCTTAGAGTTAATTAATAGATGTTTACGAAGGCATAATAAAATCTATAAGCGCCGATAGCCTATTGCTGTACGCAATGGACTGCTGAGACGATGGTCTCGGGTTCGATCTCCAGTTACCACGGGCACACACCTCTATCTTTACGAAGTTATGTGTGTGTTAAAATGTTAATAATTATTTATCGCTCACTTAATAATGTGATCGGTAGATGGCAATAGGCTCACCCCCTATGACATTGGGACCGAAACATAACTGGCAAAAAGTGGGTGTATAATACACCTCTGTAATCTTCCGCTTTTATTCCCGAAGCGGTAGGCTCTTCGGGAGTAAAAGGCGTGAAGTTATGTCAATAAAATCTAATTAGTAAGATATCAAATGTATTAATAATTAATTATTTGAATTGAAAAACAGTTCAGACAATATATTCATGTTTGTTTATAAGACACTACGAGTAGCAGCATATTACGAGCATATTCATCTACATCAGAAATAGTAGTGAGACAATATATTCTCGAGGTTCTTCACTTCACACCAATTGAAATAAACAAGGCAAAACGGAAGCAATCCAAGCTGCACACTTAATTCTACGCCGACTTGTAACTGTAACACAAATCTCTCATTATGAGTCGTCATTCCTCTCAAGAACTGTTCACATAATTTCAAATTACCGCTCCAATTTGAACCTTATATCCTTACAGTAAGATAGATTAAAACAACAACAGTGGTTCTGCAAGTTAAATATTACGTTTTAGAGATCTATTGTCATTTAAATGTAAGTTTTCTTTCGTTGCTATAGAGCATGTTTTGGAATAGTCAATGATGTTATGGTAAGCGGCATTTGAATTAAGTATTAAAGGCCAAGAAAGTTGAGAGTTGAATGTTGGTGCTTATTATTTTGAAAGTATTCAAAGATCACAGATTATTCGGTTTGGTTTTTGATCCCACGTAACTTGTTACTGACAATATGAATAAAGTTTTCTCCAAGATTTACATTAGTGAGTGAAGGCAGTAAGTATAGAAATTTATACAATGTACAACTCGAGTCGAATTTATAAAATAATTTATATTTACAATTTTTTTATACTCGTATATATAAATTAGATAAACCAATCGAATATTTAATATTTTCTTTTCCTTTCTTTTTTTAATGTACTTTTTAGTTATTTAAGTATAGAAGTTATTGTTTTATTTTATGTGTAAATAGTCACTTAGCTATAGTTAGTTTTAATTTTATTATACTCATAATTTTTATTAACATGTCAAGCTAAATAAAACCGATGAATCGAATACTACACAATTTCACTTTATATATATAGCTTGAAAGCCAAAGATTTGTTTCAGACATCTCTTATTTAACAAATATTAAATTTGGTACAGCTATATTGCTGTAGTATTTGTTGCCTATATGCAAGTATAGGTCGAATATATTTGCCTCACAGTGGCTTTATAAAAAACTGTTGCTATGCAGACAGCACAAAAGGTTATCAGTCATTTGCGATGAATAGTAATGAAATAACTTAGCAGAAAAACAATTTCACATTCGTTGGTCACTGTCTTCTGCGAGATTTACAAAGGCTTATTCGAAATTAGAATAGGTACACATTCCTTATATAGAATCGGGAGTGTGTGCTAATACGTATTAATATTCGCATTGACGCTATCAAAGGTTTTATGCACATACCTATTCTTAAACATCACAATCTTACAACGGGTTCCCGGTAAGCCTCACCTAATTCAATTCATCACAGAACTCGCGGCAACATCGCAATTTTATTGTAATGTGACGTCATTAAGAATTATACATTTGTTGGCCCTGCAATCAAAGAGGGATTAACATTTTACATTGTTGATATTTTAATGCGTTGTAATTCAATTCGGCTTATCTTCGTTTGGATTCACACAACATTTAGCATAAAATATCTCTGTTATAAGTTTCTTAAGACGATGTACTGTTGGACTTTTGATAATATTACAATTTTGGTACAAATTCACTACACATGTGACACATTGACATTAGTTGTGACACAGTGACACTTGAAGGTGAATTTCAATGTTCATATTTATGAAAAAGGTGACTATCGTTGTAACTTTGAATCCTATGTCACGAAGGACTTTATCGATGGATAAAAAATAACACCCTGACTCGAAATAACAATTTCTGGTTCAGACAGTGTAGTGTCGTGTGAGAATCAAACCTGCTATACGCGAGGCAGTGCCAAACGGCGACGTAAATACTTAAACTTCTACGCTATAGTTATGCAGTCAATCTAATACATTGACACAGATTAAAACGAAGAACAGAGACTTAAAATATTCTATATCCACTTCTAAGAAATAAACCTATAGCACTTACAAGCACATAGGTAAACATAGCGACCGTTTAATCCAATACGCCATTTGTGCAGGTCTCCGCGTATTGGAGCTTGCCTCTTGCCACGGTATCTATTTATTCGTAATTCTGGTCGTAAGCAGATCAATGAGCGCAGCTTCCCTGAAATTAAACGTACTAAAACAGGTAATCAGGCTCTTTCCTAGCCTTTCCCCGAAGTTTAGGGTTGGCTTTGAGTCTAGCCAGGCTTGTTGATTAGTTGCCCACACAAATGAGCAATGACCCCGATTCTGTTCTCCAGTTACTAAATTCAAATGAGATTTTATTGTTGCTTTTTTGTAACACTTTATGCAATAAATCGAAAAGTCAAGACTTACGCGCAGGTGCCAAGATATTAGCACAGTCAACAATTCGATACGTCTAAATTGTGTGTGAAGTAGTGTAAATTATATAGTATTATATTCTAACATATATAAACAACACCATCTAGTCCCAAACTCAGCAGACCTTGTATTATGGGTAATAGACTATTTTTTATAAATTCATACATATAATACATACACACAGACCAACACAAACATCCATGTTCACCCACACAAATGTTTGACTTGAGCGAGAATCAAACCCGCGACCTTCGTGCTCCGGCACCCCGTCGGTAAAATTTTGTTTAATCCGTATACAACAGAATTGCCCCCTATGTCTCAATACAGAATGGGTATTTGTCTGCCGAGACCCAACTAATGAGGATACTTTAAACTAACAAAACTTTTGTACAAATTAGTCATGTACCTGATTGCTTGCGTGGCTTCTACGGAATTTACTTTTGACTGATTTCTATGCCTTGCCGTAAAATGTTGGGCGATCGGCTCCTTTTGCTTAAAATGTTTATCGTTTTTTACTACGGATAGGAACATTAAATCACACTTTAGCCAGCAGTCATACAAGAGTAATTGTGATAGCCTAGGGGAGATACCAACAGACTGTCATGCACAGGGTGTCGGGATCGAATCCACATCACACACCACTGACTTTCGAAGTTCCCGTGAAGACCCCGTGCCTCGAAGAGTATGTTAAGCCGTCAGTCGCACCTGTCATGAAGGTCTTTGACAGTTGTTAGGGAAGCACCTCTGAATAAACTGACACTCGTATGGAATATCCTTTTGAGTTTTGGAGTTTAATTTTATCGTTCATATTGTTCAGTTAAATCTCGTTAAACTAGTAACCCAGGGCTGCAACTTGAATAAAGCTAGGAGCATGAGCTATGGGATTAATCATTTTGAATTTCATTTGTATCGGCTAAATTAATACCAGGAATCAATCCCGCTACCTACAGCTTACCAAAACACAAGACAAAACCAAATGATTCAAAATTGAGTCACATGCAAGCTTACACTCATGACAGAAGCTCACAGTCAGAGTAAAACTTGAAACACATTTTCTTTAAATTTTAATAACTACACACTTCCAGAAAATACTAAACGGTTCGAGCAAGGAGGCTTTAATGAATAATTTACACACATTTCACTGTATAAAAAAGCTGAAACCTTCAATTTCGTTCGTAAACGCTCATAGCAGGTTTAAAGAGCAAAATACATACAGCAATAAAAGCAAAGTACTTAAGGCGCTGTGCTAAGCGACTGTTTTGGTAAATGAGGGGGTGAAGCAGGGGAGGTGAAGGGAGCTTAGCTCCGTCTACTGCGGGGCGCCCCCCTTCATTCTCGTCGTGTGCGGCCGTATTCTGGTGACATCCGTATTCCAATATTTCAAAATCGCAAGCAAAACGTTTTAGCATATTGAATTGAGATACTGATATTAAAATTTTTATTACATAAATCAATGTGTTTGTACAATATAGGCATAGCGCAATTTTTGTTCTCAGTGCAGCCATGAGCAAAACTGGTTTTCATTAGACGTTATAGGTATTAATAGTTGACAAAAGTAGGTAAATACCTACGTGCCGTAAGATGTTCAAAATAATTAAGTCAGTTCCATGTATGGAGAGGCCATTATTATGTTTGTTTTGTTTTTGTATAAAAATAGTGAAGCAGTTCATAGAATACCTACATCTAATTCCATTCCTGCCAGTTTTCAAATCTGTTTTGCAATAAATTGGCTGTGACATACGGGCGGACAGACAGACAGACATTGCGAATCTATAAGGGTTCCGTTTTTAAAATTTTTGGCTACGGTACCCTAAAAACACAATACTGCTCTACTAAGCACAAAAACCGTATCTCAACTAAAGCGAGTTACGAGATAATTGAAGTTTAGTAAAAGTTGATTTCTTTTATTTATTTATGGATGTTTATTGTTATTATAGGTATAATTATTATGGTAAAGGTTTCGAAATACGTCGCCGTTTTTAGGGGTTGTGAGTGATTGGAGAGAGAGGAGGGGAAGTCTTGAAACCCCCCTCACCATTTTCACATGCCGGAAATACTTGGTTTCCTCTGAAAAAAAAAATCTCCAAACATCGGTGTCATGGCACTGCCAACTTCCACATTCATCACACTAGTTTAATAAACTAAGGTTGACGGAGCCCTGCGAAGGGCTCCTATTTTCGGATAAAGGGTCAAAAGAGAACCTAACATAACCTATTTAGTTACTTATTTCAGTCGCACCTAACCCTAGGCACTCGAAAGCAATGACGCACAAATTTGACATTAGCTGTCAATATGATCATTCCAAGATGGCAGTTTTGCGTTTCGTTTCACGTTTCTCACATAAAACATAAAATAGACATTTGTAAAACTGTACTAAAGTATTAAAACTACGTTCAGTTTTGCATAATTGCCGAAGTATTAATGAAATTTTGGAAATTGTTTAAAAATATTTAGACGCAACTCCGGCAGCCAAAATTACTATTAGGTGATTAAAACGAACTCCCTTAAGCCCCCTACACTACCAATACCCTCAAATTCAGGCGACTTGTTTCGATACCTAACCCATTATTATTTTTCAAAATAGATGAAACATCAAAAATATATGTGGATATACCTTATTCATGAGATACTGCTTTGTCACTTAGAAAATTATAGAATTAGAATTTGAGTTACTGCTTTTTCGTTAGCTCTCGTCATACATGTCTGTATGGAAAAATATTAAAAATTTCTTTCGCTTCAAATATGCGTTGTTTCAAAGCAAATAAATATTAAAAGATATTTATTTATATTCATTTATAATTTATTAACGAAATACAGAGTTTACAGCTCATCAAAAGTTAGCTGTCTGCTACAACCCGGCAGGTTTTCTTTATTCTCATCGAATGTTAAAGGCAGTTGTGAGGTGATAAGACTTATTATTTGCTGTTGCTCACGAGGCAAAGTTTCACTTACTTTCCTTTTACGGCTTGGTATTGTAGAAATTTCAAGCACTGATGAAACATTTTCCTCTCCGTGATCTCGCAATGCCATCCCTTGAGCTTGACGAGAATCAACAATTTCAGGCAACTGCCAATTCATATAAAACGCCACAAGCTTCTCCCAGAAAACATCATCTCTTTCTATAATTTCTATTTTTAGTGGTATACTTTCGCCACTACACACAGCAAATAAACACTTTTGTTTGCGTGTAACATGGCGTTGCCCCTGAATTTGGTAGGTAATAACAATTACAATATTTGTTTAGACTAGTCAGTTCACTTTTTTATCATGTTTCCATATTTGTATTTTATTTGCTCTTATACTATTCTCCAGGCCATTCTTATATGCAACTTTAGAACATTAAATTTCCACAATCATGTTTGGACCTATTAATCCATCTGGCGTGGCACCAATAATCGAATAATCCACAAGGCTCGATTGTTACATTTTCTTGCTTCGCCAGTTGTTGCAAAGCCAGTTGTTCATTTTAGATTCCATGCGCAACTGATTTTACATTGCAAATATTTTATTTGTACAAAATATTTTTTACTAAGTTGGCTTTACTGCTGTTATCTCTTCTTTTTACCACTATACAAAAATTTCAATCTGCCAACATATTCTTACGCAATTCGAACCAGTCACTGCTATCCCTCTTGTAATTATTGCTTATCACTACGGAATTTGAGTCAAATTTGTTAAAAAAATTGTTTGGCATTTCTTGGCTAGCTCTTGAACAGATCGTATTAGGAATGACTGAAGTCAAATGTGTGTAAGACGTTGCAGAACTGTTATCTTTAACTTCACTGTAATTACAATAATGATAATTAGTAACGTACTTTATTATTTAAAAAATACTATATCTTGTGTTATAGCAAACAGAGAAGTTACCTTCTTACTTATAAATGATTGATTTTAGAAATTAAAAAGATATTAGATGTACTGAGACATACCTAATAGTTTATGAATAATCAAAGTTTTACCCGATGTACCTAAAAAGGTTTATGTTCAAAACACAATAATACAACATTCGTTACCGCTTGTGTGCGGATTGCGGAGCGCCATATTAGCGCTGTCATCATTATTGTTCGCCGTGGCGGCATCTTAGCGCTCCAGGCGCTCTGACAAGCTAATGAATTTGAAATATAGGTACATAAAATGATTCGATTTTATGTTATTACTCTTTCAAAAATTGAAAACTGTGGCAGCTATGTATTGTGAGAATAATTTATATAATTATATTATGCATAATCGATAATATATAAGTAACATAGTTAGTCATAAAAGACTCTTATGAAAATAATTTGTGTAAAAATGTTACATATTTCATAATCACTTGGCCGTGGATGAATTTCTATTTTATTACGACGCTTTCTTGTACAAATCCTTCGTAGAACTTCATTTCTCTAAATGTCCATATTTTATTCTTCTAATTATATATTTATAAGGACAGAAACAATAACACATTAAACGCAACAAGAGTATAAACTTAGGTCCTAATTATATGTGCCCATAGTTACATGAAAAGCCTATTTGATTCAAAGTATTCAGTCTATAACATAAAACATGAAATTACGAACTCAAATCGGCGTATTATAATAACGAACAGGTTTACGTAAAATTTCGTGCAGCGGAGACGCAAGCGACATGACCTATCTCTCACAGGGCTCATAGCCGAATGATGAGGTCTGGGCGGGGCGTAAACTAGCAACTGACACTCAGTACACCGCTTATGCTAATAAGGTTTAAATTGCTGAAGCGTTTGATATTGATGGGATCTACCGAGCGTCAAAATCATAGACGTTTGGCAGATTTTATTTAATTTTACAAAATATACACGTATAATATGAAAATAAATAGGGTAATTCTTTAGTTCATTAAATTTCCTACAATATTATCAAAAAAAATATGACAGTTTACGATCAAAATATTGCAAACAGTGAGACGAAAGATTATTTTCTGCCTCGATTTTGTGATTTTTTTACCGTGATTCTATTTTACGTACATGAAAAATTCTTTCAAAAGTCTTTTGTTCAGACTTTTGACTATAAGCTCTAATTTTTGCTAGTTTGTAATATGTACCGTTATGGCTAGATGCGCGACGAAAAATTAGGTGTTTCACGGCTTCGGAGGTATAACGGCGCCTTAAGAGGTACTTAAGAAACTTGATTTTAAACTTTAAAATGTGTTTACAATTTCTAAATGGCTGTTTATGTCTTTTATGCTGACTTTAGTGCGGTACGGCCATCTAGGGAATTGTTTTAAGTGTGAAATATTATATCTACTATAAACAGACCACTCTACGACTTAAAGTTGTATGTATCCAATTCTTGATCACTGGATGACTTGACTTGCGTTGGATTATAGATTGCTACAGTCAAGCTATTTATACAGAGGAGGACCTCTGGGGGACTTGGGTAGGTGACCGTCTGTGTGTCATTTCTATCAAAGCGCTACTGTGCTTCGCCGAATACGTAAAGCCTCAAGATTCAGTTGTTGACTCAAGATTAGAATTATTGGGGCATGTCAAAGACCATCAGGCGATCACACATTCATATGAAAATGAATATCCCATTTTTCTAAACGATTATGGTTTGAAGATATTCATTTACTAGCAATTGGTATCTTACAGAATATGGCTTGACTTTATTATATTACTAGGTCAACTTGTTCAAAGTAAAGTCATCAAATAACCACTAGGTGGTAACGTCAACCTAAGCAAGCCACGACTTTACGAAAGGAAGCCAATCTGTGCTGACAGCACAAAAAGCGTCAATAACTTACTGGAACCTCGGACATGGACTACTTTTGAATGGAATCACAAACCTATAGTTATCCAAAGCCATAGGGCATACGCGTTTCCCGGCGTTCACTTTGTACTTCAGAATGAACGCCGAGCACACGCCGGACATACACCACGCGGTCGCTCAAAGAACGCGCACGCCCAATGTTAGGTCGGCCTTAAACAAGAAGTTTCATAGCTGCCATATTCTACAGATTAGAGATAGTTTATAACTCAGTACTTTATACTCACTCACTTGAGCTACCCATAAAATGTAACTATCACACTAAAGTTACAACAGAGATGTTAATTAAAACTGTTTCAAAATGAACTCATTCGTGACGTTTCAAGAGGATAGTTTACAAAAGTCTTATACCTACATACAAGATGTTTGACATTATGACATGAATTAATACTTTACATAACATTCATACACTCATTTTTCCAACTGGACAGATTGGAAATTGCTGCATCATTATTTTTGACCCAGAAAGCGGAAAAAACAATAACTAAAAATAATTTATGCATTCAGATAATAATATTTTACTTTTCACATTTCCCCAGCTTTTGTAATTAATCATTTTATGAAAAAAACTATCGACAGGGAACTGTTTTATCTGACAGATAAACAGTCTGAAAAGCTTTAAAATGAAGCACAAGTTTTTGCGCAACAACCTATAATTCGACATGCTTGCGCCTGACTTTTATAATTTCACGATAAATATTCAGCTCTCCTTTTTTATAGTCTTGTTGAAAAATACTTGGAGGATTATTTTTAAATGGCGGCCTTCTGGGTTTTAATGTGTGATATTTTTTAGCGTGCGGTTAAAGAGGCGATTAATCCCTGCTATTAAGAAATATGAAAACATTTGGCTTATGATCGGTGTTTGCTATTTTGTGCTGTAATGTCAAAGACCGTTTATATTTAGTGATAAGCTCGATACTGTTTATTTATTTAAAAATACAACTTTTGCACTAGATACAAAATCCTGTGACTTTACAAACCCACAGTTAACGGACACAAAGAAAACCCGGTTTGGCAACAACTATTTTATTTTTTATTTTCTTATAGACTCACGCCTGTATCCCCGAAGGGGTAGGCAGAGGTGTAATATTACACCCACATTTCGCCATGAATTTTTTGGTCCCACGTAATTGGGGGCGAGCCTACTGCCGTACCGGGCACATTACCAGATTCCGTGCTGCTACTGAGAATTTCCTAACAACTATTTGTGGATTGCAAAAAGTGTTGTCTCGTATGGGGATCGAATCTACGTCACTCGTTTCTGTTTCAAACAGTGAGACGACCGCTTAAACCACCACATCTTTATTGGACTACTGCAAGGCACTAGCAAGCATGAATTTTGATTACACTTTATTATACGTTTAGCTTCTTCTGCCTTTCTTCTGGTAACGGTGAGCTAAAGTTTCATCAAAATCCGTTTAGCACTTTTAGTATGATAGAGTCTATACATTCATCCATTCTCAAAAGCATTCCCATATTTTGTAGTTATAGTAGAAAACAGGTAAAAAGTGTACCAAAAACTTAGAAAACGACACAACTAAAATTACAAGCACAATCAAGAAATCATTACCAGATAGAACAAAATCGCTTCAAAGGAGAGTATTCCAAAAAGTCTCGTCTTAATCAGGTATTCCATCGTTTTCGGACGATTAGCAATTAAACTGAAGCGAAGGGGTCGAATCTCCCTAACGATAGAAAACGGCGCCGTGTGTCGAATGCCAAATACCTACTATGGCGATTGGGGACATCAATGGAATATTACGGAACAAATTGTCCTTCATAATGTAGTTTATTCACCAAGTTTGGAAGTCATTTCATAATAATTATCAACCATTTAGTTAGAAAGGGCTCAAGGAAAGTGACAACTGTATTGATTGACCAAAGTAATAAAAATATTCTTCAACTTACACATCAAGGTTGAGTTAAAAAAGAAAGAAAATTGCCTTGGTTTTGTGTTTTTTACCTATTCTTTACCATTTACCTTGTCAAACTTAAATTTTCTGTTGCAAGGAACTTCTCAAATAGATATTGAAAAATTGAGACAAGACCATACATGATTATATTTATATAGATACATATTATCATATATGATCATATTTTTATTCATATTAATAAAATTAATCAATGCCTTCAACACTCCTAGCTGTCCAAGTGAGCAAAATTCGAAACAAACAATCTCACTTGTATAAGTATCTATTCGTAATTAAGCTATCTTGTATCAACAAAAATATATCAAAATACCAAATTCATTGTAAAAGACGTTATTATGTCTCTTAACCGCTTCATTACAAAATTCGGTCCAATCTTGCGCGTCTTTTGGTCATTTGGTCGTGGTAACTTGCCCACATTGCGTGTTTGACCCATTTTAAACAGAGATGTTACGGTTTTCCTTAAACATTAATTAACTTTGAAAAAAAAATCACGTACACTTTTTCCACATCATCATTAAAAATCACTTAGATAACTTCTAATGTAATAACTAATATACAATTAAAATCATAGCAAAAATACAATTAGAATAAACTCTGTCACTAAATAGGTGATGATTTTCAGCAGTAATCCTGAGTGACAAAGATAACAGGGCAACACAGGTACCCTACTCAAGATAGCACAAGATTTAATACCAAAAAACAAGTCCGTCCAAATATAACACAACCTGCTTCATTTACCTTAGCCTATGACCTGATATAATAGGTCGAAATAATAGGTAATACAAAAAATCTGTCAAGTCATTTCGGGGCATTCTCATGTTGGTGAAACGCATGTTGGCCGATTTCATATCCCTTACAACATCATGGAAATCTCGAACTTTCAGACATGCAGGTTTCTCAGAAAATTTACTTTCACTACCAATATAAACCCTAATCTTTCTCTTAGCGTTATCTCAGTTTCAATCTGGGGTCCGCATACTAGTCTAACCGGATTTGGCTGAATATAAGCTTTTTCACAGAGCGACTGCCTGTCTGACCTCCGCAACCCGAAGGGATAGCGATATTCCATGATTAAGACTAGTTTCAGTTTATTTAGAAGGTACTGACGCCCTTTAACGACTGTCAAAGATCTTCATGACAACCGGGACCGACGGCTTAACGTGCTCTCCAAGGCACGGGACAAGCGATAATTACCAATTCAATACGCACATAACTCCGAAAAGTCATTGGTGCGCGCGTGGATTTGAACTCTATCGGGTTCGAATCCTCTGCATAGCAGAACGAGAGCGATAGCCGAGTGGATATACCAACAGAAGTTGGTATATCCACTCGGCTATCGCTGCCTTATATAAACCCTAATATGCACATAAATACGAAAAGAAAGTCAGTACGCACCATGGATTTGAACCCAAAACCATCTGCGTAGCTGTCTGTAACTTGGTCTCCCTACAAGCTTATTACTCCATTTCCTATACCAAGCTATCCCTACCTTAACATATACATAAACGACTTAAACATACACGGCAGAATTATAATATGAATTGCAAAACAAAGAGCACTGCATTGCAAATGTAATTTTCAGTGGGACATATTTAATACTTAGGTCACAGGGTTAGAACTTTAGCCAAAGCGGCGGAGATTACAATACCTTTTATTTGAGTCCCAACAGCGACCATTACGTAAATAGTTTCCGTATTATCTCGATGTTGTAGTCTGGATAAAGGCTGTTTGTAACTTTACAGAGTTTAGTTTATATGTAGCTGTTATTATTCTGGTTTATTTTAATACTAGAGGATGCCCGCGGTTATACTCGCGTTATTTAAGGTTAATGCTTTGCTCCCGTCGCTCATAGGTAGATGTTATATAGCCTATAGCCTTCCTCGATAAATGGGCTATCTAACACTGACAGAATTTTTCAAATCAGACCAGTAGTTCCTGAGATTAGCGCGTTTAACCAAACAAACAAACAAACTATTCAGCTTTATAATATATACTAGACGATGCCCGCTGTTACACCCGCGTTATTTAAGGCTACTGCTCTGCTCCTGTCGCTCATAGCGTGATGTTATATAGCCTTTAGCCTTCCTCGATAAATGGGATATCTGACACTGAAAGAATTTTTCAAATCGGACCAGTAGTTCCTGAGATTAGCGCGTTCAACCAAACAAACAAACTAACAAACAAACAAACAAACTCTTCAGCTATAGTATAAGATATTAGTACTAGAGGATGCCCACGTTTACACCCGCGTGATTTAAGGCTACTGCTCTGCTCCCGTCGCTCATAGCGTGATGTTATAATTATAACCTATAGCCTTCCTTGATAAATGGGCTATCTAAAACTGAAAGAATTTTCAAATCAGACCAGTAGTTCCTGAGATTAGCGCGTTCAACCAAACAAACAAACTCTTCAGCTTTATATATTAGTATAGGATAAGATTATTTAGCGTTAGGTAAATTACTTCCAAACTAAAGTTATAATGTCTATTTGTGTTTGTTGATTTGTGCTTAATTCATACAAACTTTACGTTTCTTGTCTCCATTTAGGTGGCCCATGCGTGGAAGTATTGTCATACCTTACTGAGGCAAAACATCATCATCACCAGCCTCCAACAGTCCACTGCTGGACTAGGCCTCTCCTTTGAAAGGAGGAATTGGCCTACTTTACCACGCTGGCCAAACGGGTTGGTATAGGGTTTTATCAAGTTTTCCTTCTCTTACAGTGCTGTTCTCTACATAGTATGCTCCCTCTGTCGGCTCTTACGACACCCATTGGATGATATGGGGTGGTGACATTCCGTATTCTTAATCCGTCACCACACGGACGAAAGTACCACGAGGCAAAACAACAGCGTCTGTAATACTGCGTTTCTTTGAGTGATTAGTGTTTTGATTTATATGACATTATTTACTTTGCTCAAATTAAAATGACGTGAGCCAAGACTAAAATAAACTTAAAAATGGAAGTCACTGTTACTGTCAACTGATCATTATCTCACTCAAACGTAAATATGTTTTACGTATCATCAATATGCTGTTGTTTTCATCGAGGTATAAGTTACACTGCAAAGGAACAAAATTTGTGTATACAGAGTTGCGATGCACCGCCACAATATTTTGGTCAGTTGTTTCTTAGGCGCGCTAGCTTGTCTGTCAGAAATCAAAGTTGTAAATACAAGTTGGGCTCGCTTGCGAAGGTTTACGTATCATCCTACATGATTTAACATCATTTACTTTTTTCAAATAATAATATAGTCTTGTAAAAGTGATTAGGGCTCGGGTCAGGTCAAAAGGTCAAAGAAAGGGTAGGAAACTGAAAGCAATGACAATTGCACTACCGACAAGAGCTAAGCACTTAAGGGTCGGCACATATCTGACGGGAGATGCGTCGAACGTATCTTCGGTCGCGTCTATTCCGTCAAATGAGCTGGTACACATCTGACGGAAAATGCGTCGAGCGTTTCTACATAGGTCGCGTCTATTCCGTCAAATTAGATCTGTTACATTACGCGTCTAGTCAGTTTCTGCGCTTAGCAACTACAGTGCGGTTGCTTTGTATGATATTTAATTTAAAACGTCGCCCAACGCGTCAGTCAAAATTCACGTAGTGCGTGGTGCGCGCGATGTCGACCGATAATGCGTTGACGGAAACGGAACAGACGCTGTACGCTCGACGTACTAACGGATCACCGGTCAGGTGTGAAAGGTTGAACTTTTTCTATATATTTATATGTTTTGGCGTTACGCGACCGATAATACGCGCCGCATCTTCCGTCAGATATGTTCCAACCCTAAATGAGAAAAAAAGATTTTTTTGCTATAGTGGTCATGGGATCAACGAACTTGTTGGCATCGTGTGAAGCGGATGGGGCCTTTGAAGCGGAGACCCGTTGGAGTAGCCCATGTTCAGCAATGATAGCCATAAGTAGAGATGTCGATGATACTGACAATAGCATTACAAATACGGAGCAAAATTAGAATGATGATATTTTGCTTGTGATATGCTATCGTGACCTAAGCGTCGTTTGTAAGCGGGCCATGATCAAAAAGATACAGTCTGCTAACGAACGATTGGAGAGCTTTGGTGGCTAAATAACTGGGCCATGTCAGCACTATTTGAACCCGGCATCCTCAAAAGGCAACCATCATAAAATATTGTGTAAAACAGAACCAACCAACTCTGCCCAAATCATCTTCCACTAAAATAAACTCGACATGCGTGCACAAAACTAACAAAAGCAAAAAAAGCCCACTAAATATCACGCGATGTCTTTACAAACATCAGCACAATGGTACACATATTTCTCAGCAAGGGCGCATCAGTGCTGTGAATAGATTTGTATTATACAATAGAAGTACAAGTAAGCGTGGGTAGCCACTGTAGATGAGAAGACAGCTCAGCGGTCAACAAAGAAAATGATATCATTTTTTTTCCCATCATCATCAGAAACATACTTTCACCTTGGCATTCGGTATCTTCTGACTGTTCAATAAAATTTGAAAGGATCAGCTTTTCAGTGAAGTGCTGTCTGATTTCCACAACCTAAAATAATAAAGCAATATTCTTTGATTTGAAAGACTAAGAATATTTTCTTTTCTGACAAGGATAGTTTTAAAAACAGACTAAGTATAGCCACACTTAAAATGAATCTTGATGATGATGAAATAAACATTTTAAGTCCGGTCCAAACACCATACTTTAATTAACAAGTCGCTAGTGACACAGAGTGTTCTCTTGTGTGGGAATGGAACCAACGACACTCGACGCGGTGAAAAGCGCTGAGGTGTCTTTACTCCACTTTAGGTCCTCTTCAAACAAGGCAGATGTGTTCCTTGTACACCGCTCATCTTGTTCACTCATCTACATTGTAAGCACAACCTAGTGGGAGGCCGGCCATGTATTGTTGAGAAACAATAGCGTTATAGCGAATTTGTTGTGGTTATTCTTTCGATCTAATTCTGTGCCCGTGTCTTGTTCAGTTTATAGATACGTATGGCATAGTTGAGACAAATGGACTGCTACTCTCGAAATAAAAAGCCATTCTCAGTCACGCTGACCGACTTCACGTTCACGAACTTCACAAGTATTTCGAAAACATTATGGAGAACTCGCAGACATGCAGGTTATCTTGCGAGCGTTTTCTTCACCATTTAACAAACAATTAACTTAAAAAAATCCTAAATCCTAAGAATTACAGCATAACAGTCTTTTTTACTGCTAAACCAAAACGAATATTTTTTAAACACACTTAAAAATCTAATCTTGATAAAATCAAATGTCTCTTAAACTTGGCAAATCTGCTTGACATCAGTAATAAAATTACGGTATTTTGATTCTCAATTCAAGCAAAAAGCAATGGAATACAAATTTATTATTTATTGTAATGCAGTTGACATTTAAATAGGCATTCCTAATGCTCAAGTAATTTTATTATGAAAATGCGGCTGTAGTTTTAAAGAAGAACTTTTTTAATACTCTTTCTTTGCCTTACGTATGCAGTTTCAACTATTTGAAATTAAGATTCGGATTCAAATAATGAATGTGGTTACTCAGCGGTTTTATGCAAGACTACAATGCTGAATTTTAAAAGATTTTTTCTTTAAAGTAAACTAGTTTGAAATGTTTGCTTAGTATGTAACGGAAGGTGTTTACGCACTTCATTGCGTTTTTGTAGCCATTTTAATACACACATAAAGATTCGGTTCAACTATTTAGGCACAGTTCGGTGCCATGCAAAAGTCAAGCCATACATAAATATACATACATCACACACTCGTATATTTACAACCAGAAAGGCGTAGTACGCTGGAAATTATGGAGAACTCTCAGACATGCATGTTTCCTCACAATTTTTCAGTCACTTATTCTTAGTCTCATATTTGCATATGCAACTTACTTCAAATTTTACGCACACCGTGGGCTTAAAACCACGACTCTCTGCGGAACATCTATTAGTCTCTGTACTCTATCGCTAACATACCTTAACAAGCAGCTACATGTCTTCTATTTTCCACCATCATGCTATTTTATATGACGATGTTCAACACAATTTCCTAATAATTCAATATCCCATCGCAACATTCCCGTGCCCCTAATATCCACCATAAAGATCGTATTAGGATTAATGTCTAAACAAAATATAAAAACAGACGAGGCTATTCCGATAGCATCTTTAGTTCGGAAGTACCCGAGGCATCTTAATGTTAGTTTTTACGAGTGCCATAAGTGTTATGAAGCACATAGGAACTATTCAAATAAAAACTCTCCAGAACTCTCCCACATAACTCCCTTGAGTGATCGCTTTAGTTTCTACTAGCTATTACTGTGACTTTTTCTGTGTTTCCTTAAATATTATTTTTATTGTATTTTTTGCGTCTGTGGTTACCTGGTGAAGATCGCGGGAAGCGGTTAGATGTGGGTAGTTCAAGATCGGTCTGTGTGGAGAACCTTGGAGGAGGCCTATGTCCAGAAGTGGACATCTCTAGGCTGACATGAATTGTGGTCAAAAATGTGATTGTCAGCCTAGACTATGGTCTACTGTAACTGCCTATAGTATGCCTATATATTGCCTAGTAGATATAGGTCATTGATTTGATCTGACTATGTAATTTAATAGTAATACTATGAAGCTTTCGCAAAACGGACACTTTTTAATTTGTAGACGAAGTACGTATTATTTATGCTCTAATCTGATGTTAATAGCGTAATCTAGTTAGCACGGCTGACATATTCTATGGCCTTATATGAAATTCGTCCTTAAAAGATGTTTTATATTTCATACAGACTTGGAACAATTACGGAACCTTGTTCGTTATATCCAAACTTTTTCTTTTACCCGATTTGGAATAATCCTCTATAGAGAAACTTCACTCGGTGTACTGAAAGCAGTACAATGATAGTAAATCTTTGCTCAATCTATGCAGACTACTTAGGCTATTTCACGAATCATTTAGTAGGTTAATCAATTGTGCATTTTATTATCAAATTAGCCTTCGGCCGAAGCTACGCTCGAGTAAATACGCCTAAGCCTGCGTCAGCAATCACAGTAATCTATTAAAAATACAATAATCTCTAGTATTTTATGAGTCCATCACGTTTATACAGACAGACAAGACGAAAAAGGCGACTTCATCTTTAAATCTGTATATATAATATAATGTGACAGTGAACTAGAAATAATCTGTAAGAAGGTACACAGTTGCCGTCAGACAATTCCAACACAAGCTGTAAAAGCAATGCATTAAGCCAGGATCAAACCAACGCGTTCAGCTTGCGTCCGCGGTGGCGTGCGCGGTGGCGATCAGATGTTGTGTATGAACTTATAGCGACGTGTTCACATCTTCGCGTCCTCTGATTGCACGCGGCGTCCGGTGCAGCGTCTGCACGCGGCGGTGGCGATCAGATCGCGCTTGTTACGTTAGGACGCTGCACGCAGCTATTATTGTATATTATCCAATCTCTTTGATGACAACACAATTCTTCACGCATGCGTCTTGATGCTTTTGTTTGACAGACACCACAGACACTGTCATAATGAGTTGCCTCCAAAGAGATTGGATAATATATATTCTTCTGTGGTTGCCTCATTTATGGACGTGTCTAGTAAAGTGAAGCGATACGAATCATTTGTCTAGGATTTTAAGTATGGTGGAAACAGTCGAAATTATAAATGAGGTCCACAAATACCCATTGTTATATGATACGTCTCATTCTGAATATAAGAATAATAGAAAAAAGGACCAGGTTTGGGACGAAATAGGAACGAGACTCGGAATAAGTGGAAGGTTTATGTTTATTTCAGGTTACCTACCTGCGATAAAAATTAATACACTTTATGTGATTAATACACTTTAGTGACGCGACTACAGCCTGGTGAACGCCTGAACGAACGCGACAGTGTGCACAAGTTTTGCACGCGCAATAATCGCCACCGCGCACGCCACCGCGGACGCGAGCTGAACGCGTTGGTTTGATCCTGGCTTTACACATTCTGGAAATCTAGTTACTACGATATCAGTGCGACGTACAAAGCTGCAAGTCACTCTGCTAGTCTGTTAGATTTTTTACACTAGATATAGATATATTCAGTGATACATATTATATGGATAGTTCTTATGGATGTTTATGCTATCGTTTTAATAATTTTTTGTAATATTGTATAGGATATAATCATAATAATTATAATATTCTACACATACACACAACACGTTCTACTATGCAAAACTTGTATTATGGGTACTAGATAATGAATTATCCTCCATACACTTTTTTGGGAAATGTATGAGTCATTTTATACATAGACACACCCAGACCAGGATAAACATCCATGTTCATATACAAAAATGTTTGATGTGAGCAGGATTCAAACCTGCTACCCTCGTCGTGGCAGTATTTTCCTCTCCCGCTTCGCCAGCGAGTTGTGAAAATAAGATAAACTTTTAAGAACATAATTCGTTTCCTTTGAAATATTTTTTTTAAAGATTAATTTGAAAACAACAAAGGATTTCTTTCTTTTAAATATAAAGTACCTTATTTTATTTAATTAACTTTTAATTATTGTTAGTAATTATAGCATCATGTTTTGACTATATATATAACCAAGTATAAAGAAAGCCATAACATATCAATATCAACCGAAACACCAAAACACATAACTAAAACACCCTACTCAGATCCCATAATTATAAGCATCACCCTATATTATAACCCAATCATAAAACACTACAAACTGGCCGATATAAATCGCTATACAGGGGGTAAACAAATAGGTAAGTTAATCTTTAGTTAAATGTATCGGTACGATCAGTGAATAGGTTTGGAACAAATGGCATGGAAAAGGGTTTGGGTACATAACAAATACTAATCTTCTTAATATATAAAATCCTTGCGTTACTGACTGACTGACAGACACGCTACAGCCGAAACTATTGGGCGCAGGAAGCTGAAATTTGGCATGTATGTTCCTTGGGGACCGTAGGGGTGCACTAAGAAGGGATTTCCCGAAATTCCCACGGGATCGGCCAAAACGGGTAAATTAAAAAAAAATGCAGGCGTAGCTGCGGGCGTCCTCTACTTCTATATAATATACTTTTTAATCCTTCGTTCCCCTTATACCTAAAACGACGATTCGAATATCTACATGACACTCATTCGAAGT